>CM055116.1:369112546-369712546 GCA_029206835.1 Rana muscosa
TATTTTTTGACACCGATGGAAAAAAGACAGATGGGGCCCATACACGATCGGTTTGTCCGATGAAAAAAATCCATCGGACTGTTTTCATCGGTAAAACCGATTGTGTGTACGCGGCTTTAAGGTATTTTTTTTAAAATAACAAACATGTTATACAGATCTGTACAATGGGTTTGTACAGATCAGTCCCGGTCCTCCTCTTCGTGGGTCACCTACCGGTGCCCCTGGCTCCTCCCCCTGCTGAGTGGCCTCTCCTGTGTGCTTGCTCCGCGTGTTCATTAACAATCAAAGCGTGGCTCGGCCCCACCCCCTCCTCACTGGCTGTGATTGATTGGCTCCCACTGCTGCTTCTCTGTCCAATGAGGAAAGAGAGAGCCAAAAGAGCCGCTGTTCTCGTGCACATCACTGGTTCGAGATCAGGCTAAGGTAAGTATGGGGGGGGGGCTGGGGGAGGGGGGGTCAAGGCTGCATGCAGAAGGTTTTTTACCTTAACCACTTGTCCCCCGCCCACTGTCAATTGACGGCGGGCGGAGGACACTCTCGTTCTGGGAGGATGTCATATGACGTCCTCCCTTTAAAACGAGCTAGGGCGCGCGCCGCGTTCCTAAGGCCCCGATGCGCGTGCCCGGCGGCCGCGATTGCCGCCGGGCACCCGCGATTGCCCGGGAAACGAGCAGGAAAGTGGATCTCTGTGTGTAAACACAGAGATCCACGTCCTGTGAGGGAGAGGGGACCGATGGTGTGTCCCTTGTACATAGGGACAACCATCGGTCACCTCCCCCATTCAGTCCCCTCCCCCCACAGTAGGAACACATTGAGGGAACATATTTAACCCCTTCCCGCCCCCTAGTGGTTAACCCCTTCCCTGCCAATCACATTTATACAGTAATCAATGCATTTTTATAGCAGGGATCGCTGTATAAATGTGAATGGTCCCAAAAATGTGTCAAAAGTGTCCGATGTGTCCGCCGCAATATCGCAGTCACAATAAAAATCGCAGATCGCCGCCATTACTAATAAAAAATAAAAAAAAATGCTATAAATCTATCCCCTATTTTGTAGACGCTATAACTTTTGCGCAAACCAATCAATACGCGCTTATTGCGATTTTTTTTTTTTTTTACCAAAAATATGTAGAAGAATACGTATCGGCCTAAACTGAGGAAAATGTTATTTAAAAAAAAAATGGGTATTTATTATAGCAAAAAGTAAAAAATAGTGGTTTTTTTTCCAAACTGGACGCTCTTCTTTTGTTTATAGCGCAAAAAATAAAAACCGCAGAGGTGATCAAATACCACCAAAAGAAAGCTCTATTTGTGGGAAAAAAAAGGACGCAAATTTCGTTTGGGAGCCACGTCGCACGACCGCGCAATTGTCATTCAAAGTGTGACAGCACTGAAAGCTGAAAAATGGCTTGGGCAGGAAGGGGGTTTTCGTGCCCGGTAGGGAAGTGGTTAAGGCAAGGAATGCTTTAAGGTAAAAAAAAAAATTGTACCTTCAGAACCACTTTAAACACTCTTCCCATTTTTCTTTGTTTCCACAATCAAAAAATGTACCGATAAGCTATTGGTTCTGAGAAATATGGACCTACCATGTATGAATGTGGCAGTGGCATTTTAAGCTGTTTTGGGGGTGGGGACTGATGCTAATGGTAAAGTTCATTTAAGAAGGCTATGAATGGTTTTGAGTGAGAATAATATGGATGTTTAGGCCTGATGATATATTTCCATTTTTATATAAATTCTTTGGGAAACGTTTGTGTGAAAGCTTCCTTATAGTTAGATAATGGGTAATTAGGTTAAAAGCAAATAGTTCCATTGTAATACAAAGTTACAATAACAATGATACGATTGCAACAAGAGCATTTTGCTTGTTGTGGATGCCAAATGTGCAACATGTAGATTGTCAGAGAGGAGATGGATGATGCTGGAGGAGATTCAAGGTCATTGCGAATAATGCATTGTGCAGGAAAAAGTTCCAGGGGAAGGCAATGTGGAAGACTTAAATGAATACTGAATAACTTATAAAGGACAAGTGGATACGAGAATTCGGCATGTTTATTTAGGCTGCCAGCATTAAAATTAATAGCAGACAATTTCTAACACAACATAAAACAATAATATACGTCATTGCAATGTAAATTGTGTAGAATTCTAGATTGGAAAGTTTTCAAGCCCTAACTGAGAATGAATTATAGCCATAATTAATGTGCAGGCTGAATTTTAAGCTAACAGTGGTCATACACTTAACTCAGAGGTGACTGTGGATGACATGCAACCTTCTATACGGTGGTTTACCTTTTTGTGCTTTCTGGAAAATATTTACAGAAATACATTTGCTTGCTGCATGTAAAGACTGGTGCCTGCATACACAGTCAGTTTTTCTGCTTTTTCTCTCTACTGGCAAATTAAGATGCCCATTCAGCCAATAGGTAGGTTAGAAAAGCAGGGAATGGGTGGACTACACAATGATCAGACCACTATTTCCGCTACATGCACTTGGTTCTTAAAGGATAAGTACACTTTAAAACACAGTGCATTTATTCATTTTGTCCCCTCATCCTGATTTAACAGTACCTACCTTTACCCTTCACAGATGCACACTTACCGAGATCCAATGCCAGTGCCCCCCTGGGATTATTTTCATTCAAAGCTGTGAGTCCTCTCTGTCCTGGCAATGCCTGCACAGTATTCTTAGCAGGCTGTCAAAATTCAGCTAGAATATAAAGTAATAAGGAAAGAGTCAAGATTTCAATAGCTGTGCTGTGAACTTTAAAGATTAATTTCTCTACAATGCTGACAGATACGGGGATGAATTAAACATGTTTTAAAGTGCTTTTACTGCTTGTTCAGTATATTCAAATACTGAACAAGATAATTTTGTGCATGAGCTGGACACAGGTTCAATTTAAATAACACTCATTTAGGCTGGGTTCATACTATTGCAATGTCAGACATCGCATATGTTGTGCACCGCATTGCTCTGCAGATTACATGCAATGTCTGTGCAGTGGCAATTCTGCGATACAGATTGTATGGCTGAATTGGCATTGCATTCAGAAAAAAAAGGTGCAGGACCCTTTTTTTGGTCTGCACTGGAATCGGATCGCAAAACTGTACTCGCACTAAAGCTTGAGGCTCAAAAACTGCTCATAAATGACGGATAGCTGCGTTTTACCAGGTTTTTTCATTTTTCAGCGTTTTACATTTTAAAAACTCCTCTTAAAACCCACTAGTTCGTTTTTTTTTTCTCCAGTCTGAAAATGCCCCTCCAAAAAAACGCTGATAACAGCCTATGTGTGCATGGACACATGGGATAACATACTGGGGAGTTTACTGGCTGTAAAAAAGAACTGCCTGGTGCCCAAAACAGCAGCTGTAAAAATGCCTAAATGCATGAGGCCTAATTGTATGTAGACAATGATTTTCCTAAGCTTTGTGAGAAGAACACTGACTAAAAGAACATGGGAGAAACAGGGAGGATCTAGCTAGGACTGAACCAGCTCACACTAAACAGGAGGAAAAGACAGAGGGGATACAAAATCACATAACCAAACACATATTAGTGTCTCTAAAGCCTTGTACACACGGTCGGACTTTCTGAGAAAAAAAGTCAGACAGGCTTTATTTTTCTTCGGAAATTCCGACCGTGTGTATTCCCCATCTGACTTTTCCATCGTGAAATCTGACGGACCTTAGATAGAGAACCTGTTCTCTTTCTTTCCGTCGGACTTCCGACTGACTTTTGCACGGTCAAAAGTCCGACCGTGTACAAGGCATAACACACCACTAGATGTCAACAGACATCAGACAGTTCAACACAAACAACAGAAAAACATATAAGTGAGACAGAACAGCAGTGCAGTAGTTATTTTGAATTTTTATTGAAAAGTACAGGAACCTCAAATATGGCGTAACCTATCATTTAAAGTGGTTGTAAATCCTTACAAACCACTTTTATCTACAGGTAAGCCTATAATAAGACCTACCTGTAGGTACTGGAAATATCTCCTAAACCTCCACAGTTTAGGAGATATTTACCATATACGCTTGCGCCAATGTCATCTGCGCATGCGCACTGAAGAAAGGGCACGTCATGCCATTTCTAAGGGGCTCGTGCCGTGACCTTCAGCTCCTGAGCGCATGCGTGGAAGTGACGTCATGAAACTCTGGCCAGTCAGAGCTGGATTCCACGGCCCCGGAAGGAAGAGGGGTAAAGGTGGACGCGGGCACCCCCGGGGACATCGCAGGCTTCGTTTGCAGGTCAGTGGCACATAATGGGCTAGTATGGGAGGCATACTAGCCCATTATCTGTTTACTTTGCAGGGAACAAAAGAGGAAGTAAAACCCATATGGGTTTACTTCCTCTTTAAAACCTTATTCAGGACATTTTTTAGGAAACTTTTATTATTATCTGTGATCCCTCTGAAGCATTTTTCTTCCTGCCTTCCTTCACTTCCTGTCTTTGTCATGTCCATACAAAAATGGTGAAGGGGTTGTTGGCAGCTGTAGTGCAGGGCAGCTTAGCTGGCTGCAAGAGGAAGTGGGTTAGCAAGTGTATATACTCACTTTTCAGCCGATTTGATATGTTAATGTGTACATATGTTCAGAGCTGTTTGGCCTCTATAATTGTCTCCAGCACCATTTTGGAGAAGCCTGGTGTCCTGATAGGACAGCAAATCTCGGGAGATTTGGTCGGCCATTTTTGGGTGGAGACCTTATATAGGAAAGCCCAGCCACGTTTAGGCTAGAACACGTGTGTGTATAGACAGGGACAGAGACCCCGCTTGTGAGGGAGAGTTAGGAGAAGGAAGGGAGAGTGTTCCGGCCTGTGAGGGATAGCTGAGTGTTCCTACGGAGTCCTGTATCAGCAATGCTGGTCGGATGAAAGACGAAGATAAAAGTTGCAGATAATAAAAATGGTGTCCTCGCTGTGAGGGCGGGACAAGTTTATCAGATGCCGATATCCATCTGCTGAAGAAATACCGTTGTTACCGGGTAACGTGTGTGAATATCAGCCTCTACAGACACGCATTGTGTGCTTGGGTTTATACTGCGTCAGTCAGTGGAAAGTGCCTATAGTGGTAACGAATAAAACTACCGCTTACATCAGAAGTGTGCCTCCATGCTTGGAGTGAAACTACTTGCATTACTGCTGTAAATTCTCTTTCTACTACCGTTTCTCCAGTAATAAACGTTGCCTGGTTTATAAAGTCAGTATGTGTGATTCCCTCTGTGAAGCCGCTACACCCTACACCTGCTTACAGGTTAAACCTACAAGTTTTTTTTTTTTCTTACCACTGCAATTCCTGTATACTGGCTTTTGAAATTTTCAAATGCAGCAATTTAGAAATTAGGTAAAAGGAAACACTCTTTAGGGGCCGGTTCACACTGCTGCGTGGTGCGAGATCGCATGTGATTCGCACCGCACTGCAGTGAAAATCACAGGCGATGTCTGTGCAATGCGAATTCAGCCATACAGATAGTATGGCTGAATTCGCATTGCATTCAGACCAAACTCGCACAGGACCCTTTTTTTGGTCCGCCGCAGAATCGGATCACATGGGTGTTCACACCCATGCGATCCGATTCCTGTCCGAATTTGCAGATCACACTATGATATGCAAACTGATTTGGGGGTGTCATTAACTTTTAATTGACACTTCCAGCAGTTTGCATAGGGCAGTGTGAACTGCCACTGGGAGACATGCGATGCGGGAACCCGCAGTGGATTCGCAGGGTTCCCGCATTGCAGCAGTGTGAACCGGCCCTAAAAGTAAAAAAGTGCATTTTATATACAACTATATAGATCAGACCAAAATTAAGGGAAATTTAGAAGAAAAGAGGGACAGAGGGACTTTGTTCCAAATCAGGGACCGTCCCTCAAAATCAGGGACAGCTGAGAGCTATGCGTCCATCCATGGATTGTGGCAACAAACATTACCATAATCCATATTTGTAAAGCTAGCCTTAAACTACTTGCTGTATAATGCTGCGTACACACGATCGTGATTCACGGCGGTGAAAACACCACCGTGAATCACGACAGGAAAAACGAGGGAACGGCTTGTTCCCCCACACTCGGCCGTTTTTCCCATAATTTTTTATCTTGGCGAGAAAAACGACCCTGTGTAGGCTACCCCTATGGGAAAACTGCCGCGGAAAAAAATGACAGGAATCACGACAAGACAAATTCGAGCATGTTCTAATTTTTCTTGTCGTGATTAATGCCGTTTTTCCCGTCGGGAAAAATGACAAAAAGCCCACAGACGATCGTTTTTCTCGTCCAAAGGAAAAAATTTAATTTTTCCCGACGGGAAAAATTATCGTGTGTACGCGACATTAGAGTCTTTTCACACTAATGTGTTACAGTGGCACACATTAAAATGCCCATTTTGGCAAGCATTGTTGCAGTGCACTGAACTAATCGCAGTGCATGGCACTGCCATTTATTTTGCAATGCAAATACACAGCTCATTACAACAAACCTGCGTTTTTTTGTGCACCACAATGCAGAGATGTGAGTCAACTGTGCCCTGTGGTGTGCTGCCTTGAAGAAATGGTCCAATTTAATCTTTTGTATCCCCCGAAGTGCTATCTATCTTTAAGTACAGATGCCATTTTTTAGCCTTTTTTACAAGTCAGGAGCCGGATTTGAGGCTCTCTGCATACCTCCCAACTTTTTGAGATGGGAACAAGGGATTCCTATTAGCAAAAGTATGTAGGCATAGGACACACCCCTGCCACACCCCCTTAAAGGAGAATTATACAAAAAAAAAAAAGATTAGTTACCACTACTATTCCTTTATATTCGTTTTCAGAATTTACAAATTTACAATTTAAAAATTGGATGAAAGGTTTAGCACTGGGAAACGTTTTTGAAAGATAAAAAGTGTGATTTATATACAACTACAGTGGAACCTCGGATTACGAGCATAATCCGTTCCAGGAGAATGCTCGTAATACAAAGTACTCGCATATCAAATCGAGTTTCCCCATTGAAGTCAATGGAAACTAAAATAATTTGTTCCGTATTGACTTCAATGGCATGCAATACCGCATGCAGCCAGAGGTGGGGGGGGGCGCCAGAGAGCCTCGGAAACGGCCGGAAAGGCCCAAGGACACCTCGGCTGAGCTCGGCAAACCTCGGAAAGGCTCGGAAACTGAGTATTTCCGTGTATTTCTGAGCATTGCCTAACGGCGCTGATCGGCTGCGATCAGCGCCATTCGGCTCTGCTCGGCTCTGGGGGCCCCCGCACCTCAGGCCAAATGCGGTACTGCAGGCCCTATTTGCTTGAATTCTGCTTGTCTTGCGAGAAAACACTCGCAAACCGAGTCAGAATAAAAAAAAAGTTGCTCGTCTTTCAAAATGCTTGTTAACCGCGTTACTCGTAAACCGAGGTTCCACTGTATATAGATTAGCCCAGAATGAGGGACAAATGAGGAGGAAGGAGGGGCAGAGGGACTTATTTTCAAATCAGGGACAGTCCCTTGAAATCAGGGTCAGTTGGGAGCTATGTCTCAATATTTACAAAGCTGACCACCACTGAGCTAGTGGTGCACATGTTTGTTTTTGCTAAGACAGCAAATGAGTGAATTAAAATTTATCCAGTTTTTAGCCGAGTATTACTAATTCTTATCACAGGTGACTTTCATTGTATATAATAGTCCTCAATATTCATAAGCTTCTATGATTGGTAGTAAGTAAGCTATGTGTCAAGATATGGTAAATGGACCGGTAAATGACTATTAGAGCCCGCAATATAATATATTTTTCATGGAATAATAGGAATCTGTTTTAAAAAAGAGCAATTGAACGGTAATTGATTAATTTCTCATGAGTCTGTCAGTGCCTGTATTCATGTTACTATGTAAATTGTTGATTCTGGGTATGCACATGCAGAATAACTATGTGCAGTGCTCAGATATACAACTTTGTGCTGCTCTTGCACAGTTTTTTCATGATCATTTCCACTGATTATAATGGTAGCGCGTATTTACAATGGAAAAAATGATTTCTTCAACGTCTCAGTTTGTTCTAAAATACAGTGATCTTGTCTCGCATGTGAAAAAACAAAATATGCAAATCCGAATTATGAAAATTACAGCAGGAGTGCGAAAAACTTAAAAGAAGATCCCTATACACTAAACAGTCTATAAAAAAATAATCTGCAAACATTTCAGGGAAAGTATAATTTGTTCCAAGAAACAGTGAGCAGATTTTAATTGCAGCTCTGAAAAGCAGTTTTTGTTTAAGAATAAACTTGCTAAGCTCTATTTGCTTCTGAGCTAGCCACATAAATTAATGCCACACAGTTATAGAAAAGCAATAACCCTTTCTGTGAGAATAGAGAACACTTATACAGTACATATTACTCAGACAAGCACCTATGGAATAGGAAACAATAGTATTTTTATAGCGTTTTATCCCAAAGGGGGCAAAGCACTTTACAAAACATAATAAATGTAAAAACAATATTGTAAAGGTTATGGCTAATGAATCCCATAGGCTAGAATAAATAAGCAAGTGTTTAGTTTGTTTTTTTCATATATATCCAAGTATGGAACTTTATGGACAGAAGTGGGGATTAAATCCCATAGTGTTGGATCTGTATGAGCATTATATGCTGTCAGATTCTGGGAATAATCAGGTTTTTTTCCTGCCGGAGAGAGGATCTTAGCTGGGCATGGGAGTAGCACAAGGGGTTGCAGGGGTCACAATCGCAACCCTGCCCCTAGCTCCAGGGGGCCCCAGCAGCCTCCCTGTCATATTATCATATCCTCCACAAAGTCCAGCTCCGATCTGCCCTAGGGCCCCACAGCCACGCTCCAGTACTGGGATTCTACTTTGCCTTCCACAGTCTAAACCCCTCCAATCTCATTGGCTGGGAAGAAGCTGTGAGGCATTTCCTGAATGGAGAGGAGCACAAGGTGAGAACAGCCCAGGATGGGGAAGTGTCTGTGCTGTGTGCTGGCAACATGGAATAGTAACGGTGTTTAGCGAGGCAAGAGGAGGAGAGTGCCGCCCAATAGCCACGATGGGACTGGTGTCACTGGGGAGGTAAGACACCGCTCAGTGTCTCCTAGTCACCAGCTGGGATTCTCTGTACCACCCACCCAGGGATGTCCGCTTACCCCACTTCCCTGACAACTGGGTAAAAGACACTCACCTCCGGGAGGTGACCTTCCCCCAACACCTGCCAACACTGACAGAGAAACCTTCAGAAATTGCTAAAATAAATCCCTTAACACCTCCTCAGGGGGCCTCTGAATGGCTGCAGGCTCCAGATTGTGTGTCACATGGCTTTTCCCTCACAGATCTAAGTTTCAAGCCCCCACCCCTCCAAAGCCCCCTGACTAGACATGTGCACTGCCAAAAAATTCGTTAGTTTTCGTTTTCGTTTCATTCGTTTTTTTTTTTTTTTTCGTTTTTCGGGTCATTCGTTATGATCACAATTCGTAAATTCGTAAATTTGTACATTCGTAAATTTATACATTCGTAAATTTGTACATTCGTAAATTTGTACATTCGTAAATTTATACATTCGTAATTTCGGAAATTTGGAAATTCGATATTTTCGAAAACCCGAAAATTTGAAAATCTGAAAAAATAACTATTAAATTATAGGTATTGTAATTTCCTTTCAAATTTGGCTGTTAGCGAACGTAACGAATACAAATTTATCTGAAGTTACGCATAACCTGAAATAACAAATGCCGCATCTAAACAAATGGAACGGAACAAATTAATAATAATAATAATAATAATAAAACGTTTTTATTATTATTATTGTTATTTATTATTATTATTAATTCATTACGTTCCATTCGTTTAGATACGGCATTCATTATGTCGGAAAACAATTCGTAACTTCGTTAAGTTCACTAACAGCCAAATTTGAAAGGAAATTACAATACCTATAATTGAATAGTTAGTAATAGTTAAGTTATTAGTTAATTATTATTTCAGATTTCCGAATTTACTAATTTACGATTGTACGAATGTACAAATTTACGAATGTACGAATATTCGGAAATTCGTAAATTCAAATTTACGAATTTCCGGATAGTTGTACATTCGTAAATTCGTGCATTGGTAAATTCGTATATTCGTAAATTCGTACATTCGTAAATTTGAATTTACGAATATTCGTTAAAATTCGTTAAATGAGTTTTCGTTAATTCGGATATTTCCGAATTAACGAATTTGTCGAAATTCGTTAAAAAACTAATTCGGAACGAAACGAATTGCACATGTCTACCCCTGACCACCCCCTCTGCCCTGGATACTATGCCCGGCTGCTAAGCTCCTTTCCTATTACAGCACTCTATACTGTTCCTCCTCTGCAGGGCTGAAATCACATTCCTTTACAAAACAGCCAGTTAGCCATGATCTGCACAGGGTGTATATACCTACTGCAACTACACTGCCGTTCTGACCAGAGAATTTCACAGGTCAGAAGGGCAATATAAAAGCCAGAAACACCCTGTGAAGACTGACAGACTGTGTGTAAAGGAATGTGATTTCAGCCCTGTGTAGTGTGGGAGCTGTATACAGTGCTGGGATGGGAAAGGAGCTCTGCCAAGTGACCTGCCAGGGGTCCCTGTCCTCTGATTCTCCAGTGGTGATCCCTGTCCTCTGATTCTCCAGTGGTAATCCCTGTCCTCTGATATAAAGAGGAACTCTGGGAACTCAAAGCTCTTAAGCCACTTTGAGTATCTTGGCGTGCAGTGGATGTATCTGAACGCACGGTGGAAGTGGTGGGTGGTAATGGGGGGGGGGCCAGGTCAACTTTTGCATCGGGGCCCACAAGCTTCAAGCTACACCTCTGGAGCTGGGATATATGGCTTTACCAGTTTTTACCCTAGTATATAAGGCCCACATTAAGGCTATGAAATTGGTAGTCGAACCTTAAAATGCACCCGTGTCCAGACTACAGTAAAACCTTGTATTGCGCGCATAATTCGTTCCAGAAACATGCTTGTAATCCAAAGCACTTGTACATCAAAGCTAATTTCCCCATAAGAAATAATGGAAACTCAAATAATTACGTTCCACAACCATTTAATCATAAGTCCTTCAGTTTATAGTCCATATAAAAAGATTATAGCAATGTGATGTATCATTTACATTTTTTGACTTTCATAACTTTACAAAAACAATCCAAGGAGGAAAGGAAATAATTTGTGTAGTAGAGCCTATGACCTCACAGACCTTTGATTGTGGACCCCCCTAGACAAACTCAGTCCCTCATATTCTTTGTCTTTGCAGCAGCCAAAATCTCCATTTGGAAAGCATGGAAAACATCTGTGATAAAAATAGCTGCAACAAAAAACAAATTTGTTGGGTAATTCTTCACAAAAAGTTGGCTAGCATCCTTTGGGACAAGCAAACCAGATTTGAAAGGATTTGGAATCTCTGGATAAGATCTACAATTACCTATATAAAACTGGGCCTGAAGCAGGGATCTGTGACCCAGACTGATGAGAGCAGTTGCTTATATTTTTCCTCTTTATTTTCTCTTCTTTTCTATGTCCACCTCTCAGATACAGTAAAATCTTGGATTGCGAGCATAATTCGTTCCAGGAGAATGCTTGTAATCCAAAGCACTTTTATATCAAAGCGAATTTCCCCATAAGAAATAATGGAAACTCAAATGATTCGTTCCACAACCATTTATTCAAAAGTCCTTTTGTTTATAGTCCATATTAAAAGATTATAGCAATGTGATAGGTTGTGTAACCATAAAATTTCCATTCACAAATGGAAGCCTCCACAAGGGGATTAGAAGCAAACTCCAGGAGGAGCTACAGAGTATAAAAGAGAAGAAAGGTGCCTCTAAGTGTAGCAACGTGTTGCTAAATGTTGTACCTTCATTAAATGTAACCATATTGCTACATTTAGAGGCGCCTCTCTTATCTTTTATACTCAGATGTGACATGACGCTACTTGTACATCAAGACATCGCTTGTATATCAAGCCACAATTTACTAAAAAATGTTGCTCGTCTTGCAAAACGCTCTCAGACCAAGTTACTCTCAATCCAAGGTTTTACTGTATAGACTTTAATCTATTTACATATTCTTAACAAGAGCTTTAAAGCAGAACTCCTGGCACAAAAACCTGTATATTCCTCAATAGCTGCAAAGGATATAAATCCATTTTGTGAGCACTAAATTCTTTTGACAACCCAGATGTTACCTTGTTAAAGTAGCAGTGACATCACCATTGTGCCTGTGCACAGAGCAGAGCCATAGGAGGGGCCCAGCAGGCTCCACCCACTACAGGCTGCCTGCAGAAAACTACAGGAGGGGGTGGAGACAAGACCATTCACCTTGCACAAGGAGAGAGAGAGCAGCAGTGACTGGTCCTTAATACAGAGAGCTCCTGCACAGAGGGAAAGTTTCACACTATATGCAGTGGTGATATCACTGCACAGATCTGAAAGAAATACACAAAGCGCGTCAAGAGTCAAGGAAGAATACACATTATTCTTGTATTTAGATGATGTTTGCTTATCCCAGAGTTCAGTTTAAAGCCCCCATTCACACCTAAGCCATTTGTTGTGTTGTGAAGTGCGGCAACACTCAACATGAAGATTCCCATTGTAATAAATGATGCCAGTTTAAAACCAGGTGTCACGCTGCTGCTGCTTGTTCTTGTGAAAAAGTACATGAGATTCTTTTTTGGACAGAATTGCCTGTCTCCCCCTCTTATCAACCTCAGTCCCATGAACAAAATGTAGGATTCAGGAATATCCCTCCTGGATGGGAACACTTTCACTCCACCTTCACGACCCCAGTGATGCCTATTACAAGAGTGCAGAAAGCTTTAGAAGGATTTGGCATAGTGGACATGACTTAAGACATGGTTGCTCAACCTGTGGCCCTCCAGCTGTTTCAGAACTACAAGTCCCATCATGCCTCAGCCTTTGGGAGCCATGCTTGTAACTGTCAGGCTTGCAGTGCCTCATGGGAGTAGTTCTGCAACAGCTGGATAGCCACAGGTTGAGCACCCATGAATTAAAACGGTAATAAACCGCAAAAAAACTCCCTGCAAATTAATGCATAATGTGCTAGTATGCATTGTATAGTAGCACATTATGAAAGGCGTACCTGAAAATGGGGCCCTCCAGCAGCACGCTGTCACTACTGACAGGGCATCCATCTCTATCCGGTCTTCCTTCCAGGTTCGCGGGCAGCCGCTCTTTGATTGGCCTGAGCTGTGATGACGTCACTCCTACGGCATGTCTCTTTCTATGGATGGCACGCCATCCATTGAGAGTGCCGTGCGCATGTGCCAGTGAAATCACCGGCGCTGATAAAGTAAATATCTCTATTTACTGTACCTGCAGGTAAGCCTTATTATAGGCTCACCTGTAGGTATAACTAAAAAAAAATTCTTTACTACCACTTTAAGAGCTCTGATAGTACAAGACACCACAATACCACACAGAAAAGCCAGGAAGCAGATACAAGGACAACATCATATGATGTCACAGATGATACTGCTTTTCATTGGCCAAAACAAAAACACCCTGAAGCTTGAAAACAAATGAAAACCTCTTCAACCGGGCACTCGAAAAAAGTGCAAAACATGCTTCTCAATTGCCCAAAAATGCTGAAGAATGAGGGTTGAAACAAGCCCTTACTGACCTCCGCAGCTGCAGGTACTTTGAAGTATTCTATCCTCACAGATCACAACAGAAACTCTGAAGACAGATTTCAGTTGGTTTCTAACATTCTAACAGGCTGCCAAGTTTCTGCTGCCGAAGAAGATAAGGAGAGTGGAGCTGCAATTTTAGTGCATCTGTTCTGAACTCTGAGAGTGAATGTTTTTACAATACCTACAGTTACAGAGATGAGTCAGTGAAATGTCTATTTTACTGGCAGCCAACAAGTGAGGCGAATTGGGGTAATAAGCGAATAGTGGATTTATTTGTCTAGCTGCCTCATTGTGCACAAATCTTCTTCAGGACCGATCCTGGTAACCTTACCTACAAAGCATCACAATCATTAAGTCAAGATGACAGAAGTGCATAATCAGGAGGAAAAGTTGTTTGATTCTTGCATATGTAAGAACCAGGATTTCAACCCAGTTTGAACTTAATGAGAGGAATTACCAAAGGCTGGTGTATATGAAAAAAATGCATCAATATCTATGTGCCAGCTTAATTAGTGCTTCCTGTGACAAATAAAACTGCCATGTGCCAATTTATAAATTTTTCATATGATGGTGCACCAAATCCAAGCAAGCTTACTCCCATGTGTGTCAGAATTTTGGTGCAAATAACCTTTTGCCTGGATAATCCTAAATTTTCTCATTCTCCTCTCCTTCCTGCATTGCTGCACCTCGCTAGCTGCCCACACACATCACCGCCATGCCGCAAGGCTGATTGTCACTGTCAATTCCTATTTACTACTGTATTTATTTCACCTTGGTAATGGTGTACATTTTAGAATTGTTTTTTTTAAATTAGAACATTGGAACATTGCTTCGTTATTTTAACGCACAGGATTGGACATTTATTGAAACTGTCACATAATACTTTTAATGTAATTTGGCATGGCTGGAGCAACAATAAATAGAACTGAAAATTGCACATATATTTATACTAAAGGAATGACACAATTTGTTTTGTTAATCCCTCTTAATGTGTAAATGTTAAACTTCCATCAAACACCACATCAAGGTTGATCTTAGTAGTGCACGGTATGTCCACCAAGAGTCAGAAAAATAATTCAGGTCTTGTAAGATTTTACTTGTGGGCTATCCATCACTATCAATATCTCAATTTTATTAGAGTTCAGTGTTGAACTAAGCAGACTGTCAGTTCAGGTTTCTGATCACATAATGTTAGGTAGAGGCCCTGGATTATTTTTGTAATATCTGCTTTACTCACACTATCAAAATGTATCAATGGAGACAAATAATTGATCAGTTTCTTGAATTCATTGATATAAATTCTGCAATGCTGTCTTAACTGGTTCTCATAAAGAGAGAATATTTCACATTTCTCCTAAGAAGTAGTTATTTTACGCAGGCTGAATTGCAAAATAATTCTGAATAAAAAAATAAATGATTTAAAAAAGAAAATTATTAATAAAAATATGCCAGTGAAGTGACACAAATAAAAAAAATCATAAAAACTATACCAAATTTGCATTTAAATACGCAAAGTGTAACTATAAAAACAATTGTGAAAAAATCATATACAAACTTAAAAATACATTATATGCGCAATCAAAGACTTCCTATATACGTATACTTTTGCAGTGAACAATACGACCGTGCATGAAATTATTTAAAGTGCAACCATTATAAATAGTGCAATAAAAAGTCCACATATCAGTGATTAAGCTGTGATAACATTCAGCATGTAATGATGTGTCAAATTCGTGTTCCAAGACCTGATTGCACATCAGTTCCTTACTGGATTCAAATGACTTCCCAAACATGAGACCCTGAGCACTTGATAGAAATCGAGGCTATGCCTCAAGGACTTGAATTTGAGTCAAAGTTACCAAAGCATCAGTATGAAAGCCAGGCAACTAGAATATTTGGGAGGTTACCAATTGCAGCCTAGGTAATTAACTCAAGATAAATTACCTTTAAGATGCTTTCAATGTGACATCTTTATTTTTTTTACTGTTGCCCTTAACAGTGGTACTTTGGTTTGAGAACCTCTAATACAGCTAATTTGAATTCTAGAAGAAAATAAAATAGGCAGTAAAGGGTAGAAGAAAACTGTAAATTCATAATGTGAAATACTGTATTTATCATAGATAGAAGTAAATTAATTTGCGCTACAGAAGTCAAATTAATAAATAAATTCATTGATTGATTAAGCCGCGGTCACTGTGATCACAAAATAGTGCATGAATGTGTAAAATAAATAAGACCACGCTACAAGCCTACAAGAGTGAAAAAACAGTGTCTCTGCAAATATCAATAAATAAATCAAATAAATCAATCAATGTAAATAAATAAATCTATCCATGCGCAAAAATAAAGGTATCTACAATAAACACCAATCAAGTGTTTAAAAAAGTGCCTGTGCAAAATAAATAAATATATAAACAATCTATATATAATTCATAAAGTCTATCAATTCAAACAAAAATAGTGTCCAAAGATATTGCACAAAAAGTCCAAACTCCTCACTTTCACCACAAAGTGAAAGAACAAAAACTGTAATAAAAAGTGAAAGTATCGCCCAGTGTTTTTCACCTCAAAAAAGTCTCTCACCTTCCCCAAAATGTTTTGCTTGGGAAGTGCCACAATACACAAGACAATCTTGATTCAATCAAATTGTATCTATAGAAAGGGTCATCCAGCCTTAATGTGCAAATACTCCTCTCCTTAATATATTCGACATCAGTATTTTTTGGCCATCATCATATCCAGCAATCCAGTATGACCATAGGGAATAGAAGGAGAGCTCCACATGTAAAACCATATAAGTATTTATTAAAACATCCAACGAAAACACATTCAAATGTGCCATGCCAGAAACAAGGGGATCGATAGTGTGGTAAACATGCCCTGTCAGCTCCAGCTGCACACATAGGCTGCGAGAAGAAGGGGCTAGTGCGAGGTGATGTCACTTCACCCTACGTGTTTCGACAAAATGTCATCATCAGGACCAGCATGTAGGGTTGGAACGTGGTCTTGTTCATATTACACATGCTGTATTTACTGTATCAACTAATTATAGGTATTTCAGAATAGTTCAGAAAATACCATTTTGGTCTTTGGAAAAGTTTCTTGAACTGATTTTTTATTTGCTTTTTATTTTCCATTAATGTTACAAAAAAAAAATAAAAACAGCAACATGCATTTATTGCAAAGTTTACTAAAACAACAAAAAAAAAAGAATGAATGCAAAGCATAAATAAAGGGAAAATCACACATTGTATATAGAGTTTAATGTAAACTGACACATCATAAAAATTCCATTATCTTGGAGATCCAAAATGTCCTAATCTAGTGCAATTCCCGAATGTAAACTAGAAGAAGGATTTGATGTGGCACCTCATTCATCTCTAAAGACACTAATCGACTTTGTTCCCTATATAATTTATTGTAGTTATTTACCATGTATTTGCTTTCTTTCAGCCAGAGATAAATGGCTGCCGTCTGATCCACAGATCATATCTGAAGGTCTATATGCTATAGCGGTTGTGTTGAGCTTCTCCCGCATAGCCTACATCCTGCCAGCCAATGAAAGCTTTGGGCCATTGCAGATATCACTTGGGAGAACGGTGAAGGACATATTTAAATTCATGGTCCTTTTTATAATGGTTTTTCTTGCCTTCATGATTGGGATGTTTATCCTTTATTCATATTACCTGGGAGCTAAAGTGAACTCTGCCTTCACAACGTAAGTAACAATTCACATGTGTTTTAAAAATATTATATTTTTCTAGTGTTGTTTTGCATTCATATGGAGATACTTGCTTTGGTCGGAAGTAATCAATACAAAATAACCAAGATAGTTTGATTAGTAGAGGTAACACCTAAGTGAATGGCATTTCCTTTAAAACCATCAATGTTATAAAAATGGTGCCAACGCTGTGGAAAAAAAATAAGCAGCTGCCCACTTTAAATATGTACCAATAATCAAAAGTATTGAAGCATCTTACTTTTTATTATTGGTACAATGGCATTTCTTTGCTCCATAAAATGTTTTTATTCTTTTTTGCAGCTCAGTGCTGATGATCTTTTGCTGACTCTTTGCTGCAGCTACATGCATGCACTCCAGCGTTGGCTGGTTGGCATTTCCCAAGGTGGTTTTCTATGTACCATGCATGCTGCATAATGTGTGTTGGAACAGCCATTTGTAGTCTCCATAAGGGGAGGATTGGGTGACAATACAGGAGCACAATTGGAAAAACAGGTACAGAGTGTTGCCACTTTATAACAGGAAGTTCCTGAACAAGGACCTTCATGGTAGGACCACCAGGAATCATCTTAATTAAAGCGGCTGATTTATGAATATTGAAAATGACATTAAAAATTACATTAACATGTTAACGTTTATATGAAATTTTGTGATTCGGTTTACATGAACTTTACCCCCCTCCCCCTTCCGAAATTTCAAGAGTAAAAGGAGAGTTTTTTTTAAACTAAACTAAAGTAGCTCAAGGGTTAAACAGAAAGTATTTTTATTTAAAAAAAATATGGTAACATTGTATATATCCAGGGCTTTTTTTTCTCAGAGAATAGGGGCAGGTACCCCCCTCCCCCTTCCGAATCACCCCTTGTCTGTGCTCCCTACCCACCTGCGAGCACTGTCCCTTGATTCCACCCCTACCCAACTCCCAGTGCTACCCTTTTTAGAAAATACAGGACCAAATACTAAGTACAGTATATACTCGAGTATAAGCCGAGATTTTCAGCCCTTTTTTTTGGGCTGAAAGTCCCCCCCTCGGCTTATACTCGAGTCAGCAAAATTTTTACATTGGAAATAGTACCTGTAAAGAAGTTGCGGCTGCGGCGTCCATCGTTCAAATTCCGCGGTCTCTTCCTGTTCCTTACGTGATAGGCGATTCTCATCAGACACTCTCCGCCTATCACGAACGGTCTCTCATCCTCAATTTCCCAGCAGACGTCTGTGATTGGCGGAACACCCAACACAGTGTCTGCTGGGAAACTGAGGATGAGAGAATGTTCGTGATAGGCGGAGAGTGTCTGATGAGAATCGCCTATCACGGAAGGAACCAGGAAGAGACCACGGAATTTGAACGATGGACGCCGCAGCCGCAACTTCTTTACAGGTACTATTTACAATGTAAAATTTATAGGAAACAGTGAGGATAGGAAACAGTGAGGATAGGAAACAGTGAGCTAGGGAACAGTAAGGATGGGAACAGTGAGGATAGGGAACAGTGAGGATAGGAACAGTAAGGATGGGAACAGTGAGGATGGGAACAGTGAGGATGGGAACAGTAAGGATGGGAACAGTGAGGATGGGAACAGTGAGGATGGGAACAGTGAGGATGGGAACAGTGAAGATAGGAACAGTAAGGATGGGAACAGTAAGGATGGGAACAGTAAGGCATTGTTGACCCTCGGCTTATACTCAAGTCAGTAAGTTTTCCCAGTTTTTTGTGGCAACATTAGGTACCTCGGCTTATACTCGAGTCGGCTTATACTCGAGTATATACGGTACTTAAATACTTAAGTTAAGTACTTGGTATGGGATTTGTTAACAACAATAGACTCCACCAACAGCAAAAGATCCTCCCTAGCAACAATAGACCCCTCCCAAAACAAAATACCCTCCCAGTAACAATAGACCCCTGCCAGCAATAATAGATTCCTGACAACAACAACAGATCTCCCAGCTGCCAGCATCAATAGACCCTCCAGCAGTCAGCAACTATAGACCCCTTCCCTCAACAGTAGATTAATCCCAACAACATAAGGCCCCCCAGCAACAATAGATCCCCAACCAGCAACAATTGACCTTCTTCAGCAACAATAGATCCCTCCAGCAACAAAATATTCCCCCTAAGCAACAAGAGATCATCCAGCAGCCAGCAACAATAGACCATAAAATACACCCCCCCCCACCCCTTGCCATTGAATACATTCAGTGTTGGACATACTGGAACTGCATTCCACATGTTCCCACAAAAAAAAGCCCTATACTGTATACATATACTGTATATCAATGCTTGTTTAACACCCTGTTAAACTAATCATTGAATCCTGAGGCACGGTCACTTTCTCCTACACATGGGTGTTTGACATTGGAGTGAATTTTTTAGGTGGGTTGGCATTGTAGGTTGTATTAGGCACACTCTGTAGTTGTAACTGAAGTCCTTGAACACAAATGGTTAAAATAAATGTAATGACTTTTTAATGAACACATAACTGAATTATGATGATCTTTTTATATTGGCCTGTGGTCCATCTTTAGATGAGAACAGAAATGGAATTATTCCAATGTGGAGTCATAAAATCAAAGCAAAATGTCTTGCACTTTGGCTTATGTGGAAATGGAAGCAAACAGCAAAGAGGCAAAGATAAATGATCTAGCTCCATTATAGTGCACCTTTGTTACAGTTTCCACTATTTCCATCCACAGGCTGCAGTTATAAGCAGCAGTTGTTATTACAACTGCTATCTATTGGACAAATAGAAACTATTTAATCTTACCTAAATTAGGTAGGTGGTTAGGGGTCTTTAACTCAGCATAAAAGTAATTATGCTCTGTAATAAAGACAATCACAATACTCTTTTTCCTAATGCTGTTATTTAAATTTGGGCACCACTAACAGATGAGCTTTCATTCACTTTGATGAAAACGTCTACTGACAGGTGCATTTATGCTGACCGTACAGTGAACCTGACCTGGCCTTAAAAATTTCTACAGCAACGATGTTGAAGTACAGGTACAATAAGCTCAATCCTTGTGTTACTATGGAGCCCCTTTGGATCCTGAGCCCAGGTTGTACATGTGAACATTAAAGGAGAAGTATGGGTTTCCAGGTTTTTTAGGATTCATACTTACCTCGGTGGATGGAGCATCAGACCGATGCTCCATCTGTCCCCTGCCGTCTGTGCACTGAGAACCGAGCCACCGAACATCGCCGCTGGCTCGGTTCTCACAGATCCCCGAGAGGAAAGCCGCTGACTGTCAGTCAGCATCTTTCCCCTCTGCTTCTCCACACTCATTGGAGAGCTGAGCAGTGGAGGGGCGGGGAGAGGCTGTCTCAGCGTCTCAGCGGCTCGCTGATACGCTGAGACTGCCATTAATCAGGGCAGCTGGCGAATCCCGACTTGGGAAGTCGTGATGACGCGCTGCCCCCGACTGATGGCAGTGACATCAGCGGAGAGCGGACTTCAGACCGCTCTCCGCTGAAAACGGGTCACAGGAGTGCAAAACGAATTGCACTCCTGTGACCCAGAGGAGAAACCCAGCCTAAAAAGCTCAGGCTGGACTTCTCCTTTAAAGGACAACTGTACAAGGCTGTACGTGTTAATATTAAAGCACAACCAATTCCCCGGGTGCAGCCCACCTGGCCTGATACTTACCTTTGCACCATCCCAGCAAGCTTCACTGTGCGGCCCTGCCCAAAGCACCTAGCCATTTTTCACAAAGCGTCCTTGGTGGGTCTACTTTATTCTGTGTATGGACACCATGGCCCCATTATTTCTATAGGAGCTGTACTAATGGTGGCCTCCATCAATTTTGCAAAGCATGGCTCTCCTCACAGGAATGAAAGGGCTTTGCCAAACATGTGCAGAATGATGGAGGATGCTTTTTTGAAGAAAGACAGCTACGGGCAGTGCTACACAGTAAAGACCACTTAAACAGAGGCCAATGTAAGCATAGGTGATGATGATACACTCATGGCCTAAAGAAAGATGGTTGGCTTTATTGTAAGAACAACCAACTCGGCTGTTATTACAAGCAGCGGGAGGGGACGTTCCCCCCCTCCCACCGCCTTCCGCCACTCGCCCAGGCTCTCCCGCCCCCACCTGCAGGCCTGAGCAACCAGCCGACACATCCGCCGGCTGGCCGAAGACCCGAACAAAGCCGATGCTTCGTTCAGGTCTCGGATCTGGTAATCTGGAAGCGATGTCATGACATCACTTCCAGGATTACTGACATCTTAAAGGTTGACGTTTTAAATACTTTGAAGTACAGAGGAGAGGTTTGGGGTCTTATAGACCCCCGATCCCTCCATAAAGAGTACCTGTCACTGCCTATTACTGTCCCAGGGATGTTTACATTCCTTGTGACAGCAATAACAGTGCTAAAAAACAAAAAAAAATTAAATGACAGTGTAAAAAAAAAAAACCAAATAAAATGTACAAAATATCAACAAAAGGTTGCCGAAATATCGGTATCGTATTGGCACGGAAAAAACGATATCGGTTGACCCCTAGTGTTGCTAAATTGGATGTAATTACAAGAGTTTATATGCACAGGTACTGTTAGACAGGATAGCAAGCATCACTTCAAATAACCATCTACATACTGTATGCATGTAGGGGATTTTAAAACAACATACAATTTTATTAACTATGTAAAGTCTCAATAAACCTGACTTATCTTTCTATTTGTCTTTTAAGCGTTGAAGAAAGTTTTAAAACCCTATTCTGGTCTATATTTGGCTTGTCTGAAGTAACGTCTGTAGTTCTGAAATATGATCACAAGTTTATTGAGAACATTGGTTATGTTCTTTATGGGATCTACAACGTGACAATGGTGGTGGTTCTTCTTAATATGTTGATTGCCATGATTAACAGCTCCTATCAGGAAATAGAGGTAATAAAAACTAAGACCGTTTTTGGTTTATGTATACCTAAAATTTATATTGCTACATATAATAGGTCAATCTATCAAAGAATAACCTAGGCAGTGTTTGATGTGCGCTTTTGCCATTTTTTATGATATAAAATGGTGTTTTCAGGTCACAAAATTGTATAACCTTGGATCAATCGAATTTACAACATGAATGTTTGGGTTTTTATTCATATTTGGCATTTTGATTAAAAAATTCAGGAGGAAATAATTTAATGCTGAAAAAAAAAAATGAAATTCAGTGGTTAAATTATTATTTCATGCAAACATAAATAAATAAATAAATAAATAATAGTAATGTCTATACCCCTATTTTGGTACGTGAGCTAAATGTTTTTTTTTTTTTTAATGTTTGATTAAAAAAAAAAGAATGCAGTTAAAGTGTATACAGTATATGGGCAAGATACAAAAATAAGCCCCTCCTAGAATGAAACACATTAGAGGAGAGGGAGCAGAGTCTGGAAGGTGGCGTTGCTTGGAATGCACGGTCTTCTGTGGAATAAAGCTTACTGAGTAGAACAAACAAAAAAGGATTCAGTGGTTGGGTGGCTCTTTTCACTAATAATTCATATATCTGCAATTCATGCATATTGTCTAGGTATTGTCTATTAAAACACTGCAAGTACAGAAAGATAGCTGTTGAGTTGTCCAGCAATCCTGTGAGCTCCTGACATCCAGTAGTGGTGTTGTCAGCCCTACCTGTAGAAGACAAAACACCTCCCCCTCGTCTCAACTCTATAGCAGAAAGGGGAGATGTTTTGTGGTTCATGTGTTTGTATGGATGGAGAAATTTGTTCGTAAAAGTAAAGTAAAGTAAGTAGAAAACTACCTGTCTATGTCCAGTTTTAGGCTTCAAAATTACATGTGCCTGGAAGAATTACCATACAAAAAAAACTAACAATAAGCGATGGTTTAAATGCACAGCTCATCAGTTTAGCGTTAACTGTAAATGAAGGACCTAGATCAGGGCATCACTAAATGGCCACTGTCCCATCCTCAGGGGGCAGAAAGGACTACGGGGGTGATGTAAAGGGGCAGGGCACGCAACTGTGAAGGGGGGTGATGTAAAGTGACAGAGAGCCCTACTGTGTGTGTGTGGGGGGGGGGTTATGTAAAGGGGAATAGAGCACTGCTGTATGGGCTGTGGGGGGTCAGTGTTGTCAAGGGGGGGAAAGATGTGAAGGGGCAGAGGACACTACTGGGGAGGGCAGAGGACATTACTGTGGGGGGTGATGTGAGAGGGGCTGAGGACACTGCTGTGGGGGGGGTGAATTAAGATTGGGCAAAGGACACTGCTGGGGGGGAGGTGATTTGAAAGGGGCACAGGACACTGCTGTGGGGGACAATGCTGTAGGGAGGTGATGTGAAGGGGGTCCAAAACACTACAGAGGACACTGACGTAATAACAGGATATACAAGGATGGGGGCTGTGATGGGAAGGACCTGAGTCATTGGACAAACATGCGATTCGGATCTCTGCTGGAAGAAAATTTTACTGATCGGACCTCCGTGAATTTTAATTCAATACCACTGACCTAGATTATTGCTTTGGGCATTTTTGTTTGGATGTGTGCCTGTGGGGTGATAGGGTGCTTTACATTTTTTTGTTATTTTTTGTTATTTTATTATATATTCATTTTTGAACACTTTTTTTTTACATTTACCTGTACTGTTATCACAAGGGGGAAAAAGAAATGTGATAGCATTGGGCGGGTGATAGGTTCTCTCTATAAGCACATCAGGGGCCTGGTATCTCCCTAATGTCTCCCCTGCCCTCCACTCCAGCCAATCCAGCACAGAAATATGCTCAACTCAACTCACTGTGCACCCAGCTTTGATTGTGACAGCTCTGACTCATGATAAGCATCAAATATTTTTCTCTTTCAATAAAACATGGTGAACCGAACGCTCAATCACAGTTACAAAACTTTAAAAGCTTTTCTACAGGAGGGTTTAAAAACAAACCTATTTCACAATCTAACATTATATGACATCTGTATTTCTAGTTTAAGTGTGAGAGTTACAATTTAAACCCATTATAGCCTTTAAAAATAGGCTAACAATTTTTTTTTTTATGTTAAGTGCACTTTCTGTTTGCCTAATTGTCATAAATAAAATGTTATTGAAAACCCAAAATATATATTCAAATATTAGCTTAGCTTTAATTGTAAGGAGTGAATTTGAACAAACATGAAAGCAATACAGGAATGATGGAAACTGGAAGTTTTGGTGTTCTCTTATAATTAAATGGAAAACAGGTCTGAGTAAAATGCATTTTGTGAGCACAACACTATTATTGCTCTATAGTTATGAATCAGGACAAATGTTTGAGTATTATTTGTGTCTATGAAAAGGAAAAACAAGTTTCATTCCAATGGAACATGACAAATCGATTTATTTTAAATGTTCGGCACTATCAAAATAATGTTGGATGACAGATAAATAATAGAATGTTGTTTGGAGGGTTCTGTATAGTAGATAAGAAAAATATAACATTCTGTGATTGGTCCCTACAGAAAAGAATTTTCGTGTCTGGGAATCTTTTTTTCTTTCCGGGAATTTTCTTTTCTTGCACATGCGCATTTCTTTTTCGATTACATTTCTAGCATGATTCTCCCATCATTGATTAGAAGATCGTTCGTTTTTCAAAAAAATATCCAACATGTCCGATTACTGAAATTCGATGGTCACACGAAAATCGGCTGTTGCTGCAGCCCACTAATGGTGCAAAATACGAACAAAAATTCTTAGATGAGATTTTCGAAAGAAAATTCTTTTGAAATTCGACCCATGTATAACCTGCCTAAGTAAGTCTCTATCAAAACAATAGCTTACTGCCTTTTGTTTTTTTTGTTTTTATTTTTAGCAACAAAAACTTTCATTTACATAAATTGCACAGATTGATTAAACAGGTCGTGACTTTTGCTGTCATTCCACATCTGATTTTCGACTATCCGATCCAAATATGAGTCAAGATGTGGTAAGATGTGTGACAGACATGATAAACTGTTAATAATTCAGCAGCATAGTCTCTATCCCTTTGTCCCTAGGTTTTATCTACCATAATATTGTCCTTTGGTAGATACAATTCAGCCCCAAAACTGAAGGTGGGGTACTGAATGTAATCTTAAGAATCTCTGTGAAGCAAATGGCAAGCAGCCATCTTACTTTACCCAGCATGCTCTTGGCTTGACGTGGGCTGCACAATCTAATTTGCAAATAAACCAGACACTTTGAAGGAAACATCCAATAGGACATTCTGATCTTAAAGTGTTACCAAACCTAGGACTCTGCATTCACTATATCTGGTCTCCCACAGTACACAGAACATGGAAATGCAAATATTTTAGCAAATATAAACTGCTAAATACCTTTTCTATCAGTATCCAGCCAAACATTGGTTCACTGGTTAAAGCTTGTAGGAGGAGTTTTCTGACTGTCCTATCAGACTGCGAGACTCCTGACCCTCTGTCTGGACAGTGCTGATTAGCCCTGTGCTGATCACATGCACTCTCCCCAAAAAAAAACTCTCTAGCAATACACACCAAACTGAGCTCTATAGCCCAACTGTCTTCCTTATTGCCACTGCCCCTTCTATAAGTTAAAAGTCCAGCTTTATGAAAAATATAGCAGACCCTTGAGAACATGTTTAGAAAATATAGCCAATGTAAACATTCATAGTTGCCTTTACTCTATGTATTCGAATGGGGCATATATAAGCCTGACATTTGTTAAAATGTTTGAAATCTTGAGGATAACGTCTCCTCAGTATATTCATCAATCAACTACACAGATTACAAAGGTTCATATTTGTACTGCTCATTGTAAACCTATTGGCATTAGCATGCAGTGAGGGTGGGCATCCAGAAAATAAGGCAACATTTCACTGCAATCTAAATAAAAATGACTTCTGCATAGAATTCACAATGAAAGCATGTTCAACAAAATCAGTTAAATTATCTTTTTCGATAGAGCTTCTTCTAGCCTATGACCAGGTCCATCAGATACTCTTGCTGCTATAGATTTATCTACATTTCAAATGCCCATGTCATTACAAGGAGCATGTGCTCTGTACTCTGACTGGTAATGTAGGTTATAAAGCAGTGGTTCTCAACTCCTTTCCTCAGGACCCACTAACCGGCCAGATTTTAAATAATACCTTGGGGAGATGCAGACTAGAATACTGAAATCACTGAGCAGCAAATAATATCACCAGTGATGTATTTCAGTTATCTTGCAAAGCTGGTCTGTTAGTGGGTCCTGAGTACAGGAGTTGAGAACCACTGTTATAAAGGATTAGTTAGGGCCATAGCTTCCCTGAGAAAAGCTTAAAGTGTCACAGGATGAGCCCAAAAAAGGGAGGCATATCTCAAAATTCTAACCAGGTTTCCTTCCAACATACGACCCTGTATATGCCAGGGAACCAATGCTTTGATTAGTCTGTATCACCACACTATTTCTGTTATGTTTATGAAGACTTGTTGGCAAATATAAGGCATGGGGAATAGTGACGGTAGAAGGGATGGCAGCACCAGACATGCTGTGTAAGGTGGCATATTTAGGAAAAACTGTTGGTGGAGCACTGGACCTTAGTTAGGTTTTTTTTTTTTTTTTTATATCTTTTTTATTAATTTTCCAAAAACATATATAACACACATTACAATACATAAAACACATTTACAGTCTCAATATTTCCCATTACAAATAAAAAAAATTAAAAAAAAGAGGAAAAGAGAGAGAGATGGGGAAAAGGAGAGAGAGAGAGAAAAAAAAGGGGGGGGGAGTGGGGATGATTTTAGAAGGGGGGGGGATGGGGGAATACAGTCCCCCATACTCTCCCCCAGATATATTATGTGCTATCACTCTAGTGTTGATGTCTTCTAAAGTGAAATTAAATAATAAAGAGTGACAAAAAGTGGTTTCAAAAACTACTACAAACTGAAAAACAAGTGTTAAAGTCTAAAAGTGGACTGTATAGAGGACTGGGGGATGAATTTACGAGTGACTGTACTGATGGAGTGACAAAACATGTATATAGAGAGAAAAGTGAGAGGTAAAGTTATCGTCACCTGTGCCAAAAGAAAAAAAGGAGGAAAAGAGAGAGAGATGGGGAAAAGAAGAGGGGGAGAGAGAGAGAGAAAAAAAAAAGGGGGGGGGGAGTGGGGATGATTTTAGAAAGGGGGGGGATAGGGGAATACAATCCCCCATACTCTCCCCCAGATATATTATGTGCTATTACTCTAGTGTTGATATCTTCTAACGTGAAATTAAATAATAAAGAGTGAAAAAAAGTGATTTCAAAAACTACTACAAACTGAAAAACAAGTGTTAAAATCTAAAAGTGGACTGTATAGAGGACTAAGGGATGAATTTACAAGTGACTGCACTGATGGAGTGACAAAACATGTATGTAGAAAGAAAAACAACAGGCAAAATTATCGTCACCTGTGCCAAAAAAAAAAAAAAAAGGGGGAGGGGGGAGTAGGGGAAGCCTCAGGGAAAAACAAGTCTAATCCCCCTCTCTCACTCTCTCCGAGAGAAGGAAGAGAACAAAAATAGGGGTGTAAAGAAGGAAAGAAAAGGGAGGAAAGGGGAGGCCGGCATGCATGGTATCCAATAAAATGTTTGTCACAGTACATTTTAGTCTCTTAAGGGATAAGCCAAAGGATAACCACAGGGAATCAACCTTAAGATATAGATAGCTTATTCAATAGATGTAAACGGGTCTCAGTGGAATTGTGCAAGTATCTCTCTATAGGTTGTGGTGTCCTTGAACTCCATCCACGGAGTCCAAGTTAAAGTGTGTCGTTGAAAAGTGTCCTTGTTACAATGAGTGATATCTTCCATGAGATGGACCTCTGAAATTTTTTGAAACCACTTTTTCACGGATGGAGTCTCAGGCTGACCCCAAAGGGTAGGTATAAGTGCTTTAGCCGTATTAAGCAGATGTGGAACTAAAGAACATTTGTATTTTCTGACAGGTTCCTTGGTAGCATGGAAGAGAATGGTCCATGCATCAGCAGGGAGATTAATATTGGATATTTGTTGGATAATTCGAATAATGCTAGACCAGAAGGGGCGGATGAGTGGGCACGACCACCATATATGAGCGTGGGTTGCTCTGTTCCCACAATTCCTCCAACACAACGGGGAGTTGTCGGGGAGCATCTGATGAAGTTTTGATGGGGTATAGTGCCATCTGGTTAGTAGTTTGTAATTGACCTCAGCCATCCTTGATGCAATTGAAGAGATATGAGTCAGCTGTAGGATTTTATCCTTTTGGCTGTCTAAGAGGCAGGATTCCAAGTCTGCCTCCCACTTAGCGAGAAAGGGAGGATAAGTATCACCTTGGAGCTTGATGAGTAATTTGTAGAATACCGAGATACAATGTTCAGGTGGGTCCGTTGAATTAAAAACGTCCTCAATACTGTTTAAGTCCTGTATCCCTCTAAGTGGCTGAGGCAGAGTTCTAAGGAAACCTTGCAATTGATTATATCTCCATTTGTCAAGAAACGTAATGGGCTTGAGGCCGAGAATTTCCTTAAGAGGCTTAAGCGCATTTGCTCGGAGAACATGATGTAGTAGAAGAGGTTCTTCTGGCAACCACGTCCTATAGCCAGGATCTAATAGGCCAGGTAAGAAATAATCGTGGTCCAAAAGTGGTAACAGAGGAGAAGCATATGACCACGAGAACTTCCTATGTAAGGCATCCCATACATCAAGGGTGGAAGTGGTTAAAGTGGAGGTACTTGGAGCAAGGTGTCTATGTAAGCGTGGCAACCAGGGTGTAGTTGCTAGGTCTGTGTTACTAAGAGCATGTTCCAAACTCACCCAGAGTTTGGAATTAGCAGCATATTTCCATTCGGATATTCTAGACAGAATCACAGCATTATAATAAGCCTTAAAATTTGGAAGGGCCAGTCCCCCAGCTTCCTTGGAGCGAAATAATACTTCCTTAGATACTCTGGGGTGACTGTTCCTCCAAATAAAGCGGGAGACCATGGTCTGTAATAGGGAAAAAAATCCTATAGGCACACCCAATGGGATCATTTGAAAGAAAAAAAGAACTCTAGGCAGAATGTTCATTTTAACTATACTCACTTTACCCAACCATGAGTGTGTCAGCGTGTTCCACTTTTGTAGATCCCTTCTAATATTATTCAATAATGGGATGTAATTATATTTAAAGAGGGACTGAATGTGAGGTGCAAGATTCACTCCCAGATATTTCATACTTCGTTGAACCCATCTAAAAGGGAAGAGGGATTTTAAATTTTCCACCTCCCTTCCAGGTAGATTAATATTTAGAATTTCAGACTTAGAAAGGTTAATTTTAAAGTTGGAGAGTGTCTGAAAAGTAGAAAACGCTGACATTAAATTAGGAAGCGAGATACGAGGCTGCTGGATAAAAAATAAAATATGGTCCGCATATGCCGCATATTTGTGCGTTTTATTACCTACTTGAATCCCATGTATATTTAAATTACATCTTATGGTTGCCAAAAAAGGGTTCGAGGGTAAGGGCAAATAAAAGGGGAGAAAGAGGGCAGTCCTGTCTGGTCCCATTAAATAGTTGGAATGAGTCACTCAAAGTGCCATTTATGCGAATTTGTGCCATGGGGTTAGAATAGAGGGAAGTAATGCGGTAAAACATTTTGGGTCCCAGCCCAAAATGTCGCAGGGTCAGTTTTAAGTAATCCCAGTCCACCCTATCGAACGTTTTTTCAGCATCTGTAGATACAAATAGGGTGGACTGGGAAGACCTTTGAGCGTATTGTATAAGAGATATCGCCCGGAGAGAATTATCCTTGGCTTCTCTGTGTGGCATAAAGCCCGTCTGATCCGTAGAAACCCAACTAGGCATAAGAGGGAGTAGTCTGTTGGCTATTACCTTAGAATATAATTTGATATCAAAATTTAATAGGGAAATTGGCCTATAGCTACTGCATTGAGTAGAGTCCTTATCTGCTTTAAGGATAACTGAAATATGGGCTGTAAGAGATTCCGGGCGTAGTCCTGAGGTCTGTGAGATTGAATTGGCATAAGCCGTGAGACGGGGCAGAAGAACATCACTGAATGTTTTATAGTACCGGATAGTGTAACCATCCGGTCCCGGGGCTTTACCTGTCGGTGAAGATTTCAGAGCTGCCTGAAATTCCTCAACCGAAAGTTCAGATTCAAGTTCCCTGAGAGTTGAATTTAAAAGTTTGGGCAAATTTGCTTCTTTTAGATATGTAACTTAAGGTTACGTCTCTCCTTCACAGTCAGAGACGGGGAGTCACACTGCACTTTGTACAAATCTGCATAATAGTCCCTGAAAGCTTTAGCAATGTGAGGAGTCGCGTGGACTAAATTTCCGTTTGATAGCTTTATTTTGGGAATAAATGATCTAGTCTGTTTTTCTTTGAGGGATCTTGCTAATTGTCTGCTAGGTTTGTCCCCCCACTCATAGAATTTTTGCGAATATCGTTGGAATTTCCGAGCTGTATCGAGGTTAAGAAGATTTTTTAGTTCCTCTCGTTTCAATGTGAGAGCTTCTAGCTGGGATGTGTGCAAAGTGAGTTTGTGTTTTTTATCAAGTTCTGTTATTTGGTGCAGGACCTGTTCAAGTTGTTGACCATGCTCTCTTTTTTTCCTTGCCCCAAGTTCTATGAATCGGCCTCTCATAGTTGCCTTGTGAGCTTCCCATACAATAGCAGGGGATGTCTCAGAAGGTTTATTGTCTTTAAAATATTGCGATATATGAGAGGCAAACACAGAAACTTCTGTTGGGTTAGAAAGAAGAGAATCATTGAGTCTCCAATTATTGGAGCACTGAGTCAAAGTGGGCATAGTCATACTCATCGACACAGGTGCATGATCTGACAGTGTCGCAATACCTATATTCGCCGATTGTAATAATGGGAGGTGATAGTGGTCTAAAAAGATATTATCTATTCGGGAATAAGACTGATGAGTCTTCGAAAAATGGGAAAAATCTTATTCTTTTGGATGTAAAATACGCCATACGTCTATCAATTGTCGGTCTATTAGTCTCTTTTTAACAAAGGACAGGCGCTTAAAAGAGATGTTAGAGCGACCGTGGGATGTATGCAAAACAGGATCTAGAGACATATTTATTTCTCCTGCCAGTATGATTAGACCCTCAGCAAATTATGATAAATCAGTAAGAATTTGAGAAAAAAAGGTAGGTTGATTTTGGTTCGGGCAGTATATGTTTGCTAGAGTACATTGGGTAGTACCTAAAAAGCCCTTTAAGAAAAGAAAACAACCATGGTCATCCGCTTGCATATCTAAAAAACGGAAGGGTACGCTACTACTAAAACCAATAGCCACACCCTTAGCTTTATTCGTATCTGAAAGGCTATAATACCACTGAGGAAAATAAAGCGAGGTCAATTTGACCTGCGTAGTATGGGTTAAATGTGTTTCCTGAAGAAACACAATAGAAGAGGCAAGTTTCCGTAATTCACGGGTAACCTGATGCCGTTTTGCCGCAGCATTTAAACCCCTAACATTATAAGAAGTAACTTTAAGTTAGGTTAGAGAGGAATGGTTTTCCAAAATATAGGGAAAGATGGAGCTTAGGATGCCACTGTCCCCAGATGGGTCTGTGGAAACATTAACAGTAATCAAAGTGAAAGGATGAGAGTGTGTTAGAAATTCTGTATATAGCTCTACAGAACAGACAGACAGTGCACAGTCCACATGGGCTATACTGCTTAACTAGAATCAGGAACAGGAACTTTTTTTTTACAGAGAAAAGACATAGAGTTTAACCATAGATGCAGCTATAGATACACTTCTACTGATGGTTACCTTGTTTTTGACTTGGTGTAGAATTCTGTATCCCTTTTGAGATTTGTCAGATTTGCAGATGAAAGCTTTGTTGTAGCTGTTTTGCTGGTAATTTTCTGTTATTCCTTTGCAGTCTTCTTTTTATTGCTGTATCTTGCACTGGGTTCTCAGCTTTTCTCTGGGTGTCTGGGTTATGTCGGAGCCCATAACCTGTTAGAAATTCTGTACAGTATATAGCCCTACAGAACAGAGAGACAGCGCACAGTCTACATGGGCTTTGTTGCTTAACTGGAAGCAGGAACAGGAACTTTATTATACAGAGAAAAGACATGGGCTATACTGCTTAACTAGAATCAGGAACAGGAACTTTATTATACAGAGAAAAGACATAGAGTTTAACCATAGATGCAGTTAAAAACATATAAACACTGCCATCTACTGGCTGTTGTAGTTGTTGCACAATATAAGTGAATAATGTATTCCAACAGAGTGCCACATAAATTCCAACTGAGCCCAGTATATCTTTAATAATATCAGCAAGCATTAAAAAAGGTGTGGCTGCCTTGCCAGCAAGGGAAGCCAGCAATGCATACTTGATATTAGTCTTTAATAGCTGAACAGAATCCAGTTTATCAATATATTATAACTTCTCCAATACTTTAAAGTGTTACTATACCTAGAACTCTGCATTCACTATATCTGGTCTCCAACAGTACACAGAACATGGAAATGCAATTATTTTATTAAATAAATATTGCTAAATACCTTTTCTCATCAGCAGTATATAGCAGTCTTGTGAATTATATCCCTGTGTGGTAAAGTATTTAGAAGGAGTTTTCATTTGACTCTCACTGTCCTATAAAACTTCAGGACCCCTGACTCTTTGTCTGGACAGTGCTGATTGGACCTGTGCTGATCACAAAAACTCTCTAGCAATACACACCAAACTGATTGGACCTGTGCTAATCACAAAAACTCTCTAGCAATACACACCAAACTGAGTATGTGCAGCCAGACTACTTCTATTTATAATATTCGGAGAGAAGTTGGAGACACTGGTAGAAGGTGAAGATCAGAGGAGACACCATCAAACAGCCTTTTTACACAATGCAGAAGATTAACCCCTTAGGTTCCACAGTGAGAATAATAAGAATGCTTTACTGCATATAAAGACTGATTTTACTGTTGTGGGTTTTGTAACACTTTAAGCCTTGATGAAAGGGGGCTGCTGAGTCCCTAAAATGCATGTAGGCAGGTGTAGTCTACTTTCTCCACTGTAGGTGGCGCTCTTCAACAGCGGCACTGTTTTTGCAGAGGACGTCAAGAGGAATGAAGTTCCTCTATGGTTTCCTGGGTCACTGGGGAAGCTATCCTATTGGATGCTGCCACCCATGTGACTCTAGCAGCCACCATGGGTCAGGCAGAGCCTATTTAAGGCCCTGGCTCCCAGGTTTGGTGCACATTTTGTGAGTTGGTAGCGTAGGGACAGGTACCCTACCTGTCAGGGACAGTACTAGCAGTAAGGAAAAGGTTCCTGACGAGGAGGGAAAGTGTAGGGTCACAACTCAGTGGATATCTTCCCGCTTGGGGAAGAGACAGCCAGGCTGCACTCTTTACAGATGATGTCAATCCAGCCGACACCTGCTCCCTTCACATTACTGGAAACTGTGAGTGCACCTGGTTGGGCAACTTTCCCTTCGGGTTTGTTGTAAACTGTTGCTGTGCTATTTCTAAAAAAAAAATTACATTGCACCTTACTGTGTGAATTATTGCAGCTGCACCACTCTGCACCCTACCTACATGCATTGTATACTTTTTTATGGCATCTGCTGAAACTAATAAAGACCTACTGGACTCACTTGGACGCTGTGTGTCACTGTCATCCCTTCACTTTGCTACTGTTAACAGGGCATTTTTAATGAAGGAATGCTTCCTGAAGTGTCATCTGTTCTCATGATCTTTGGTTATATTCTGTGACCAATCACAGATGAAGATAACATGAGTCACATGTGCTTAAGATAAAAAGCTGGAAAATATAGTAAAGGCCCTTAATGTTTTTTCTGAAATGATTATAAACCAATCATGTTATAACTGACAAATTGTACCACTTACGCAGGGTACAGCTAGTAAATTTATATATGAATAATGAACACCAAAAATAGAACTTCGCAATTCCCCACAACCTATACTAGTAATAGTATTTCCCTGGGTGCGAAAGCAGCTGTCAGGGGAATGTGACTTGATGAGTTCTTGAGCGTGATCAATATTTTATAAATAATAAAATGTTAAGTCCTCATCAAATAATACCCAGTCAGTTCAGAATTTACTCTAAAGGCTTGTCTCATTTATATTTTAAGGCTCTTTTACTAAGTTGGGTCCTCTAACCCATCAGCCTTGCAGACATAGATTAGATGACATAACTGGTCAAGGCTATATATTTTATCACATTTCAATGACTGCAGTAAAATGAAAAAAAAAAGGTGATTTCCTCTGGAAAGATTAATGCCTCGTCCCCTGTACTGTAAATCTTGTATTAGAAGCTTGCAAAAGGAAAACAGCATTTACATCACCTCAACCATGCTCTAGCTTCCATCATGGATCACTGAAGACATGCACAAAGGATCACTGCAAATTTACCGCTGTGTCATTTCTGCCTGCTTTGCTGCAACTCATCAGTAACAAACACCATATGCTTTTATCAGCTAAAGAATGAACAAAGAGAAAGGTTTTGCACTGGAAAGAATAACCTCACTACAGATGCAGATGGAGTGTCGGGCAACACCGCTCCTAATTTGTAACCTTACTATTGTATCATATACTTACAGGGCCAATCCACCAAAAAACTTTTATTTAATTTTTTTATTTTTTCTGAAACACTTTTACAAATCTTTTTTTGCATTGTAATAAAACTGCTGCATGACAGTATTATTCAACCTATCATAATGAAAAAAAGTAAATTAAACAATAAGCAGTATACCTATAATACAGATCCAATGAATTCCTTGAATTAGACAGGTCCTAAGTGATAAAAATGAAAAGTATTTAAATGTTAAAAGACTTTAGAATGTTATATGCCTATGAAGCCAATGTGTACAACATTTTTTGTTTCTCTTTCTACTATGTCCAGGATGATAGTGATGTGGAATGGAAATTTGCTCGATCAAAATTATGGTTGTCTTATTTTGATGATGGGAAGACCCTTCCGCCCCCATTCAGCGTTGTGCCGAGTCCAAAGTCCTTTGTGTACTTAATCTTAAGGACCATCAATTTTTGCAGGTGCAGGACAAAAAAACTACAGAAAGACATTGAAATAGGGATGGGCGACTCCAAATCCAGGGTAAAGGTTTACCAATTTTTTAAACACTGTTGTAATGTCAAATACATATTTAATATAAACTGTAATGGAAGATGGCGTCTTGTTTATTTTATTTAGACAAATATGCATCGTTTAGCTAATGTGATGCTAGTCCAGTATTTAATTATGAACTCTAGGCAGACCCAAAGACAGCACTTAAAGCACTTGTGTGTCGTAAAAAATATACTCCCCAAAAAGATTACATGAATGTGGGCTCAACAGGCAATAGTCAATGTAATACTAGTTTGGAGCAAATTTTTGTATCTCACTAAACAGTCCGTCTGGGAGACGGAGACTAGCACTAGGGACTAGTCTGAATCTGCTACAGGACACATGAAAAAACAGTTTCTTCAGTGTACTGCTGTTGCTTCATTGTCCAGGTAGCATCAGCCTAGGGGTATGTTTTGGAATAAGCTGCACTTCAACTGCAGTGGAGCCTGAAAGGATTGCCTGGTGGATCACAAGGCTGGCTAAGCATAATTGAAAAAATGTTTGGCTTGTAGACCAGTTTCTGTGTATTTCAACTGCTTGCCTTGAGTTTCACTTTAAAAGTGAAGTCGATACCCCTAAGCACTCCGTCTCCTGCTAGAAATGTAAGTTACACCTAGTGGAGAAGAAGGTCATTGTGCAGCTCACAGGTCCTGGCAAGCAGAATGCTCTGTGCTAGGCCTGTCAATGGGTTTCCAGCTAGGGAAGGATTCAGTGAAATTCCTCCACAGGCAACCTTTCAGTGCAGTTGCAAGCCCATGGATCTTTGTGGCTACAGCCTGTGTAAAATTAAAATGTAATTAACATAGTCTCCAAACAAAATGTATTGTTATAGTCTTATACTGGAAAATAATAACAAGATATATAAGTATCAACTGCTTGTCCCTGATATCTTGAAAACCTAGCCCTTGACCAATACAGCCTTTCCATAAATACAAGATACAAATGTCGCCAGGTGCATGGCTAAGAATGAAAGAAACACAGGCTTCAGCTGCTCTCTATAGCTGCTGCCCTGTGGTGCTGAACTGGTTAACAGCTATTTCAGAAAAAGTAGGGAGCGGTTGGGCAGGAAGAGTTCAATAGACTGAGTCAGGCAGCAATACACTGTGGGAAGTGTAGTCCTGAGGAGAGACTCTACTGTGTATTCAAGAGCTTTTGAACTACAATCCCCAAAGAGGAGATTTCCAGGAGGAGCGGAAAGAGCTGCATGTTCCCAAGCATTACAGGAGAAGGCTTCCTCCTGCTATGAGTAGCCCAGAGAGTGCATATGGACATCCAGTGTGCACCACCACTGCTGCATATCAGCAACCTGAGCTGAATCTTGAATGCTGAGTTCAGGGGTACCAGCAGACAGGTCCACCTGGGTGCAGAGTAGAGAGTGGACTAATCATTGTGTGTGACTGGATGTTGAGCTGCAATATCTCGGGGACAGGTGACCTGCTGCTGTGGGGATTTACTATCTGATGCTAATAAAAAAGACTGAGCCCTTTAGGAACTGACCATACAGCCACCTAGTAGCCTTTTTTGCTGCCTGCAGGTGTGACTGGGACTGTACTCATGTGCACCAATGGTACGACTAGGCCCCAACTCCAGCCGGCTAAAGAGTTCGGACTAAAGACTGCCCCTTTATAGCTGCTTACGTAGGGACCTTTACTTATATGATAAAAGATACCTCTCAGGGGACATTGCACTATATCCTAGCCATTGTCCTAAAGTGCACTCTAAACTAGTTATAGTGCTATTATTTACATTGCATTTAAGGCTTAATTGCACTGCAAATTTCACTGCACTTACATTGCTGACTTTGCGGATTCATGCATTAATTCCAGTCTAGTGGTACAGAACTCTATTCTAAGTTAACCTGGCATAGTGATTACAATGTCTAGAGGCCTGTGTCTGAACCTACCTTATTGGTGTTCATTTATACTCAAACCACCATTTATTCTAACCTGTACCAATATATTGAGTTGATTTACCACTAAATGGTCTTGTGTCTGTTTCCTGGTACTAATTCACAGCCAAGTTTTTCTTGTGAAAAAAAAAGGTATCTATGCTCATGTTCTTAAAAGGGCTTGCAGTAACTTTCATTCAACCAGGTATATCAGAAGGGCTGAGGTATGTTCTTTGAGTTGAGGCGTAGAACAGAGAACCCAATTTACCAAGCGGCAGATGTGGCAGTAGCACTCCACAAACTACAGGGTACAAGAAAAATGTGTGCTTTTCTCCTACAAAGTCTGCATTTTTTTTTTTTATGTAATGTTGTATTAATATTTGCAAAGCTGCATTAATTTGTGCTTTTTATATCTCTCTGTAGTTCAGCTTTAAAATGCAGAATGATATTCATGTACTGTAGATCTCACATTAATTCATCATAAATTACTACACCAATTCATATATTGAATAAAGGCCAGATTCAAAGTCATTTTAATTATTTGGCAAAAATGGAAATACTACTTCTGTGCCCTGCTAAACCTCCCTGGCGGTATGATTATTTTAGATTTTTGGTGCTGAAAGCGGTACCATTATTTTGCATGGAAATTTGGCATTTTATATTGTAGCCCTGCAATTCTTAGGAATAACTTACTTAAATCTGTCCAAACCAGAGTCTAGTAGACATCCCGGGTATGATAAAGTTTGAAACACAAAATCATAAATTATAATATAATAAATAACTATAAATAATTATAACAAATAATAATGTACTTATAATAAAAATTATTCAATAATGTTATCAAATCAAAAACACAGAATTTTGCTCAGTTGCAGAATTGTCTCTGTCAATTCTTTCAGTGTTTGATGACGAATTTCCCCACAAATCACTATCGCTCAATTCTGCAAGTGATTCTAATTTATTATCGCTGTTTTCTAGCTGGTCTGAAACCACTTTTTTTTTTATATAATCTTTATTTTAATATTTTTGTTTTTAAATCACGTAAAATCACAACATTTGAGTTGAAGTAAAGCAAAAACCAGCATAACTGGGGAAGCATGGGGAGGGAAATGGGGAGAGGGAGAGGGAAAAAAAAAACAACGGTATCACTGCAATGCATATTGAAAGTGCCATCCCAGTGATCCCAGCAGGGGCCCGCACCTCGTTATAGCTCTCAGTCAATGTGCTGGGGCACAATTCCGCCCCTTGGCCAGCGGGGATCCAACAGGCACCCCCCCCAGGAGGGGGGCTAAAAAAGCCTCCATCATACCTCCATCTAGGGGGGACACCTCCCGTGCTCCCTCCGCGGCCCTCTCAGGTGCAGGTCCCGTCGGGGCACCAGGGTTACAAGATGAGTTGTCCAACCATTGTAAAATTAACAAAAAGAAATCAACTACTGAAACCACTTTTGATGTAAAGGGACACTTTTTGGTTGCTATGGACAATCTCCAGTTTCCAGGCAGAAAGAACAGTTTTTATAATATAAAACTGCATGCAGGGCACTGGACAAACCACCAGGGAAAAAAGGGATGTGTAATTATTTTATACAGTACTGTAATCTGTAAGATTACAGTGTACTGTATGTATACTGTGTTTTTCACTTTTTGAATTTGGCGCCGAACTCTGTCCCCGTGCGTCGCAACGTCGCAGGGAACAGAGCTCGGCACTCGGCAGTGTGAATCGAGCGGAGGAGGAGACAGCTCGCACATACACAGCGGGGAGACATCGCAGGATCCAGGGAACAAGGTAAGTAACTTTCCCTGTATCCTGTAATGCGATCCCGAGTCTGGCTCGGGGTTACCGCTTTTGGTACTGAAATCTTACCCCGAGCCAGACTCTGAAATACCGCCAGGGAGGTTAAATCCAACAGGAAGATGCCTATGTGCTAAACTATCTAATATTTACAGATCATTTCATGAATTTGCTTGTAGATTATTCTATAGTAGGGATGAACTTTATGTTCGAGTCGAGCATTGGCTGCTCGCCCGTTCGGCGAACAGCGAACAATTTGGGGTGTTCGTGGAAAATTCAAAAAGCCGCGAAACACCCTTTTAAAGGTTAATATGCAAGTTATTGTCATAAAAAGTATTTGGGGACCTGGGTCCTGCCCCAGGGGACATGTATCAATACAAAAAAAAGTTTTAAAAACAGAAGTTTTTTCGGGAGCAGTGATTTTAATCATGCTTAAAGTGAAACAATAAAAGCAAAATATTCCTTTAAATTTTGTACCTGGGGGGTGTGTATAGTATGCCTGTAAAGTAGCGCATGTTTCCCGTGCTTAGAACTGTCCCTGCACAAAATGTAATTTCTAAAGGAAAAAAAGTAATTTAAAACTACTCTCGGCTATTCAAGAATTTTCGGGTCCCGGCAATACAGATCAAAGTCATTGAAAAAAACGGCAGGGGTTCCCCCCAGTCCATTACCAGGCCCTTTGGGTCTGGTATGAATATTAAGGGGAACCCCGAACCAAAAAAAAAAGCGTGGAGGTCCCCCCAAATTCCATATCAGGCCCTTCAGGTCTGGTATGGATATTAAGGGGAACCCCACGCCATTTATTTTTTTTAAATGGCGTGGGGTTCCCCCCAAATATCCATACCAGACCCTTATCCGAGCACGCAACCTGGCAGGCCTCAGGAAAAGAGGGGGGGACAAGAGAGCGCCCCCCTCCTGAACCGTACCAGGCCACATGCCCTCAACATGGGGAGGATGTCTCCATGTTGATGGGGACAAGGGCCTCATCCCCACAACCCTTGCCCGGTGGTTGTGGGGGTCTGGGGGCGAGGGCCTTATCGGAATCTGGAAGCCCCATTTAACAAAGGGGACCCCCAGATTTCGCCCCCCCTATGTGAATTGGTAAGGGGTACCCCTACCATTTCACAAAAGAAAGTGTCAAAAATTTTAAAAACCACACAGACACAGTTGGGATAAGTCCTTTATTAAAAATAAAAAAAAACATTCCAGTGATGTAATCCAGTCTGTCCAGCGTTGTAATGCATTCTTGATGTCCTACGGTGATCCATTCTCCAGCGATGCTCCAGTCTCCACTCCACACGAAACCCCCATGACGCGTAAGAGGGGGCGGTGGGGTCACCCGTCCCCATCCCCATCATTGGGTAACCACCGGCTTGCCCAATGACGGGATGGGTGACCCCGCCCCGTGTCGTCACGAGGCGGGGTCACCCGTCCCCGTCATTGGGCAAGCCATGGGTTACCCAATGACGTGGATGGGTGACCCAGCCCCGTGACGTCACGGGGCGGGATCACCCGTCCCGTCATTGGGCAAGCCAGGGGTTACCCAATGACGGGGATGGGTGACCCCCCTGCCCCCTCTTACGCATCATGGGGGTTTCGTGTGGAGTGGAGACTGGAGCATCGCTGGAGAATGGATCACCACGGGACATCGAGAATGCATTACAACGCTGGACAGACTGGATTACATCGCTGGAATGGTTTTTTGATTTTAGATTTTTTAGATTTTTAATAAAGGACTTATCCCAACTGTGTCTGTGAGGTTTTTAACATTTTTGACAATTTCTTTTGTGAAATTGTAGGGGTACCCTGTTACCAATTCACATAGGGGAGCCGACATCTGGGGGTCCCCTTTGTTAAAGGGGGCTTCCAGATTCCGATAAGCCCCTCGCCCGCAGACCCCCACAACCACCGGGCAAGGGTTGTGGGGATGAGGCCCTTGTCCTTATCAACATGGGGACATCCTCCCCATGTTGAAGGTATGTGGCCTGGTATGGTTCAGAAGGGGGGGGCGCTCTCTCGTCCCCCCCTCTTTTCCTGTGGCCTGCCAGGTTGCATGCTAGGATAAGGGTCTGGTATGGATTTTTGGGGGGACCCCACGCCAATTTTTTTATTTTGGTGTGGGGTTCCCCTTAAAATCCATACCAGACCTGAAGGGTCTGGTATGGATTTTTGGGTGGAACCCCACGCCATTTTTTTTTAAATGGCACGGGGCTCCCCTTAATATCCATACCAGACCTGAAGGGCCTGATATGGAATTTGGGGGGGACCCCAACGCTTTTTTTTTTTTGGGTTCAGGCCTGGTAATGGACTGGGGGGGAACCCATGCCATTTTTTTCAATGACTTTGATCTGTATTGCTGGGACTCGAAAATTCATGAATAGCCGCGAGTAGTTTTAAATGACTTTTTTTCCTTTAGAAATTACATTTTGTGCAGGGACAGTTCTAAGCACGGGAAACATGCGCTACTTTACAGGCAAACTGTACACACCCCCCAGGTACGAAATGTAAAGGACTATTTCACTTTAATCATTATTAAAATCACTGCTCCCAAAAAACTTCAGTTTTTAAAACTTTTTTGCATTGATACACATGTCCCCTGGGGCAGGACCCGGGTCCCCAAACACTTTTTATGACAATAACTTGCATATTAACCTTTAAAATTAGCACTTTTGATTTTTTATGTTCGTGTCCCATAGACTTTAACAGTGTTTGCGTGTTCGAACAATTTTTTTGCCTGTTCGCATGTTCTGGTGAGAACCGAACCAGGGGGGTGTTCGGCTTTACAACAAAAACTGTTTATAAGCAAAAACAAAAATTGACATAGAACAATTTAACGTTTTGTTACAGTAAATGTAAATGATACATTTAGTGATATTAATATTAGTGTACCTACCAATAATCAATTCTACAGTAGCGCAACCACTGCTACTATGCAATGGACAATCATATATCTGCAAGTGATATAATCAAACGTGAAAATAATACAAAATATATTAAAAAAATAAGAAAAATCATACAAATAAATCCATATAGCTGTCAAAATAATGGCGTATAAATCAAAAAATAAATCTTCAAAGTGATTCAATTCACAAAAGTTTGTGATTAACAGTCAACTCTCTATGTGAGTAGAGCCACGAATATTACACCTTAATGTAAAGGATACTTAATAATGCTTTTGTGTCCTGTAAAATATATGTGCCTTATACATATAGAAAGTATTATATGTTTTTTCTTTAAGGGCATTTTCACACTGGGGCGGGGGGCGTCGGCGGTAAAGCACCGCTAGTTTAAGCGACGCTTTACTGACGCTTTTGCTGTGCTTTTCAGCCGCTAGCGGGGCACTTTTAACCCACGCTAGCGGCCGAACAAAGGGTTAAAAGCACCTGCATAACGCCGTTGCCTAAGCACTTCAATTTCAATGTCAGTGGTGTTTTAGGAGTGGTGAATTCACCGCTCCCGCAACGCCCCAAAGATGCTGCTTGCAGGACTTTTTTTCTTGTCCTGCAAGCGCACCGCCCCAGTGTGAAAACACTCCAGCTTTCACACTGGGGTGGCTTGAGAGGCGCTTTTCATGCACTATTTTTAGCGCAAAAAATGCCTGAAAATCGCCCCAGTGTGAAAGTAGCCTAAAAATTACATTCTTTAACAGTGGTTTGTAGATTTTTATGTTCATTCAGCTGAATTAGAACTGCTAATGGGGGTCTTGTCTAACCTATTGTTTAGCAAGTGGTGCTATATAAGCTTGCATTTCATCTTTTTAATTCGTTTTTTTTTTATAATAAAAAAACACAAAGGGGGGATCTCATACACTTACTTTGGTGATGCCTGAAGGTGCACTGTTAATGGGAAACTATTGCTACCACAGTTAATAATGCTTTCCAGACTAATATTGCCATAGACCCTAAACATTGTGTCCTGGATATTCTTGAGAAGTGATATTGGATGTGTACATTAGAGAAGCGGCCTCTAGGACTTTGTCAGCCATGTAGGCTACTATTGCTACACTGGGCCTCCCAAATCCCCCTACACCACAGATGTGGCTTCAGCTTGTGGGTACAACACTACGTTATGAAAAACTGATATACCAAGTATGGGAAGACTGGCAGGCTGCTCTAGGTCTTGCCCCGGTTGACCTGGTGCTGGGTGGACTATTGCTCTAAAGTATTGTATATCAGGTTACTGTAGATATGTCTCAGGTTTAACGATGTGGGGAATGGTTTGCCCCTCATAATCACTGTTTATTTCATTTCGACGATAATGTGAGCTTGGCATGTCACTTGTATTTCTTCCTAGTTCATGCATGTATACTGTATTCTGTGTGTGAATTTGAGCCCGAGAGTTGCTGTAATTGTATGCTTGTAAGAGTGGACTCTTTGAAATTGTACTGTTCTTGGACTGTATGATATTATGTTATTTCAAAAAATACATTCTCTGATTAAGAAGAAAAAAACTGTAACGCATGAACCAGGTATTTACAGAATGTAGATGCCCTCAATAATGGCCAAACTAAAAAACTAGTGTGCATGCCTGTGTCTGCCCTGTTCAAGTGAGCTGGCAGGGTCTGCTAGAGCAGTTGGCTGAGCTAACTTCTTTCCTATGATATTTTTTATTTGTGCAAAATTTCAAGAAAGGACTAATAGGATAATATTTCGAGAAGCTTGTTCATCAGTTTGTTTTTCTAGCTTGGTTGAGTGAACACTGAAATCCAACATCCAATTATAATTGAATGTATTTTTCAAAAAAACACTGGATATTGATTACTACATTGGTCATACAGCGCAAAAAAAACCCATAAGATTTCACAAAAGTTATGGTGTTTTATTCCTTGGGTGATCTTTCCCCCCAGGACAGGAAGTGTGTTACTAACAAGATCACTAGGTGGAAATGTTAGTTTGGTTACTAAGTACTTTATTCTACTTTGTATACTGTCTTAATTAGTATGGTTATTATTCTATACATGTTTGGCTTTAATACAACAAATAATTCAGATTCTGAGCCAAACTATTTCATGCACTGTCTGCTTAAATTATTTTGGATTTTACATGTCTTACACTGGAGTCAGCAAACAGATTGGAGTAGGGCTAGTCTTTCTGCATTCACCATTCATTACAGAGCAAAGGTATGGCAGTAAACCAGAATACCACATCAGAGATTATCTTTCTTTGAGCTCAGTAAACAGAAAAATTATTGGTTGTTTCGGGTTACTGTACTTTTTACCTTTTCACTGCTTTGCTGAGTATACAGCTGCTGCTAATTTTGAATGATCTTAAGATCCTTAACTATTAAACACCTCTCTGCTTTCGCAGGCTGAAGGTAAACAAGATGAGATCTGAGCTGTTACTCGTGTCAGGAGAACAGTATATTTTATTGTTATAAACGTTAACATGCTTGCACGAGAAAGGATGGTGGAGCTCTGATGTCATCTTTAAATAGCTTTATTGAAAGTTGGACATGGACTCAGGGAACACAATAGTCTCACTCTAAAGCCCCATACACACGGTCGGACTTTTTGACAACAAACTTCTAAATTCCCAGGTTTTTTAAAAAATCTGACCGAGTGTACACTCCATCAGACAAACTTTTTCGGTTTTCATCGGACAAATGTTCGCTCTGCAAGCGGACAAACTTTTCGCCAACAAAAGTCCTACGGTGCAAAATCCTATTGTGTGTACAGAAGTCCATCGGACTTTAGTCCATAGTAAAAACACGCATGCTCAGAACCAATGTTAAAATCAACCAACAATAGCAGAAGTTGACCAAAGGGTGGCTGTAAAGAGCAAAAAAGAGCAGAAAAACCACGTGATTTGGGGAAAGTTGGCTGAAAAAGTCCTGCCGTGTGTATGCATACCAAGTTCACGGCCAACGCCCTGTGAACAAAAATCCACTGAAAAATTTGTTTGAAGTCCAACCATGTGTATGGGGCTATAGACTGTTCTCCTCTGATGTATTTTGCCCCTCCCACAGTGCTTAGTCACATCTCTGCCACCAAGCCCTGAATGGTGGAATATGTCATACTCGATAGAGGATTTCAACTTTTCCTCACCCTACAAAAATATGTAGTTATTATTACCAGTAACTCTGTTGGAGATACTTTCCTGCCATAGGAGTGAGAAAGCTTAAATTGTTAAAAAATGCTTCCCCATACCCAGTACTTCTAGGTATAGGGGAGCAGATAACTTGCTCCACTTTATTCACCGTGACGACATGTTTCGCGCTCCTGCGCCTCCTTGTCAAGTCATGTCAAAAATCTAAATTAAAATAACCTGTTGCCTTATCCTGCATGGACTAAGCACAGGTTTACTTTAAGACAATTATTTTTGGAAATGCCTTTTTCACATTTTATTTTATTGGTTTTAGTTGACAAACGAAAAATAGCTGTGTAACATGTGAAAAGAATGGGTGTGTGATGCCGCGCAAGGAAATAGTCGCGACAGAGAAAAAATATATATATAATGATACTACGCGTAAAAGAGGCGAGAAACTGCTGCCTCTACAAAAATACTGCCACCTAGATGGAGTATAGATAGTATGAAAAGAAGGGAATGTAGATTGTGGCGCTGTTCCTCTAGGCAACTCTAAATGTATTAATAGGTACTGGGAATGTAGAATAGTAAAGTGACAAGTGTTATAAACCATAAATGGTAGGTATAAATAGATTGGTATACAAATCAATTAATTTGAAAAAGTGTTGTGTGTTAGACCCTCTGTGGGTGATAACCAAATGGTAGAAACTTTGAGATCCGTATGAGTTGGTGCTAGTCTCCACAGGGCCCTTCTTGTGATTGAATCACTTGTATATGTTTGAAGGAGGGTTTGATCCCCTGTGCCAAAGGTGCATTATATAAACGATAAATTGATGGTGTTTAACAAAAGACTAAGTGACTCATTGACTGGTGCTAAACAGTGACAGATCTCCAAATATGATCTTTTTTTCTAGTGTAGAGAGGGTTAGACCCCCTGGCATAAAAGTGCACTAATATTAAATAGTATTAAATTAATGGTGCCGCACAAAAATGATATAAAACTTTGACTCCTAGAAACCTTTGTGCAACACAAATGCAGTGAGAAACCATAAGAGGGTTAGACCCCCTGGAACAAAGGTGCACTGAATAATAAATATTGAGTTTATATTAAATTTATGGTGCCACACAATATCAATATCAATGTAAACCTTGAATGCTAGAGAGCTTTGTGCAACACAAATGCAGTGAAAACCACAAAACCTAAACCTACAGGTTTCAAAGGTAAATGTAAAATAAAAATGAAATGAAAAAATATGTTAAACACCATCAATTTATCATTTACAGGTGAAACTCGAAAAATTTGAATATCGTGCAAAAGTTCATTTATTTCACTAATGCAACTTAAAAGGTGAAACTAATATATGAGATAGACTCATTACATGCAAAGCAAGATAGTTCAAGCCGTGATTTGTCATAATTGTGATGATTATGGCTTACAGCTCATGAAAACCCCAAATCCACAATCTCAGAAAATTAGAATAATACATGCAATCAATAAAACAAGGATTGTACATAGAACAATATCGGACCTCTGAAAAGTAGAAGCATGCATATGTACTCAGTACTTGGTTTGGGCCCCTTTTGCAGCAATTACTGCCTCTATGCGGCGTGGCATGGAAGCGATCAGCCTGTGGCACTGCTGAGGTGTTATGGAAGACCAGGATGCTTCAAAAACGGCCTTCAGCTCTTCTGCATTGTTCGGTCTCATGTCTCTCATCTTCCTCTTGGCAATGCCCCATAGATTCTCTATGGGGTTCAGGTCAGGCGAGTTTGCTGGCCAGTCAAGCACAGTAATCGCACGGTCATTGAACCAGGTTTTGGTGCTTTTGGCAGTGTGGGCAGGTGCCAAGTCCTGCTGGAAAATGAAGTCAGCATCCCCATAGAGCTCGTCTGTGGAAGGAAGCATGAAGTGCTCCAAAATCTCCTGGTAGACGGCTGTGTTGACCCTGGACTTAATGAAGCACAGTGGACCAACACCAGCAGATGACATGGCTCCCCAAATCAACACAGACTGTGGAAACTTCACACTGGACTTCAAGCATCTTGCAGTGTGTGCCTCTCCATTCTTCCTCCATACTCTGGGTCCTTGGTTTCCAAATGAGATGCAAAATTTGCTCTCCTCAGAAAAGAGGACTTTGGACCACTAAGCAACAGACCAGGTGTGTTTTTCTTTAGCCCAGGTAAGACGCTTCTGACATTGTTTGTTGTTCAGGAGTGGCTTGACAAGAGGAATACGACATTTGAAGCCCATGTCCAGGATCCGTCTTTGTTTGGTGGCTCTTGATGCACTGACTCCAGCCTCAGTCCACTCCTTGTGAAAGTCCCCAATGGCCTTTTCCTGACACTCCTCTCCGGGCTGCGGTCATCCCTGCTGCTTGTGCACCTTTTTCTTTTTTACACCTTTCCCTTCCACATAACTTTCTATTAATGTGCTTTGATACAGCACTTTGGGAACATCCAACTTCTTTTGCAATTACCTTTTGAGGCTTTCCCTCCTTATGGAGGGTGTCAATGATGGTTTTCTGCACAACTGTCAGGTCAACAGTCTTTCCCATGATTGTGATTCCTACTGAACCAGACTGAGAGACCATTTAAAGGCTCAGGAACCCTTTGCAGGTGTTATGGCTTAATTAGCTGAATAGAGTGGGACACTTTGAGCCTAGAACATTGCACCTTTTCACAATATTCTAATTTTCTGAGATTGTGGATTTGGGGTTTTCATGAGCTGTAAGCCATAATCATCACAATTATGACAAATTACGGCTTGAACTATCTTGCTTTGCATGTAATGAGTCTATCTCATATATTAGTTTCACCTTTTAAGTTGCATTAGTGAAATAAATGAACTTTTGCACGATATTCTAATTTTTCGAGTTTCACCTGTATATAGTGCACCTTTGGCACAGGGGATCAAACCCTCCTTCAAACATATACAAGTGATTCAATCAATAGAGGGGCCCAGTGGAGACTAGCACCAACTCATACGGATCTCAAAGTCTCTAGCATTTGGTTATCACCCACAGAGGGTCTAACACACAACACTTTTTCAAATTAATTGATTTGTATACCAATCTATTTATACCTACCATTAGGGGTTTATAGCACTTGTCACTTTACTATTCTACATTTCCAGTACCTATTAATACATTTAGAGTTGCCTAGAGGAACAGCGCCACAATCTATATTCCCTTCTTTTCAAGCTGTGTAACATATCAAGTGTTTTTCACGTTTTGATGGTGCAAGACTCAAAATCAAAAGATCTCCTGTTTTCTCCCAAAAAAAGAAAAAACTGCTATAACTGGGGTTATACAAGAATCTGAACAGTCAGTCTTAACTCAGAAGTCTGGGCAGATATACAGTATAAGACACAAATAAATGCAGCTCTGTAATCATTAATACGTCGTCAAATGTCATTTTTAAATTCAAGCAGTGTAAGTACCTGAATTTGACCTGGTATTGGTCTCTTGCAGTCCCTGTACAGAAGGGCTGGAATGTAAGAGGAAGAAGCAGCACAAGGAGCCAGTCAGCTCATGGGATGGCAAAAAAAAAAAAAGGAAGAGAAAGCAGAGTGCCAGAGAGATGAGCTCATCACTATGTTGCTTCTCCTTTATTGTCCAATCACAGGGTGGGGGCATGTCCACGATGACCTGGGTTCAGATGAAGTAGGTTGAATGAAACTGGCCAACAGTCTGAGGGCATTTAGCTGAATAATTCAGCAAGTTGTGTAAGTGTACAATTAGTTGTGTAATTGTATCTTTTAATGGTCTTTTCTTTTTATCTTATTTTCAGCTGGAATTCAGCTTTCAATTATTATAAACGTGCAGGCTTACCAATTAAAGTGGTTGTAAACCCACTTATGCAACTTGCACCTACAGGTAAGCCTAGATTAAGGCTTACCTGTAGGTGCAAGAAATATCTCCTAAACCTACACGGTTTAGGAGATATTTGCAAAAAAAGACATGCACTGATGTCTACGGCGCATGCGCGCCGTAGACAACGGTGCATTCACAGGGTTAATCCCCATTCACAAATCCAGCTTTGCCGGATTTGACGGCTCCCGCGCGCATGCGCGGAGTGACGTTTTCACCGCTCCGGCCAATCACAGCGCCGAAGCGGCGCTGTGATTGGCTGGAGCGGCGATACCCGGAAGTAACCTTCCGGGTATCTGTGGAGCGATGGCTGCAGCTGGAGGGGGTGACTAGGACGGCTTCGGGGGCCCCGATCTAAGGTAAGTGATGCATAATGAGCTAGTATGCTAGTCATATTAGCTCATTATGGCTTTGTCTTGCAGGTGGGTTTTTTTTTATTTATTTATTTTTCCAGATTTACAACCACTTTAAAGCTTTATATTTACCTCTTTATTTCGTTTTAATTTGTTTGCATGCATTTTGAAAAATTGATCATAGGAGGCTATTCAGCCATATTTATAAAATATTATCATTTTTACATTTTACTTTACAGTTGCGATGACCAAAATCTTGCTCTCGGTAGAATAGATAGCTCTTTTAACTGTTGTTTTTGCTTCTTTGTCATATAACATATTTTTCTCTTGTGTTATTGGCAGTATATTTTACCCTTGTTGTCTATGAGTAATGAAGAGTATTTCCTTGTTTATTTCCTTTTCTTAGTATATAGGACAAATATAAATATGCTAAAAGAAACAATACTCTGAATGTTTCGGTACAGCCATTGGATAGTCTACTGTATTTTCACATGTATTAGAATAGAATTCTCCTTATTAAATGTAATTCTGCTTAAAATCATTTATCTTGCCTTACAGCTCAATCTGTTCTCACAGTCTACCACCAAAGTATTTGAGTCTCGCAGCTTCAATAGTATTCTACATCAGCCAACACGCTATCAAGTGAGTCAATCCTAATTGTTTTAATAAAGTTGTCAGTGTGAAAACGTTTGTTAATTGTGATTGGTGACATATTACTGTGATCTCTATCTTTGTATTAGATGAAAACAATGGTTTCTTTTATTTTAGTTTTTGTTTATATGTTCCCATGTATTGAATTTGAGATCAATAAGCCCCTACCTATTCTTACAATGCTGACAACAGCACTGGAGGGACTCATGCTTTGTGTCTTGTCACTTTTTTTGACAGCAAATAATGAAAAGACTTATAAAAAGATATGTGCTGAGAGCTCAGGTGGACAGAGAAAATGATGAAGTAAACGAAGGTAAGGCTCTGTAAAATGTAACATTGTATACAGTACATGTAACAGTGTTATTAAAGTACAATTGTCAAAAAGAAAAAAAAACATTCTTTTTTTTTTTCCCTGTATTTAATGGTGGTACCCTATTATACGTTATTACTAAAGTTTGCTTAACCACTTCAGCCCCGGAAGATTTTAGCCCATTCCCGACCAGAGCACTTTTTACAATTTGGCACTGCGTCGTTTTAACTGACAATTGCGCGGTCATGCAATGCTTTTTTACCACAAATAGAGCTTTCTTTTGGTGGTATTTGATCACCTCTGCGGTTTTTATTTTTTGCGCTATAAACAAAAAAAGAGCGACAATTTTGAAAAAAAAAACACAATTTTTTTACTTTTTGCTATAATAAATATCCCCAAATAAAAAAAAAAATTCTTCATCAGTTTAGGCCAATATATATTCTTCTACATATTTTTGTTAAAAAAAAATTGCAATAAGCGTATATTGATTGGTTTGCGCAAAATGTATAGTGTCTACATACTATGGGAAAGATTTATGGCATTTTTATTATTATTATTTTTTTACTAGTAATGGCGGTAATCTGCGATTTTTTTTAGTACTGCGACATTGCGACGGACAGATCGGACACTTTTGACACTTTTTTGCGACCATTGACATTTATACAGCGATCAGTGCTATAAAAATTCACTGATTACTGTGTAAATGTTACTGGCAGGGAAGTGGTTAACACTAGGGGGCGATCAAGGGGTAAATTTGTGTTCCCTCAGTGTGTTCCAACTGTATAGGGATAGGATTGACTAGGAGAGGACACATATGGTTTTTCCTACTTAGTAGGAACAAACAATATGGCTCCTCTTCCTTGACAGCACAGGGATTTGTGTTTCCCTTTAGCGCCCTCTGGTGGCCGCTAAAGGGAAGGACGTACCCATACGGGATTTCGCCCAGGGGAGCAATTCTGCCACAGTAAATCTGCGTGAGCCGGTCGGGAACCGGTTAAAAATGTACTGTATCTTGTTTGCCTTTTTATAGTCCTTTTGGGTGGCAGTTTAGGAATGTCCTGTTAGATCCTGCAATTCTCCTGCATATAGCCTAATTTAGCATACACAGTATTGCTAGGGCAAATATAGCTTTATTAATGTCCGCTCTTTACAGTGTACCTGCACATAGTCATGGGACCTGAACAAAACAGATTTTAGAGATTTATTCATCTTCACCCACAACTAACAAATTCACATAAATCTAGTTTTGCAACAGCATATCCAAGTTTATGGATTGTAAATCAAGAAATAATAGGATTTTTGTCAAGATGCATTTAATTTTTATTTATAATATTTCCCAAAATGTAGCTATAAATTAGAATGTAAAATAAAACTGTCTGACTTTTCTACAATGCAGGATGTTGCAACAACAGAATCTACAGAAATTATCACTGTGAAACATGGCCCTATAGCTTAGACCTCTATATAACACATATTTAATAGCACCTGCTTGAAAGCAGATGATTCACATTGACTTCAGAATGACATTTGCATTCTGCAAAGTCCTAATGTTCCTTTGGAAAATAATATCAAAATAAAAAATGCTATATAAAATTTGTATTTCCAAAAATAGCAAAATGCAATTTGTGTGGGCATAGTGTGAATATTGCAAAGTATCTTAGTTTCATAGTATCATAGTTTGCAATTGAGACACTTCAAATGCTACAGGAGTGATTGAAGACAGGGGCAAACTACAGGACAGAGTTAGAGATTCAACACTTGTAGTTGGAAAAGGAGACTTAAAGTCTTCATGCCGGCGGTACGCATATATGCGGCCTCTCGGTGGGTGGGCCTTAACGCTGAGTGGCCACATTTATGAATGTAAACAAGGCTATGGCTAGGCACAGTTACCAGTTTCTAACGGAAAGCTCCACATCTCTACTTGCGACTGGGAGCTTTGCGATCATGTGGCCACTGTAACAGCCAATCGCGGCGGTGAAATGATTAGAAACCCTGCCTCGCCTACCGGCATCAGAAACCTCTTAAGGTGCCGGTGTTAGGATGTTAAGCTGGTCATACACTGATGCAGGTACCTTCATTCACGCTAAGTGTGGATGGATAAATCACCTCTGCTGGGCTATTACTGTCTGACAGCGGCAGCAGTTGATTCTTATTAACTGGACAAAATACAGTTCATGTTGGTCCATAAAGAAGAAGGGTGCCAAAATTGTTGGCCGAACAGTGACTGTATGCAATCAGATACAGACACTGTTCGTGCAGTCCAGTGGCAGCACCTGTCAAAATACAATAGCCTGGCAGGGGGATTCATACATCTGTGCTGTAGCGTGGATGGAGGAGTTCGTTAAACTTTTTCCAGCAGGCTGAAAAACAATGTATACATTTATGGCCAGCTTAAAGCGATTGTAAAGCTTAAATTTTTTTTTCTTTAAAGAACAAACATGTCATACTTACCTCCACTGTGCAGTTCGTTTTTCACAGAGTGGCCCCGAACATTCTCTTCTGGGGTCCCTCGGTAGCTCTCGCGGCTCCTCCCCACATCACATAACCCCCTGGGAGAGGCGCTCTCCCGGGGGGTTACCTTGCGGACGTGCTCCTGAGTCCAGCATTCAGCGTCCATAGACCCCGAATGTATGACTACCCCGCCCCCAGAGCCCGCGTCATTGGATTTTGATTGACAGCAGCGAGAGCCAATGGCTACGCTGCTATAAATCTATCCAATCAAGAGCCGGGACCCCATGGAGAGAGTGACAGCGGTTGAACTTTAAAGTGGTTCTTAAGCCTAAACATTTTTTACCCTAATGAATTCCTTGCATTAAGGTAAACATGTTTAGGCATCCTCACCCCCCCTACAGACTTACCTGAGCCCTCAATCGAACTAGCGCTGTGCATGTCTGCAGCTCTTCTCTCCCCTCACTTCCATGTCTCCCTGGCTTTGCTGGGGTGCCGGGAGTCATTGGCTCCTAGTCCTGTCAAACAATGCCAGTGACGAGGGAGCTGGAGACCTGCTGTCTGTGTCAATGTACGCAGCAGGGGGGCTTAGGAGCGAACACACCAGTGCCCCCATGGGAAGCAGCTTCGAGTGGGGGCATTGGACAGAGTGGAGGAGCCAGGAGCGCCGGTGGAGAACCCAAGGAGAGGAGGTTCGGGGGCCACTTTGTGCAATTCAATTGCACAGAGCAGGTAAGTACAGAGATGTTTGTTATTTAAAAAAGAACAAATTGTTTACAATCACTTTAACGCTCAAACGCCACACCTATGCATTTAAGGGCAGCAGAGGTTTCTGTTCTGAGAGTGGTCTTACTGCAAGCTCCCAGCACAGTAACCAAGCTGTCAAAGACAGTCCCTGGTCTCTAGTAATGATCAGAAGCTGGTAGAACTGACTCCCGATTAAGTTACCACCGTAGAAGTCACATAATCAGCCAGACATCCCACACCCAGGCATACTAGACTAGTCAAAGGGACACCGGGGCTGGTCCGTAAGGGGTTAGGGAAATGCTACAAGAGAATTTGAGACTTCTGACATTGTGCTGGGAAGACTTTCTGCAAGAGGCAGTCAGAGAAAGGGGACAGTATATGAGACTGCAAGAGATCATCGTCAATCCAGACTCTTTACAAATCAATGTTTCTACATTGTGCACCATACAAATCCCCTTGAAAATTCTCCTCCACGCATTTGATATTCTCCACAACAAGAACCATTATAAAAGACAACAGAAAAGTATATAAAAAGAGGAAAGTGGATGGCACAGAAAAACACACAAACTGTGAAAAAAGTAAACCATCGAACGAGCCAAAGCCAGTAAAATGAATGTTTTTCTTTCACATGACTGGTGTTTGGTTTTGATAGTGCAGGGTTAGTAAAGTGCAGCAGTCCTGGTACTGGTACTTGTTATTAGTGAGAGAGGCATTCTCAGGGTTTTCCGATATCTAATATCACACATATCCCAAAGGAAGTCTTGGAGTTTTTCTCCTCATACTATTCCAGGTCACATGCCGATCATGAGTAAAAACCGAAGCATGGAAAACACTGATATTTGACTGTTGAGGCATGAGGACCACACAGTAAGTGCAAAAGGGCCACCACTTGGGCACAACGATACATATAAACACTGCTTCCTGGAATTCTTTATTTGCTTTCTCCTGCCTCAAATCAGTCAACCATACCAGTTGAAGAGCAAATGGACAAAAACATATTGTTCTATCCAATAAAAGGGTTTGGTTATATAAGCTGACTGTTGAAAGTGATGACATCCCATACTGTTAGAAGCCAGCAATCTGCAAACAAAAGAAAACGTCCTCAGTAGACGAAAATGTCCTTCTCCGCAATCTAAACATCAACGACTTCTGTGTTCTCTTTCCAGGTGAATTAAAAGAAATAAAACAAGATATTTCCAGCCTCCGTTATGAACTCCTCGAAGACAAATCACAAGCCACTGAAGAGTTGTCGGCCTTGATTCATAAATTAAGTGAAAAGCTAAATCATGGTATGTCAAGGTGCGAGTGAATAATCGACCAAGGAGATTTATCAACAGCACGTACAATGGCAATAAACTAAACTAAAATGCATCCTATACTTGAAGAAAAATATGTCTGGTAGATTTATAGCACATAATACCTTAACTATGTTTATTATTTTAAATTTAGGTTTAACAAATGTTCTTCGCTATGACAATTTCTATCCACACTTTGAGAGATCATGGAGTTTTATTATTGTAATTCTGGTTTCCAGTATTTCAATCATATAACGACATTAATTATGTGAACCACTTATCAGTGTATATTTTTTTTTGTTAACATACTTAGGGGAATAAACAAACAAATTAAGTCATGTCCCGAAAAAAAATGAATCTCTGTCTTCTCCAACTATGAGCACTTTTGGACTAAGTTTCAGATAAGAGTCCTATCCATTTTTGGACTGTTAGCAAATGAGTGCAGCAATTGATTTATGTGCCATCTATCAATGCATGCTATTACTGTATCATATGTTCACATCAATATCTATGATATTGCAAAGGGGGCAAATAATGAACATCGACTACATGAACACTCCTAACAGAAATCTACTTTTGTATGTCTAATTAAAGGAAGCTTTTGATAGGGTACTTGGATGCCTTTGGTTTTCATTTGATTTCCAAGTAGGCAGTGTGTGAGAGTTTATTGAAATTTAATACATTTACTTCAAAATAATGCTTAAAAGAGAAGTAAAGGAATTTATTTTTTCCTGATTCATACTTATCTAGGTGGATGCAGCATGGGTCCCCCCGCGCCTATACACTTAAAACTGAGCGATCAAACACCGCTGATCTCTCGGTTTTCAGAGCCCCGTGAGCAGAGAGCTGCAGACTGTCAGTCACTGCTCTCTGCTCTTCTCCCTCCTCGCTCACTGAAACGCTGGGCTGTAGAGGGGGCGGGGGCGGCCGGTTCAGGCTCTCAGTGGCTCGCTGAGAGGCTGAGTGGGGTGTCAGTCCAGGCACCTGGTGGATTCAGACTTTATTGTCGGGATGACACGGTGCCTGGACTGACATCGGTGACGTCAGCTGAGAGCGGACTTCAGCCCGCTCTCTGCTGAAAACGGGTCACAGGAGTGCAAAATGAATTGCACTCCTATGATCCATAGGAGAAGAACAGCCAAACGAGCCTTGGCTATACTTCTCCTTTAAAGTATATCTGGACTCATGGACAAAAATGTAATATATTGCAGGTTACCAGATAGGTTGGCTGCATTTGTTTTCTTCTTCCAAGCTAAGTACGTTTTCTGCAAGTATCGAAACATAACTGTTGATCCCAACAGAAATCCAGTGTCCTTGTAACTTCTTGTGCACTAAACTGATATCTTAAACAATATAAAAAGCCTTCTTAGTTACCTTCTGTTAACTACAGAACACCCCCTTCCGCTTATTACATGAAGATGGATTGTTTGTAGTCTAAGAAAAAACTCTTGGACATACTGCCCTAGTCCATAAGGGGCCCTTCAAAGTGCATGCACAGTATATCTCTACAGGGATCAAAGAATTCACAAACACAATTGAAAGTAATGTAATAATGATGTTTACTCCCCGGATGGAGAGGCAGGCATACCCTCACTAAAGAGAGATCAGCAGACCAGTTTGAATTCCATTCATTTTATTAACAAGCACTGTGGGGGTGATTTACTAAAACTGGGGAGTGCAAAATCTGGCACAGCTGTGCATGGTAGCCAATCAGATTCTAACTTCATATTGTTAAATTAAGCTTCGGGGAAAAAAAATCTGGAAGCTGATTGGTTTCTATGCAGAGCTGCACCAGATTTTGTACTCTCCAGTTATAGTAAATTAACCCCTAAGTGCAGTCTTGGGAGCGGTGGACATTAAGGGCTTGTTCACACGTGCTTCAATACCATAGGGTTGATTTACTAAAACTGGGGCTTGCAAAATCTGGTGCAGCTGTGCATGGTAGCCAATCAGCCTCTTAAGGCCCGTACACATGATAGGAAATTTGGAAGTAAAATTTAGGAGGAGCGGAAAGTGTCAGAACATCCTAATATAGGATTATCTGTTCACGGCGCCTGCGCACAAAAGACAACATTGTGCCACACGCTCCCGCACGCTTCCGATGCTCGTGCAATTCTGCAAAGGGTGGATGTATTCATGATGAAAGCGTGTGAGGGGCGGATGGCAACAGAAGGGGGTGTAATGATGGGCAGTGCTGTTAAGATGGGGGCGGAAAACACATCTCCTAAACAAATATATCTCTGCTATTCTTCCTACACGTGTTGCCCTTAACATGTATAGGAAGAATAGCAGAGATATATTTGTTTAGGAGATGTGTTTGAGTTTCGTGTGGAAGTCCGCCCCCATCTTAACAGCACTGCCCATCATTACTGAAAACGCCCCCTTCTGTTTCCATCTGCCCCCTCACACGCGCCCATCATGAACAAGTCCACCCCTTGCAGACGTGCACGGGCATCGGGATCATTTTCCAATGTTCGGCAGCTCTGTACTACACAAGCACTGTGCATGCGCAGTACAGGGCGGGCATTATTCGACAGGCGGCATTTCTTGTCAGAACACCGGACGTGGCCTAGGTCACCGCGACCACCGCAGTGATCTATGCTAGGAAGTGGAAGCAAATACCTGTATTGCACAGGTATCTGCTCCCTTCTCCCCCCTGAAAGGTGCCAAATGTGACACCGGAGGGGCGGAGGATTCCAAAAAGTGTAAGTTCCATTTTTGGGTGGAACTCCACTTTAAGTGAACCTCGAACATCTCCTCTTCTTGGACACCTAAGTGGCTAATCCTGAGCACCTGAATAGGATCCTTAGTGACATCTAGTGGTGGATATCATTATTAACTTACTGTTTTGAAGGAATAAAGCATGGATAATATATATATATATATATATATACACTGTATTTATGGGCGTATAACACACACAGGCGTATAACACGCACCTTAACTTTAAGAGGGAAGTTTCAGGAAAAAAACTTTCCACAACCCCCTGCGTGGTACACAGAGCCCCCTGCATAACACACAGCCCCCTGCATAACACACAGAGCCCCCTGCATAGTACACAGACCCCTTTCATTATAAAGCCCCCCTCCTCCTCTGCACTCCCAGGAGACCCCCAGTCTCCTGGGACGGCATTGCCAGCATGCTCTGGAGTATAGAGGGCATCACTGCCGGGCCCACTCCTCGTGTGTCACTCGTTGTGGATCGGAGCTTCTGAATACCTCCATTGATGCCATGGACCCGGTCATGTGACTGCTCTCCTCTCTTTCATTGACGGTCACATGACTGCTCTCCTCCTCCAATCAAAAGCTACACTCGAGGAGGGGGTGGAGCGGGAGGAGGAGAGCAGCCAGAATGAGCGGCGTTGGTGGAGGGATTTGGAGGCTTGGATTTGCATTGATAGTGGTACGGGGGAGCGGTGTGTGGGAGGGTGCTGGCAGTGGTGTTTTCTGCAGTTTGGAGTGTGCTGGCAGCACTGTCCCAGGGCCAGGAGAGGCGGGGCAGCCAGCCAGACACCCTCCCAACGGGTGGCACCCGGGGCGGACCGCCTGATCCCCGCCCCCCATTGGTAAAAAAAAAAACAGATATCGGCGTATAACACGCAGGCACGTTTACCCTCTGTTTTCAGGGTTATATGCCGATAAATACGGTATATATATATATATATATATATATATATATATGTATATATATATATATATATATATATATATATATATGTATATATATATATATATATATATATATATATATTTGTGTTTGTGAAATCTTTGATCCTTTCAGCGATATACAGTACATGCACTTTGAAAGTCCCCTTATAGTCTGGGCAGTATGTCCAAGAGTTTTTCCTATGTATACAGTATGTATGGGATGCGGTGCATAAAAATGAACATGAGAATGAAAAAAACTTTCCTTTTTAATGTTTGTAGTCCAAATCATTAGAGCAGTCTAGGTTTACAGTGCTGCTCCTCCACAAATACAGTGAGTTTTTTCACCCTATTAATGCAGCCATCTCATTTAAGGACGGGCGAGCTTAAATATTAGACATTTATTTTCTTGGAAACACTTTAAATACAGACATGAATAAAGATAGTTAAAACATTTCCACAATAGCCTTGTAAATGAAATGAATAAGTATTCTTTCGTTTTTACAAGGTAATTAAAACATGGTTTAAAGTAGTTAATTAAGGTGGTACAGTAATTGCACTTATAACCTCAGCTGCTATTGGTTGTGTTTTATGCATATGTTTAGTTTACAGCATGCAACTTTATTGTCCATAAATAAACACCAATTCAACACATTTCAAGGCATACATCTATTAATTATTGATTTAAAGCTGAACGCATGCTATGATCATTACTGCATACTTACATTGTGATGGAGATTGGGATGTCACTACCCCTCCTCTCCTCCTCGTCCAATTAGAGGACGCCTTTTATTTGTAGAAAAAAATACAGGCATTCTGTGAATGGCAGCAGTGCCAAGCGAGCTATACCCAATCAGAAGGGAAGCCCCTCGGCACAGCACCTGGAAGATAGTGGCTATCACTGTATTAGCACCAACTACTACAGTGATTGTCAGGCTCCCAGTTAGGGTTGTCACCTTTTCTTCAAGCCAAACCCAAACACTTTTGGTGCCCCAAGGAGAGTAGTCATGCAGTGTGCATAGCGCACCACAGTGAACAGTGATTGTGGCCAAATTGCTCTTGCTGACATTATCGTCCTGCCCCCAGTGATGCCGGACGGCAAGAAATTTGTGTGTGACTATCTTGGTTACTTGGGGAGCCAGCCCGGTCTGAATAATGTGTCCGGACACATGATTCAAAACCCAGACTGTCCAGGTGAATCCCGGACAGGTAGCAACCCTACTCCCAGTGGATCCTCAGGTGTGAAATATGCTAACTTACATTGGTCCAAGCTGGACCAATGTAAGTATGCAATAAAGATCATACCTGAAGTTCAGCTATAACACACATATTTTGTAAAAAAAAAATTACCTACTAAGCTTAGGATGCTGTATGAATATAAATACTCAGCATACATTTACAAAAAACTAACTATACCTCATTTACATGAATAGTATTCTCTTTTTTTAATTTTAATTCATTGCTAAGTCTACTAAAAATGTACTCAGAGAAATACTGAGTGGACAATTGAGAACTTCCTTTTGAAAATACTTGTTGCATGGCTGTCTCTGGCTTCGATACTTTGAGACATTGTTGTAGAACATGCATGCAGAGGAAAAAAGTCATATTGAAGGACTTGTTCTGAGACAGTGGCATTGAAAATACTGAAGCTACTGGATCATCACGACAGCCAGGGAACTGGTATAATGAGACAGCTAGTTTAGGGATGACAGGCTCCATACAACCTTACTGCAGTTTTTCTTTAACACTGCTGTGTAGAACTTTGTAAGGGTCCATACATTATTATGTGTCTGAAGAGCACCACCACTTATATGTTTGTGTACCTTATAGTGCTTTGCATTGCTTTTCCTTTCCCCACCCAACTCTTGGACATAGCTTACTTTTTGTATTATGACCCGAAATTAAAATGGATTTAATTATCATTTAATTTATACTCGAGTATAAGCCGAGTTTTTCAGCACATTTTTTTGTGCTGAAAATGCCCCCCTCGGCTTATACTCGAGTCACATTTTTGCGCCTGATCTCTCGGACTTTGCGGACCCGGTACTGGCCGGCCGTAGGTCCCCTGGACCCAAAACTTGGCACACATGTAGCCCCCTTTCTCCTCTACAAGTGTAAAAAGTTTGTTGTCTGGGGGACCTACGGCCGGGGAGCACTGATTTTTCAAACCCGGGCACCCCTTCCATAGACTCCCATGTAAAACGTCAGTCTAGTCATGGACACAAGGAGGCATGGGCACAGTGAGGCATGGGCACAGTGAGGCAAAGTGAGGAATGCAGATGGACACCCTAGGCTTATACTCGAGTCAATACATTTTCCCAGTTTTTTGTGGTAAAGATAGGTGCCTCGGCTTATATTCAGGTCGGCTTATACTCGAGTATATACGGTACCTTATTGCATTCTCTGTATTAAAGTAAAAAAACTTCTGTGTTCAGCTGCCCCCCCCCCAGCCTCCCCCTTACCTGAGCCTGATCTTGATCCAGTGCTGTCTCAAGAGCAGCAACTCTCTTCACTCTCTCCCCACTAGACATGGAGGCAGCAGAGGGAGCCATTGGCTTCTGCTGCTGTAAAACACAGCCTATAAGGAAAGAGTGGGGGGTGTGAACGAGCCACGCTTTGTGTGTCAATGAACATACAGAGCACGGCTCGGGAACAAGCCCGCACGAGTGCCCCCATAGAAAGCGACTTGAAGGGGGAGGAGCCAGGAGCACCGGCAGGGGACCCAAAAAAAGACAGATTGTTGCTGCGCTCTGCAAAACCATTGCACATAGCAGGTAATTATATTTACCACTTTAAAATAAACCAGTGCTTTAAGTTGTAAAGCGCTGCGTAAACTGTTGGCGCTATATAAATCCTGTATAATAATAATAATACTAATGCAAGCCAAAGCAAGAGGCGCACTTCAATGCTGCCCCACACAACAGCTTATAGTTGTTATGCTTTCACTTTGCCTTGCTCCTTTAGCTGGGGGAGAGTGTAGATGAAGCTATGCATAAGTCACAACTTGAAGCTTAAAAACCAGAGAACCTTTATCAGTACGCTTACCTTGTTATTCTTATGCAGTTTGGCAAACTCCAAAGGTCTTTTTCAACATTATCTTGCTTCTCATTACTACAGTGGGTACGGAATGTATTCAGACCGCCTTAAATTTTTCACTCTTTGTTATATTGCAGCCATTTGCTAAAATCATTTAAGTTCATTTTTTTCCTCATTAATGTAGACACAGCACCCCATATTGACAGAAAAACACAGGATTGTTGACATTTTTGCAGATTTATTAAAAAAGAAAAACTGAAATATCACATGGTCCTAAGTATTTAGACCCTTTGCTGTGACACTCATATATTTAACTCAGGTGCTGTCCATTTCTTCTGATCATCCTTGAGATGGTTCTACACCTTTATTTGAGTCCAGCTGTGTTTGATTATACTGATTGGACTTGATTAGGAAAGCCACACACCTGTCTATATAAGACCTTACAGCTCACAGTGCATGTCAGAGCAAATGAGAATCATGAGGTCAAAGGAACTGCCTGAAGAGCTCAGAGACAGAATTGTGTCAAGGCACAGATCTGGCCAAGGATACAATTTTTTTTTGCTGCACTTAAGGTTCCTAAGAGCACAGTGGCCTCCATAATTCTTAAATGGAAAATGTTTGGGACGACCAGAATCCTTCCTATAGCGGGCCGTCCGGCCAAACTGAGCTATCGGGGGAGAAGAACCTTGGTGAGAGAGGTAAAGAAGAACCCAAAGATCACTGTGGCTGAGCTCCAGAGATGCAGTCGGGAGATGGGAGAAAGTTGTAGAAAGTCAACCATCACTGCAGCCCTCCACCAGTCGGGGCTTTATGGCAGAGTGGCCGACAGAAGCCTCTCCTCAGTGCAAGACACATAAAAGCCCGCATGGAGTTTGCTAAAAAAACACCTGAAGGACTCCAAGATGGTGAGAAAAAAAATTCTCTGGTCTGATGAGACCAAGGTAGAGCTTTTTGGCCTTAATTCTCAGCGGTATGTGTGGAGAAAACCAGGCACTGCTCATCACCTGTCCAATACAGTCCCAACAGTGAAGCATGGTGGTGGCAGCATCATGCTGTGGGGGTGTTTTTCAGCTGCAGGGACAGGACGACTGGTTGCAATCAAGGGAAAGATGAATGCGGCCAAGTACAGGGATATCCTGGACGAAAACCTTCTCCAGAGTGCTCAGGACCTCAGACTGGGCCGAAGGTTTATCTTCCAACAAGACAATGACCCTAAGCACACAGCTAAAATAACGAAGGAGTGGCTTCACAACAACTCCGTGACTGTTCTTGAATGGCCCAGCCAGAGCCCTGACTTAAACCCAATTGAGCATCTCTGGGGAGAAAATGGCTGTCCACCAACGTTTACCATCCAACCTGACAGAACTGGAGAGGATCTGCAAGAAGGAATGGCAGAGGATCCCCAAATCCAGGTGTGAAAAACTTGCTGCATCTTTCTCAAAAAGACTCATGGGTGTATTAGATCAAAAGGGTGCTTCTACTAAATACCGAGCAAAGGGCCTGAATACTTAGGACCATGTGATATTTCAGTTATTATTTTTTAATAAATCTGCAAAAATGTCAACAATTATGTGTTTTTCTGTCAATATGGGGTGCTGTGTGTACATTAATGAGGAAAGAAAATGAACTTAAATGATTTTAGCAAAAGGCTGCAATATAACAAAGAGTGAAAAATTTAAGGGGGTCTGAATACTTTCCGTACCCACTGTATATAAAGCTTTGTAGAGCTTTACATTGCATTTGAACTATGGATGGTTTTCTGTATCTCAGAGATGGACCTCTAAGTTTTTGAGGACAGTATTCTCTAGTCACGGTTGCGCCATATTCTTTTTATTATTTATAATAGATTTACTGATGCTTGAGGATATGTTCTGGTTTGGGATATTTTTTGATAACCCAGCTGTGATTAAATATTTTTCCAAAACATAATCCTGTACTGGTTTTGATAGCTCCTTCATCATAGGTCTCCATAATGCTTGTTTAGAAATATTCTTTGGTGTCATCCATGAACATGCATATTTATTTTGTGATTGTGTGACACTTTAAAGCAGGTGGACGTCATTTAAAGGGACACTGTCACCTTTCTAATTCTTGGCAAAGAGACAGTGTCTGTGTAAAGCTTAACCTCTGACCACCTATACTCCACCATTGCTCTTTCTTCTGTGGTTGCCACTGCAAATCATCCTGTCCTTCTGGGTATGAGGGAGCATGTGACCTTTTCCCATGACACACTGCACCTAAACACTATCACAGGTCTGCAGAGATAACATAACCTTAGCTCCCAACTGTCCCTGATTTTGAGGGACTGTCCCTGATTTGGAGCAATGACCCTCTGTCCCTCTTTCCTCCTCATTTGTCCCTTATTTTGGTCTGATCTATATAGTTGTATATAAAATGCAGTTTTTATCTTTCAAAAAGTGTTTCCCAGAGCTAAACCTTTCATCCAAATTCTAAATTGTTGCATTTGTCAATTTTAAAAGCCAATATAAAGGAATATTAGTGGTAAAATTAACCTTTTTTTTTTTTGGTTATGTCCACTTTAACCGGTTAACGACCGACTCCTGTACATATATGTCGGCAGAATGGTACGGCAGGGCAGAGTAACGTATACATACGTCACTTTAAAAGTCCCGCCGTGCGCCCCTGCCGCAAGCTCCGTGACCGTGCCCGCGGGACCCGCGGACTCGATGTCCGCGGTGTCCCGCGGTCGAGTCACAGAGCTGAAGAACGGGGAGATGTCAGTGTAAGCAAGCATCTCCCTGTTCTGCCTAGTGACACTGTCACTGATCGTCTGCTCCCTCTCTACGGGAACAGTGATCAGTGACGTGTCACTCGTAGCCGCACGACCGCGCAATTGTTAGTTAAAGTGACGCAGTGCCGAATCGCAAAAAGTCCTCTGGTCTTTTGCCAGCCAAATGGTCCGGGGCTTAAGTGGTTAAGGGGCGTGGCAGGGGGACTGTCCTATGCCTACATCTGTTTGCTAGTAGGTGTCCCTCAATCCTATCTCAAAATGTTGGGAGGTATGCATAACCATTCCCTGTCTGTCCCGAGACCAGGTGACACATTTTGGTGCCAGGTGCAACAGAAGTGGTTGTTGGTGAGATAGGCCTGAAATAGACACTATTACTTTGCCCCGATAGGGCAAGATGATAGGGCCTCTGTAGTTGTGTGACTTTTGAAGGCAATAGGTTGCACCAGAGCTTATTTTGTGGTTTCACACTCAGTGGCATTCCCACGTAATTATATGAGCAACATTCAGTGCAGCAGTATGGACCAAACCCAGCCTCTGCCAGAGGAAATGAAAGGATCCGTTACATCATCAGCTAGAAGAACATTGAAAGAAAGGTATGTACTGTATGTGTATATATTCTTAAAGTAAGTGGGAGAAGGGATGGTGATAAAAAGGACGTTTTAAAAAACTAGACCTCTGCATCCACTCCAGTCAACAAGGAAAATTTAAATCAAGTACTTTGTGATTAAAGTGGAAACAGAAGTCTAGTTTTTTTATTTATTAAGGAAGTTGACATTGTTTACTTAGCAAATTGTTTACTTAGTAAAATAATAGTTCAATGATCTTAGTAAATAACATGAATCTGTGATTATATCCATCATCCAATTGTGTTTTGTTTTTTTATTTTCCTTTGCATGTGACTGGGCAGTCAAAGTGATCACAGCTCCACCTTAGTTTCTAAGATCAGTGAATATTTACTCAATTCCTTTAGTAAATTAACCATAAACTACTCACTGCCTACCTAAATTCGGCCTCCTAAAACATATTCAACAATGTTTGAGCCTTGAAGCTGCCAAAATGTCTTCCCTATATGCTGGTGACTATAAGTTCACCTGTAATTAGCCACTTGCTGACCGCTCTATTGCAGTTGGACTGCTACAGAGTGGCAGCTGTGCGCCGGATCATGTATATATACGTGATTCTGGACTTCCGCCTGCAGGGAGCGCAAGGTGCGCTTGCCGGCATGCTGCTTCTGCTGTGAATGTTTACAGCAGAAGCCAATCTGCAGGTGCCGGGCATTCAATGTCTGCCGGCACCTGCCGATCGCCAGGCAGAGACTCAGAACAAAGCTCTGCCTATGTAAACAAGACAGAGTTCCATTCTGACAGGGGGGAAGGGATAGATTCTGTGATTCTGCAAAACAGGGACTCAAATCCATCTCTTCCCCTAGTAAAAGCAGCACACATAGTAAATACAGACTAGGCACACAGTTATCCCTTTAAATGCCCTAGATGTTTACCAGCCAGTGTCATTAGCACAGCATACCTCCCAACTTTTAAAAGTCCCACCGCGGGACATTCAGATCTCCCCTCTCTCCCCTGCAAACTAAAGTTGTTGAGCGGGGGGGGGGTTGCCGCATTTCTCGTTGCTGTCGCAGATCGCGGGGGGGGGGGTGTGCCACGGGACATTTTTCACCGATCACGGGGGGGGCTCACCTGCTTCCACTGGCTTGTTGTTCCTCCACTTCCTGCTGTGCGGGAATAATTCAACTCTCGCGGGAATGCGGGAAGGAGGGGGCTATGCGGGAAAAACCTGCAGAATCCGTGCCTGTTGGGAGGTATGGTACAGTGACAGTGCACATTTTGAGCACTGATCGCTGTATTAGTGTCACTGGTTCCTTCAAAGTGTCAAAAGTGTCAGTTAGTGTCAGATTGTCTGCCGCAGTATCGCAGTCCCGCTATAAATTGCTGTTCGCCGCCATTACTAGTATAAAAAAATTAAACTTCCAGTATATATCCCATAGTTTGTACATGCTATAACGTTCGCATAACCAATCAATATTCACTTATTGGGATATTTTTTAGCAGAAACATGTAGCAGAATACATATTGGTCTAGGTTTATGAGGAAATTCGATTTTTTCAATTTTTTTTATTGGATATGTTTTATAGCAGAATGTAAAAAATGTATTTATTTTTTCAAAATTGTTGGTCTTTTTTTGTTTATAGCGCAAAAAATAAAAACACAGTGGTGATCAAATACCACCAAATTAAGTTCTATTTGTGGGGAAAAAATGACACAAATTTTATTTGGGTACAGCACCGCGTGACCACGCAATTTTCAGTTAACTGCTTGCCGACCAGCACACAGCGATATACGTTGACAGCATGGCACGGACAGGCAGAAGGACATATATATATACGTCCCCTTTAAGAAGCCGGCATTGTGCATGCCGCGAGCTCCGTGACTCCGACCGCGGGTCCCACAGACTCGATGTCCGCGGGCAAACCCGCGATAGTGTCACGTGAGGAAGAAGGGGGAAATGCTAATGTAAACAAGCATTTCTCCAGTCTTCCTAGTGACAGGACAGTGTACACAGCTACACTGTAGTCGGTCACACATAGCCCATCCCCCCTACAGTAAGAATCACTCCCTAAGGCAAACTTAACCCCTAGATCGCCATCTAGTGGTTAACCCCTTCACTGCCAGTGTCATTTTCACCGTAATCAGTGCATTTTTATAGCACTGATCGCTGTAAAAATTACAATGTTCCCAAAAATGTGTCAAAAGTGTCCGATGTGTCCGCCATAATGTCGCAGTCACGATAAAAATCGCTGATCGCCGCCATTTCTAGTTAAAAAAAAAATATTAATAAAAATGCCATAAAACTATCCCCTATTTTGTAGACGCTATAACTTTTGCGTAAACCGATCAATAAATGCTTATTGCGATTTTTTTACCAAAAATATGTAGAAGAATACGTATCGGCTTAAACTGAGAAAAAAATAATTTATATATTTTTTGGGGATATTTATAGAATTTTTTTCAAAATTGTCGCTCTTTTTTTGTTTATAGCGCAAAAAATAAAAACAGCAGAGGTGATCAAATACCACCAAAAGAAAGCTCTATTTATGGGGAAAAAAGGACGTCAATTTTGTTTGGGAGCCACATCGCACGACCGCGCAATTGTCAGTTAAAGCGACGCAGTGCCGAATCGCAAAAAGTGCTCTGGTCTTTGGCCAGCAAAATGGTCCGGGACTTAAGTGGTTAAAGTAATGCAGTGGCAGTGCAGTATCGCAAAATGTGGCCCGGTCATGAAGAGGGTAAATCTTCCAGAGGTCGAGTGGTTAAGAGAGACTGGAGATATGTGTCACTTCTATTTTGCCCCACTCTAATTCAGGCATTTCAACTATCAGCCTGAATTTAAACTTCAGCTGCTGTGGAGGGGTTGATGGGAATTGGATTTCAGGTTACACTTATTATTAAAAAACAATTACTAATGAAGATTTGTCTGGTATAAGCAAACGCTCAGCAAGGCACTACTGTGCTCAAAAACAGAACGCCATTCTCTCTCTTGAGTAAAACTGACTCATTAATCCCTCTTAGAAGTTGTTTTTGCAACACTAGTCCTTGTGATGCTTTTCAAAAATGTTCCCGAGTACAGCTAAGAAAACAATACAGAATTCTAGTTTATAGAACTTGGTAAAAAAATGTTGCAGACTGTGTAAATTACAGTTGCCAGCAATTTTATGTATTTCTAGGTATATGTTGCTGCTGTGCACTTATACTAATTACCTACAATAGGTTTGCTGCTTTGTTAAAATGGCATATTGAAAAAGTTTGGTTATAATGTTAGAACTGAACTCCAGCCCTACTTTGTGTGCACCAAATGCCTTTTCAAACTCAGTTACTACCAGTGGCGGTCCGTCCATAGAGGGCGCACGGGCACCGCCTCCCCTATCCATGCGTCCGGCCCCCTGATCCACATATCAGTGGCGCCGGACCATGGATTTCAATGCGAGGTGGGTGTTTTTTTGAAGCACCTGATTAGAGCCAGAGGCTCTAATAGGCTTCAAAAAAGGTTGGGCTTGAAGCGCAGAGCATTGCGCTCCGAGCCCACCGAGTCTTGAATGAATTTTCGCTATTATCACACTCAAGTTCCTCCCGCCAATCAGGAGGCATGTCTGGGAGACCTGTTACCCGATTGGCCAATGCATCAGGTGTTCCTATTGGATGCCTAGCTCTTTGGCGGAAGAGGAGACACACAGAGGAGGAAGCTGGAGAAGCGGGCACCGGAGCTACCGCGGCCGCTGTCCACACTCCAGGAGAGGACACCACAGCCCCACCACACGAGCGGGTAAGTGCCGGAATGCCTGGGGGGGGGGGGTTCAGTGCAGTGCCATGCCGCTGGGGGATGTTGTTTGTTTGCCGCCCCCCCAAAAGGAGAACCCACCAGCCGCCACTGGTTACTACCTTGCAAAAGTATTGGTGGCATCATGGGCTGCACCAAGCCTGTACAGAGGCAAAGCTGTGGGAGGGGCCCTGCAGGCTCCACCCATAACAGGCTGCTTGCAGAAAACTATAGGAGGGGGCGGATACAAGACCAGTCACCCTGCACAAGGAGAGAGGGCAGCAGTGACTGGTTCTAATACAGGAATCTCCTGCACAGGGGGAAAGTTTCACACGGAATTACTGCATAGATATGACAGAAAGACCAAGATTCAAGTAAGACTACAGTAAGAATCTTATATTTAGACAGTATTTTCTTGCCCCAAAGTTCATCAAATATTTACTTATAGATAGTAAAATGTGAAAGTTTATTTCTGAAAAGTATGGGCAGAGTTCAAAATCAGGGGACTTTAACGCTGGGAACCAAGAATACAATACAAATACACTATTAGGGCTCATTCACACTTGTGCGACTTGTCGGGTCTTTGGACATGGCAAGTTGCAGCACACGGTTTGCAATGGTAGCCATTCAGACTGGTATGTCCTAAAATCGCAGCGATTTTGAAAAGGTTCCTGCACTACTTTGGTGCGACTTTTGATGTGACATTGGTCCAGAGCAGGGGCGGATCCAGGGGGGGGGCAACAGGGCAATTGCCCCCCCCCCGAGACCATCTGTCACACTCACTTGCTTGCTCTGTTTTTTTGTTTTTTGCGCCTGATCTCCTGGACTTTGGAGACCCGGTACCGGCTGGCCATAGGTCCCCTGGACCCCAAACGTGGCACACATGTAGCCCAATGTATCCTCTACAAGTGTGCAAAGTTTAGTGTCTGGGGGACCTACGGCCGGGGAGCACTGATTTTTTAAAGCCGGGCACCCCTTCCATAGACTCCAATGTTAAATGGTAATTTCTCCGGTGATTTTGCGGACCCGGTACCGGCCGGTTGTAGGTTTTCTGGACCCCAAACTTGGCACACATGTAGCCCCATTTTGTCTCTACAAGTGTGCAAAGTTTGGTGTCTGGGAGACCTACGGCCGGGGAGAACCGATTTTTCAAATCCGGGCACTCTTTCCATAGACTCCCATGTTAAATATCAGTCTAGTCATGGGCACAGTGAGGCATGGGCACAGTGAGGCAAAGTGAGGCACAGTGAGGCATGCAGATGGACACCCTAGGCTTATACTCGAGTCAATAAGTTTTTCGGGGTAAAATTAGGTGCCTCAGCTTATATTCGGGTCGGCTTATACTCGAGTATATACAGTACTTGTTCTGCGGCTGCCGCTGCCTCTCTGAGTCTCTCACTGAGTTTCTCACATCAGCCGATCAGCGGCGCCGAGAGAGAGACTCGTCTAATGTAGTTACGCGGCGCACTGACACGATACCAGGAGCGGAGAAGGAGGTGGGTGGAGCCTCTTCCCTGCACTCGCTGCTAACGCCTGGGCCGCTTGGCGTCTAGCAACGAGTGACGTCAGTGAGTCACTTCGGGCCGCTCTGCGGGCAGGTGCGATAGCGTGCGGCTCCACAGACGGGTAAGAAAGCGGACGGCTCCGCTTGTGGCGCGGTTTGTGGGCGGGCGGCGCGGTTCGTGGGCAGACCGTGCTTCTCAGTGTGTTGGCAGCGCAGGTGAGAGTGAGAGAGCAGGATCAGTGTGGCAGCTGGCCAATCAGCTAGCCGGGAGCGGGGGAGCAGAGAGATGAGAACATCTCTCACCGCCCGTGCCTGCCCTGCATTCCTGAAGTGACTTCCGCCCTCACTGTGCAGGCAGCAGAGAGATTACATTATCTCTATGCTGCCTGACTCTGGGAGTCTGGGACACAGCAAGAGACAACCAAAACTACACCTTAGCAGGCAAGTTAGTGACAATCCGCAAATTGTGTCAAGTGACGTGGCAAATGACAATCTGCATCTGGTGGCAGGCAAGTGACAATCAGCAAGGTGTGGCAGGTGACGTGGCAAGTGACAATCCGCAAGGTGTGGCTAGTGACAATCCGCAAGGTGTGGCAGGTGATGTGGCAAGTGACAATCCACAAGGTGTGGCTAGTGACAATCCGCAAGGTGTGGCATGTGACGTGGCAAATGACAATCCGCAACGTGTGGCAAGTGACACGCTCAGGGCTCCCACTAATTGCAGGCGACGGTGGCAAGTGACACACTCGGGGCTCCCACTGATTCTGCATTGAACTATTTAATTTTATATTACAATGTAATAATATAAATAATGCGCTTAAATCATCCTGACACCATAACAACCATGGTGCCGGAATGATTGAAGCGCCGACACCAGCCATTTCCCCGATAAATTTTCCACAAAAAAAAACATATTTTTTTGCAGTGCCCCTCCCGAGAAAAGACTCTGGATCCGCCCCTGGTCCAGAGAGTGTAAAGTTGGATCAAAGTAGCACAAGAAGTGGCATCAAAGTTATGCTCCAAAATTGCACTGGAAAGTGTGTGAATGGAGCCATTACAGATTTCTTTTGGATTGGGTACAGTACTTTGCATCCTTAAAGTGGAGCTCCGCCGTTAAAAAAATATTAAAAGCCAGCAGCTACAAATACTGCAGCTGCTGACTTTTAATATTAGGACACTTACCTGTCCTGGAGTCCAGCGACGTCTGCAGCAGAAGACGAGCAATCGCTCGTCTATCTGCTGCCCTCACCGCCATCCTCGGTGAGGGAATCAGGAAGTGAAGCATTGCGGCTTCACTGCCCGGTTCCCTATGGCGCATGCGCGAGTCGCGCAGTGTCGTCCTCACTGGTCCCCGCTGTGTTCTGGGAGCCGTCTGTTTCCCAGAACACAACGGGCGGGGGCGGGAAGTGACGCACTACCCGCAGAATTCCCGCAGAGAGGACTCCCGGAAGTGGGTGCAAATACCTGTCTTAGACAGGTATCTGCACCCCCCTGAAAGGTGCCAAATGTGACACCGGAGGGGGGAGGGTTCCGATGAGCGGAAGTTCCACTTTAGGGTGGAGCTCCGCTTTAACATAATAAGCTTATCAGTGTGTAGTGACTGGGCCAGTAGCTTAGATAAAACCCTGCTGATGACTCCTAAGACTTTATATAGAGCAGAAAACCAAATATAGTAGAAAATCTGAGATTCCGGAGTTTTCAGATATACTTGTACAGTAAAACCTTGGTTTGAGAGTAACTTGGTTTGAGAGCATTATGCAATACAAGCAAATTTTTTAAATAAATTTTGACTTGATATACAAGCGATGTCTTGATATACAAGTAGCTTAATGTCACAACTGAGTATAAAAGATAAGAGAGGCTCCTCTAAGTGTAGCAATATGGTTACATTTAATGAAGGTACAATATTTAGAAACTCACATGGTTGATGATTAAAACAGGTATATCTAAGTATGCAGGCATCCGGGGTAAAGGTGTCCACATAGACCGTCCTCCCCACTCGAATCAAGCCTTGATTTCAGATCGCTCTACTGCAGGGTAGTCTTCCCGGTTACGATTGCAGACTGACAGCAGTGAGAGCTGGCTGTGCAGAGGAAGGTCTATGTGGACAGCTTTACACCGGATGCCTGCATACTTAGATTTGCTTCTTTTAATCCTGAACCATGTGAGTTGCTAAATGTTGTACCTTCATTAAATGTAACCATATTGCTACACTTAGAGGTGCCTCTCTACTCTTTTATACTCTGTAGCTCCTGCTGGATTTTGCTTCTAATTCCCTTGTGGAGGCTTCCATTTGTGAATGGACAATTTATGGTTACACAACCTATCACATTGCTATAATATTTTTATATGGACTATAAACTGAAGGACTTATGAATAAATGGTTTTGAAACAAATCATTCGAGTGTCCATTATATCTTATGGGGAAATTCGCTTTGATATACAAGTGCTTTGGATTACAAGCATGTTTCCGGAACGAATTATGCTCGCAATCCAAGGTTTTACTGTATTATTATCTAGTTTAGTTGTGGACACCCCCCCCCCATATGTTTTGGGGGCCTCGGTTGAGGGATGTTTTACAAAGGTCCTCATAAAATGTTTTTTGCCTAATAATAAAAGATTATTCTTTTAGCATTATTGAATAATCTGCAGTTGGTTTGTGCCTTCTTTGAGGTTCAATGAGACTAACACAGTAAAAATATAAAAGGGCAGAGCTGAGGATAATCACTGGCACTAGATTCCTGTGAGCTAAAAGGCGGCATTAGCTATGCCATGGCAAACGTACAACATAGAATGTCACCAGATATGATCTAATCCTCAGTAGAGGATTGTGAGTAATGGGGGCTTCCAAGCTTGCACTAGAGGGCTGAACGCAGCCTCCGGGTTGGCAGTTACACACCACTGATGTAAACTGATAAAACATAGAAAAAACTGTTTAAACAGGTTTGCAACACTCGGCCTTAATGATAATTTGTCATTTGGGAGAAAGTAACATGTCCCGTTCACTGGATATTCTCCCCACTCCCCTATCTCTCATTGGAGACCAGAATCTAATCCTTGTGTAAGCTCCATTAATAACAATCTACCTTCTCCATCTTAAAAGTTTAGCAGACTTGGTGATTGGTTGCTCAGGCCAAGGCAATGCGTCCTGAAATTAGAGAGACGATCGTCCGCTCTTTCATATCCGGAAGTACAGGGTATTTCTAAGGGGTTCCAGCCTGGCAGAGGAGCACCGCAAAGGTGATAGATTCTCTTTACATAAAAGTGAAAGCTTTGAGTGCAACTTCCACCGGGGGGGGGGGATTGGTGATGGGATTTGGGGTTCCAGGATGTGTGGATTTGGTTATGGTACCTTTGTTAGTTTAATGTGACAGATTGGGGCCAATTTAGGTCAGAGCTCCAGTTTTGATGGTGAAGTAGGGTGACCAGACATCCCCGGTTTCCGGGGACAGTCCCTGGATTGAGGACACTGTCCCCGGACCAAGTCTGTCCCCGGTTTTGTCCCCGGATTGGATTTGAACAGGGGCTGGGGCAATTTCAAAGACAGTCAGTGCAGAATGGAAAAAAAAAATCTGAATTACACACCTACTAGCTTAGGGGAGTGTATTTTTTCCATTATCTGTGCCCCTTTCTGATGACCATGTGCTGGTCGGAGCGGAGGGAAAATTTATTCGGTTTCGGGCGCATGCTCATTCAGCTCCGCTCGCATGTTCTTCTACCTTGGCTCAAGTCCCGGCCAGCCGCCTGCCTGCTTATCTCCTTGCCTTCGCTGGTGGAGTGATCTTCCTCCGCTCCTCACCCAGTTGTAGCCGGGGCCCAGAGAGTAAGACTTGACAGGCTGGGAGGCGGGCGGCGGCGGGCAGAGAGTCGCTGATTGCCGCCATTACTAGTAAAAAAAAAAATATGTCCCCGGATTTCATTTAAAAAATCTGGTCACCTTATGGTGGAGTCCTGAGAATAGTATGAAGCAGCACAAGATGTGGGTTGCTCTAATCGATCCTTGGCGGGATGGTGCAGAAGGCCTTGGCTTCTCCGTCCCTCCTCCTCTCCTGGCGTCCTGGTTGGAAGACAACTACGTGTAACCCGGGACTTTTCGGTTCAGCGGCAGCCTAGGTTGCCATGGAGCGGCTTGGTGGGCAGGGGAATGGAGAGACTCTTTCTGCTCCTATCACCACCACCGAGCATATGTGGCAAGTATTGGTGGTGCATGCCCAGATTGCACATCCACCCGTGGCTGACCCTGCATGTCACAGCCAGCTCTTTATAAGACATGCGGCCCGGCTATTGCCTGGTGTGTCCTATGGCCAGTCCAGGCCTGCATGTATGGCATATATATAAAACCAAGCTGGCCCAATGTAACTATGCAAAAAAAAAGAAAAACATACTTAAACATAATTTTTTTAAGCACTTGTCTACGGCTTAAAGGTATACAAGTTGGTATCAGTATTGCAGAGGAGGTATCTTGCTGAAAGGAATTAAACCATAGGTGTGTGCAGCCCATTGCATTAGGGTGTGCACCCCAAAGATCAAACACATGTTCGTGTGTATATATACTGACGGTGTCATTAGATCAGTGGACGGTGTCAGTAGTTTTTATTTTTATTATTTTATTTTGTATTCTTTTTTACAATTTTATTTGTTTCATTTTTTTTTTCAATTTTTTTTTTAAAAAAAGGGGGAATGTGTGGCACATGGGGTGATTAGGGTGTGCCCAGGCACACCTGGCACACCCTGTGCCCACGCCTATGAATTAAACTGCAATATCTAATAGAAGAATATCTAAATATAGGAGAAAGAAAAATGTAATAAAAAGATTTACATGGGGATCAGCTGAATAGAACTTCATGGGTTGGATCATGGGAGTAGATCAGCCAAATAACTGGTGAGCCAGAATTTTGACCATTTACTCATCTCTGGTACTGGAGATTACTAGTCGTAATCTACATTATGCTCAAACTTGTATAGACCAGGGTACTATAAAATGCTACAACACTAGTGGTCAATATGTGCATAACCATTTGTAATTCTTGTTTCTCATATTTATTATGAATTACATTTGCAAAGACTTCATTAGTAATATGTGACCTCTGCAGCACTGAATCCCGCAGTGCTTTTTTATCCTACTTACTGAACAAGATAAGCATTTCTAATGAATATGTGTATAAACCAAGAACAGAAGTGTGCTGTATGGGTTGCAGAATATAGATAAAAATCTTATCAGAAAGAAGAGCTGATAAGTAGAGTAATTGTCTGCTTCCTTACTATGTTATCTGAACTCGAACTAGCTCATATATGATGTAGAATAAAATATGTACTATTGTGTAAGCCATTGAAAATAAAGGATTTAATGCCAGCATTTATTAGCATTAAATGAGTTAGACAAAGACCGCTTCTACACCCAGTATACTAAGGCAACAAGACTAGAAATAATTTAACAAAGCATGTTGTAATATAAATCTTTGATAAAGAAAACAACTTTGGACTTCATAATTTTACTAATAACTTTATATTTAATAATTTATCTTACATTATACTGTATACAGCTTTGCTTATAATAAAAAACAAAAATACAGCAAAAAGATATGTACAGCATATAACAGATGTATCGGTGGTTTCTGGCTAGTGAAGGGTGCCTAAGAGCAGAAGGGCAATTAGGAATATAATGCAGTACTCTTGACTTACAAGTGCAATCGCCTACGGCGTCACAAGTGGCCAGTGAATGGATATGGTGTAAATAATGTTATACTTACCAATAATGTACAGATAGTTATGGCAATAATAATAAAAACAAATTGTATATTAAGAATAAAAATGTGTCTTTGTTTATTTATGAACAACAATCAGCAATGCAGGTACAGAAGGCCTGTGTTTATCTATCAAAGCAACCTGTCTGATTAAGGAAGGTAAGTTGAGTGCACCTCACAGTATCAGCCGGGTTTCCAGTACAAATGAGAAACTTCTAGATTAGTGATCTCCAAACTGCAGCCCTTTGGTTGCCTTTATCTGGCCCTTGGGACATTATTCCTCCCACTGATATGAGGCACTATTGCTCTCTCTGACACCAACAATGGGGCATTATTCTTCCCACTGACATCAATAATGGGGAACTATTCCTCCCACTGACAACAATGATGGGACACATTTTCTCTCAATCACATTAACAATAAGGCACTATTCCTCCCACTGACACCAATGATGGGACACAATTTCTCTCAATCAGATTAACAATAAGGCACTATTCCTTCCACTGACACCAACAGTGGGGCATTATTCCTTCCACTGGCACCAACAACAGGGCACTATTCCTCCCACTAACACAAATGATGGGGCAATATTCCTCCCACTTACACCAACGATGGGGCACTATCCCTCACACTGACTCCAACAATGGGGAACTATTCATTCAATGGACACCAATGATGGGGCACTATCCCTCTCACTGACACCAACAATGGAGCTTTATTCTTCCCACTGACACCAATGATGTGACACTATTCCTCTCACTGACACCAACAATGGGGAACTATTCATTCAATGGACATCAATGATGGGGCACTATTCCTCTCACTGACACCAACAATGGAGCTTTATTCTTCCCACTGACACCAACGATGTGACACTATTCCTCTCACTGACACCAATTATGGGGGCACTATTCCTTCCACTAATGCCAATGATGGAGCTCTATGCCTCCTCCTACTGACCACAGGGGTGTCATTTTTTTTGTTTTATCCCCACTGGCCGCCAAGCCTGAGGCATTATCTACTCCAATGGCCATAGTCTGCACCTGAGGTCAGCAATGGTAGGTCTTCTTAAATTGCAGTGGGTCGACTAACTTTGATACTCTGTTCAGTAGGGATGAGCCGAACACCCCCCGGTTCGGTTCGCACCAGAACCTGCGAACGGACCGAAAGTTCGCACGAAAGTTAGAACCCTATTAAATACAATGGACGCGAACGTTTGAAATCTAAAGTGCTAATTATAACGACTAATATGCATGTTATTGTCCTAAAAAGGGTTTGGGAACCCGGGTTCTGCACCAGGGGACATGTATCAATGCAAAAAGAAGTTTTAAAAACGGTCGTTTTTCGGGAGCAGTCATTTTAATGATGCATAAAGTGAAAAAAAAAAAGTGAAATATTCCTTTAAATATCGTACCTGGGGGGTGTCTAAAGTATGCCTGTGAAGTGGCACATGTTTCCCGTGTTTAGAACTGTCCCTGCACAAAATGACATTTGTAAAGGAAAAAAAGCCATTTAAAACTGCTTGCGGCTTTAATGTAATGTCTGGTCTAATATGGACGAAAATCTTTGATAAAAATGGCATGGCTACCCCATCAACCCCCCCCCCCCCCCCCGCCTACCCCAGCCCATTACCAGCCCCTTTGGGGCTTGTATGGATATTAAGGGGAACCCCGCACCCAAAATAAAAAAAGGCCCTATATACTCTCTGAACAGTAGACTTGTGCACAACGGAAAAATTCCCTTGGTTTCGGTTCGTTTCTTTTCGGTCCTGTTGATTCGTAATCGTTCGTAATTTTGCTAGGCAGGATTTTTCGTGTTCGGACTAATTCGTATTTTCGCAAGCGACATTTTTCGTTGAATCGGAATGATTCGTATTAATGTAAGCCTTATTTTTAGTTGATTTATAATTCGTACTTTCGGTAGAGTACATTGTTTTTCGTTGATTCTGGACACAACTCCTACTTTCGTAACTTTTTTTGGGTTCGTTGATTCGTAATTTTCTGTGTCTCTCTCACAACGACGCTGCCTATTATGCCTAATGTGCTTTGAATGGATTTGTACTTTTCTAAATACATAGCGGTTATTTGTAACGATTCGAAATTTCGTATTTTACTTTCGTTTTTTACATGCGGCTATAGCCTCCGCCCCTGTACACCATTTTGAGAGGGAGTTCAGCATGGTGAGGGAGAAGCAGAGAGCAGAGCAGAGTGTTATTGTGCTTCGAATGGATTCGTCTTTTTTCATTTAATTAACAAAAAATAACAAACCCAGTGTTGAATAAATACCACCATAAGAAAGCTCTAGTTGTGTGAACAAAATGATACAAAATGTAGTTTCGTTTGGGTGCAGTGTTGCATAACGGCGCAATTGTCATTCAAATTGCAACAGCGCTGAACGCTGAAAATTTGGCCTGGGCAGGAAGGGGGTAAAAGTGCCCAGTATTGAAGTGGTTCATTTGAATAGGTGCAGCTTAAATATATTTATTGAAGTTCAACCTCAAATGTCATTTTCAAAGTGGCTACTAATTAGAACAGAGAATACGGCATTTCTATGGAGATACATTTTTCACCTCCACCCATAACTGAAGGAAAATACTCCATTTAGTTACATGGAAACATTGAATATTCAATATTCATCCTCCTGGTTCCTCCCATAACTGAAAATCATATGTTTCATTTAAATTAGGTACATCTCTGTAGTCATCGATTTATTTAAATTCAACCACAAATGTAATTTTCAAAGCGGTTACTAATTAGAATGGGGATTACAGCGTTTCTATGGAGATCAGTTTTCAAACTCCACTTATAACTGAAGGACAAATTCTCCATTAGGTTATATGAAAACTTGCACTTCCCTTATCTTGGTGTGATTGCTGTGTGAATTCAGCCTGGCGTGTAGTACAGAGTGTCTCCGTATTAAACAGAAGTCAGTCAGTATAAAATAATAGGCAACTTTCTGGGAAAATATTGGAAATATGAACAGAATCAATCAGCTATATGATGCAGATTATCAATAACTTTCTCATAGTAATTGTGTTTTGCTGAGCCCTCCATATTGATCCTGCTAGTAGACTGGGTTTTTTTTTTTTTTTACTTCCTGTCATTGGCTGGCTGAGCTGTCAATCAAAAGTGACAGTTGGAAGCAGTGCAGGTGTCCCTGGCTGTGGCTGTAACTGTCACTAGCTGAGGAGTTTTCAAAGCGCGCGACAGCTCCAACGCCTCTCTCCTTGTGATCGGCTGATTACGGAGGATTACTGCGATTTCTACTGATATCTACAACTAATAAAACTTTTATTAGTATTATTATCACTATTGTTGCGATTATTGTGATTATTAATCACATTTTGTGTTAGTTCTCTTCTATACCACCAGGATGGCAGCCTCTGGATCTGGGCGTCAGGACCATCGCATCCACCTTGATGGAGACAGAGACGCCATTCCAGCAGGTAAGTGTCATGTCTGATCAGTGGGGTGTCCTTCATGTGTGCAGGGTACAGGGGCCCCTAAGAGGGATGGGGCCCCCCTCACCCACTGCACACATAGGGGGTAATGCTGTCCTCCTGTCCTGTCTGCCCCTGTATACATTCCCCCCTTCTACTCCAGACCAATCACAGAGCCTAGGGCAGTGCTCTGAGACTCCTCCCCCAGCTGCCACTGGTTGCTAGGGCCGCTGGTATTCTAACAACCAATGATATTAGGTGCTTGTCCCCCCCCCCTGATTTCAGAGAGGAGAGAACTTCCCCCATTCATCCCCCAGATCCCATCCTGACCATACAACCCCGCTGTGTAATGTAAGGGGGGTGATGTATGGGGGGGCAGTAATGTATGGGGGAGTAGTGATGTATGGGGGGGTAGTGATGTATGGGGGGTAGTAACGTAGGGGGGGCAGTGGTGTATGGGGGGTAGTGATGTATGGGGGGGCAGTAATGTATGGGGGGGCAGTTGTGTATGGGGGGGTAGTGATGTATGGGGGAGGGCAGTAATGTACGGGGGGGTAGTGATGTATGGGGGGGGAGTAGTGATGTATAGGGGGGTAGTGATGTATGGGGGGTAGTGATGTATGGGGGGGTAGTAATATTAGGGGGTACAATGATGTGGGGGGGAACTGATCCAGATGTAAGGGGCCCTCTGCCTGTTGTTTGGTGGCGTTTCCATAGCAACAGGATGCCAGGCAGACTTCTTTCTTCTCCTCTCAGGTCCTGAAGTTTCTGTGGCTGCAGATTGTCACACATCTGATATATGGACATCATGTCTGTCTGTGTAATATTTTGTAGTGTGTATTTTTCATCACTGGTTGGCACTCTGGGACAAAAATTATTTTTTTTTTTTAATTCTTTACTTTAGATACATTTTTTTATTTTATTTTTTTATAAAAAGTGCTTTATCAAGTGTTTTATACTGTAAGGTGTGCTTGTTTTTATTTATACTTCACATTTTTTGGTAACAAGTAGTACTATGTACCCCATTCTCATTAACCACGGGGAGGCAGATATGTGGGGGACCTCTTTTTTCAAAGGGAGCTTCCAGATTCTGATATGTCCCCCTGTAGTCCCCCACATGCACTGGGCCAGGGATGGGGGGGGGGAGGCCCTTGTCTTCATCATTATGGGGACAAGATATCTTGCCAGGGACCCCCCCTAGTAGAGTATCCCCCCATGCTGAGGGAATGTGGCCTGGTATGGTTCAGGAGGGGGGGTGCACTCTCGTACTCCCCTTTCCTGGCCTACCAGGCTGCATGCTCAGGTAAGGATCTGGTTTGAATTTGGGGGTGATTCCATTATTTTATTTTTTTGGCATGCAGTCCCCCTTATAATCCAAACTAGACCTAAAGGGTCTGTTGTGGATTTTGGTGGGGGCCCCATGCATTTTATTTTGCAGGGGTCACCCTCAAAATCCACACCAGACCCCATCAAGGACAAGTGTCTGGGTTTTATTTTGGGGGAACCCATACATTATTTTTGGCTAGTGTCCCCCTCAAAATACATACCAGACCCTCTTCAAGGAAAAGATCTGTTTTGGATTTTGGCGGGGACCCCATGCATTTTTATTTGCAGGGGTCACCCTCAAAATCCATACCAGACCCTCATCTAGGACAGGAGTTTCGTTTTAATTTTGGGGGGACCCCACACATTATTTTTGGCTGGTGTCCCCCTCAAAATACATACCGGACCCTCTTCAAGGAAAAGGTCTGATTTGGATTTTACGGTGACCCTCGTCTTCCAGGTCCCGCACTCGCTAAGTAGGGGCGCCATTCTGAAAACACTTTGTGATTGATTTACTAAAGGCAAATAGACTGTGCACTCTGCAAGTGCAGCTTCTCCAGAGCTTAGAAAATGAGCAGAAGCTCTGCTGACTTCCATCATCCAATCATGTGCAAGCAAAAATGCTGTTTTTTTATTTTCCTTGCACGTCATTGGGTGCTCTTTGTAAAGTGAATCTTTACCTCATTTACTAAACTCTGGAGAAACTGCACTTGCAGAGGGCAACTGCCAAGTACATAGTCTACTTGCCTTTAGTAAATCTACCCCTTTGTGTGTTCTCAATTTATGCAAAGTGTTCTCTGATTGGATGAGTTGAAGAGGCGGGTTGGAAATGTTACGATCTCCATCTCATCCAATAACACAATGCCTTGCATTCATTGAAAAAAATGCAAGGCATTCTCTGAATGATGCCAACACAGAGCAGGTGACTCCCTGTGGTTACTATCCAGCAGGGAAGTCCCTCAGCATAGGATCTGGAAGATGGAGAGGATCACTGAAGTATGCTGAACCAATGTACTATGATAATATGGTTTGCATTGATCAGAATGTATTGATATGAATGTATCCTCGTTATTACAGGTCCAATTGCCTCGAGAACCAGGTCTCGATACTCTCTGGTGGGTCGTGCACCGGACCAGCTGCCGGTGAAATCCAGGAGACGTCGGATCCCTGAGGCCAGACAGAGGGATAGAAGCCGTTCTCTGGCCCGTCCGGACACCTGCACCATCTGTTTGGAGGATATGGAAGAGGGAGAAGGAACTTACCGTCTCTTCTGTTCCCACAGATTTCATTCCCCCTGCATCTTGGAGTGGATGACTACAGCCGTGGGCAGCAGACTTTGGCCCCAGTGCCCCAACTGCCGGGCTCGTGTCCCTTTATTTAATGTCATTTATTTTCCCAACAGCCTTCTTTTTGGATCTCCTATGTCGGAGGGGTGATGGATCTTCAACCTTTTCTGCCGGAAAAACGCTGGGAAGAGTCACCATGAAGTTCAGCACCACCAGATCGATCAGTAAGTGTTCATTTTCTATTTTAATAAATTTTTAAATAAACAATAAGTGTGCCGTCAGAGAGTCCTGGAGCAGAGACAGAAAGAATGAGCGGAGGGACGGCATGACAGGTGGGACAGGCAGCAGCCTAACAGGGTTGTGGCACCTTTAAGAAAAGGGGAGTGGTCCTGGAGGTGAGAGAGGAGTGGCAGCACAGTTCAGGCAGGGAGGAAGTGACGTTTTCGTCATTCCTCCATTACTCACGAGGTGAAAGCTTCCCACCCACCCTCCCTGTGTGAGTGGTAGGGGTGGTGAATGATAGGGGTAAATGTTTAGTTGTGGGTGGCGGTGTTTGGTTGCTGGAAGAGGAGGTAAAAGTGGAAGTTCTGGAGAAAAAGGTGGTACCCATAGGTGGTATGGGGTTATTGAGTACCTTCCGGTCAACAAGGGTTAACCAGGAAGGGGGAAAAATGTTAGGGCACTGCGGGCAGGTGTACCGCCTCCGAGTTGGTGTCTTGCGACTGGAGGCCTAAGGGATATAGTTTAGTCCCAGTGCCCAAGTTGGGAGTTGTGGTCTACAAGATTACCAGGGTATTGTAAGTGTTGAAATGTTATTTAAACGGTTATTTAAATGGTTATTTATTTTATATATAAGAAGTTGTTAAATAAATAGACCATAAGGCCAATTTTACCCCACAACCTTCTCAGTCGTTATTTATAGGAATGGTATATGGGGTGGGGAAGGTATATAGAGGATAAGTCTGAGCGGAAGATCGGTCCTTAACATGTCATGACAATTTCTTGTTTTTATATTGATAACACCGTTTAAACCAGCCATCGAGGGATCGAATTATGATCCATGTATGGGCAGGCTAGTCATACTGAAGTTGATACATCTCTCCATCAACTTCTGTATAACCAGCCTGTCAGATTTTTTTCATTCAATTACTGCCGGCGGATATAGACACAAGCAGTGATCATTGTATTCTGATGGCTGGAAAAACTCCCTCTGTCAGAATACAATAGCTTCACGGGAGGGATTCCTCCATCAACACATTTGGTGTCAATGATTTAGAATCAAGTTGTTTTCTTTCATTCAACACATGGTAGAAGGAAAACAAATTGGTTAATGTATTGCCTGCCTTAAAGAGGAAGTAAACCCTCTCTCTAAAAAAAAAAAAAAAACATCCTGCAAGACAAAGGCACAATGAGCTAGTATGCATAGCATACTAGCTCATTATGAATTACCGTATTTATCACACTTAAAATCAGGGGAAAATCGTGGGTGCGTGTTATACGCCGATCCCCGCCGATCCCCCGCTGATTGTGAGCGAGCTACACAAAGCCAAAGTACACTCGGCTTTACTCGGCTCCTCACGCAGTCACGCCCACCTCCACTGATTGCGAGCGCCGCTGACATACAGAAAGCCGAGTGTACTTCGGCTAGTCTCGGCTCCTCTCGCAGTCCCGCCCCTGACTGTGAGCAAAGCCGAGTCTAGCCAAAGTACACTCGGCTTTCTGTATGTCAGCGGTGCTCGCAATCAGTGGAGGTGGGCGTGACTGCGAGAGGAGCCGAATAAAGCCGAGTGTACTTCGGCTTTGTGTATCTCGGCTCCTCTCGCAATCAGTGGAGATGGGCGGGACTGTGAGCAGAGCCAAGTCTAGCCGAAGTACACTCGGCTTTCTGTATCTCGGCTCCGCTCACAGTAGGTGGAAATCGGCGCCAAATTTAAATCATGCCAGGGCAAGGCTGCAAATGCAAAGGCACTGGGCAAGGCTGCAGATGGACACTGGGCAAGACTGCAGATGGACACTGGGCAAGGCTGCAAAGGCACTGGGCAAGGCTGCAGATAGACACTGAGCAAGGCTGCGAAGGCACTGGGCAAGGCTGCAAAGGCACTGGACAAGGCTGCAGATAGACACTGAGCAAGGCTGCGAAGGCACTGGGCAAGGCTGCAAAGGCACTGGACAAGGCTGCAGATAGACACTGAGCAAGGCTGCGAAGGCACTGGGCAAGGCTGCAAATTGGCACTGGGCAAGGCTGCAATGATGGACAAGGCTGCAGATGAACACTGGGCAAGGCTGCAAAGGCACTGGGCAAGGCTGCAGATAGACACTGGGCAAGGCTGCGAAGGCACTGGGCAAGGCTGCAAAGGCACTGGACAAGGCTGCAGATAGACACTGAGCAAGGCTGCGAAGGCACTGGGCAAGGCTGCAAATTGGCACTGGGCAAGGCTGCAATGATGGACAAGGCTGCAGATGGACACTGATAAGGCTGCATTGATGGGCATTTAAATGTAAGTTTTTTTCCTTACACTTCCCTCCTAAAAGTTTTTTTCCTTAAAATTCCCTCCTAAACTTGGGGTGCGTGTTATACGCCGGCGCGTGTTATACGCCGATAAATACGGGTACTTACCTGAGATCGTAGCCCCCGCAGCGGTCCTCGTTTCCCTCCTCTGTCACCGCCATCTCTCCCAGAGTGACTTCTGGGTATCGCGACTCCGGCGCTGTGACTGGCCGGAGCCGCGATGACGGAGCGGGAGGCGCCAGCCGGAGCCACGATGACGGAGCCGCATGCGCGTGGGAGCCGCCAGTCAAGGCACGATCGCCGCTGGAAACGGCACGCTCAGTGCACATGTGCCATAGACATCGGTGCCTGCCTTTTCTGCAAATATCTCCTAAACCTCTTAGGTTTGGGAGATATTTCTTGCACCTACAGGTAAGCCTTAATCTAGGCTTACCTGTAGGTAAAAGTGGTCTGTAAGGCCCCATGCACACGAGACGCAGGTGCAAACTCTGCTGAACACACGTTTTTAAACGCTGAAACCGGCGTTTATAAACGCGCGTTTTGCCGCGTTTGCGGCCGCGTTTAGCGGCGTTTTACCGCGTTTGCGTTTATAAGCGTTTCATCATAGACCCTCCCTAAGCTCAAAAAACAGTAAATTTTAACCATTTCAGCCAGTTTGTGAGACCAGAGTGAGTAGCAGCAGCTGAGAGAGCAGCAGTGTACTTGTATTTAGCGTATCACTTGCCACATCATCTGCCACAAGTTGTGGATTGTCCACTTGCCACGTCACCTGCCACGTCACCTGGCCACGTCACCTGCCACAAGTTGTGGATTGTCCACTTGCCACGTCACCTGGCCACATCACGTGCCACGTCACCTGCCACAAGTTGTGGATTGTCCACTTGCCACGTTACCTGGCCACGTCACCTGGCCATGTTACCTGCCACGTCACCTGGCCACGTTACCTGCCACGTCAGCTGGCCACATCACCTGCCACAAGTTGTGGATTGTCCACTTGCCACGTCACCTGCCACAAGTTGTGGATTGTCCACTTGCCATGTCACCTGGCCACATCACGTGCCACGTCACCTGGCCACGTCACCTGCCACAAGTTGTGAATTGTCCACTTGCCACGTCACCTGCCACGTCACCTGGCCACGTCACCTGCCACAAGTTGTGGATTGTCCACTTGCCACGTCACCTGCCACAAGTTGTGGATTGTCCACTTGCCATGTCACCTGGCCACATCACGTGCCACGTCACCTGGCCACGTCACCTGCAACAAGTTGTGAATTGTCCACTTGCCACGTCACCTGCCACGTCACCTGGCCACGTCACCTGCCACAAGTTGTGGATTGTCCACTTGCCACGTCACCTGGCCACGTCACCTAGTATTGTTACCTGCCCACATTACCTGCCACGTCATCTAGCCACGTCACCTGCCACAAGTTGTGGATTGTCCACTTTCCACGTCACCTGGCCACATCACGTGCCACGTCACCTGCCACAAGTTGTGAATTGTCCACTTGCCACGTCACCTGCCACGTCACCTGCCACGTCACCTGGCCACGTCACCTGCCACAAGCTGTGGATTGTCCACTTGCCACGTCACCTGGCCACGTCACCTGGCCACATCACCTGACACAAGCTGTGGATTGTCCACTTGCCACGTTACCTGCCACAAGTTGTGGATTGTCCACAATGCAATGCAAGCAATTACAGTTTTCTTTTATATTTTTTAATAGTTTTTCATCATTTGCCATCATTTTTGAGATTTCTAATGTTAAAAAATAGGTCACCTTTAAAAACGCTTATAAACGCAAACGCGGCAAAACGCCGGTACCGCGTTTAGCCGCGTTTAGCAGCGTTTAGCAGCGTTTAGCAGCGTTTAGCGTCTGAAACGTGGAAAACTTTTGCGTCTGAACCCATTTTTTTGCTTCTGGAAAAACGAGGTTAAACGCAACTGCTTGTAAACGCCAAAAAACGAGACTGTGTGCATGGACATATAGGATAACATTGAATGGGTTCAGGGGCAGTTGAAAAAAGCGTCCAACTGCCTCTGAACGCGCGTTCAACAGCAAATAACAGCATCTCGTGTGCATGGGGCCTAAGGGTTTACAACCACTTTAAGCAGCCCATAAATGACTCAATTTTCTTTCTTTCAACCAAGGAAAAACTATTGCGTGATTTCCCCATCAACATAGTCAGTGCTGATGGGGGAATGACTCCTGCAGTGCAATTGTGTTATGTATAGGGGGGGGGGGGTGGCTTCCCGACAGATAACAACACAATGGTTAATGCTAGGCTGTAATCAAATGTAAAAAAAACTTACAGGTTGGTTGTACCCAAGTCGATCGATGGCCCAACTTGGGTATAATCAGCCTGTCCATACATGGACCCAATCTCGGGCACTCCCTGGTGAACTGGCTGAATTTTGATTCATGAATGGCCAGCACCAAGGTATAGGATACATTATACAATTTACCAATATCTGATTAAAGTGGTTGTAAACCCTTTTATCTATTTTTTTTTTTTTACTAACCTGCAAGACAAAGTTATAATGAGCTAGTATGACTAGCATACTAGCTCATTATGTACCACTTACCTTCGATCGGGGCCCCTGAAGTCGTCCGTGTCCCTCCTCTAGCCGCATCCATCGCTGCGGCGATAGCCGGAATGTTACTTCCGGGTATCGCCGCTGCAGCCAATCACAGCGCCGCTCCGGCGCTGTGATTGGCCGGAGCGGCGAAGACGTGACTCCGCACATGCGCGTGTGAGCTGTTGAATTCGGCTACGTCGTCGAATGTTGCGACCTAGCCGAATTTGTGAATGGGGTGACGTCAGCGTCGCCGCATTTACATACAAATATCTCCTTACCCGTGTAGGTTAAGGAGATATTTCATGCACCTACAGGTAAGCCTTAATCTAGGCTTACCTGTAGGTCTTTGTTTAAAAAGTGGGTTTACAACCACTCTAAGTGCAGCGCTAAGAAGAAAAAAAATAATAAAAACCCTCTGAAAAGTGAAATAACACTCTGATGAGCGAGCTCAATAGTAAATAGTATGACTCATATTCCTCAGAAGGATGAACCAACACTCTTCAGAGTTCGCTTAATAACCATTGTGAATACAAATACAATAGTCAATGGAAATGAAAAAAAAAAACTGTTAAAAGTGAAATGACACTGAAAAGCAAGCTCAATAGTGAAGAAATAACTGATATCCCTCTGAAGGGTAAAACTAAAACTCTGAAGAGCCAGCTCAGTGACCACTATAAATATACGGTAAGATCAGTATTCAATAACACAATAGGGCCTCTAAAAAGTGAACCCCATGCAAAACAATAGTCCTCTGAAGGGTGAGTTTAAACCTGTATAAGCGGGACATCTTGACAATTCCACTTTCATTGCGTCTCCTCCACAAACACAGAACTCTCTGAGGCCTCCCAGAACATATCCCACCTCCACATGTCAAGTCACTGACAGCTTTTGTGTCACCCGAGATCCCCCCCCCCCCCCCCCATGTACCCCGGTGCTGAGGAGCATCCTTCTTGACACAAAAGCTGTCCCGCTTATACAGGTTTAAACTCACCCTTTAGAGGACTTGTTTTGCATGGGGTTCACTTTTCAGAGGTCCTTTTGTGTTATTAAATACTGATCTTATAATTATAGTGGTCACTGAGCTGGCTCTTCAGAGCGTTTATTTCACCCTTCAGAGGGATATTAGTTATTTCTTCACTATTGAGCTCGCTTTTCAAAGTGTCATTTCACCTATCAGAGGTTTTTTGTTTTTCAGATTTCTTTAAAATATTGTATTTGTATTCACAATGGTCATTGAGATAATTCATTAGAGTGTTGGTTCACCCTTCTGAGGAATATGAATCATACTATTTACTATTGAGTTCGCTCTTCAGAGTGTTATTTCACTTTTCAAAAGTTTTTTTTCTTTTTTCTTTTTGTCTTCTCACTTTAGTTTTGGTACTTAGCGCTACACTTAATCAAAATGATGGTACAGAAATGACAGGGGTTTATTTAATAAAGGCTAATAGACTGTGTTCACTCTGCAAAAGCAGTTGCCTCAGAGCTTAGTAAACGAGCAGAAGCCCTGCTGACTTCCATCATCCAATCATGTACAAGGAACAATGGAGGTTCATTTATTTTCCTTGCACGTGATTGGGTATTCTTTGCAAAGTGAAGCTTTACCTCATTAACTAACTGCTCTTGTAAAGTGCAAAGTCTATTGGCCTTTAGTAAATCGACCCCGCCGTGTCCACCATACAATTGAAGAACACATTCAAACAATGAGATGAAATGATTTAGGCATTTCATACACAGACAGAGACATCATAAGGAAAGTTCCATTTGTAAAAGACTCTCTTGTGGTAAAGAGACTCAGCCATTGATATGAAAACCATCTCCACTATACTGCCCCTGAAAATATGACATCTCATTAACAATATAACAGTACAGTGCATCTCCCAGCAGCCAGCATCAACTGACCCTTACCTCATCAGTAGATCCCTCCCAGCAACAATAGACCTCCCCATAGCAAAATGCCACCAACAACAATAGACCCCCCCCCCCCCACCCAGCAACAATAGACCGCCGATAGAACAATACAGTAAATCTGCCAGCAGCCAGCATCAGAAAACCCTTCCCTCATCAGTAGATCCCTCCCAGCAACAGTTGACTCCCTAGCAACATAAGATCCCCACCAGCAATAATAGAACACCCCCACCAGTAACAACAGATCCCCCCAACAACAGATCTCTCCAGCAACAATAAACCCGCCAGTAATAATACAGTAGAAATTCCAGTGTAGCACACAGATCCCTGGCCTTACCTCCTCAAGGCGGGACACACCGTACCACAATGACCAGGTTCCTTCTTGAATAAGAGGGTGAGCGGTGTTCAGAAATTGTTGGGTCCCGCAGCGAGTTACCTTCCCTCGGTTGGTTCTCACCCCTAGAGTGTAGGGAAGAGTCTGTTGTAGGTGTACCAATAAAGTCCAGACAGGTTAAACCTTAATGAAGGAAGGTTTATTTTCTTTATGCTGATAACTGGATAGGAAAGTTGGAGTTGAAGAATAAAGAAACAGGGAGGCAGGTTCAGGCACTTGGTATCACCACTCAATCCCGAGTGGACTCTGCTCACCCGGATAGTCCCCTTTCACGGTCCTAGCAGCCGGAGTGATGCACGAACTTTACTTCACTTAAGTCCCTCTTTTTAGAGATACAATCGGGAGATTCTCTGCCACAGAATCTCTGAGCCCCGAACCTCTCAGCGCTTGTAATTAAAGAATAGGTGCAAGTTGCTGCACATTACAAGGCCTCAGATGATTTGCAGAATCCCTCCAGAAGTTTACCGGGCCTCTCTTTCACCGTGAAATTCTCACCGGTCCCTCAGAAAGGTCCTCCCCCGGCCTCTTCTTCTTCGAGTGGGTCCCCTCTCCCGGGGCACCCTGCGATTCCTCCTCTTAGAGCTGAGCCCCAGCTAAAGGTGCTGGGCCCAATGGCGAAGTTGCAGCACCAGGCTAAAGGTGCCTGGGACCGATGCATACCCGCACCCCTGGCCTGGAGGGCCAGGTCACGCGACCCGAACTCCGGAGCCCCGGAACTTTGGAACCACGAACCCCTCTCCAGGTGGTGTCTGCCCCTTATGTATCCTCTCCCGGCATGCACAGCAGGTTGACCACGCCCACTGTACTACTGCCGAGAGAGGACACCCTAAGGCACAGCACAGTTACCAGTGGTTCAACCCTGACCTGTCATGGCAGTGCCACCTACAGGCCACAGGGAACTGCACACCAGTACAACACCTGAAGAACAAATAACCGAACCTATCAATAAAAGCAGTCTGAGCCTGGCACTAGCTCAGACCGACCCCTAAATTTAGGCACACAGCACCCCTCAAAGTAGAGGGGCGCTACACCAGCATCAATAGACTCTCTAGCATCCAGAAACAATGGACCCCTCCCTCAACAGGAGATCCCTCCCAGCAATAATTGACCCCCTATTAACCTTAGATCCCCCAGCAAAAATAGATCCCCCAACAGCAAAAATAGATCCCCCTGCAGTCGTCATCAATAGACTCTCCTGCACAGCCTAGCACCCCATTCATTGCTGGAGGTGCCGAAAATGCGTTCTCGCTGAAAGAAAGTCCTGGTTACCATGCACCAGATTTTGCACTCTCCAGTCTTAGTAAATCTTCCCCAAAGTGTCTCTTTAAAAATCTGTCAATAGTTTAATGTCCATCGTCTGAGCACAGGGGAGCTTTAAAGCGGAACTAAAGTCTGCGATACTTTCCTCTCTTCAATGGTATAAAGATACAAACTAGCCTGCAGTTGATGGAAACATGCTCTAATGCTGGGACTCACCGGACATCATAAATAATGGGGATAGCAGCAGCTTGTAAAATTAAGCCTGTCCCAAAATATGTCCATTATAACACATACAATAAAATGTCCCTAATATTAGGACTGATCGAGTGGTGGAGGGGTTGTCATTCCTTTAAGACAAAGTCTGACTAGACTTGTGCACAATGGAAAAATTTGTTTCGTTTCGGTTTGTTTCTTTTCAGTCCTGTTGATTCGTAATCGTTCGTAATTTTGCTAGATGGGATTTTTCGTGTTCGGACTAATTCGCATTTTCGCAAGCGACATTTTTCGTTGAATCGGAATGATTCGTATTAATGTAAGCCTTATTTTTAGTTGATTTATAATTCATACTTTCGGTAGAGTACATTGTTTTTCGTTGATTCTGGACAGAACTCCTACTTTCGTAACTTTTTTTGGGTTCGTTGATTCATAATTTTCCGTGTCTCTCTCACAACGACGCTGCCTATTATGCCTAATGTGCTTCGAATGGATTTTTACTTTTCTAAATACATAGCGGTTATTTGTAACGATTCTAAATCTCGTATTTTACTTTATTTTTTTACATGCGGCTATAGCCTCCGCCCCTGTACACCATTTTGAGAGGGAGTTCAGCATGGTGAGGGAGAAGCAGAGAGCAGAGCAGAGTGAGTGTTATTGTGCTTCGAATGGATTCGTACATTCGTAACTTTTTTCATAACGAATTATGCAGAAGACATTCGGGCATTCGCTATTTTCGATATAATTTATTTTGGATTCGGTTTTATTCGTAATTGCTTTGTTCGGAAATTCGAATACTTCCGAATGTCCGAAAGTTGCTAAATTCGGACGAATTTCGATTCGAATCGTTACGAAACGAATTGCACAAGCCTAGCCCTGACAATGCACCTCCATCAGAAGGTGTATTGGGGTGCCATTCAGAATGAATAAATGGCATCAGAACACTTAACATGCATGGCACTAATGTTACTGGAATAAACACGCTGTGAACAGACCCACAAGTCACAAACAATTGTGCAAACAAAACACAGAAATATATCTCGATGCTTCCACTCTCTGCTGATCCTCATGGCCAAATATCTACGGGTGTGATATTGCAATGGAGTTCCCTGGTCTGCACATCTATGACACCAATTACAGAGGAGCAATTATAGGAAGCAGAATGTATTTTAAATTATAGAGAACATAACTGTTGGACATTCTGTGCTGCTGAGGACTATTGTCCCAAGATCACCACTATCATTTAAAAATTATGAGAAAACCTATGCTTAGATAAAGTGTCCTATCATATGTTTTTAGCATCACCCATTCAGACAATATTAACGCATCAATTTTATTGCAGGTGTAGATTGGATGACAAGATCTACAGCTTCCCTGATCGTCTGCATCCCTTGTTGACAAGATTTCTCTCTCTCTCTCTCTCTCTCTCTCTCTCTCTCTCTCTCTCTCTCTCTCTCTCTCTCTCACTCTCTCTCAAAAAAAAAAAGAAAAGTTTTCTGTTTTCTGTATTGCTCTGTTTCTATTCATTTATTATTTGTTATTGCGGGAATAGATTGGGCAACAAGTTCTAGAGATTCCCCGATCTTCATCACCCCTGCATTGCTGGACGTCCATCTGCTTCGCTGGATGATGTGACTGACAATGGAGTTACAACGAGGGCAAATTTTTACATTTTTACATTTTTCACACACATGCAGAAATCTGATTTTTTAGCTAGTTAGTTAGAAAGAACCCCCAGACATTACACATTTTGTGAAATCAGAAGCCCTGGAGAATACCATGGTGGTTGTTGCAATTTTTTATGCCACCATGATATTTGCACAGATATTTCTCAAACACGTGTGGGTTGATTTACTAAAAGCAAATATGCTGTGTACTTTGCAAGTGCAGTTGCTTCAGAGCTTAGTAAACGAGGGAAAGCTCTGCTGACTTCCATCATCCAATCATTTCGAAGCAAAAATGCAATTGTTTTACATTTTCCCTGCATGTGATTGGGTATTCTTTGTAAAGTGAAGCTTCACCTCATTTACTAAGCTCTGGAGCAATTGCACTTGCAGAGTGCACAATCTATTTGCCTTTATTAAATCAACTCAAGGAGTACAGTAGAGTAATGTAGTGAAGAGTAGTGCTGTGTAGAGTAATGTAACGTGGTGTAGATTAGTGCAAAGTACTGGAGTATAGTGTAGTGCAGGTAAGTACAGCATAGTGCAGAGTGTAGGGTAGAGTAGGATAGATTAGTTAGTGTTGTGTAGTGTAGTATAGGATAGTATAGTGTAGTTAGGTCTGGCCAGAAAGGGATTACTTTGACGCAGTTGGCCAGCTTAAGCATGTATTACAATGCATGTGAACTAAAAATCCCTGTCCTTGTGTAAAGTTTGCTAGAAATATGTATAGCGTTGTGCAGATGGTTGATTCAGATTTTTTGGAATTTCGGGGTACACATATATATAGTATGTATAACCCAGATGGGTATATACTGTATATATGTATAAATCTAGTTAGATTTCAGAACAGACATATTTTATTCTATTGCATTTTTGTGTATGTGCAGGCGGACGGGGGTGGCTTTACATTTTGTTCTTTATTATTTTTGTTTTATTTAAATTAAATTGTTACACTTTTTCCCTTTAAAGTGATTGTAAATCTATTTTTTTGTTATACTTGTTCTCCTTACCTGTTCTGTGCAATGGTTTTGCACAGAGCAGCCCCCAATTCTCCTTATCTAGGGGTCCCCTGGTGATGCTCCTGGCTTTCCCCACCTGTCCAGTACCCCCATAGCAAGTCATTTTCGAAGGGATCATTAGTGTGGGCTTGATCCCGAGCTGCACTGTGTGTGTCCCTAGACTCACACAGTGTGGCTCGGCCCCGCCTCGTGCTCTCTCCTCACAGGCTGTGGTTGACAACAGCAGGGGCTATTGGCTCCCCCTTCTGTTCAGTGAGGAGGGAGGGTGAAGAGAGCCGCTGTTATAAAGTACAGCGCTGGATTGAGATTGTCCTCAGGTAAGTATTAGGGGGGTGAGGGGATCCTATGCACAGAAGGTTTTTTCTTTATTAACTGCTTGCCGACCAGCGCATGACTATATACGTCGACAGCATGGCACGGACAGGCAGAAGGACGTATATATACGTCCCCTTTAAGAAGCCGGCATTGTGGATGCGCACGCGCCGCCGCCACGCGCGCGGGCACACACGGCGGGAGCTCCGTGACTCTGACCGCAGGTCCCGTGACTCTCACCGCGATCTAGTCACGGTGAGGAAGAAGGGGGAAATGCTGATGTAAACAAGCATTTCCCCAGTCTTCCTAGTGACAAGACAGTGTACACAGCTTCCTGTAATCGGAAGCTGTGATCACTGTTGTGTCACAGTAAGCCCATCACCTCTACAGTTAGAACACATCCCTAGGCACACTTAACCCCTTCAGCGCCACCTAGTGGTTAACCCATTCACTGCCAGTGTCATTTTCACAGTAATCAGTGCATTTTTATAGCACTGATCGCTGTAAAAATTACAATGGTCCCAAAAATGTGTCACGCCCACTGTACTACTGCCGAGAGAGGACACCCTAGGGCACAGCACGGTTACCAGTGGTTCAACCCTGACCTGTCATGGCAGTGCCACCTACAGGCCACAGGGAACTGCTCACCAGTACAACACCTGAAGAACAAATAACCGAACCTATCAATAAAAGCGGTCTGATCCTGGCTACTAGCTCAGACCAACCCCTAAATTTAGGCACACAGCACCCCTCAAAGTAGAGGAGCGCTACACCAGCATCAATAGACTCTCTAGCATCCAGCAACAACAGGAGATCCCTCCCAGCAATAATTGACCCCCTATTAACCTTAGATCCCCCAGCAAAAATAGATCCCCCACCAGCAAAAATAGATCCCCCTGCAGTCGTCATCAATAGACTCTCCTGCACAGCCTAGCACCACATTCATTGCTGGAGGTGCCAAAAATGCGTTCTCGCTGAAAAAAAGTCCTGGTTACCATGCAGGGCTGCACCAGATTTTGCACTCTCCAGTCTTAGTAAATCTTCCCAATAGTGTCTCTTTAAAAATCTAGTAAATTAAGGGAAATATGTCGCGCACAGAAAAAATGAAAAATAGAACTCAAGTGAGAATTCATGTGAAAAATAATGAAAAATTATGAATGTGTAAATGAATAACCTTATATACAAGTGTAAATAAAACCCTATCTCTAGATATAGTGAACACCTGTGAAAAAAAAAAACAAAAAAAAAAAACATCCAAATACTCATACACAATGTATATAAACTAATATGATGAATGACTCAAACTAGCGTACTAAATACTAGTTACTATTGATAATGTAGTGTAGCGATACCCTCAGCTAAGAGGGCCGCAGTATTAGTTTTGGGCCCTGAATACAGCTCCGCCAACCCCCGGCAATTCACTCGACCCACTCTGGCACAGTTAGTCTAGGGTAATTTAGCTTATGCTCTATAGAAAATTCAGAGACCAATGCAAGTAGTAAAAGAATAATGAGTTTACTCTCACTTAGTAAAATAAATCAACAGTAAAACAGATAACATATGCTTCTGGCAGAGTCCTGCAGCAGTTGGTACACTACGCATTAATGAAACCCAGTAATGGCGTGCCACGTGGGGCGACCGTTAACTAAGCGCCCTGTGGCGCAGCTACTAAACTCTAATACCCGGTCAGGCCTGACCCTATAACTCAGTCTCTAGGAGATGAATTCTTCGCATGCAAGTCTTTAAATGGTGGTGCACATTTCAGGAACACATTTGTAATCCAAAAGGGGGGGGGGGGGTAAAAGTACCAACACGAAACACTTCACTAGAGATCCGTTTGACTCAGTTCTGCTATGGATCTCCAGTGGGGACTCAAATATGAAATGGTGGGCCACGGCAGTCTGTAGGCCTAACAATAGTGTAAAGTATATGGATTGAGCAGGTGCTCGCTCACCCCTCCGGACGCGATCCCAGTCCGGGACTTCCACCTGCTGTGTCTCCACACACAGTCTCTGCAGCGGTCGGGTCTCCGGCTCAGCAACGGTTGAGGATGACCAAGTCAGATGCCACCCAGGCTCGCTATGGGGTATGTCAGACCGCGCCTACATCATTGGCCTGAGCGGACCTGATGGGGAACTTCCTTCACTGTGTAAATTTAAATTACACAGTGAAGGAAGTTCCCCGCTTAGGCCAATGACGTAGGCGGGGTCTGACATACCGAGGGGGCGGACCTGATGGGAACTTCCTTCACTGTGTAATACGTAAATAGACCCGCCCCCGCTAAGGGGACCAGATGCGGAACATGAGAAGGGGCGGGTCTATTCACGTATTACACAGTGAAGGAAGTTCTCATCAGGTCCGCCCCCTCGTAGAGCGGACCTGATGGGGAACTTCCTTCACTGTGTAATACATGAATAGACCCGGCCCTTCTCGCGTTCCGCATCTGGTCCGCTGAGCGGACCTGATGAGGAACTTTAGAAGGGGCGGGTCTATACATTTAAAACACTGCAGAGGAAGTTCCCCATCAGGTCTGCTCAGGCACAACCAATGACGGACAGCGCTGGACATCGAGATCGCCGCGGGACACTGGATTTCATCGCTGGAATGTTTTTTGTTTTGTTTTTTAATAAAGGACTTTTCCAAGGTGTTTGTGTGGTTTTTATTTAAATTTTTTTACACTTTCTTCGTGAAATGGTAGGGGTACAATGTACCCCTTACCAATTCACATAGGGGGCGGCCGGGATCTGGGGGTCCCCTTTGTTAAAGGGGTCTTCCAGATTCCGATAAGCCCCCCGCCCGCAGACCCCCACAACCACCGGGCAAGGGTTGTGGGGATGAGGCCCTTGTCCCCATCAACATGGGGACATCCTCCCCATGTTGAGGGCATGTGGCCTGGTACGGTTCAGGAGGGAGGGGGGGCGCTCTGTCGTCCCCCCCTCTTCCCCTGCGGCCGGCCAGGTTGCGTGCTCGGATAAGGGTCTGGTATTGGTTTTTGGGGGGACTCCACGCCATTTTTTTTTTGGGGTGGAGTTCCCCTTGAAATTCATGCCAGATCTGAAGGGCCTGGTATGGATATTTAGGGGGAACCGCACGCCATTTTTTTTTATTTGCGGCGGGGTTCCCCTTAATATCCATTCCAGACCTGAAGGGCCTGGTAATTGAATTCTGGGGGACCCCCACGCTTTTTTTTTTTTTTATCAATGACTTTTCTATGTATTGATAAAAGCCGACAATTCATTAATAGCCGTGAGTGAGTTTTAAATGAGTTTTTTTCCTTCAAAAATGACACTTTGTGCAGGGACAGTTCTAAGCACGGGAAACATGCGCGACTTTACATGCATATCATACACACCCCCCAGGTACGAAATTTAAAGGAATATTTCACTTTTATTGTTTCACTTTAAGCATTATTAAAATCACTGCTCCTAAAAAAACGGCAGTTTTTAAAACTTTTTTTGCATTGATACATGTCCCCTGGGGCAGGACCCGGGTCCCCAAACACTTTTTAGGACAATAACTTGCACATAAGCCTTTATAATAAGCACTTTAGATTTCTCCCATAGACTTTTTGAATTTGCCGCGAACACCCCAAATTGTTCGTTGTTCAGCGAACGGGCGAACAGGCAATGTTCGAGTCGAACATGAGTTCGACTCGAACTCGAAGCTCATCCCTAGTTATCAGTTTACCATTACTGGCAAAGTATACCAGATCTCCAATCCTTTGATGGTTTAGCCAACGTAAAATGCTCCGCAGGTCCATGGCATTAGAAATAAGATGCCCATGTTATCACAGTCTATATACTGCTTGGGTACAAAGATCTCCTTGTTAGGGAGTAATGCACCTTCATATGAACGTGTGTACCAGCACAATGCGGGGCAGCTCAGTAATGTGCCAAAAGCACAACCCCATATTGTGTGGTGTGCTGCCAAATAATGGTCCATGCATGCACCATTATTCACAAAACACCACAATGCATGTTAGTGTGTTGTTGTGCTACAATGCACAGGGCCGTCTTTAATATGGTTTGGGCCCTGGGCAAACATTGCAATTTTTCTCTTCACCCCAACATCTTAAAAAACAGACACACGCATAGAATTATCTAAAAAAAAAAACTCACAGACCCCCTTCACAGCAGTCCCCCGGTGTCCTCAGCAAGCTTTCATGTCACAGCACTCCATTACATTGCAGACATTTCCACATTATAGTGCCCCTTATCACATCACAGCGCCTCCATTACATTAGAGTCCCCTTCATGTCATAGTGCCACTTTACACATCACAGCACCCCAATTACATTGCAGCCATTGTCACATCACAAATTCACATGTATGTGTTTTGGCGGCCCACATTTGCGCAGGCACAGCAGCCCTGCCATGCCTGCGTTTCCTGCAGAAAAAAAGTGCATGCAGCATTTTAAAAATGCAGTGGCCTTGAAATCCATTCTGCTTTTGCACAATGCGACTTACCTGCAGTTCCTGCACACACAAACGCACTGTGTTTTTAAGAGTGTGGCCTAAACATCTAAAAATGCAGCAAGTTTGCCGGTGCAGGAACTGCAGGTAAGTCACATGGTGCAAAAGCAGAATGGACAGACAGTGCCGTATTTCACCGCTTGACAGGCATAGGTGTGCCGTGTGTGCAGCCTATTACATGATGCATGCACATTTTTTTCTGCAGTAAACGCAGCCATGGTAGCCCATTCAAATGAATGGGCTGCTGTGCCTGCGCAAATGTGGGCCACCAAAACACATACATGTAAACCAGCCAGGCCCAAAATAAACCCATCAAGCAGTTGTGTTATGTGCTGTAATGCTGTGTGCTCTGTAATAAAAAAATACAGCCACAGCCTCACTCAGCCTGGACTGCAGGTCAGCGTTTTTAAACTTTCTACACAAGGAGAGCCAGGGGAGGAGGAATAAGACCTACCTTGTCCTGGCCAGCTTAGCTCCGATCAATTCTCCACAGTTATTTTCTCTTGACCATCCAGCACTCTGACAACACTCCACTCCGCGGTCTGACTCCTCCTACCGAGGCCTCTGCTCCTCCGATCATACATTTGTACAGGCAGCAGTGACTGTGCACGCGTTGCAAGGGGCGGATCCAGAGCGTCAGTGGAGCTCAAGGCCCCGTCCACCCACGGCCCGGTCCTTGATCGAAACAATGCAGCACTGGCCCTGCTGCGCTGTGCGTGCTGATGACGGCTGATGCTGCGGCTGCTTGTGGGGATTTTTAGCGCCGATTACCATATGTGCCAATTTGGGGGCAGTTCTTGTGCTTAAGGGGCAGTTCTGCTTTGGGCCCCAGTGAGAGGGCCCAACCAGTGAGAGGGCCCCTGTTTGCCCTGTGGTAAAGACGGCCCTGACTACACTTGTGCACAATGGAAAAATTTGCTTAGTTTCGGTTTGTTTCTTTTCTGTTGATTCGTAATCGTTCGTAATTTTGTTAGACGGGATTTTTCGTGTTCGGACTAATTCGTATTTTCGCAAGCGACATTTTTTGTTGAATCAGAATGATTCGTATTAATGTAAGCCTTATTTTTAGTTGATTTATAATTCGTACTTTCGGTAGAGTACATTGTTTTTCGTTGATTCTGGACACGACTCCTACTTTCGTAACTTTTTTTGGGTTCGTTGATTCGTAATTTTCCGTGTCTCTCTCACAACGACGCTGCCTATTATGCCTAATGTGCTTCGAATGGATTTGTACTTTCCTAAATACATTGCGGTTATTTGTAACGATTCGAAATCTCGTATTTTACTTTTGTTTTTTACATGCGGCTATAGCCTCCGCCCCTGTACACCATTTTGAGAGGGAGTTCAGCACGGTGAGGGAGAAGCAGAGAGCAGAGCAGAGTGTTATTGTGCTTCGAATGGATTCGTACATTCGTAACTTTTTTCATAACGAATTATGCCGAAGACATTCGGGCATTCGCTATTTGCGATATAATTTATTTTGGATTCGGTTTTATTCGTAATTGCTTTGTTCAGAAATTCGAATGCTTCCAAATGTCCGAAAGTTGCTAAATTCGGACGAATTTCGATTAGTTACGAAACGAATTGCACAAGCCTACTGAACAGCAGTATACAGGCGGTGCAAACAAGACAGGGACTGTAAGTTTGTCCTTAAGTAGAATCTGTTTGTAATTTTGAACAGGTACATTGTTTAAGTGTAGCTCCAGCCAAAAAATCTATTTTTAAGCTTTTTGGAAAAAATAGGGAAGGGTTATCACCCCTGTAACATTTGTTTTGCTGTCTGTGCACCTGTTCAGAACATTTCACCTCACTTTCCGTCCAAATGACAAATGTTTTTGAAAAGTGGGGTTTTTATTGAAACAAGGATTGGTGATAAAGCATCAGTAGAGAGGAGACACCTTTTTCCCATATTAACTCTTACAGGAGAGAATTTCCCTTCCTAGGGATAGATTTCCTCTCACTTCCTGTTGTCTCCTTCCGTTTGCAAGTAGGAGTCGTTTGTAAGTTGGATGTTTGAAAGTAGGGGCCTGCCGTATATACTCTGCTGAAATTTGCCCCTTAGATGTTGGTGTTGCCACAACACTGTGAGCCCTCACAGTTACTCTTGGTGGGGGCTGGAACGCCCTACTGTGAACTATTATATCAGGAATTGTAAGTACATGCCATTGTGGTAGGAAAAATTGGGCCTTTGGTGGTGGTGCTGGTGCTACAACACTGTCAGCCCTCACAGTTACTCTTGGTGGGCGCATATATGGGCCCTACTGTAAATTATTAGATCAAGAATTGTAATTGCATGCCCCTGTTGAAGAGGGGCAGAAAAATTGGGCCTTTGGTGGTGGTGTTGCCACAACACTGTAAGCCCTCACAGTTACTCTTGGTGGGTGCAGGAATGGGCCCTGCTGTGAATTATTAGATCAAGAATTGTAATTACATGCCCCTGTTGAACAGGGGCAGAAAAATTGGGCCTTAGGCACTGGTGCCACAACACTGCAACCCCTCACAGATACTGTACTTGGAGCACAGCAATGAGCCCTGTTGCAAAGTATTGCATCAAAAATTGTAATTACACGCCCCTGTTAAACAGGGGCAGAAAAATTGGGCCTTAGGCACTGGTGCCACAACACTGCAACCCCTCACAGATACTGTACTTGGAGCACAGCAATGAGCCCTGTTGCAAAGTATTGCATCAAAAATTGTAATTACACGCCCCTGTTAAACAGGGGCAGAAAAATTGGGCCTTAGGCACTGGTGCCACAACACTGCAACCCCTCACAGATACTGTACTTGGAGCACAGCAATGAGCCCTGTTGCAAAGTATTGCATCAAAAATTTTAATTACACGCCCCTGTTAAACAGGGGCTGAAAAATTGGGCCTTAGGCACTGGTGCTGGTGCCACGACACTGCAACCTCTCCCAGATACTCTCTTTGGAGTGCAGGAATGAGCCCTGCTGCAAAGCATAGCATAAAAAATTGTAATTACATGCCCCTGTTAAACAGGGGCTGAAAAATTGGGCCTTAGGCACTGATGCTGGTGCCACGACACTGCAACCTCTCCCAGATACTCTAGTTGGGGTGCAGGAATGAGCCCTGCTGCAAAGCATTGCATCAAAAATTGTATTTACATGCCCCTGTTAAACAGGGGCTGAAAAATTGGGCCTTAGCCACTGGTGGTGGCACCCAGAAACAAAAAAGTTCTTCCAAGCTATCATCAAGAATCGGATCATTGAGGAGGAGGAGGATAGTCAGTCAACATAACAGGACAGTCACTGAGCATCAGCATCAGTCTTGAAGGGATGTGACATTTGAAAATAAATGATTCTGTTATATCAGTTTCAGCTGCTTGGTAGCTGGTGGTGATCCAAGACTGGTTCATCTTTATGAAGGTCAGTCGATCAACCGAGTCGGTGGACAGGCGCACCCTGTGATCCGTGACAAAGCCTCCAGCAGCACTGAATGTGCGTTCCGAAAGAACGCTGGATGCAGGACAGGCCAGTAGCTCAATTGCATACTGTGCAAGCTCTGGCCAGTGATCCATCCTCAAGACCCAGTAAGCCAGAGGATTTTCGGTGGGAAAGGTGTCCAAGTCTGACCTTGCCCCTAGGTATTCCTGCACCATGTATATCAGACGCTGGCAATGGTTGCTGGAACCGATCATACCTTGGGGCTGCGGACTAAAAAATTGTCTGAATGCATCGGTCAGACGGCCACCTTCTCCACCGCTCCTTCTGCTACTGACCAAAGCCTCAGCAACTCGTTGTGCAGGACCAGGAGTTTGTAACCTCCCAGTCTCTGGGAACGCGTTGCACAGACCTTTCTACAATGCCTTCCGGAGTTGTCTCATCCTCTGCTCTCTCTGCGATGGCAAGATAAGGTCCGCAACCTTACCCTTGTACTGTGGATCAAGGAGAGTGGCCAGCCAGTAATGGTCCCTCTCCTTGATCTGAAGAATACGAGGATCCTTCCGCAGACTTTGCAGGATCAGGGAGGCCATGCAGCGTAGGTTAGCTGAGGCATTCGGTCCGGAGTCCTCTGGGTCACTAAGGACGACATGATCCGCAGCCACCTCCTCCCAGCCACGTACAAGTCCACGGGTTTGTTGGGACTGTAAATCATCCCTAAAAGACTGCTGCTGTTGATGCTGAGTGCCATGCTCCACCTCCATGCTGACACAATCCTCCTCCTCCTCCTCCTCCTTGTCCTCTTCCTGTGTGAAGGGTGGGACACAAGGAACACTGTCTGGGTAAAGGGGGCCTTGAGAGGCAAGGAAGTCCTCCTCTTCCTGCCTCTGTTCTGCCTCAAGTGCCCTGTCCATTATTTCACGCAGCGTATGCTCCAACAGGTGGACAAGAGGTACAGTGTCACTGATGCATGCACTGTCACTGCTCACCATCCTCGTGGCCTCCTCAAATGGTGCCAGGACAGTGCATGCATCCCTGATCATGCCCCACTGGCGTGGTGAAAAAAAACAGAGCTCCCCTGACCCTGTCCTGGTGCCGTAGTCGCACAGGTACTCATTGATGGCCCTCTGCTGCGTGTGCAGCCGCTGCAGCATGGCCAACGTAGAGTTCCACCTGGTGGGCATGTCACATATAAGGCGGTTCTTGGGCAGGTTCAACTCCTTTGCAGCTCAGCCACCCGAGCACTGGCATTATATGATCTGTGGAAACGCACACAGACTTTCCTGGCCTGCCTCAGGACATCCTGTACCTGCCCAAGAACCGCTGCACCATCAGGTTAAGGACGTGAGCCACACAGGGCACATGGATCAGTTGTCCCTGTCGGAGGGCGGAGAGGAGGTTGGTGCCATTGTCGCAAACCACCATTCCTGGCTTAAGCTGGCGTGGCGTCAACCACCTCTCGGCCTGCCCCTGCAGAGCAGACAGAACCTCTGCCCCAGTGTGGCTCCTGTCCCCCAAACACACCAGCGCAAGCACGGCATGGCATCTTTTTGCCTGCGTACTTGCGTAGCCCCTTGAACGCCTACAGAGCACCGCTGGTTCCGAGGACAAAGCACAGGAAGAGGCCATGGAGGAGGAAGAAGAAAAGGGGGTGGAGGAGAGAGGTGTGTCACAACCAGTAGTAGCATTTTAGAGGCGTGGCTGCGGAACAACCTCCAACACTACTGCACCTTGTCCTGCATCCTTCCCAGCTGCCAAAAGAGTGACCCAATGGGCCGTGAAAGAAAGGTAACGTCCCTGTCCATGCCTGCTGGACCATGAGTCAGCGGTAATATGCACCTTACCGCTGACCGCCCTGTCCAGCGAGGCATGGACATTGCCTTCCACATGCTGGTAGAGAGCCGGAATCGTCTTCCGTGAGAAAAAGTGGCGTTTGGGAACCTGCCACTGAGGAACCGCACATTGCATAAACTCACGGAAGGGGGCTGAGTCTACCAACTGAAAAGGCAGCAGTTGAATTGCTAGCAATTTAGCCAAGCTAGCATTCAGCTGCTGGGCATGTGGATGGCTGGGAGTGAACTTCTTTCGACGGTCCAGCAGCTGGGGCAGGGAAATTTGCCTGCTACAATCGGACGTCGGTGTACTGCTAGCAGAGTGCCCGCAAGTACTTGGCTGTGACACACCTAATTCTACACCTCAATCCTGTCAGTGCAGGTTTCAGAGAGGACTGAAGGTATAGTGGGGTTGGAGATCCCAGCTGATGAGGAGCAAGGAGAGGTCCGCTTTGTTCTTTGGTGTGGGTCTTTAAGGTACGCTTGCCAACGAGCTGCATGGCAGGTCAACATATGTCTAGTCAAGCAAGTGGTGCCCAAGCGGCTGATGTTTTGGCCACGCGAGATACGCTTGAGACATATGTTGCAAATAGCAGCGGTGCGATCTGATGCACTCGACTCAAAAAAGGCCCACAAGAACTTTTGGAATAACGGGCAGAGGCAGCGCCCTGCACAGGCGGAGCTCTGCTGTGTGATTCAGTCGGTGTGCTGCCCTTACGCTGGCCCCCGGAGGGCATCCTGCCTCGTTAGAGATGTGCCTCCTCCTCATCCTCCTCCTCCTCCTCTCTCCTATCAGGCACCCACGTGGAGTCAGTGACCTCATAATCCCCTCCCTCCTCATCACTGGAGCCAATCTGGCAGTATGCTGCAGCTGCTGGAACATGACTGCCAGATTGCTGTCCTTCTTGAGCATCCCCTCTCTCTGCGCTCACACTACTGCCTTCCTTTAGCTGGGTATCATCATCAGACCCTTTGAAACTCTGGGCATCCTCCTGGAGCATGTACCCAACACTGTGCTCAAACAGTTCGGGGGACTCCTCAGGAGGACATGGTGGGTCTAGGGAAGGAGTGACTGATGATGACATTGATACGAGGGAAGAGGACGCTTTGGCAGCTGCTTTGCCAGTACCCTGAGCCTGGGTGAGAGAGGATGAGGAGGATGAGGAGGGCTTGGTCATCCACTCTACCAAGTCTTCGGCATGATGCGGTTCAACACGTCCAGCTGCCGAAAATAAGGACAAGCGTGTCCCATGGCCACGTGCTGATGACAATGCACCGCGTCCACGACCAGCACTGTTGCCCCCAGACACAGAGCCTGCTTGCCCTCTTTTATTGGCTCGTGACTGTCTGCCTCCCTTTGTTGGCCTTCCAGACATAGTAATGGCCTGCAGGGAGATGGGAAAACCAGGAATTGGGTAGTGTATATTGTGCTGGAGGCACACAACACCCACTAACTCCTGCAGATGCCTGTATTAGAGAACAGTAATGACGGGTATATACAGGTGTACAATGTGCCACTAACTCCTGCAGATGCCTGTATTAGAGAACAGTAATGACGGGTATATACAGGTGTACAATGTGCCACTAACTCCTGCAGATGCCTGTATTAGAGAACAGTAATGACAGGTATATACAGGTGTACACTGTTTCACTAACTCCTGCAGATGCCTGTATTAGAGAACAGTAATGACGGGTATATACAGGTGTACACTGTGCCACTAACTCCTGCAGATGCCTGTATTAGAAAACAGTAATGACGGGTATATACAGGTGTACACTGTGCCGCTAACTCCTGCAGATGCCTGTATTAGAGAACATTAATGATGGGTAAATACAGGTGTACACTGTGCCACTAACTCCTGCAGATGCCTGTATTAGAGAACAGTAATGACGGGTATATACAGGTGTACACTGTGCCACTAACTCCTGCAGATGCCTGTATTAGAGAACAGTAATGACGGGTATAAACAGGTGTACACTGTGCCACTAACTCCAGCAGATGCCTGTATTAGAGAACAGTAATGACGGGTATATACAGGTTGTGACAGCAGGAAGGTAAAGTCACCTGGTTGCATCCAGGGGGGTAGATATATTTCGCCCAGATTCAGGCTTTATGCCGACTTATACAACTAGGTGGAGAGTTGTATAAGGCTAGTGGGCTCATGGATGACTCATACCTCTAGGGAGAGTGTGGGGCGTCGTGCAGACAGAGATGAGGAGACCAGCTGAACCTTGTCAGCTCATTTAGGCCTCTATAAGAACTCCCAGCTTCATTAGATGTTAGCTCATGCCTGGAACCAGACCTGTGTGGACTGTCTAGGGAGAGTGAACCCCTGTGCGGTGAGACAAAGCCTGTGTGGCTATTTGCTTGGACATTTAAAACCAGGGACTTAGGGACTAGGACAGCACTAGGCTGATCCCAGTTGTTAGTTAGGAAACCTGTATGTTTAGTCAGAGGTCAACTTGACCAGGATTTATTTTGGTTATGTTTCTTTTGCTTTGCTGTGTTTTGTCACTGTAAATAGAAAATAAACCGCACCTTTTTTGATTTTGAAAACCACAACCTCCGTTTGCTGGGCCTGTTTTGTGTGGGGAGCCCATCCCGGGGGTCACACACACCCGCTGCCGAGCTAACCCCCTCACAAGGTGTACACTGTGCCACTAACTCCTGCAGATGCCTGTATTAGAGAACAGCAATGACGGGTATATACAGGCGTACACTGTGCCACTAACTCCTGCAGATGCCTGTATTAGAGAACAGCAATGACGGGTATATACAGGCGTACACTGTGCCACTAACTCCTGCAGATGCCTGTATTAGAGAACAGTAATGACGGGTATATACAGGTGTACACTGTGCCACTAACTCCTGCAGATGCCTGTATTAGAGAACAGTAATGACGAGTATATACAGGTGTACACTGTGCCACTAACTCCTGCAGATGCCTGTATTAGAGAACAGTAATGACGGGTATATACAGGTGTACACTGTGCCACTAACTCCTGCAGATGCCTGTATTAGAGAACAGTAATGACGGGTATATACAGGTGTACACTGTGCCACTAACTCCTGCAGATGCCTGTATTAGAGAACAGTAATGACGGGTATATACAGGTGTACACTGTGCCACTAACTCCTGCAGATGCCTGTATTAGAGAACAGTAATGACGGGTATATACAGGTGTACACTGTGCCACTAACTCCTGCAGATGCCTGTATTAGAGAACAGTAATGACGGGTATATACAGGTGTACACTGTGCCACTAACTCCTGCAGATGCCTGTATTACAGAACAGTAATGACGTGTATATACAGGTGTACACTGTGCCACTAACTCCTGCAGATGCCTGTATTAGAGAACAGTAATGACGGGTATATACAGGTGTACAATGTGCCACTAACTCCTGCAGATGCCTGTATTAGAGAACAGTAATGACGGGTATATACAGGTGTACAATGTGCCACTAACTCCTGCAGATGCCTGTATTAGAGAACAGTAATGACGGGTATATACAGGTGTACACTGTTTCACTAACTCCTGCAGATGCCTGTATTAGAGAACAGTAATGACGGGTATATACAGGTGTACACTGTGCCACTAACTCCTGCAGATGCCTGTATTAGAGAACATTAATGATGGGTAAATACAGGTGTACACTGTGCCACTAACTCCTGCAGATGCCTGTATTAGAGAACAGTAATGACGGGTATATACAGGTGTACACTGTGCCACTAACTCCTGCAGATGCCTGTATTAGAGAACAGTAATGACGGGTATAAACAGGTGTACACTGTGCCACTAACTCCAGCAGATGCCTGTATTAGAGAACAGTAATGACGGGTATATACAGGTGTACACTGTGCCACTAACTCCTGCAGATGCCTGTATTAGAGAACAGCAATGACGGGTATATACAGGCGTACACTGTGCCACTAACTCCTGCAGATGCCTGTATTAGAGAACAGCAATGACGGGTATATACAGGCGTACACTGTGCCACTAACTCCTGCAGATGCCTGTATTAGAGAACAGTAATGATGGGTATATACAGGTGTACACTGTGCCACTAACTCCTGCAGATGCCTGTATTAGAGAACAGTAATGACGAGTATATACAGGTGTACACTGTGCCACTAACTCCTGCAGATGCCTGTATTAGAGAACAGTAATGACGGGTATATACAGGTGTACACTGTGCCACTAACTCCTGCAGATGCCTGTATTAGAGAACAGTAATGACGGGTATATACAGGTGTACACTGTGCCACTAACTCCTGCAGATGCCTGTATTAGAGAACAGTAATGACGGGTATATACAGGTGTACACTGTGCCACTAACTCCTGCAGATGCCTGTATTAGAGAACAGTAATGACGGGTATATACAGGTGTACACTGTGCCACTAACTCCTGCAGATGCCTGTATTAGAGAACAGTAATGACGGGTATATACAGGTGTACACTGTGCCACTAACTCCTGCAGATGCCTGTATTACAGAACAGTAATGACGTGTATATACAGGTGTACACTGTGCCACTAACTCCTGCAGATGCCTGTATTAGAGAACAGTAATGACGGGTATATACAGGTGTACACTGTGCCACTAACTCCTGCAGATGCCTGTATTAGAGAACAGTAATGACGGGTATATACAGGTGTACACTGTGCCACTAACTCCTGCAGATGCCTGTATTAGAGAACAGCAATGACGGGTATATACAGGTGTACACTGTGCCACTAACTCCTGCAGATGCCTGTATTAGAGAACAGCAATGACGGTTATATACAGGTGTACACTGTGCCACTAACTCCTGCAGATGCCTGTATTAGAGAACAGCAATGATGGGTATATACAGGTGTACACTGTGCCACTAACTCCTGCAGATGCCTGTATTAGAGAACAGTAATGACGGGTATATACAGGTGTACACTGTGCCACTAACTCCTGCAGATGCCTGTATTAGAGAACAGCAATGACGGATATATACAGGTATATATTGTGCTGGGGGCACACAACGCCCACTAACTCCTGCAGATGCCTGAGAAAAGAATAGAACATAGAACACACTGTCCCTGCCTATGTATCTCTTTCCCTGCCTGCCTATCTAGCTTAGAGAACAGCAATGACGGATATATACAGGTGTATACTGTGCTGGGGGCACACAACACCCACTAACTCCTGCAGATGCCTGAGTAAACAATAGAACATAGAACACACTGTACCTTCCTATGTATCTCTTTCCCTGCCTGCCTATCTAGCTAAGAGAACAGCAATAAAGTGTAGATCTAGGTGTATACTGTGCTGGAGGCACACAACACCCACTAACTCCTGCAGATGCCTGAGAAAAAAATAGAACACAGAACACACTGTCCCTGCCTATCTATCTCTTTCCCTGCACGCCGGAACACACTGCATGAGGCCGCCGCGCTGGCGGCCTTTTATAGTGTGGGGCGTGTACTAAACCCCCCTGAGCTATGATTGGCCACAGGCATCCTGCCTGTGGCCAATTATGGCTCTCCTCGCTGCCGGCGCTGTGACTGGCCAAGCATGCGGGGCCACAGTGCATGCTTGGCCAATCACAGCGCCGGGATTGTGGGCCGTTCGCGTCACTCGAATTTGGCGCGAACGGCCCATAATGTTCGATCTTCGTCGAACGATAGAACAGCCGATGTTCGAGTCGAACGTGTGTTCGGCTCGAACACCAAACTCATCCCTACTGTTCAGTTATTGTTGAGGGTAGATTCACACCAGATGTGGTGGGACTGCGTTGGGCTTCTATTCCAGCCCAGTCCCACCTCATGGACAAGGCAAAATTCCTTTCTCCTATGTGCCTGGTTCACACCATGCGGCCGGCGATTGAACCTTGAAATGTCTGTTTAAAAAAAAAAAGAAAGAAAAATGAAACAGTGTGATCCGCTAAGTGTAGCGCATCATCACTGTGCTGATCTTAGTCAGATCGCACTGCAAACCAGCCACTGCACTACAATGCTGGTGTGAACCTGCCTTTATTACACAATCATTCACTGACTTCCTCGTTTAGCAATGTTGATAGATAACTAAGTACACTTATTGTGTTGCCCATCTTCCCTAACCTAAACTAACCCACTCTCCTTCAGATGCATACTTTAATCCAGCAGCCACAGCCTAACCTAGTGCATCTAGGTTTTAATTTTTATGACAATTTTGCATTAAGAGCCCTTTCACACCAAGCTGCCCCGAGCGTCGGCGGTAAATGCCCCTTTTTTTTAGCAGTGATTTACCGTCGGATTTGCGGCACTATTTGGCCGCTAGCAGGGCGCTTTTAACCCCCGCTATCGGCCGAAAAGGGTTAGAACTGCCTGCAAAGTGCCACTACAGCAGCGTTTTGCCGGCGGTACGGCAGCGCTGTCCATTGATTTCAATGAGTTCACTGCTCCTAATGCACTCCAAAGAAGCTGCTGGCAGGACTTTTTCTGACGCCCTGCCAGCGCACCGCTTCAGTGTGAAAGCCCTCGGGCTTTCACGCTAGAGTGAATGGAGCAGTTATTTAAGGGCGGTTTGCAGGCGCTATTTTTAACGCTATAGCGCCTGCAAAACACTCCCCGTGTGAAAGGGGTCTAATTAATACTTAAGCAGTTGTATGTACATAAAGGATATTAATTACCCTAAACACTTTTAAACTTATGTGTGTGTGATTTAACCTTTTTAACCAAATATTGAAAAAACAGGAAAAATAGTGGCGCTCAGTGAGATATAGATTGCAATAAATGTTAGTGACAACAATGCTTCAATATATGAATAACGTGAATATTAGAATTATCACCCAGTGACATGTGACAAATTGATAATAGTCCATAAAATCATATGCAAAAAAAAAATGTTGATTGTGTTCCAATACTAATTTTTCTTAAATCTTCCACAACACCAACGTGCATGTGACTCCTCTCCCTTTAAAACTGCACTCACCAGCTTGCAATGCCTCTCACTGCAGTTTCCAGACCTGAATGCTATTTTCCACTCCTTCTACTGCATTTGTTGTTAAGGGAGGAAACATAAAACATAACATTTATATAAAATGTGGCAGGTGAAGAAAGCTCTGGACATCAGGATTATTGGAGAACCAAGCAGTTAGACATGGTTAAACTTGCATGCTTCTACCGAAGTGAAATATCACTTTTCATGCAAGACAGGTAAGTGTGGTTTTAGGTCCGTACCCTAGCATTAGACAAAGGATAAGTGTGTGGTTTACCCAGTTAATAGTGAATAACAGTAGGCCTGATATAAGCCCTATATTCTTCTAACACTACAGTATCAGCATCAAAAGTAGATATAGAGGGCCTGAGGCTGTAAGGGCAAGAAACACAACAACACAAGCTAGTGAGCCCAAAAATATTTAAAAAAGAACTGTGGCAAATCACAGAGCCGCCTGCAACATTTTTCCTCCAAAATGGGCATCAGCAGAGTGAGCTTTCACAGGAAAGTTGGGAGCCCTACATTTTAGGCCATAAACTTGAAGAATGGTCTTACAAATCCATCTGAAAACAGGTGGAACTAGAAGCCGGAGTGTCCATCCTGAGAGCTTCCAGGATGACGGAAGATTCTCCATTCAAGACATACATGGAAAGCGTGGACTACAACTAGGCAACAAAGGAACAACTCCATCTAGTGAAGTGGGTGGCAAAACTATATCCTCACTGAGGTAAAAAGTCAAGAAGAAAAGAAGGTCTAATGCCCCATACACACGATCGTTTTTCATGCCGTTAAAAATGTCATTAAAACTTCTTGTTAAAAAAAAAAAATGTCATTAAAAAAAATGGCCATTAAAAATGATCGTGTGTATGCTCCAGAGCATTTTTAACAACGTGAAAAATGGCCATTAAAAATTTCGAACATGCTCTGTTTTTTCACGTCGTTTTTCATGTCGTTTTTTTTAACAACGTGAAAAACGATAGTGTGTATGCTTTAACGACGTGAAAAAAAAACGCGCATGCTCAGAATCAAGTATGAGACAGGAGCGCTCGTTTTGGTAAAGCTAGCGTTGGAAATCGATATGGCACATTCGTCACGGTAGAATTAAGAGCATCGTTTTAATGCTGAGCATTCCGTTCTTCTTTTGAGAATGCTTCAACAATTACCCTCTTTTGATAATGACATTGAGAGTTATGCCAAACTTGTTTCTAAAGTAATTCCTAATTTTTTTAATGATAGAAAAATATTCTTTTCAAGCCACATCTCCCTCATAAATTCATGAAGAAATGTAAAGATCATTTTTTTTTTTGGTTCTTTTTGGAGTTTTTTTTAGTAATTAAGTTAGCCTCTTCATTTTTCTGGGCCTTTTTTGTTTTTTCCTTAACTTATGTTTGGGTAAATGTCCCACACCAACCTTCAAAATTTGTCTCATTTTGCCTCAAGGAGGTTTGTGTCCCTTGTTAATAACAATAATATTATTTGAAATGTCCCTGCCTGCTCCCTAGCAAACTCTCTTTTGAAATACAAATCACATAGTCAAGTATTTAAAGCCAAAAAAAAGGATCCTTTATTTCGGAACATAACAAATTAAAGGGGATGGCAGTACTGGAGAGCCTGCTTGCATTTGTTCATCCCTTGGACCCCACAACAACCATCCAAGATGTGAAAACCAAAAAGGAGGCCAATCTTGGCTTGAACTCCCAGAGGTCAGGAACCGCAGCAGCTAAGTCATATATGTCCCCAGTCTGTGGTACTACAGCAGGCATTATTTTTTTCTCTTCCTTGTAGCCTTCTCTCCAGCCTTCTCTGCAGCCTTCCCTGCAGCCTTGGTTGGTTTCTTCCTCTGAGGCTGGGGATCAGGAGGAGAGGTTGTGGCAGGAGGAGTAGTAGGAGGAGGAGGAGAAGGTGGAGGAGTAGGGACAACCTCCGTGATGTCGGTGAACTTGGTGAGTTCACCGAGCAATCCCTTGTTGATCACCTTCAACAGGAGGGTCTCACTATACAGCTTTTGCCGCAGGTCCATTTGGGCTAGCTTATTGGCCAGGACTGCGGCAAAGCCCTCCTCAGCAGAGGGTGCCTCTCTCAGGGCCGCAGTAGCCTCTTTGATCAAGGCTCTTGTTTCCTCCTCCACCTGCCTACCTCTCCTTGGCCCTCGTGGTTTCATTATCAGGGGAGGCATCTGGGCTCTTGTGCTGGGCCCAGCCTCCTCCTGGGTGCCACTTGGCCCAGCCTCCTCCTGGGTGCCACTTGGCCCTGCCTCCTCCTGGTCCCCACAATCACCCTCTTCCTGGCTCTGCTCTGGCTGTAAAAAAAGAAAGGGACTTTATTATTTTTTTGCCACCATCAATCACACACATTGTTCACCTCCAAACATTTTTGAATTGAATGTGAAAATTTAGAAAAGTCTCACAGATTCCGCCTCCTGATATTGTTGCCTTGTCCACATCAAAATTGACCACTACTGTATCTTGGTCTTTAAATCCTTTTTTTTTTTACATTAAATACCTAACAATACTAACCTCATTTTAAATGCATCACTTTTGTAACATCTAAATGGAGATATCAATACTTTACCTGGCTCCATATATCCAAATCTGCCTCCTCAAGGGCCTGATCTTGATCCTCAGAGGAAGCCAGAGCAGGGTTGCCAGGAAGGCTGGAGGGCTGGCTGCAAGGAAGGCTGGAGGGCTGGCTACAAGGAAGGCTGGATTGACCTCTGGGGGGAAGGGTGGAGAGAGATTCCCGCACTTCCAGCTGGTCATCCAGAAAAGATAGCTTGCTGTAGTACCACAGACTGGGTTTATAAACCTTATCTGCTGCAGCACCTGACCTCTGGGACTTCAGGACCATATTCCTCTGGGTCCTGTATGTCCCACTGATGGTAGCAATTTTGGTTTTCACATCTTGGAGAGTTGTTGTGGGTATCTGGGTTTGGACAAATGCAAGCAGGCTCTCCAGTGCTGCTGTCCTGGCCGTTTTGTTTTTATTGGACCCACTTATGGTCTGCCACAGGATAGGGAGTTCTTTCCATTTGTCAATGAACTCCCCCATGAACTCTGGGTTTTTGAATGTATCATTCTCTCTGTAAAATCAAGAACCAAGAAAAGACATATGTTTCAGGCAACAATCATCAAATCAGCATTTTGGACAGATATAAAAGCCCCAAATCTCCTCCTCAGCGGAACCCAAAATCCTTATAATGTTATGTACCTTGGTCAACACGTTCGTTGCGAACTCCCTCTCCCGCCAAATGAACGTATTTTCGACACATGGATCAGCACTTGATATACACTGCGCATGCGTGGAACTCCGCACGCTTTCCCCGCCCCTGACGTTCGATATTGTACATTCCCGCCCCTTCTCGCTCGTCGTAGTGCTTAGCAACATGGCGGAGACACAGGTGGCTGAGATTACCTCTACAGAGGATGAAATTCCTGAGGAGCCCAAATCCCGATCCAGGAGATATAAGGCATCCAACATGTCATTCGAGGAAATGGTGGAGATGGTCGCCATTTTAAAGAGGGAGGATTATGATGCCAAGAATGGGCCGTATAAAAGGCCGAATCTGGTCAAGTCAAAAATTATGGGCAAAGTGGTCAAAAGTCTTCACCAAAAATTTGGGGTGTGCAGAACGAAGGAACAGCTCAGAAAACGATGGTCTGATCTGAAGTTGCGGGAGCCCAACCAATATAAACAAATCAAGAAAGTTATACGAAAAAGTAAGTTTTTTATTGCTATTTTCCCTGCTAGAGAGTATTACTTGTATTATGTCGTGTATGTTTGTCTTTGATATCGTACAGTGAAAGATACCATCTTTCAGATTCGTCCGCAAAGTAAACGGACGTATTAAACCTCATTCTCCGTACAGTTCATCAAACGATGTTTTTGGATCATCCAGTGTGAACACCCATTTTAATTTGTTTTTTTGGGGGTAGCAAATTTGGTCACCAATTATTTTTAGGGATCAAATCCAAAGGACATTTTTTTTTAAAAACAAGTATATGCTATGTATTTGGCTATGTATCCAATCATGTGTTCCTGTTGTCACTGAGGGTACATTGAAAAATGGACCACACTTCAAAAGAATGTTTGCAAATTATTTGCTCATGGTTTTTTTTTCTCCAAAAAATCAACATTAATAATGAAACTATACCTTTTCTTGCAATCTCCATAGGGCTTCAAAAAGCTACGTCAGATGAGCCTCGAAATCCAACACCTTCAACAATACCCCCAGACCCACATGATGGAGAGGAACGTGAGGTTGTGGAAGTGGAAAGTGGCACCTCAACAGGTCAGTGTCAAACCAGACAGATGCAGGTTAAAAGATGTAGGCCTACATATTCTATACTATATGTTTTTTTTTTTAATGTAGGTGCAGTTCTGGCCGAAGACCCCAACAATTTGACACATCACAGTGCCCAGATCCTGATCCAATACCTGATGGTCTGCTGTCGTGATCTTCAAAAATTAAAGGGAGACTTGATAGAGATCAGGGAAAATACCAAGCGGGTGGAGGAAAGGCTACAAAATATCATGGCTGTGCTTGAGCGTGTCTAATGTTTTTAGAAAAATTAACGTTGAACTTGCTGTGTTTTGGCAGGTATGTTTTTCAATGAACCTTTTAGGACTAGTAAATGAAAATTTTCCCTATATATTTTTTAATATTTTTTTGTATGCATGGCTGTTCTTGCGTTTTAACAAGCAAAAAATGTTTGGGACATCTACATTTAAAAGGATTTGTCCAATACAAAAATAAAAAATGGTATTTTGGTATCAAGAAGTTGTGGCTTCATTATGTAAATGTTGTGCTAATTGAACTAAGCAATGTTTTGTGTTTACACTGGCAATGAAGGCTAATTAAGAATGCACAATACACATGGCAATACAAGTCCACTAGGTAAACCTCCGAAAAACATAAACCATTATTAAAAATATACACGAAACCAATCTTTGAGAAAAATAATGTTTTATTTTTCTAAATTAAAAGGTTAAAAGTCATCAGGCATTTCAATGGCCCCCCTACCCACAAAATAATCCACATATTTGTCACAGACCTCACGTCCGGTTTGGGGGGCCAAGCCTGGACGGCCAGCTTCCAGGGCCACAAGATGTTCTGCTTCCATTAAGGTGGCCTCAGGCCCAGTCAAAGTCAGATAATTTGTGGAATGCACCCGGAGATAATTATGTAGGACACAACATGCCATTACAACATGGTTCCATTTGTAAGGGGCAAGGTGGATGGAGGTGAGGAACAGGCGGATGCGGCTGGCCATGATGCCAAAGGCATTTTCAACCACCCTTCTTGCTCTGGCCAACCGATAGTTGTACACCCTCCTCTCAGGGGTGAGGGTGCGCTGCGGGAATGGCCTCATCAAATGGGGACCCAGGCCAAACACCTCATCCGCCACAAAGACAAATGGGAGTCCCTCCACATTCTGCTCCGCTGGTGGCAAGGCCAGCTGATCCAAAAGGAGCCGTTCCCCAAACTCCGTCTGTGCAAAAACTCCTCCATCAGACATCCTGCCATTCTTGCCAACGTCCATTCGTAGGAATTCATAGGTGGCCGACACCACTGCCATCATGACGATGCTGTGGAACCCCTTATAGTTATAATAAAAGGATCCCGAATGGGGTGGTGGGACGACCCAAACATGTTTGCCGTCGATGGCCCCTCCACAGTTTGGAAAGTTCCATCGTTGGGCAAAGTCCGATGCCACATTCTGCCATTCATGTGGCGTAGAAGGGAACTGTGGAATGAAATCAAAAATAAATTAATACATTGAGACTGAAACATTGAAAGCAGATTTAAGAAAATCATTCATGGCCAATATTGGGGGAAACAGAAAAATTAAAACATTAGTAGTAAGCAACAAAAAAAAAAAAAAAAAAAATGGGGGGGTTGAAGATGAGTTGGGGAGATCACAAATGAAGGCTGTAGCACTCTGTCTGAATTTTGGACAAATGTTCCTAGGCAATCTTTAGGGGGCGTTTAGGGTAAAGCACTACGATGGAGCATAGATTAAAATACATGGAAAGGACTAGGCAAGGTGGGTATGGCCCCAGGATAGCATGCTGGAGAGGTTAGGTAAGGCAAATGTTAATGTAGGCCTAATGAAAAAATTTAAAAACAAAAATTAGCATGTGGAGAAAGGGGAAATTCCCTGCAGCTAAGAATCATGGGAATTAGGGACTGCTAATAAACCCCCCCCCCCCAAAAAAAAATCATTCAAATAAATACATACAATGTGATGTTTGAAATAAGAACACTTACCTTAATATAGTCCTCCTGCAAAACTTGGAGGATGGCAGAACACGTCTCTGGTATAATGATACCCAGAGCCTGGGGGGATATGCCTGTGGAGAACTTTAAGTCCTGCAGGCTTCTCCCAGTTGCCAGGTATCGCAACGTGGCAATGAGCCTCTGCTCAGCAGTGATTGCTTCACGCATAACGGTGTCCTGCCTGGTAATGTAGGGGGACACCAAAGCCAACAGATGCTGAAATACGGGGTCAGATATCCGGAGAAAATTCCTATAGTCATCAGGATTATTCTCCCTGATCTCCCGCAACAAAGGCATATGACAGAACTGGTGCCCCTGGAGCAACCAATTCTTGGTCCATGAACTCCTCCTGACCCTGCTCATGGCATGGAGTCGGGATACAGCATGAACCCCTGCACCAACTACAGCACGAACTCTACGACGAGTACGTAGCCGCAACATAGCTAGATAACGGTCGCAAGCTCAGAACGAACTAGAAGAACGCACGGAAGAACAGCAAGGCCTCTGAAGAACGAGCTGAAAAACAGGAACGAGCAGACGAGAACGCACTGAATAAACAGATACGAACTGACTACAAGCCTTGCCAAACAGATACGAACCCACAAGCACAAACTGAACTCCACAAAACGATCTTCAAAGCACGAAGACTGAAAAGCGCGAATCGTCTCTCACCAAACTTTTACTAACACGCGGTAACACGGAATTAGCAAAAGCGGCCCAAAGGGTGGCGTCATTAGAATAGAACTTCCCCTTTATAGTGCCGTCGTACGTGGTATACGTCACTGCGCTTTGCTTGATCGTTTTTTAAAATGATCGTGTGTACGCAAGACAGGCTTGAGAGGAAACATGAAAAAAACGACGTGAAAAACGGCGAGAAAAAAAATGGCAAGGAAAACGATCGTGTGTACGCGGCATAAGTCTCAAAATAACCAAAAGGGGCACTCTACAGGACAGGGCCATCAGTTTAGATACCCATCCTGCCAAGATGATGGTCACAAGGAATGCTACCCTGTGGGTCAATGATGGGCTCAAATGGAGGCCTTTATTAAAGAACCAACAGAACCAGGTTCAAAGTCCATGAAAGAAGAAGGGAATTTGACAGGAGAAGTTGTGTGAGTGATACCCTGGACAAATGTCTTAATTGGAGAGTGGGACGCCATCAGTCTTTGGAACAGCATAGCCAGTGCATGATGGTTCTACAGACCAATGAATAAGCACAACTTTAGTATGTGAAATGCATCTACCAAGATTGTTTGTAGTTGTCCTATGGTGTGATTTTGGTGGTTTTTAATAAATGGCATTTGGAACTTCTCGATGTGTAGTCATTACTTCTTATTCTGATTCTACAGACCAAACACTGGTCCACACCCAGCTGCAGAAAGAAAAAAATCTCTCTCCCAGTGAAACTCCTGTGGTGAAAACCTTTAAGCCTCGTACACACGACCGAGTTTCTCGTCGTAAAAAACACGTCGTTTTTTTCGACGAGATTCTTGTTAAGCTTGTCGATTTTCTCGTCAAGCTTTCCATGAGTACACACTGACATTTCCCAATTTCCTCGTTGTTCTCCGCGGTCACGTCCAGCACGTACGACGGCACTATAAAGGGGAAGATCTTTTTTCTTGGCGCCACCCCTTGGGCTGCTTTTGCTGATCTCGTGTTACCGCGTGTGAAGTAAAAGTTTGGGAAGAGACGATTCGCGCTTTTCAGTCTTCGTACTTTTCAGATCGTTTTCTGCGGTTCAGTTTGTGCTTGTGGGTTCGTATCTTGACTTTCAGGGCGTCTAGGCAGGTCGTATCTGTTTTACAGTGCGTTCTTGCCTGTTCGTTTCTGTTTTTCAGGTCGTTATTCATAGGCCTTGCTGTTCTAAATTGCGTTCTCTTCTGTACGTTCTGATAAGACGGCCGTTTCCTAGCCATGTCGCCTGGACGTTCTCGTCGTCGAGTTTGTGCTGTGCGTGCGCTTGGTGTTGGTCTGCTTGTTTTGGACCAAGACCAGTCCATGAATGGTGTGAGGAGGAGTTCATGGACCAAGAATTGGTTGCTCCAGCGGGACCAATTCTGCCACATGCCTCTGCTGCGGGAGATCGTCGAGAATAATCCTGAGGACTACAGGAATTTTCTGCGGATGTCTGACCCCGTTTTTCAGGAACTGTTGGCTTTGGTGTCCCCCTATATTACCAGGAAGGACACCGTTATGCGGGAAGCCATCAGTGCTGAGCAGAGGCTCATCGCCACGTTACGTTATCTGGCGACAGGGAGAAGTCTTCAGGACTTGAAGTTCACGACAGGCATCTCCCCCCAGGCTCTGGGCCTCATAATCCCAGACACCTGTTCTGCCATTATACAAGTCCTGCAGGAGGACTATATTAGGGTAAGTTTTCTCCATTAACATCACATTTTATGTATTACATGTATGCTAATGTATTGTATTTCTTTCATCCTTCCCTAATTACCATGATTGTAATATGCTGAGAATGTCCCCTTTGTCCTCATGTATGCTTGAAGCTTTAGATTGCCCCTTTTTTCTCCTCCATGCATATTTCCCTTCACTAACCTTTCCAGCAGGGGCGCCTGTTGCTCCAAATGTTTGGGGGTTCAAACCCCAATTTAGGAAATAAACGTCCTCCTTTTTTGCTCTGGTACCTATTAAACGCCCCCATTTGTTCCCTCCAATGCAGCCATTTTGTCCCCTCCAATGCAGCCATTTTGTTCCCTCTAATGCAGCCATTTTGTTCCCTCTAATGCAGCCATTTTTTCCCCTCCAATGCAGCCATTTTGTTCCCTCTAATGCAGCCATTTTGTCCCCTCCAATGCAGCCGTTTTGTTCCCTCTAATGCAGCCATTTTATCCCCTCCAATGCAGCCATTTTGTTCCCTCTAATGCAGCCATTTTGTCCCCTCCAATGCAGCCAGTTCCCCCCCAGCCCTGCACTTACCTTCTTGTGGTCAGCGCCATCCTTCTTCTGTCCTTGATATCTTCTCCTTCCCTTGATGTTGCATCAGCCAATCATGTTACCATTAAACAGACTTGGTGAACATGATTGGCAGAGCAGCCTGTCAGTGTTTACCCAAGGAATGCCCCCCCCTGCGTCCCCTATTTAACTTTTCTGCAGCCAATTACATCCCTCAGGCTGTAATGTGCAAGACAATTTTCCTTACTGTTTCTGATATGCAATTTTAAGCCCATAAATGCCGCAGTTCTTCATATGTCGGTCGCTTAACAGGGGGCCATCCACCTAAATAGTGGGCGGCATAGACAATACATAGGTTAATGCAAGGCATGAACCTATGTATTGTTCTGAGTGACGGGCACAGGAGAGAGGGGGCAGTGCTCCAGCGCCCACTCTGGATGCACCGCCACTGCAATGCTATCCTGTGGCCAAACACATCTACCCCCCCCCCTCCCCATTATAATTTATTAATGGACCATCATAGGGGGTGATGAATATGATACATGAGCCTTCCCTTATACTTATTTAAAACACCTTAATAAACGTAGACTTTGCTTGATGTTGGCCTCTAATGTATTTTCTTAGAATCTCCTTGTAATGTTTGATTTGTGTATTCTAATATTTTTTCATCTTGTTTGACTCCACAGCTTCCTTCCACGCCACAGGAATGGCAGACTGTGGCATCGGAGTTTGCCACGCGGTGGGACTTCCCCAACTGCGGTGGTGCTATAGACGGGAAGCACGTCCGCATCGTGCCGCCACCCCGTTCTGGGTCCTACTACTTCAATTACAAAGGGGTTTCATAGCATTGTGCTGATGGCGGTGGTGTCAGCACGGTATGAATTCCTCTATGTTGATGTAGGGAAGAATGGCCGGATGTCCGATGGGGGATCCTTCATCCAGACGGAGTTTGCCCTCCATCTCCAGAGTGACGACCTTGCATTGCCACTGGATGCAGGGAATATTGAAGGACTCCCCTTTGTTTTTTTGGCTGATGAAGCCTTCGGGCTCGGACCACATCTTATGAGGCCATTTCCTCAGAGGACCCTGACCCCAGAGAAGAGGGTGTTCAATTACCGGCTGGCCAGGGGCCGAAGAGTCGTTGAAAATGCCTTTGGCATAATGGCCAGCCGGTTCCGCCTTTTTAGGACTCCCATCCACTTGGCGGACTACAAAATAAACTATGTAGTGTTATGCTGCTGTGTGCTACACAATTTTCTTTGCTGCAAATCTAATTCATATATGGCCTCAGTTTTGCCTGAGGCTGGACTTTCCCCTGATAATCCCCTGCCGGGCCTGGAATCTGCCCGTGCTGGCTTGCCCCCCCAAAATGCCCGTGATGTTCGGGACAAATACATGGACTATTTCACGGGTAGGGGGGCAATTCCTATGCCAGGCTATGTCTAAAGATTGCTGTCTAACGATCCAAATAAAAATCTTGTTTAAACTTCTAACTTTTCTTGGTTTCCTGTCTCCTAGTTTGTCTTAGTGCATTTGTAGTGCCAAGTGTATTTTCCTTTAGTAAATACCAACCATTTCACTATGTAACCTTAAAAAATGTACCAAATAAGGCTAGAGCATATTAGAAAAAGAAGCTACACGTTGTTTGTGTTCAAATCTTTTACTATGTGCAAATTCACACACTTTTTTTTTTTTTTTTTACATTTTTTGTTTGCCTGGCCACAAACCGGCAATTGTTTTCTTAGGAAAATACAAAAACAACAGTTGCATTCCAAAAATTACAAAATTGGATACCTCGGAGCAATCTGAGACATTCACTTACACAAACTATATGTCTCTATGTGCCCGTCCTAATATGGGGTCCTGCCACCCCTTGCCCAGCCAAAAATTGAATATGCACACAATTGGGATTATTTTCCTATAGGGAATTTAGACTCCTGATCCCTATTGTCAACATGTGCTAATTGCCATCAGGGGTGATCAATGGACGTGTTTTGGGGGTGCAACCCCTTCCTCAGTTCACCTACTTTAGATACGAGGAAGGAGTTGCACCCCCAAAAGACGTACATGGATATCCCCTGATGGCAGATGCACATGTTGACACACTGTGTGCAGATTCAATTTTTGGCTGGTTTGATTGTCAAAAAGTTTTTTACAAGTAGAAGAATAAACATGAACAAAAGGGGGTTGGGATGCCTTATTGAATTCTCCCCAAAACATCGATAATGTCTTTAAATGTTTGATCCATCACATGAATTCTTTCTTTAATTTTGTCCAGTTCCGTGCTACATTCCATCACTTGCTGGATGAGGCGGAGGGCACTGTCAGCAGAGAAACCTGTACTATCCTTCACCCCAACATTCACATCCCCTAAAAACAAAATAAAAAAGTATTATAACTCTGCAGGCCTACCTCTCTTACCTGAAGCTGTGGTGACAGATACTGACCTGTTGTGGTGACCAGTTCCACAACGTCATCCACCTCTCCTTCCTGCACTTCTCCTTCCTCCACCTCAACTTCCTCTACATCCTTCGTTTGTGGGTCTTTGGGAGTTTGGGGTTGTTGTGAAGCTTGTGCTCCCTGGAGTGTCCTCCTCCCAGTCTTCTCTCCCCTATGAGAATCAAACAAAAGGTAGAGTTATCACACAGAAATTCTCTATGTTAAACAAAAAAACAGGCTAAATTGCTTGGAAGTGGGGTACAAGTGTGTGTTTGGGCGGAAGTTAAAGATGAATGCATTATTTCTGACCAAGAATATGCTTAGTATTCACCTTTGTCTGTCATTTTTTAGACATGTAGGCAACACAAAAATTCTCTGATGCACCTGTGTGGGACACCCAAAAAAGGCGGGTCTGGTGGCCCACACTATAGTGCTCCAAAGTACAGATGTGGAAGCAGCTGCTGAGTGTCCTCTCCTTTACACTGACAAAAGTTTGCATTTCATTCTCTTTACAAACACATCATCTAGCCTAAAACTTTGTGCCCCAAATTTCCAAAAAAATGGCAGATGTCTAATTACTTTTGTGGCTGTAAAATAAGCCAAAACAGCGGATAGTGGCCGAACGAAGTGTCAGTAACGTAACAAACGATTACTGTGCCCAACCAAGTTCAAAATATAACATTTTGGAAGGGAGTCCAATAAGAAAAAAAAAATAAACCAGCAACATGTCAGTTTAGAAAAGGATTAATAGCATAAAAGTGTACATTTTACTTACTTTTTGCGAGCATTCTCTTAATGCTCCTTAACTGGTCTGGCTCCCTCAGTTTGAGGTCTGGCCACCTCTTTCTGAGATGCTCATTTGAGCGTTTGACCCCGAAATTCGTCTTCAGACTCTTCACGACTTTAGTGAGGATTTTGGCCTTCCTTCTATTTGGTTTGCTATACGGCCCATGCTTTGCGTCATAATCCAACTTGAGCAAGATGTCCACCATCTCCGCCATCTCGGCAAAAGACATATTCGATGCCTTGAATCTCCTCCTTGATCGTGACGTTTCCTCTGTCTCCGGGCTTGTCTCCTCCTCGTTAGTTGCGGAATTATCAGACACCTGCTGTAACTCCGCCATATCTGTCTGCGCGCCGAAAGAGAAGGGGCGGGGAAAAGATGTTAGTTAGAACGTCATGGGCGGGCGGCGTGTGCGGAGCGACGTGTTCGAATTTTGACGCATGCGTGGTGTGTATATAGCAAACACACGTGACTATAGTACGTTCGGTGTGCGGAGAGAGGAGTTCAAGTGACGGACGTGCGAACGAAGGTATGTGATTTTCTGACTTGAACAAATTGTTGGCCTATACTGTTTTGAGAATGTTGTAGGATATATATGGTGACTACGATGTTAAGGAGGTTAGACTGTTTGCCTCACATTAGTTATATATTATTTCTTAAACTTGCAGATACAATATAAATGTCTTTATTAGCGACAAAGAGTTCCTGGCGGAATTTATTGACCGGGTAAGGGAGCTGCCCGCTCTGTGGGAGACGAAAAACCCCATCCATAAAAAAAGAGGGGTGAGAAAAGCAGCGCTGGAGAAGCTGCTCCCATTTGTGCAGACCAAGGTGCCCACAGCCACAGCAAAACAAGTGGACACTAAAATTGGGAGCTTGAGAGGCACCTACAGGACTGAACGCTCTAAGGTCCTGGCTTCTCAGAGGTCAGGAGCAGCAACAGGTGATGTGTATGTCCCGATTTTGTGGTACTACAGCAGGATGTCCTTCCTGGATGACCACATTGAGGCAAGGCCATCACTCTCCACTCTTCCCCCCAGACTTCCCTGCAGCCAACCTGAGCCTTCTCTGGAGCAAGAGGAGGCAGCCATCCTGGATGATCCTGATTTGGCCATCTGGAGCCAGGTATAGTATTAAATGAAATTGCATTGGGATAAAATTAATGTTTGACAAATATGTCAAGATGAGAAACATACAATATTTTGGGTTCCACAAGTGAAATCAAGATCTCGAGACATTAGTCTGCACTTAATTGGGTGCTAAATAGTCAATCTGATGTAGGTGTAAATTAGAAAAAATGATTTCTGGATTTACATTCTAATTGCTTCAATCATGTTTATAAAGTTTGATGCAAAGATTAAACCAACATATTAAACTATGTCCCTTTTTCATACACAGGATGAAATCAGCCAGGAGGAGGGTCTGGAAACTGTCTGGCAGGAGGAGGAAGGGCCCAGTGGCAGCCAGGAGGTGGCAGGGCCCAGTGGCAGCCAGGAGGTGGCAGGGCCCAGTGGCAGCCAGGAGGTGGCAGGGCAAAGGAGAAGCACCAGATCCCAGGTGCCTCCCATCCAGCTTCCCAAAAGAGGCAGGAGGGACAGGACCACCAGTGAGGCAGCAATGGCCCTTATTAAAGAGGCCCATGCCACCCTCAAAGAGCCCACATCCCCTGAAGAGGCCATTGCCGGCCTAGTGGAGGCAAAGTTCAAGGTGATGAGCATGGAGCAACGCCTCCTATGCGAGCCCCTGCTCATCACCTTGCTCAACAAGGGGGTGATGGAAATAATTACCCCCAATACCGCCATTTGTGAGGTGGCACAACTGTCCCAACCTCAACCTCCTCCTCCACCTCCACATTCTTCTTCTGCCCCACCCCTTCTCCTCCACCTCCACCTTGTTCTTCCGCCCCACCCCCTTCTCCTCCACCTCCACCTTGTTCTTCCGCCCAACCCCCTTCTCCTCCACCTCCACCTTGTTCTTCCGCCCCACCCCCTTCTCCTCCACCTCCACCTTGTTTTTCCGCCCCCACCCCCTTCTCCTCCACCTCCACCTTGTTCTTCTGCGCCACCCCCTTCTCCTCCACCTCCTCCTCCTCCTGACAGGAGTACCCCTCCAGTGGCCCAGCCTCCAGCCAAACGAAGAAGGAAGGCTGCAGGGAAGGCTTCAGGAAAGGTTGCAGGGAAGGTTGCCAGGAAGACGAGGAAGTGATGGCCTTGCTTCATTGTGGTCGGACAGAAGGCAGCCTGTTGTAGTACCACACACTTGGGACATATATATCACCTGATGCTGTTCCTGACCTCTGGGAGGCCAGCATCAGATTGTGTTCAGAAATGTTGGCCTTCTCAAGCTCCCAATTTTAGTGTCCACACAGGGTTACTGTGTGCTCTGGGGTCCCTGGGATGCACAAATGGCAGCAGCTTCTCCAGCGCTGCCTTCTCTTTATTTTAGTTCAAACATGAATAAATGTTATTTTTCTTTAAGTTCATACTTGACTATGTGTATTTGTAAAAATGTAAAATCTAGCTTTGGAGTAAGCAGATACATTTGACTGACCAAAAAAGGGACAGATAACAACCCCCCAAAAAAATAACTAAATCGTATTTCCCAAAAAAGTGTGTAAAATTTAAATAATATATATTAAAAGATTCAATGGGAGATCACTACCAAAACATTGCGAAATTACAATTAACATCAGTTCGAAAAATAACTTATTTTTTAATATTCCTAAAAACTTGCACGATATAATACACATAAATCTTCTTAAGAGCAACAAGAAAAATGTAAAAAAAACATAGTCATAACTCTGTGTGAATATCAGCAGCAAAAGAAGTTCATTCATTTGGATTAATGTCACATTCTAACGAAGATTTCAATGCACAACATTTAAACGATGCAAAAATTTGGAGCGTGACAAATGTGCTATCTCCATTACGAAGGCTTGTTTTACCAGAAGATGCGCTCCCATCTCATAGTTGCTTGTGAGCATGCGCGCTTTTGGAAGAGTCGTAAAAGCATACACACGAACCATTTTCTCGTCACAAAACAGGCCGACGAGAAACACGACGAGGAAATCTGGAATCCTGACGAGAAAATAGAGAGCAGGTTCTCTATTTTCTCGTCAAGATTCACGGCAATTTTCTCGTCGTAAAACCATACACACGAACGTTTTTCTAGACAAAAAAACTCTCGCGGCACTTTTCTTGCCGGTTTTGGACGAGAAACTCGGTCGTGTGTACGAGGCATTAGACACACTTCTCCTAATATATGCCTGTCAGGTATGATGGTATACCTTGTGGAAAGCAGACTTGATGGCTTTTAGTATTACAGGAATGACAGATTCCACAATGCCCCTGTCCCTAAGAATATATACTTCAACAGGCAGGCCATTTAAACCAGTGATAAAGAAGAGCGGAAGAACCAACGATGCATCCATATGTAACCCTACACGCAGTGCCGGGACAAGGTCATCAAGCGCCAAGGGCAAAGATGCCAAACTGCGCCCCCCTTTCCTTTAGGGTTAGGGTCTGGGTGCCCCCCCCCCATCCCTGCAATAAACCATTGCGCCAGGGGCAGCCGCCCCTCCTGCCCACCCCTTGTCCCGGCCCTGCCTACACGGTAATGGGCCATTCTCTCCTGTGCCAATCCAGGGTTATGGGGACGACTGGAATGCCCTCCACCATGCAGAGTAAGCAGGGAAGCAGCTTCAGGGGAGGGAATATATAGATCAGAGTGCTATTAGATTCCAAATCAATGTCCAGTGCCCCTAATGAATAAAGCCACCATCAGTCACAAGACTCTAAAGCCGTGTACACACGATCGGTTTTACTGATGAAAACAGTCCGATGGACTTTTTTCATCGGACAAACCGATCGTGTGTGGGCCCCATCGGTTGCAAACGATAGCAAATTCCGATCGTCTGTGGGGAACTCCATCGGAGAAAAAACCCACGCATGCTCAGAATCAAGTCGACGCATGCTCAGAAGCATTGAACTTCATTTTTCTCGGCTCTTCGGAGTGTTTTATGTCACAGCGTTTGGGACGGTCGGTTTTTTGACTGATGGTGTGTAGGCAAGACTGATGGAAGTCAGCTTAATCGGATTACTGATGGAAAAATCCATCGGTTTAAAATCCATAGGAAATCCGATCGTGTGTACAGGGCTTTAGACAGAAGCAGTGAATCAGTCTACTCTGAAAAGGGAGAGCACAGACCTGAGAGACTGTGAATTCAGCAAGGAGGGGTAAAACAACCGAAAGGTATCTAGAACCCACCCCAGATACTCCAGATGGTGTGTCTGTGTACTTCTGCAGGTTCAGGCCCATTACAGTCCTACAGCGTCTTCATTACAACTGATATTTTCTCCAATGACAGTAATGACTGTTCCTGCAAAAAAAAAGTAATTCATGTTCCCCATTACTGGAATGCCCTGGGATCATAAAAGAGCTGTTACTGGGGCCAATACCACGGTGAGCACACCAAGAGCAGAAGAGCTGGGAGGGACACGAATTGGTAGCAAAGGTTCAACAGGAAACTGAAGGCAGTGCTTATGTGCAGGAAAAGATGGGTATGTGACGATATGCATCTTTGATCCCAAGCGTGCCCGTGATCGAGAACGCCTAGGTGTGAACGGAGCCTTAATCTATCAAAAATAATAACAATTAGGCTTCATTTAGACAGGCAGGTAGGGAGGAAGCAAAAAAGCATGGTGGAGCTGCATTTTTGCCACCTGCCAACTCTTATGCCCTGTACACACGATCAGAGTATCCGATGGTCTTAAATCCGATGGAATTTTTCATCGGAATTCCGTTCAAGCTGTCTTGCATACACACTGTCAGACGAAATTCCGACTGTCCAAAACGCGGTGACGTAAAACACTCCGACGAGCCGAGAAAAATTAAGTTCAATGCTTCCGAGCATGCGTCAACTTGATTCTGAGCATGCGTGGGTTTTTTCTCCGTCGGTGTTCCACACAGACGATAAAAATTTCCTATCATTTTTTTTCCATCCGAAAAATGTAAAACATTTTCTATTTCTAAACACTGATGGAAAAAAAGTCAGATGGGGCCCACACACAATCGGAATTTCCGATGAAACAAGTCCATCGGATCATGTGTACAGGGCATTAGGCTGCAGTAGGCGGTGGACAGGGGTGTTTACATGCCACAATCACAATGTTTGTCTGACATGTAGCAATCACCAAATGCTACACACTCTAGCAAAAAGGAGAGCACCACAAACGCTCTGCAACTGCTAGCATTGTACACGGTTGTGGCAAGTTTGACAGCAAAAATGGGATTAAAACAGGCAGTGAGGAGGCGTCACATTGCTTCCTCGCTGCCTGTCAGTAGCCCTCCAAACGCGTGTAGCACAACCCACATAGGAGCTGCAGATAAAAGGGATCCCTCACTCCTGCACAGCCAGGCACACCAAATCTTCACAGGCACACGGAGTCAGAAAACAGTCCGTAACTTTGTTTTGTTGCTTATTAGGTGGTTAACAACTTGGATAGGGATGGGAAGTTATGGTATGCCCACTTGACTTCAGCAAACTTCGAGACAACTTCCTACAGTATATACAATTACTGTATATACTGTCTCCTTCACTTGCCTACTGCACACGCTTGATTTCTCTCTGGCTCCAACTCTGCTGGTACACTCATAGGGGAACTTGACAGTCTTTTTGTCAGTTCAGTAGCAACCCATTGCAGGCAGGAACTCACAGTCCCTTGATAGTAGCACACGTGGAGTGACACAGCATGTAACTTTATAGAGACAAAAAGTGTAGCGCTTCTTAATTTACATGATACAAAAGGATGTGAATAATCCAAACCCTCAAGTGATGAAACATAAGTGAAAGCAATAATGAATGAATAAACAATGGTGATGAACGTGTCAGCAAACAATTAAATGTCCATGACATATAAAATTCTAAATCAAAACGACACTTTTTATGTGAAAGTTCAACGCTTCATGTTGACATCAAGACAAAGAACATACGGTGAAATAAAAAGATGCTGGAGTGAAGAAAACCACCACCGACAGGTAGAAGGCTTACCGGAGCATTTGAACCCAAGAGAAAGTACGTTCTATGGGTCAAACGAGCTTGTATAATGGGACCACCGATGGAACTGGACACTCATGTGAACTCCAAATAGCTGGACCGGGGTTAATCAACAGGATGGGGGCATTCACAGGATGGGGGTATGCTTACGGGATGATCTCGTGAGGGATGATGGTCCAAAAAAAACTAGAAGTGGTGAAGATGCAGTCAAGCTTCTGCTAGGCCCATGACTGCACCAATGAGAGACCTACAGGTATATAGTGGTGACACTTATTCTTCACAGCAAAAAGTACGCCACTATAGTCCCCACACCCCAAATATCTCCAATCGAGGTAGGGGTAAATTTAGAGGTAAAAGAGGAGGAAGAGGTCAATCGAGAGGCAACCCTTGTAACTCTAACTCGTATCACAACTATGATCAGGGTGATCACTTTTACGATGCCTCCCCGGCTAGATATAGGGAATACTCTGGGTCTCATCACACCAACTCCCAATATTACAGCCAACCCCCCGTGTCTACCCACAATAGGTTTTCCCCTCTTAGAGACTCACGTGATAGTGACCATCATTCACGCATGAAAGACACCCATGAGCAGTCACCATATGGGTACAATCAACCTAATCCCAATGCATATGGTGGACAGGTTTTTCACGTGAACCCCTAACTACGAAAAAGGGGTCCAGACCCAAGAGAGGGACAAGAGGGGGAGGAGAATACAGAGGAGAAAAAAGAAGGCGAACCTAATTGGCCAAGGCGTATTCAATTTAAGTACCAAAGTGTTCACTCATGATGAACAATCAGTTCTGGATAAGGGCCTTAAATTTGCCCCTCCAAAAAAACTGGACAATTTGGTACTTTTATTGATGTTCACAAATATATCCGTAAACGTAACATACAACGCTACCTCATCTCTAACCGTTATAGTAGTGGAGGTAGAGCAGCGACCTCTGGAACTGTTTATTCGGGATTGTCGAATCCGTTTCTGTTTAATCCACCCGTTCCAGTGGCACCGGCCGTTAATATCTTCAGAGATCTGGTTCTTAAAGATTTATCAAAATGACCTGAGAGACGTACATGCCATCAACCAGTGTCTAGCATTGGTCTCAAGTTCTTATGTCAACAAAAGGACTTAGTTATCCGCCCCGCAGATAAGGGCAGTGGCATTGTAATTTTGGATAAAACTGACTACGAAAAAGAGATGTATAGGATCCTGAATGAACCTAACACTTACAAGGAATTGTCTAACAATCCAACCCTTTCGTATAAGAGAGAACTTCAGAGTCTTATAGCGAAAGGTTTTGATTGTAGTATTTTGAACAAAAAAGAGAGAGCATTTTTAATACCTGCTGCACCCAGAATCCCCACCATTTATTATTTGCCTAATATCCACAAGAACCCATTGCACCCACCTGAACGACCTATCGTGAGTGACATAGATTTGATCACTTCACGTGTAGGCCGTTACATAGATCATTACTTGCAACCCTTGGTGAGTCAGACACGTCCTATCTAAAGGATACTGGTGCCACCATTAGATTGCTGGAAAGTATCGATAAACGAGGCGACTATATTATGGCCACAGCCGATGTCGCCTCGTTATATACGTGCATACCACATGAAAGGAGAATTGAAGCTGTCCAACATTTTTTGGAAAAACAACCATCTCTTGCCTCTTTCCAATGTGAATTCATAATGGAACTCTTGAAGTTTGCAACTAAACATAGTTATTTTTGGTTTAATCAGCGTTAATATCTCCAACTACATGGAGTGGCTATAGGGGCCAAATTTGCCCCAAGCCTCACCAATCTTTTCATGGCGAAGTGGGAGGAGGATGTCGTCTATGCCCAGGACACTCCCTCCTTTGTGTTATGGGCAAGATATATGGACGACATCCTCCTCCTATGGAATGGCAGTGCTGAATCACTTGTGGCATTTTTTAGCCATTTGAACACCAATGACAGGGGCATTGCCCTGTCTTATTTGGCCAGTATGGACAAGATTAATTTCTTAGATTTGGAGATCATGATTAAGAACAGACAGTTTGAATTGCAAACATATTTTAAACCAACGGACCGTAATGGTTTCATCCCTGCGGATAGTTGCCATCATCGATCGTGGCTTCGTTCAGTTCCACACAGCCAATTTTTAAGGCTGCGTAGAAATTGTACAGACAGGGAAACTTTCGAAGTGCAGACCAGAGTCCTTAAACAGAGGTTTTTAGACAAGGGTTACAACCCTGTTGATATTGACCATGAATTTCAAAATACTTTAGAAGTTGAGAGAGAGCCCTTATTGGAAGTTAAATCTAAACGTGACACTGACGATAGCTTCAAGTGGTCCATGCTAACCTCCGTTTCAACTCAGCATAGACAAATTAAAGCTATCATGGCTAAGCATTGGAGCATTCTCAAAAATGACTGTGTCCTTAATTCTACTTTACCCGATCAGACCAAAGTCATCTTTAGGGGAGCTCCCACCCTAAAGAGCAGAATAGCACCTAACATTATTAAACCCTCCTGTCCGTTCATCCTTCTTTCACAACCTAGTTGTTTTTTTCCCATGTAAAAAGTGCACTGTGTGTCAGTACAGTACATCAGGGAAACGCAAGACTTTGGAGTTTACATCTTCCATCGACCACAAAAAATACCCCATCAAACAATTTTGTACATGTGGAACAAAATATGTTGTGTATTTATTCACTTGCCCTTGTAGCAAGCAGTATGTGGGCCGAACCATCCGTACCTTCTCCGTCAGAGTAGGGGAACATATTGCTCTGATTAAAAGCTGAGACACAAAACACACAGTGCCCAGACACTACAAATTACATCATAACCGCAATCCCAAAGGCACGCAGTTCATGGTGAATGACCGGTTATATTGTTGTTTTTACTTTTTATCTGTCATTGTAAATTACCCCATATGAGAGTCTGTCTCATGGGCGTTTCAACATTAGACTCACAGTCATTTATACGTAATTTTAGACCCCTTGCATTTGTGAAGTGATCTTGTCCAAGTATGGGATTGGATACCCCCTTTAAAGATGTTATACATCATCTATTGGGTTTATTCAATTATTAGCTTAGGAGATTTCCATCCATTTTAGGTCCAATATTTTTCAGTTAACATCTTTTTCAAGAGTTATTTTTAATTAATTTTTTTAATTAACATTATTGGTCACTTTCAATGTGATCTGTGTATTAAAATTTGAAGGGTTTTCCCTTTTTCTTCTTCTTTTAAAGATGAGTTTGATTTGCCACATACATTTGGTGCCGTTCATTTTAACTGTTGGAACGCATTTTCCCTTGTACACCCATTCATGATATGCCCTTCCTGGTTCCCTGTGGAGCGCATGTTGCTCTGTTAGTCAGAGCAGCATGTCCTTCACGTCCTTCAGTGGTCGGTCTCCATTGCAGTGCGTTCCGCCACAACGTGGCGTGGAGCGCACTCGTTTTCTTACAAGCGAGGCTTGGAGCGCAGGCAGATTGCCATGCGCCGTCCGCGGCCACAACGAGGCTTGGAACTGAACATAGCTATCCAGACCGAGACGTGGAACGCATGCCAGTCCGCCATTTTGCGATAGACAGGAAGTAAATGCCTAACGATCGTAGACGCATCAGGGGCTTGTCTCTCATGATTGGGGTCATATTTCCTATATACATCTGGAGGGCAGCAGTGGAGGGACACCCCAGACGATGTCCTAGGAGACTAAACGCGTCGGTGGGACTCCACTGTTGCCATATGTACTTTTAAAAGCGCTTGTCTATCTTCCAAATGTAAGTGTTCCAACTACATTAAAGTCCTTTTTTATACCTAATACGGAATCACGCTATGTGCCCCCTTCTTTCTCCTTTTTTTAAAAAAAAAAACATCTTCACCACTTTTTTTTTTTTTTTAACCATCATCCCTCACGAGATCATCCTGTAAGGATACCCCCATCCTGTGGATACCCCCATTCTGTTGATACCTGGTTAACCCCGGTCCAGCTATTTGGAGTTCACATGAGTGTCCCGTTCCATCGGTGGTCCCATTATACAAGCTCGTTTGACCCATAGAACGTACGTTCTCTTGGGTTCAAACGCTCCGGTAAGCCTTCTACCTGTCGGTGGTGGTTTTCTTCACTCCAGGATCTCGTTATTTCACCATTTGTTCTTTGTCTTGATGTCAACATGAAGCCTTGAACTTTCACATAAACAGTGTCGTTTTGATTTAGATTTTTATATGTCATGAACATTTAATTGTTTGCTGACATGTTCATCACCATTTTTTATTCATTTATTATTGTTTTCACTTATGTTTCATCACTTGAGTGTTTGGATCATTCACATCCTTTTGTATCACGTCATTTAAGAAGCGCTACACTTTTTGTCCCTATATTGTTTTTGCCATTTGTCTAATTGCCGTGTTAGCTGCTAAATTGAAGGGCAGCGCAGAATTATTTCCAACACAGCATGTAACTTTCCCTTCTACTTCCTCCATGGTCACTGATCCCAGCACCACGTCTTCAGGCCCTGCCAGCCCACCTGGCTGCAACTGCCTCTCTCACTAGCACTCCAAGCTACCTCTTCACACCAGTCCTCCTGACTGACTCTTCACCAGTCCACCCGGCTGACTCTCAGGTGATCTCTCAGGAATAGGGATGAGCCGAACACCCCCGGGTTCGGTTCGCACCAGAACCTTCGAACGGACCAAAAGTTCGCGCGAATTTTCGAACCCTATTCGTTATAATGGACGCGAACGTTCGAAATCAAAATTGCTAATTACAACGGCCAATATGCATGTTAATGTTATAAAACAGGTTTGGGGACCCGGGTCCTGCCCCAGGGGACATATATCAATGCAAAAAGAAATTTTAAAAACTAAAGTTTTTTCGGGAGCAGTCATTTTAATGATGCATAAAGTGAAAAAAAAAAAGTGAAATTTTCCTTTAAATACGGTACCTGGGGGGTGTCTAAAGTATGCCTGTGAAGTGGCATGTGTTTCCCGTGTTTAGAACTGTCCTTGCACAAAATGACATTTGTAAAGGAAAAAAAGAAGCCATTTAAAACCACTTGCGGCTTCAATGTCATGTCTTGTCCTGGCCGCCATATGGCTGAAAATCCTTGAGAAAAATGGCATGGCTACCCCATCACCCCCCCCCCCCCCACCCCAGCCCCTTTGGGTCTTGTATGGATACTAAGGGGGACCCCGCACCCAAAATAAAACCCTATACCTACAACCCTATATACTCTGAACAGCAGTATATAGGTGGTGCAAACAAGACATGGACTGTAGGTTTGTTCTTAAGTAGAATCTGAACAGGTACATTATGAAGTGTAGCTACATCCCAAAAAAATCAATTTTTAAGCTTTTTGGAGAACATAGGGAGGGGTTATCACCCCTGTAACATTTGCTGTCTTTGCACATCTGTTCAGAACATGTCACCTCACTTTCCGTCCCAATGACAAATGTTTTTGGAAAAGTGGGGTTTTAATTGAAACAAGGATTGGTGATAAAGCATCAGTAGAGAGGAGATACCTTTTTCCCAAATTAAATCTAACAGGATAGAATTTTCCTTCCTAGGGGTAGATTTCCTCTCACTTCCTGTTTTCTCTTGCCGTTTGCAAGTAGGAGTCGTTTGTAAGTTGGATGTTTGAAAGTAGGGGCCTGCCGTATATACTCTGCAGAAATTTGCCCTATTAGATGTTGGTGTAGCCACAAGACTGGTGGGCACAGGAATGGGCCCTGCTGTGAGTTAATAGATCAAGATTTGTACTTGCATGCACCTGTTGAACCGGGCAGAAAAATTGGGCCTTTGGTGGTGGTGGTGGTGGTGGTGGACGGTGTTGCCACAAGACTGTAAGCCCTCACATTTACTCTTGGTGGGTGCAGGAATGGGCCCTGCTGTGAGTTATTAGATCAAGATTTGTAATTGCATGCACCTGTTGAACAGGGCAGAAAAATTGGGCCTTTGGTGGTGGTGGTGGTGGTGGACGGTGTTGCCACAAGACTGTAGGCCCTCATAGTTACTCTTGGTGGGCGCAGGAATGGGCCCTGCTGTGAACTATTAGATCAAGATTTGTAATTACACGCCCCTGTTAAACAGGGGCTGAAAAATTGTGCCTTAGGCATTGGTGCTGGTGCCACAACACTGCAACCCCTCACAGATACTGTACTTGGAGCACAGCAGTCACACCTGTTGCGAAGCATCTTTTTAAAAAATTGTAATTACACGCCCCTGTTATACAGGGGCTGAAAAATTGTGCCTTAGGCACTGGTGCTGGTGCCACAACACTGCAACCCCTCACAGATACTGTACTCTGAGCACAGCAATGAGACCTGTTGCAAAGCATTGCCTAAAAATTGTAATTACACGCCCCAACAGGGGCTGAAAAATTGTGCCTTAGGCACTGGTGCTGGTGCCACAACACTGCAACCCCTCACAGATACTGTACTCTGAGCACAGCAGTCACACCTGTTGCGAAGCATCTTTTTAAAAAATTGTAATTACACGCCCCTGTTATACAGGGGCTGAAAAATTGTGCCTTAGGCACTGGTGTGGTGGCATGGATCATTGAGGAGGAGGAAGAGGATAGTCAGTGAACATAACAGGACAGTCACTCAGCATCAGCATAGGCAGTCTTGAAGGGATGTGACATTATAAATTATTCCGTTATATCCGCTTCAGGTGTCTGGTAGCTGGTGGTGATCCAAGACTGATTCATTTTTATGAAGGTCAGTCGATCAACCGAGTCGGTGGACAGGCGCACCCTATGATCGGTGACAAATCCTCCAGCAGCACTGAATGTGCGTTCGGAAAGAACGCTGGATGCAGGACAGGCCAGTAGCTCAATTGCATACTGTGCAAGCTCTGGCCAGTGATCCATCCTCAGGACCCAGTAAGCCAGAGGATTTTCGGTGGGAAAGGTGTCCAAGTCTGACCTTGCCCCTAGGTATTCCTGCACCATGTATATCAGACGCTGGCGATGGTTGCTGGAACCGATCATACCTTGGGGCTGCGGACTAAAAAATTGTCTGAACGCATCGGTCAGACGTCCACCTTCCCCACCGCTCCTTCTGCTACTGACCGAAGCCTCAGCAACTCGTCGTCCAGGACCAGGAGTTTGTAACCTCCCAGTTTCTGGGAACGCGTTGCACAGACCTTTCTGCAAGGCCTCCCTGAGATGTCTCATCCTCTGCTCCCTCTGCGACGGCAAGATAAGGTCCGCAACCTTACCCTTGTACCGTGGATCAAGGAGAGTGGCCAGCCAGTAATGGTCACTCTCCTTGATCCGAAGAACACGAGGATCCTTCCGCAGGCTTTGCAGGATCAGGGAGGCCATGCAGCGTAGGTTAGCTGAGGCATTCGGTCCGGAGTCTTCTGGGTCACTGAGGATGACATGATCGCCAGCCACCTCCTCCCAGCCACGTACAAGTCCACTGGTTTGTTGGGACTGTACATCATCCCTAAAAGACTGCTGCTGCTGATGCTGAGTGCCAGGCTCCACCTCCATGCTCACACAATCCTCCTCCTCCTCCTCCTCCTCCTCCTCTTCCTGTGTGATGGGTGGGACAGAAGGAACATTGTCTGGATAAAGGGGGCCTTGAGAGACAAGGAAGTCCTCCTCTTCCTGCCTCTGTTCTGCCTCAAGTGCCCTGTCCATTATCCCACGCAGCGTATGCTCCAACAGGTGGACAAGAGGTACAGTGTCACTGATGCATGCACTGTCACTGCTCACCATCCTCGTGGCCTCCTCAAATGGTGAGAGGACAGTGCATGCATCCCTGATCATGCTCCACTGGCGTGGGGAAAAAAAGCCAAGCTCCCCTGACCCTGTCCTGGTGCCGTAGTCGCAAAGGTACTCATTGATGGCCCTCTGCTGCGTGTGCAGTCGCTGCAGCATGGCCAACGTTGAGTTCCACCTGGTGGGCATGTCACATATTAGGCGGTTCTTGGGCAGGTTCAGCTCCTTTTGCAGCTCAGTCAGTCGAGCACTGGCATTATAAGATCGGCGGAAATGCACACAGACTTTCCTGGCCTGCCTCAGGACATCCTGTAAGCCTGGGAACCTGCCCAAGAACCGCTGCACCACCAGGTTGAGGACGTGAGCCATACAGGGCACATGGGTGAGCTGCCCCTGTCGCAGGGCGGAGAGGAGGTTGGTGCCATTATCAGAAACGACCATTCCTGGCTTAAGCTGGCGTGGCGTCAACCACCTCTCGGCCTGCCCCTGCAGAGCTGCCAGAACCTCTGGCCCAGTGTGGCTCCTGTCCCCCAAACACACCAGCGCAAGCACAGCATGGCATCTTTTTGCCTGCGTACTCGCGTAGCCCCTTGTACGCCTACGGAGCACCGCTGGTTCCGAGGACAGAGCACTCGAAGAGGACATGGAGGAAGAAGAAGAGGAGGGGGTGGAGGAGAGAGGTGTGTCACAACCAGTAGTAGCATTTTGGAGGCGTGGTGGCGGAACAACCTCCAACACTACTGCACCTTGTCCTGCATCCCTCCCAGCTACCAATAGAGTGACCCAATGGGCCGTGAAAGAAAGATAACGTCCCTGTCCATGCCTGCTGGACCATGAGTCAGCGGTAATATGCACCTTACCGCTGACCGCCCTGTCCAGCGAGGCATGGACATTGCCTTCCACATGCCAGTAGAGAGACGGAATTGCCTTCCGTGAGAAAAAGTGGCGTTTGGGAACCTGCCACTGAGGAACCGCACATTGAACAAACTCACGGAAGGGGGCCGAGTCTATCAACTGAAAAGGCAGCAGTTGAAGTGCTAGCAATTTAGCCAAGCTAGCATTCAACCGCTGGGCATGTGGATGGCTGGGAGTATACTTCTTTCGACGGTCCAGCAGCTGGGGCAGGGAAATTTGCCTGCTACAATCGGACGTCGGTGTACTGCAAGTACTTGGTTGTGACACACCTAATTCTACACCTTCAGTCCTCTCAGAGCAGCTTTCAGAGAGGACTGAAGATATAGTGGGGATGGAGATCCCAGCTGATGAGGAGCAAGGAGAGGTCCGCTTTGTTCTTTGGTGTGGGTCTTTTATGTGTGCTTGCCAACGAGCTGCATGGCAGGTCGACATATGTCTGCTCATGCTTGTGGTGCCCAAGCGGCTGATGTTTTGGCCACGCGAGATACGCTTGAGACAAATATTGCAAATAGCAGTGGTGCGATCTGATGCACTCGTCTCAAAAAAGGCCCACACCAAAGAACTTTTGTGATAACGTGCAGAGGCAGCGCCCTGCACAGGCGGAGCTCTGCGGTGTGGTACAGTTGCTGTGCTGGCCTCTAGCTGGCCTCCAGGGGGCATCCTGCCTCGTTGGACATGTGACGCTGCATCCTCCTCCTCCTCCTCCTCTCTCCCTTCAGGCACCCACGTGGAGTCAGTGACCTCATCATCCCCTCCCTCTTCACCACTAGAGCAAACCTGGCAGTAAGCTGCAGCTGGTGGAACACTACTGCCAGATTGCTGTCCTTCAGCATCCCCTTTCTCTGCGCGCACACTACTGACTTCCTCAAGCTGGGTATCATCATCCGAGCCTTCGAATCGTTGGGCATCCTCCTGGAGCATGTACCCAACACTGTGCTCAAACAGTTCGGGGGACTCCTCAGGAGGACATGGTGGGTCTAGGGAAGGGGTGGCTGATGATGCCATTGAGTACGCGTTGGCAGCTGCTCTGCCAGTACCCTGAGCCTGGGTGAGAGAGGATGAGGAGGATGAGGAGGGCTTGGTCATCCATTCTACCAAGCCTTCGGCATGATGCGGCTCCACATGTCCAGCTGCCGAAAACAAAGACAAGCGTGTCCCATGGCCACGCGCTGATGACGATGCACGACCACGTCCACGGCCAGCACTGTTGTCTCTAGAAACAGAGCCTGCCTGCCCTGTGTTCTTGCCTCGGCACGCTCTGCCTCTCCTTGGCGGTCTTCCAGCCATTGTAGTCGGTAGTGTATATAGTATAAAAAATAGAACTCCTATGTGTGCTCACAACACACTGTAGGTCCTATGGGTGCTGACACTAACACACTATAGGTACTATGTGTGCTGCTGACAAGAAAATATAGGAGCTCTGTTTGCTGCCACTAACACACTAGAAGTCCTATGGGTGCTGCTGAGAAGAAAATATAGGAGCTCTGTGTGATGCCACTAACACACTAGAAGTCCTATGGGTGCTGCTGAGAAGAAAATATAGGAGCTCTGTTTGCTGCCACTAACACACTAGAAGTCCTATGGGTGCTGCTGAGAAGAAAATATAGGAGCTCTGTTTGCTGCCACTAACACACTAGAAGTCCTATGGGTGCTGCTGAGAAGAAAATATAGGAGCTCTGTTTGCTGCCACTAACACACTAGAAGTCCTATGGGTGCTGCTGAGAAGAAAATATAGGAGCTCTGTGTGATGCCACTAACACACTAGAAGTCCTATGGGTGCTGCTGAGAAGAAAATATAGGAGCTCTGTTTGCTGCCACTAACACACTAGAAGTCCTATGGGTGCTGCTGAGAAGAAAATATAGGAGCTCTGTTTGCTGCCACTAACACACTAGAAGTCCTATGGGTGCTGCTGAGAAGAAAATATAGGAGCTCTGTGTGATGCCACTAACACACTAGAAGTCCTATGGGTGCTGCTGAGAAGAAAATATAGGAGCTCTGTTTGCTGCCACTAACACACTAGAAGTCCTATGGGTGCTGCTGAGAAGAAAATATAGGAGCTCTGTTTGCTGCCACTAACACACTAGAAGTCCTATGGGTGCTGCTGAGAAGAAAATATAGGAGCTCTGTGTGATGCCACTAACACACTAGAAGTCCTATGGGTGCTGCTGAGAAGAAAATATAGGAGCTCTGTTTGCTGCCACTAACACACTAGAAGTCCTATGGGTGCTGCTGAGAAGAAAATATAGGAGCTCTGTTTGCTGCCACTAACACACTAGAAGTCCTATGGGTGCTGCTGAGAAGAAAATATAGGAGCTCTGTGTGATGCCACTAACACACTAGAAGTCCTATGGGTGCTGCTGAGAAGAAAATATAGGAGCTCTGTTTGCTGCCACTAACACACTAGAAGTCCTATGGGTGCTGCTGAGAAGAAAATATAGGAGCTCTGTGTGATGCCACTAACACACTAGAAGTCCTATGGGTGCTTCTGAGAAGAAAATATAGGAGCTCTGTTTGCTGCCACTAACACACTAGAAGTCCTATGGGTGCTGCTGAGAAGAAAATATAGGAGCTCTGTTTGCTGCCACTAACACACTAGAAGTCCTATGGGTGCTGCTGAGAAGAAAATATAGGAGCTCTGTGTGATGCCACTAACACACTAGAAGTCCTATGGGTGCTGCTGAGAAGAAAATATAGGAGCTCTGTTTGCTGCCACTAACACACTAGAAGTCCTATGGGTGCTGTTGGGGTGCAATGCTGTGCTAACAGCACTGCGGTTGGTACTACTGCAATACTGTACTAACAGTAAGCACGCACCAGACTAATCCCCAGCAGCAGCTAATAACACACTAACTGTGCAATCAGCAGCAATGAACGATCAATGACTTAGGTAGCAATGGTTTAGCAAAGAAATAGCCAATGGTTTAGCAAAGAAGAGCAAATCTTTCAGTATCAAGCAAAGACAGAATCAGCAGACTAATCTCTCCTAAAGCCGGAACTCATGTGACCGGGGCCGATGGCGTGGCGGCCTTTTAAATGGTGGGGCGTGTACTAAAGCCCCTGAGCTGTAATTGGCTACAGGCGTCCTGCCTGTAGCCAATTATTGCTCTCCGAGTTTCGGGCGCTGTGATTGGCCAAGCATGCGGGGTCACAGTGCATGCTTGGCCAATCATCAGCCAGCAATGCACTGCGCCGGCCGCGCCGGCCGCAATGCATTGCGGGGCCGCTCGCATCACACGAATGTGATGCGAACGGCCCAAATAGTTCTGGGCTCGACGAGCGAGCGAACGCCCGATGCTCGATTCGAACATGGGTTCGAATCGAGCACCGGGCCCATCCCTACTCAGGAAGGGGTTGAAGATTTAAGAACACCGCTGTCTTCAAGGGAGACTGGCTACATGTGGCAGTCTCCCCCCTTTGCTAGTCCCCAACAGTGTTGCCCTACACACTCTGTCCTCTCTTGCTCCCATGCCTCCAGGAAATCCTCCTCCCTTTGTGTTTTTGGCAGGACCCTTCCAGCACCCAAGCCCTGGCCAACGCAGGACCCCCCCAAAATTGGGGTGTCTGCCTCAAGGGCCACTGACAGCCTCTTCAATAATGCATCTCCATCTTCCACCTGACTGCCCCTGCTGGCATGGCCCATGTCTATTTATGAGGTATTCTCTGCCCCCTACCAGCCCACTACTAGGGATTGGCTGAGGCCTCATAAATTTGCATGGCAGCTCCTCCTAACTTCTGTCCTCTAATTCTAGAAGGATCTCCAACCTTCCAGACCAGGGGGAGGCACCAGGGAGCTGCCAGGATGAGTCATCCAGCCCTGAACTCTAATAAACCCTGACCCAATTAAGACTCACCAGCTTACAATGTGAGTCAGAGTATGGTTTACCTATCCTACATATTACATTTAGCACACACTAGATAGAGGGTGCTACACGCGGATCGGGCTTCAGAGTAAAGGGAGCTTTAGGGTGAATTTAGACATGAGTCCAAATCTCCCTTGCCACTGAAGCCCAATCCGCTTCCAGATTGTGCTCCTGACAGAAGTGAGGAAGCACTGTGACGCCTTCTTACTGCCTGTTTTAACCCCATTTTTGCTAAAAATCGCGCTACAACTGAGTACATTTCACGCAGTTGTGGGCCAGTTGCGGCACTTCTCCATTGACTTACATGTGTAGCATAGCTACACGTTGGGTCAATTTAGCTGCGTTCGTGAAGTGAAGCATTGAGACAGTGGCATGTAAACATCCCCCTTCAATGCCTATTGCAGCTTAAGGGTGGGGGTGCGGTTGGCAGGCTGTGGCTCAGCTGTGCTATTTTGACGCCCCTTAACTTCAAGTGGAAACAAAGCCTTAGACGCACATCTAAAGCTACACTTATATTAGTAAATAAGGTTTTGCCTAAAGTATGCTAAAATATGCAGAGGGTTTAGCCACTTGGGATATAGCCGACATACAGCCACAGAATGGCTCTCCAGTTCTGGGAGGACATCCCTGGACATCCTCCCACGTGCACGCCTTCCGTGTGCCCCCTGGGGTGTGCATCAGACGTGCTCTGTGATCCGCTGTGTCCAAGGGGGGTAAATAGCCAATTACAGTGGCCCTTTACTAGGGTTGTCCCGATACCGATACTAGTATCGGTATCGGGACCGATACCAAGCATTTGCGCGAGTACTTGTACTCGCGCAAATGCTCCCGATGCCCAGTCCGATACTTTTTTTTTTTTTTTTTTCTCAGAGCGGGGGGTGGAGAGCAGGGCGGAGACCGGGGGGGAGAGTGTGCGGCGGGGGGCGGAGAGTGTGCGGCGCGGGACGGAGAGCAGGGCGGAGAGCGTGGCGGGGGCGGAGACCAGGGCGGAAAGCGGGGCGGGGGGCGGAGACCAAGACGGAGAGCGGGGCGGGGGGCGGAGACCAAGACGGAGAGCGGGGCAGAGACCAGAGCGGAGAGCAGAGCGGGTCTTCAGGCGGGTAAGTAAAATTAATCTGATCCAATTGCCTTGCCTGTCTGCTGCTCAAATGCTACCTGTTCCCCCTTCACCTCCATGCCGCTGTGCCCCCTTCACTTCCATGCCGCTGTTCCCCCTTCACCTCCATGCCGCCGTCCCCCTCCGTGCTGCCGCCCCCTCCGTGCTCCTCCTCCACCCCCTTGGTATCTCAGGATGGAGAGCGGAGGTAGGAGCCGATAAATCCGGCTCCTTACTTGTCTGAATGTACCGAGTCATCACTGACTCTGTCCATTCACATAACTGAAACATCGTAAACTGTGTTTACAATGTTTCAGTTTATGAATGGAGAGGAGCCGCTGTCTTCTCTCCATTCATTTTCAGCGCAGCAGAGGCTGCTGAGAAAGGGACTGGGGAATATGTGTCCCTAGTCCCTTTCTCTGTCTCAAAGGGGAGATGTCAGAGGTCTGTTAAGACCCCTGATATCTCACCAAAGCCCCCCACAACAGGGCTGATAAAAAAAAAAGAATAAAATAAAAATGAATTGTAAAAAAAAGAAAAGAAAAGAAAACACACACACACTGACACTGTCCACCCCCCGCCCCCTTAAAAAAAAGCATTGTAAAAAATAAATAAATAAATAGTAAAAAAAAAAAATACTGACACATGAGATTAAAAAAAAGTATCGGTATTCGGTATCGGCGAGTACTTGAAAAAAAGTATCGGTACTTGTACTCGGTCTTAAAAAAGTGGTATCGGGACAACCCTACCCTTTACCACATAAACACTTGTGTCCAATCACAGCTGTCACAATGTAAACAGACTTGCCAGTTACAGAGACAGCATGTGAGGAAAGGAGAGCCGATCTTTGGGGGCACAGCGAGTACATCATTTACACTGGCAATCAGTGCCTTGATCATCATCAGTACAGTCTATCAGTGCTGCATCATCAGTGCCGCCTCATCAGTGCAGCCTTGAAAGTGCATTTCAGTGAAGAAAAATTACTTATTTGCAAATCACCAAGGTCTAAATGTCGACCAGCGACACGAAGGCTTATTATATTAGTGGCACAACAATTGATACATCATTTTTAGTTTTAAAGTAGTAGTCAAGCACAAACCCATTAAGTACCATATATAATGTTAATTTCCAATACATTACAATAAAATGTCATTAGTGCTCTTCACAAAAAAGAATGAAATGGTGAAATCTACCAACAAGGTCTGGCTGTCCAGTAGTCCATCTTGATATCGGTGTATACTCCTCTAATGTACCTAGGCATTTCCATTCTGTATTTAACACAAGTTTGAGAAGCATCTTTGACATACGTTGAAAGCAGCGAATGAACTCTGCATTGGACAGTATAGAGCTGCATATACTTGTATTTAATGCTGTGTTTGCAATGCAGTTTAGTTGGATCGGCTCTCATTTCCTCACACAGAGACAGCGTGTGAGGAAAGGAAAGCCGATCTGTGGGGGCACAGTGAGTACATAATTTACACTGGTAATCAGAGCCCTTGTCCCATCAGAATAGGCGACCCATCAGATCTGGTAATGGAACAGTGACATTACCAACAAAATCTGCTTACTGCACAATGCATTCCAGCATGGCTGCTATGTGTCCCAATAGGTTTCCTAATGTGACAGAACACAAAGGCGGCAGCGGCCATCTTGTTACACTCAGGCAACTCTTAAATATCACACTTATTTTAGCAGTAAACAGAGCTTACATATAGTTAAATACAGTATATAAACGCGACGGACTGAAGGTGTCCAAAAATGTCCTTCGGGCCCTTCTGACTATCAGTTTGGCGGTGAGCAGTGCTGGGTGTAACAAGATGGCCGCCTGCACTTTCTGACTATCAGTTTGGCGGTGAGCAGTGCTGGGTGTAACAAGATGGCCGCCTGCACTTTCTGACTGCAGTCTTGTCGCTGGTTTTCAAATTTAACATGAAAACACAATCACAGATTTACAATAGATTTACAAACAGATTTAAAAAAAACTGTATTCGATTATATAAGCTGACTTTACTGTTAAAACAAGTGTTAAATTCCAGACTTGCCTGGGTGTAACAAGATCTGGGTGTAACAAGATGGCCGCTGCCACCTTCGTGTTCTGTCACAATTGGAAATCTATTGGAATGCATTGAGCATGCGCAGTAAGCAATTTTTTTCTGGTAACGTCACTTCAGTTACCAGATCTGACGGGTCGCCTAATCTGACAGAACACCCTGACCATCAGTACAGCCTATGAGTGCTGCCTCGTTAGTGCCGCCTCATCAGTGCAGCCTATCAGTGCTGCCTCGTTAGTGCCACCTCATCAGTGCAGCCTATCAGTGCTTCCTTTCAGTGCCGCCTCATCAGTGCTTATCAGTGCAGCCTATCAGTGCTGCCTCATCAGTGCAGCCTATCAGTGCTGCCTTGTCAGTGCCCATCAGTACAGCCTATAAGTGCTGCCTTGTTGGTGCCGCCTCATCAGTGCAGCCTATCAGTGCTTCCTTGTCAATGCCGCCTCATCAGTGCCTATCAGTGCAGCCTATCTGTGCTGCCTCGTCAGTGCAGCCTATCAGTGCTGCCTTGTCAGTGCCACCTCATCAGTACAGCCTATCAGTGCTGCCTTGTCAGTGCCGCCTCTTCAGTGCTGCCTTGTTAGTGCCGCATCATCAGTGCCCATCAGTGCACCCTTGTTAGTGCCGTCTCATCGGTGCAGCCTATCAGTGCCACTTAATCTGTATCTATCAGTACAGCCTATCAGTGCTGCCTCGTTAGTGCCGCCTCATCAGTGCCTATCAGTACAGCCTATCAGTGCTGCCTCATCAGTGCAACCTATCAGTGTTGCCTTGTCAGTGCCGCCTCATCAGTGCCTATCAGGACAGCCTACCAGTGCTGCTTTGTTAGTGCCGCCTCATCAATGCAGCCTATCAGTGCTGCCTTGTTAGTGCCGCATCATCGGTGCCACCTCATCAGTGCTGCCTTGTCAGTGCCGCTTTATCAGTACAGCCTATCAGTGCTGCCTTGTCAGTGCCGCTTTATCAGTGCCCATCAGTACAGCCTATCAGTGCTGCCTTGTTAGTGCTGCATCATCGGTGCCACCTCATCAGTGCTGCCTTGTCAGTGCCGCTTTATCAGTGCCCATCAGTACAGCCTATCAGTGCTGCCTTGTTAGTGCTGCCTCATCAGTGCTGCCTATCAGTGCTGCCTTTTTAGTGCTGCATCATCGGTGCCACCTCATCAGTGCTGCCTTGTCAGTGCCGCTTTATCAGTGCCCATCAGTACAGCCTATCAGTGCTGCCTTGTTAGTGCTGCCTCATCAGTGCTGCCTATCAGTGCTGCCTTTTTAGTGCAGCCTGCAAAGTGCATTTCAGTGAAGAAGAAAAATGACTATAACAGAAACTAAGAAAAACTTTTTCTTTTGTTTTGTTTTTTTACAGTTTTGTTTATTTTTCATTTATTTAGCGGAAACAAAAAAAGAAACCTAGTGGTGATTAAATACTGGCAAAAATAGGATTTTTTACTCACCGTAAAATCATTTTCTCTGAGTCCATGGACCGACACAGCTTCTCTATTGACAAAGTGGGTATTATCCGTTAATTAGGAGTGACTAGGCAGAAAACTTGTAAAAAGTGTTGCATCACACCTTCTACAGTACCGCCCAGGGGGCGGACCCTCTGGGTATACCCTCTCAGTCTGCATCTTCGCAGATCAGTTCGTCAAAAAGCAGTACAAACTTAAAAGGAGGGGTGGGTGCTGTGTCGGTCCATGGACTCAGAGAAAAGGATTTTACGGTGAGTAAAAAATCCTATTTACTCTTTCGTCCATGGACCGACACAGCTTCTCTATTGACAAAGTGGGACGTCCCAAAGCAGTGTCAGAGAAAAAACGAGGGGTGGTAACAGCATAAAAATAAACTTCACCCCAAACACAAAACAGCACTCCTCCAACGGAGGAGTTGCAACTCTAAACAGCCGCTTGCAAAACCTTGCGGCCAAAAGAGGCATCCGAAGATGCACCTACATCAATTTTGTAGAATTTTGTAAAAGTGTGAGCGGACGACCAAGTCGCCGCTTTACATAATTGGGAAACAGACGCTTGATGTCGGAAAGCCCAAGAGGCACCTATTGCCCTGGTCGAATGCGCCGTGACAGGAAAGGGGGGCGCCTGACACTTTAAGGCGTAAGCCTGGATTACTATCTGTCGGATCCACCTAGAGATGGTGGCCGATGAGACTGCTTGGCCCTTCTTGGGACCAGCCACCGAAACAAACAGTGAGTCTGACTTCCGGAACAGGGAAGTAGCAGATAGGTATACTCTCAAAGCTCGGACAACGTCCAAGGAATGCAACGCCGACTCCTTAAGATTCGACGGCTGAGGACACAAGGATGGAAGTACAATGTCTTTTGTTGAGATGAAAAGCCGAAACGACTTTCGGAAGAAAGGAAGGCTGCGGCCGCAGCACCACCTTATCCTTGTGGAAAATCAAATAGGGAGCCTTGCAGGACAAGGCTGCCAGCTCAGAGACTCGTCTAACTGACGTAACAGCCACCAAAAAGACCACTTTCTGAGAAAGTGTCAACAGGGGAATATCTCTAATATTCTCAAACGGTGCCTTCTGAAGCACCGAGAGGACCAGGTTCAAGTCCCACGGAGGTAACGGGGGACGGACCGGAGGGACCACATGTCGGACCCCCTGCACAAATGTACTCACGAGAGAGTGAGTCGCCAGGGGTCGCTGAAAAAAGACAGCCAGGGCAGATATCTGTCCCTTAAATCGTACTTAGGGCAAGCCCTTGGTCCACCCCATGCTGTAAAAACAGCAGGATTCTGGAAACCAAATAGGTACGCGGATGCCATTTCATTTCCTCACACATGGAGATGTAGGCCCTCCAAGTGCGGTGATAGACCTTCCTAGAGGACGGTTTTCGAGCACTTCTCATAGTAGAGATTACTGAGTCTGACAGGCCCCGGTCTCTCAGTACCTGGTTCTCAACAGCCATGCCGTTAAAGCCAATGACTGTAAAGCAGGATGGAATATGGGACCTTGCGATAGCAGGTCCTTCCGTAGTGGTAGGCGCCAGGGGACGTCTGCTACCAGACGTACTAGGTCGTCGTACCAAGGACGCTGAGGCCAATCTGGAGCGATTAGGATCATTGGAATTCCCTCTGCCTTCACTCTGCGGAGCAGAAGAGGAAGAAGCCTTAAGGGAGGGAAGGCATAGATTAGCCGATACTGACCCCACGATGCTACCAACGCGTCCGTTGCGTCTGCCCATGGGTCTCTTGACCGGGCCACAAATCTCAATACCTTCCGATTGAGTCGGGAAGCCAGAAGATCTACGTCTGGTGTGCCCCATGGCAGAGGAGTTGGAACACCTCTGGGTGTAAGGACCCTTCTCCCTGGTCCAGCATCTGGCGGCTCAGGTAGTCCGCCTGCCAGTTTTCCACACCCGGAATGTACACGGCCGACAGTGCCGGTACGCTCCTCTCTGCCCACTTCAGGATGCGAGCGATCTCCGATGTTACAGCTGAGCTTCTTGTTCCTCCTTGATGATTGACATATGCCACTGCTGTGGCGTTGTCTGACTGGATCCTGACTGGACGCCCTTGCAGCCTCTGAGACCATTTGAAGAGGCACAGCCTGATCGCCCGGATTACCAGGACATTGATCGGCAGGAGGGCTTCCTCTGGGGTCCAGCGACCTTGCGCCGACTGAACACCCCAGACTCCCCCCCAACCTGTAAGGCTGGCGTCCGTCGTGATCACTATCCAGTAAACCGGAAGAAATGACTTCCCGGCCATTAGAGCCGGTGCTGTCAGCCACCATACCAGGGATCTCCTGACTAGGTGGCTCACTCGGATTTGATAATCCAGAGATGATGGACATCTGTTCCATCTGGACAGAACTTCCTTCTGTAACACTCGAGTGTGGTATTGAGCATATGGAACCGCCTCGAAGGAGGCTACCCTGAGGCCCAACACTCGCATGCAAAAAACGGAGTGACGACCAATTCCTGGAAGTCAGCTGCCGTACTGCAGCCCGGAGGGTCTGCAACTTCTCCACAGGGAGGAATACCTTTGCCTCTGAAGAATCCAGAATCAACCCCAGGTACCCTAGGCGTTGAGTGGGCACCAATACTGACTTTTGCGTGTTTACCACAGTCTCGAAGAGTCTGACAGGTAATGGACACGCTTACCTCTAATTCTGAGCTTGAAGGGGCCTTCAGAAGAAGGTCGTATAAGTAGCCTGTGATAGCGATACCCCGCTGTCTTAGAAGTGCCAGAATCGGAGCGAGCACCTTGGTGAACGTCCTGGGTGCTGAGGCAAGGCCCAACGGGAGGGTCACAAACTGGTAGTGGTCCTTCCCGATAGCAAATCGCAGAAACCTCTGGTGTCTGGAGTATATGGGGACATGCAGGTATGCGTCCTTGATGTCCAAGGAGGCCAGAAAGTCCCCCGGATGGAGAGCCGTGACTACAGATCGAACCGACTCCATCCGAAAACTTTGTACCTTCACAAAGCAATTGAGGGCTCTGAGATTCAAGCTTGGACGAACCCCCTCCTTCTTCGGCACAATGTACAGATTTGAGTAAAAACCCCGTTCCAGTTCTGGAACTGGAATAACTACCCCGCGTTCCAGTAGACCCTGGACCGCCCCATACAGGGCCTCCCGACGGGTCGGTAGTAGCTGGAGATTGGAGGTGTTGAATCTGTCCGGTGGACAAGAGAGAAACTCTATCTTGTAGCCTGAGGAGATTACTTCGCAAACCCACCTGTCTGAGATTAGTGCTGTCCACTGAGTCGCGAATTTGCGAAGACGTCTCCCCACCCGAGAGCTGGGTGGGGGTGGACCTTCATGCGGACGCAAATTTGTCCGCAGGCTTATTGGGTATGCGGGACCAGGGACGCTTTTGTCCTTGGGCAGGCGCTTTATCGGCCTGGGGTCTTTTCCCTGTCGCCCTAGGGGGACAAAAAAAACACTTGTGTGCAGTAAAGGAGGGCCCTTGCCCTTGGCGTGGCCCCTTACCCTTGCTAATTTGGGGAAGCAAAGTGCTTTTACTTCCTGTGGCATCCTTGATGATGTCATCCAGAGAAGCCCCAAAAAGTCTGTCGCCCTTAAAAGGCAGATCCAACAGGGCTTTCTTGGAAGTCTGGTCCGCAGACCAGCCTTTTAGCCAGATCAGGCGGCGTATTGCTACTGCATAAACCAAAGTTTTAGACAGCAGGGGAATAGTATTCATGTCTGACTCGCAGACAAACCTAAGGCCCTGGACCAACAGGTCGGCCAATGTTATCTCATCAGGAGGAGCATCTCGCTCCTTAACCCCTGGAGTAGCAATCTTGCCCATTCAGTAAGTGTGTGAGACACTAGGGCCCCCGCCAATGCCGGGCGTACTGCCGAGCCTACCACTGAGTATAGGTAGCAAGCGAGTGCTTCAGCCTTCTTATCCACAGGGTCCTAGAAAACAGGAGCCCCTTCTACAGGAATTGTGGTGGCTCTATTAAGTCTGGACACCGGAGGGTCCACTATAGGGGGGAGAGGTCCATTTCTTCAGAAAACTCTCCTCAAAAGGGGTACCGTACCGCAAACCTCTTTGGGGCTGTAAAGACCCTCAGTGGGTTCTCCCATTCCTTGTATAAGAGTTTATCAAAAGACACACAAGGGAACACCTTAGCAGTGCGGGCAGGTCTATGAAACCCAAGTGGACCGGAGTCTCTGCTGCTTCTGCAGTATTTTCCAATTTTAGCATATCCCGCACTGCAGTAATAAGGTCAGATACCAAAGCCGTCTCGTGTACTGACCTGGACTTTGAGTCATTCTCACTGTCCGGTCACGGTCTGCAGTCTCTGATGCGTCAGAATCTGGGCCCCGAGCCGTAGCTGGACCTGGTTCTGCACCAGAATTATCCCCAGAAGCTTGCAGGGGATGGGGCGTTTACTACCCCCTGTATTCCCGTGTGCTGCTTCCACCCTGGCAGCAAACGCCTCTAGGATTGCAGTCATAGCGTTCATAGACACCTCAGGGGCACCAGCTGCTAAATCTGGTGTTTCAGGGGAGAAGACATCTGGCTCAGATGCCATGCTGACCACACGCTGACACTCACAGGGCTCCAGGCAAGATATCAATAGGCCACCCTCCTGTGCTGCAGAGAGGCCGGGTCACCCAGAGGACTCACCACCCTGGATAGGTACTGCTATGCTGCGCCTGTGATGCTGTCCCACTGCTGCTGTGTCAGTCTGCTTCTTTTATTAGCACTTCCTGTGTGAATTTTCGCGCCAGTGTAATGCACCCTAGAGGCCGGAGGCTCTCAAAAAATGGTTGCCAAAAACGTCCGTATGGAAGATAATGTGGGCTCTAAGAAAATGGCCGCCGACAGAAGATAGAGGTCAAGCAGACATAGCCCACAAAAAGATGGCCGCCGAACGGCAATATCTGCATACAGGGTGGACAAACATGGCCGCCGATCAGCTGATAGGGGCCAGTGGGTGTGGCCGAACCACAGGAAGATGGCCGCCGGGCAGTCACAAGAGGCCAAACTTGGCATGGACCACCTCAAAATGGCCGCCGACAGCATGGAGGAGGAAGGACACAAACACAGGTAAGAAAAAATGACATTTCTTTTAAATGTTAGTTACAGCCAGCCCCGCTCCAGTGGGACCCCCTAGGTGACCCCCAGCACCCAGCAACCTTTAGCTAGAAGCCCAGGGAGGAGGGAAAGGCAGGGAGAGAGGGAAGAAAGGGGCCACAACCACTTACTTGATCTCTCCAGGAATGTCCAGCTAAATCACCCAGCCGAGGCAGGGGAGTTTTACTTACCTATCCTGCATGTATTCTGCTGGAAGACATTCCAAACAGATCATCGTCCGCGCACGGAAGGTGGCTGTTGGCCAGGCATGCTGTGATTGGACCCAGAAGGGACGATCATATGTATGCCCTGGAGCATGACGCTCACCGGACAGGCTGCTGCGACTCGGCCGTAAGGTCAGCCGAAGCTGAGCGGTCCGATGCAAGCCTTGGAGCGTAAGCTCACCAGCCAGGCTGCTGCGACTCGGCCGTAAGGTCAGCCGAAGCTGAGCGGTCCGATGCAGGCCCTGGAGCGTAGGCTCACCGGCCACCCGTGGAGCGACGGGCATGTCGTGGAAAACCCAGCGCATAGCTAGGGTCGGCACACGCTCGATGGCCGAAACTGGGGAGACTACAAGGATCGAGGATCCAGCCTGTCACCCAGTCGGCAGTTGATCGAAGATCGCAGGAAACAACAAATGTAGCAAAAAAAATAAAAAAATATATATATATCTTTTTTCCCCGGACCAATGGGCCCGAAGGGAGCCATGTCCTACTCCTTGCTAGACAAAAAAACTGATCTGCGATGTGCAGACTGAGAGGGTATACCCAGAGGGTCCGCCCCCTGGGCGGTACTGTAGAGGGTGTGATGCAACACTTTTTACAAGTTTTTCTGCCTAGTCACTCCTAATTAACGGATAATACCCACTTTGTCAATAGAGAAGCTGTGTCGGTCCATGGACGAAAGAGTAAGAAAGCTGTATTTGTGTAAAGAAAAATGTCATATGGGTACAGTGTTGTATGACCGCACACTTGTTATTCAAAGTGTGACAGCGCTGAAAATTGGCCTGGGCAGGAAGGGGGTAAAAGTGCCTGGTATTAATGTGGTTAATAAAAAAAAAGTTTAGCCTAAAGTGTACTAAAATCTACTGATTTGATTTTCATAGAAAATGACTTTATTTGCTGCACCACAATGAACAGCGCATTCTGTGTATTCACCAATAGATGAAAAGGATTGTTTTATCATGCAGCTACAGAAGACACACACGTAGTACACACAATGAGCGGACACCAGCCTGCACAACACACACAGCTCTCCCAACCTAACGAGGCTCCGCCCACTTCCGTGGGAATAGAACGTAAGAGTCATGTGACTGCTGGGGGGGAATGGCTCCGCCCCGGACGCGCTGGTTGCCCGGGCTATGGTTGCTGGGGCCTCCTGGATACGCTCACCCGAGTTCTTGCTGCCGTTTGCTCTGCACACCCGGGAGAGTCGGGCTAGGTGACGTCACGTGTGGGCGGTGATTTGCATTGTTTGTAGTCCGTAGGCTATGAATGGTGTGATTGGTTGGAGGGGGCTGTGTGAGTTGTTATGGTTCCTGGGATTACCTGATAGGAGGATGTCACTGCTGGAGATCCTCTGCTGTCATATCCTGCTATTCTAGTGTATTCCATCATATACGATTATCAGGTTAGATCTTCCCATTTCTTAGCTCCTCTATTAGATTGTGGAACTTTCTTTTCTTGCTCTTCCTATTAGGATCCAGTTAGCTATCGTAGAAGCCAAGGATCATGTCACCTAGGGAGGTATGTATACTGATCACTGTCATCTCTGATTTCTACAATCAAAATTGTCTAACTAAAAATCTATACGTGTGTGGCCCGCATAAGTCTGTGTACCATTGGGGAGATTTCTCTTCACTTCCTGTCCCAGGGTTTCAACAGGAAGTTAGAGGAAAACTTCTTGACCTCCAAAAGATTTACCCCCCTTCATGACCAGGCCATTTTTTGCGATACGGCACTGCGTTATTTTAACTGACAATTGCGTAGTCGTGCAACGCTGTACCCAAATAAAATAGATGTACCTTTTTTTTCCCCCACAAATAGAGCTTTCTTTTTGGTGGTATTTGATCACCTCTGCAGTTTTTATTTTCTGTGCTATAAACAAAAAAGATCAGACATTTTATGAAAAAAAAAAAAATATATATATATATATATATATATATATATATATATATATTTTACTTTCTGCTATAAAACACATCCAATAAAAAAAAAAATTGAAGAAAATCAAATTTCTTCATCAATTTAGGCCAATATGCATTCTGCTTTTGGTAAAAAAAAAAAAATCCCAATAAATGTATATTGATTGGTTTGCACTAAAGTTATAGCATCAGTGTTTTTTAGCGGGACCGCAATATTGCAGTGGACAAATCGGGCACCTAACTGGCACTTTTTAGGGACCAGTGACGCTAATACAGTGATCAGTGCTGAAAAATATGCACTGTCACTGTACTAATGACACTGGCTGGGAAGGGGCTAACATCAGGGGCGATAAAAGGGTTAAATGTGTGCCTAGGTTGTAGGGGTGCACTGAAATGAAATGTTGGTACCGAAAATGCAGGATGCACTTAGCCGAAAACCGAAAATGAAAGTTTAAAAAATATATATATATAATTGTATTATATTCGACTTTTTAAAATAATATCATCAATTCAAATATGAATTTAGTGTTGGCCATTATTGGCACCTTTAGTGCAAGAAAAGCTCAGGAAAAATGCAGTCCTCAGTCTCTAACCCTCTCTTGTATCAAGTCCTCAGTCTCTAAAAATCTCTTGTATCATGTCTGCAGTCTCTAACCATCTCTTGTGTCACGCCCACAGTCTCTAACCATCTCTAACCATCTCTTGCGTCACGTCCACAGTCTCTAACCATCTCTTGTGTCACGTCCACAGTCTCTAACCATCTCTTGTATCATGTCCGCAGTCTTTAACCAGCTCTTGTATCATGTCTGCAATAACTTACCTAAACCTAAACCCACTGCTAATAGTATTAGCAAAATTTCCATTTGGTGCACCTCTAGCAGACATACAGGAGAGGTGGTCAGAGACTGCAGACATGATACAAGAGATAAATGCAGCCTCACCAGTGTCCTTCAAATGCAGCCTCACCAGTGTCCTTCAAATGCAGCCTCACCGGTGCCCATCAGTTGCAGCCTCACCAGTGTCCTTCAAATGCAGCCTCACCAGTGTCCTTCAAATGCAGCCTCACCAGTGTCCTTCAAATGCAGCCTCACCGGTGCCCATCAGTTGCAGCCTACCAGTGCCTGTCAGATGCAGCCTGACCAGTGCCCAGATCACAGCGGCAATCTCCCTCTGTGTCACGGAGCTGGATTTGAATTTTCTGGGCCAGGCGGCTGCAGTAACATTGGCACGCCTCCTGTGATATGATTCAATGGCAATGGATCAGTGTGCCATCTATCACAGGTGGCGGAACATTGTTACTGCGCCCATCGTGGACAATTCAGCTCTGTGACACAGGGCGGGGAGGTTGGAGGGCACGCCCGCAATGTGCGGCACCCGGGGCAGACCCCGCCACCTTTTCGTTGCCATTATCGGCACATTTTCTTCTTTCTTTCAGTTTTCGCCCGATATGTTTCGGCGGCTGAAATTTTGGTGCACCACTACTGGGTTGTGCTTACTCACTGTGTGGGAGGTGCTTTGACTAGGGGAAGGCAGAAACACAAGATGAACCTTCCCTTCTGACAGAACAACAATCTTCCTTGTTTACATAGGCAGACTGTCATTCTGCCTGTGTCCTGTGTAATCAGAGGGTGCCGGTGAACATCGAGTCCGTGGTACCCGCGGCTGGGCTCCCGCTGTGTGTAATCACAGTGGGAGTGGGTCACTGGCACCCTGGGCCCAGAAGTGTCAGATCACAGATTAGGTCTGAGATCTGGCACAGAGCGGCCGCCCTGCCACAGTAAATGTATGGTGGGTGGCCCGCAAGTGGTTAAGCAGGCATCCCCATTATGAAATTTCTCCTTATGTCTTGTTCTGATGACAACTCTAAAAAGTTGGATTTCCCCTCAATCTTTTTATCAGTGACAGGTGTCATCAGTGTCAATAAAACGTGACAGAATTTCTGGCCTTTTCCAACTCTATATGAATCAAAGTATTTTTTGAGGAATGCATCCCTGTCTCTTTGAAGTTGAACTCCATTCAGAACTTCTGTTTTACTTATGGTCAGAGTGGAAGTTTCCCTTTATGTCTTTATAGTAAACAATATCTTTAATCTCCAAAATTAATCAATACACATCCACTACTTAATGACCCTGTAATCTGTATTCATGAAATTACCGGTATCTTTTATTGTGTTTTTCTGTCTCCTTGCTCGTTAGTTCCAGGCATGCACACTGCTCTATGCACACTACAAATCCCATAGTACATAGTTCCTGGTCCACCTTGAGAGTGAGCAAGAGAGGATGGCTACATTCCTACATACAGTGAAACCATGGAGAACAAACACAGCCACCCTCTAACGAGAATTTAGATCACAACAGCAACAAAAAAAAATTCAGGAGTATGTAGTTGAAGTGTAGTGTTCACGGGTATGTATTATACAGCCCAGAATGTACAAGGCTCAGGAGTGCATATACCAGAGAGTGCAGGGCTCAGGAGTGCATATACCAGAGAGTGCAGGGCTCAGGAGTGCATATACCAGAGAGTGCAGGGCTCAGGAGTGCATATACCAGAGAGTGCAGGGCTCAGGAGTGCATATACCAGAGAGTGCAGGGCTCAGGAGTGCATATACCAGAGAGTGCAGGGCTCAGGAGTGTGCAATGCAGAGAGTGCAGGGCTCAGGAGTGTGCAATGCAGAGGGTGCAGGGCTCAGGAGTGTGCAATGCAGAGGGTGCAGGGCTCAGGAGTGTGCAATGCAGAGGGTGCAGGGCTCAGGAGTGTGCAATGCAGAGGGTGCAGGGCTCAGGAGTGTGCAATGCAGAGGGGACAGGGCACAGGAGTGTGCAATGCAGAGGGGACAGGGCACAGGAGTGTGCAATGCAGAGGGGACAGGGCACAGGAGTGTGCAATGCAGAGAGTGCAGGGCACAGGAGTGTGCAATGCAGAGAGTGCAGGGCACAGGAGTGTGCAATGCAGAGAGTGCAGGGCACAGGAGTGTGCAATGCAGAGAGTGCAGGGCACAGGAGTGTGCAATGCAGAGAGTGCAGGGCACAGGAGTGTGCAATGCAGATGGTTCAGGAGTGCATATACCAGGTAGTACAGGGCTTAGGATTGTGACATTTCAGAGGGTGCAGGGCACAGGAGTGTGCAATGCAGAGGGTGCAGGGCACAGGAGTGTGCAATGCAGAGGGTGCAGGGCACAGGAGTGTGCAATGCAGAGGGTGCAGGGCACAGGAGTGTGCAATGCAGAGGGTGCAGGGCACAGGAATGTGCAATGCAGAGAGTGCAGGGCACAGGAGTGTGCAATGCAGATAGTTCAGGGTTCAGGAGTGCATATACCAGGTAGTACAGGGCTTAAGATTGTGAAATTTCAGAGGGTGCAGGGCTCAGGAGTGTGCAATGCAGATGGTGCAGGGCACAGGAGTGTGCAATGCAGAGGGTGCAGGGCACAGGAGTGTGCAATGCAGAGGGTGCAGGGCACAGGAGTGTGCAATGCAGAGGGTGCAGGGCACAGGAGTGTGCAATGCAGAGGGTGCAGGGCACAGGAGTGTGCAATGCAGAGGGTGCAGGGCACAGGAGTGTGCAATGCAGATTGTTCAGGAGTGCATATACCAGGTAGTACAGGGCTTAGGATTGTGCAATTTCAGAGTGTGCAGGGCCCAGGGGTGTGCAATGCAGAGTGTGCAGGGCCCAGGGGTGTGCAATGCAGAGTGTGCAGGGCCCAGGGGTGTGCAATGCAGAGTGTGCAGGGCCCAGGGGTGTATAACACACGGAGGTTAATTTACTAAAGACTAATATACTGTGCACTACAAGTGCAGTTGCGCTAGATCTGAGGGGAAGCTCTGAAATGAGGGAAAGCTCTGCTGATTTCTATCATCCAATCATTTGCAATGCTGTTTTTTTTTTTTCCTTGCATTTTCCTTTTAGATCTAGAGCCTATAGAGTTGATATTCCTTTAGTAAATCAACCCCTAGTGTGCAAGACTTAGGAGTGTGCAAAGCAGGGAGTGCTGGGCTCAGGAGGGCATAACGCATAAATTCTGTCCAATGAAATAAATAAATGCCCAAACTCCAAACACTACTAACCTTGCCCTAACTGATTTGAAAAAATGCGGCTTAGGTGAGTTTATAACACAGATTTTTCTCCTGTTAGGATGAACAGCATTTACAAGAAACCAGAGTGCATGAGGCCTTAAAGTCTGTGCGGTTCCCATAGTCATTTTAAAAGACTGCAGGTGCTGAAATCCTAGATGATGTCCTTTGGTGCTTTTTCACCTGGCTGAACTTACTATTTAAATTGAGGCATTTTTGTATAGTTTGTAATCATATAGGTGTTCTTAGGAAAGTGTTTTCGCAAACGTTTTAGGTATTTATTTTTAGCACAATGCTGATGTTGGTAGAGTGTTGCTTATATTGTTGGGTGCCTGAGAGTTATGACCATCAATTTACCTTTCTTAGTAATGTAGCATATCTTAAAGTGAGACTAAATCGATTGATTTAACAGTTTCAAAAAACAGTGCTGGGAATGCAAACTGTCACATTGGTTGTGCTCTCAACCAAACTGTCAAACCATCCAATGGCTGCTGTCATAACTGATCACATGTGCAGCACCGTGGCAGTAGAAGATCAAACAGAGGCCAGGATGGCAGCTTCCTCGGCTGAAAACCATAGGAGGGTTTAGTTCCTCTTTTTAAATCCTGCGATTATAACTAGATGTTTTTATTTTTATATATATATATTTTTTTAAACCATTCTTATGATATCCCTTTGCAGTGATGCACCCTTCTGTGCTAAATGAAGATGTGCTCTGAATGATCAGTCTGAACACCATCTACACAGTACCATTGGAATCCAGGAACTGAGCTTCTAACAAGAATAATAGGTAGCTGGCTGTCCTCACCATGGAGCTACAATTAAACCGCGTGGATTACTTACAGGTACATCACTAAATAATCCTCGTTATACTGTTGTCAAGGAGAAGTGTTGTGAAGCTAGGGAGTACAGCATTATTCCTTAAAGTGGCTTTAATCCATAACAGATTGCATAGCAGTTTAAAACCATGATTAGGTCCCTCTGTGCAGGGATGAGCAGACATTTCTGCTGTTTATTGTACAGTGGCAAGAAAAAGTATGTGAACCCATTGGATTTAACTGTTTTTCTCCAGTAATTTGCCATAAAATTTGATCCGATTCTCATCTAAGTCACAACAATAGATAACCTAATATCTGGAGAGTACAAAATCTGGTGCAGCTGCGCATGATAGTAAATCAGCTTCTAACTTTGGATTTTTCAGTTAACCTTTGACAAAAAAAGGAAATCTGGAAGCTGATTGGTTTCTCTGCAGAGCTGCATCAGATTTTGCACTTTCCAGTTTTAGTAAATCGACCCCAAATTGCTTAAAGCGGAGCTCCACCCTAAAGTGGAACCTCCGCTGTCCGGATTCCTCCTCCCCCCCCCCCCTCCAGGGCCAATTGTCACCTTTCAGGGGGGAGGGGGGTGCAGATACCTGTCTAAGACAGGTATTTGCACCCACTTCCGGGAATCCACACTGCGGGTAGACTGCTGGTAGTGCGTCACTTCCCGGTCCCCCCCCCCCCGTTGTGTTCTGGGAAACACACAGCTCCCAGAACACAGCGGGGAACAGTGAAAGACGCGCAGCGCTGCTCGCGCATGCGCAGTAGGGAACCAGGAAGTGAAGCTGCAACGCTTCACTTCCTGATTCCTTCACCGATGATGGCGGTGGGGGCAGCCGAGGGACGAGCGATTGCTCGTCTTCTGCTGCCGACGTCGCTGGACTCCAGAACGGGTAAGTGTCCTAATATTAAAAGTCAACAGCTGCAGTATTTGTAGCTGCTGGCTTTTAATATTTTTTTTTACGGCGGATCTCCGCTTTAAGCTGATAACACACAAACAACTCCTTTTTTTTTTTTTTGCGTGTCTTTATTAAGCATTCAACAATCACATTGCTAGAGGGAAACAAATAAGTGAACCCTTGGCAGTGATAGCTGGTCGAACCTCCTTTGGCAGCAATGACTTCAAGAAAGCACTTTTGGTACCTCTGGATCAGACCTGCAACAACGTTCAGGAGGAATTTTTGACCATTGCTCTTTACAAAATTGCTTCAGAAAATACACATTTGTAGGATGTCTGGTGTGAACAGCTCTCTTGAGGTCATTCAACAGCATCTTTATGGGGTTAAGGTCTGGGCTCTGACTGGGTGCATTTCCTTTTTCTGAAGCCAGTCTGTGGTGAATTTACTTCAATGCTTAGGGTCATTATCCTGCTGCATCACCCAACTTCTACTAAGCTTCAGCTGGCGGACAGCTACCCTGACATTATCCTGAAAGGATATTTTGGTTAACTTGGGAATTCATTTTTCCCTTGATGATGGCAAGTGGTCCAGCTGAGATAGTGAAGCAAGCCCAAATCATGATGTTCCCTCCACCATACATGACTGTTGGGATGATGTTGGTAAGATGTGCTTCTTTTGCACCATACATAGTGCTGAGTATTCTTCCTAAAGGATTCAACTTTTGTTTCATCGGTCCACAAAACATGTTCCCAATAGTGTTGCAGTTTGCCGTGGTGCTCTTTGGCAAACTTCAGGTGGTCGGCAATTTTTCTTTTGGAGAACAGCGGCTTCACCTGTAGGGTTCTGCTATGGACACCCTGCCTGCTCAAAGACTTATGTATGGTAGACTCGTGAACAGGGATGTTTGCCAGTTCCAGTAATGTCTTCAAGCCTATAGCTGTTACTTGTGAATTCTTCTTTACCTTACTGAAGATTCTGTATTGTGCCTTGGGATGCCTTTTGGCTGGGCACCCACCTCTAGGAAGAGTAGCCACAGTACTTGTCAGGGGTCAGGCTTGGAGACCAGGACCTATAGCAGTAGTGAGGCTCCCACCAACCAGCAGGATAAGTATACAAGAGGTCACCCTGGCGAATGAATCAAGCACATCCGAGGTGTGGGGTCTAAGCACTCACGGTATTCACCAGAGATCCTGATGGTGAAAATGGGTTTTGCTGTGTGTTAGTACCAGGTCATAGGGATCGCCCCGCCAGGGGGTGGGCAAGCCGGGGGGCTGTAGCAAATATTATAGCAGATAGGGATCAAACAGAAGTGTAGTCAGTAAACAAGCCAAAGGTCAGTAACAAGTGGTTGCTGGTTGTGTTCAAGTGTAAGCATAGATGAGGAACAAGCCAAAGATCAGATATCGGCTGGAGAGCGCACAATAATCTGACAAACAGGAAGTGCAGAGACATGGCTTAAATAAGGAAGTTCATGGGAGGAGCAAAGAGTTCACCAGAAACAAGAGACAATGCAAGATTGTCCAAGGGATCAGACAGGGAGCTGTCCAGCATCTCAGTTGGCACTGGGAGAAGAGCTACAGACAGACACCGCAGAGGTTGCAGGTTCAGATCCAGACCATGACAGTACTAATCTGTCTCTATTTATAGATATTTTGTCTGTCAACTGATGGATGCATAAACACCTTGAGATTGCCAGCCTTATGCAGATCAACTACTCTTGATCATATGTCTTCAGAGAGCTTTATGCAAGGCATATAAAAAAATCATATTAAAAGAAAACGAATGCAGCCACCATATTAAATAGAGAAGTATGGCCAAAGCTTTTATGACCATACTTTTCTTGTGGGTCACCGAAGTGCACTTAATTGTGCTCTCCTGTAACCCAGAACCAGCCTAGAGCAGGTTAATGCCCCCTGTCAGCTGATGTCACAGAGCTGCTCCAGACTCTGGAAGGATCCTAACAATAATGTCAGGATCCACTCAGATGCCCGGCCAGCACACCACTGAGAGTCTGAGCAGTTTTTGCTTACCTGTGAGCATGTTAGCGTTTTCTTTGCTGTGTTGCCCACCCACCAGTTTTAGGCCTGCGTTAGGCCTTCCCTAGGCCTCTGACTATACCCTGTGTCCCCTAAAAAATATTTTGACTTACTGTCCCTTTCTTGGAGTTTATAATGGGACACAGGTCTGACCCCTTTGTTCCTGGACCCACTACTACTGTTGCTTGATACAAAACTAAAGCATGTGGAAGTGGAAGGAGATATGCTAGGCTGTCTTACAGCTTTGCTTGCCAGTCTTCAATATCCAGTAGGTAGCTGCATAACCTTATGTCTCTGACTTCACCCTATGTCCCCTAATAAAGTCCAAGATTTTTTTTTTTAATATTACAGTGGTTGTAAACCTCAGACATGAAATATGAACAAAGCATATCACTGTTTAGTGTGTACTTGTCACAATTAAAACGGTAGTAAAAAAAAAATATTAGCACATTATGAATTACTTACCTTAGAATGAAGCCCTCCAGCGGCGCGCTGACAGGGCTTCCATTTTTACCAAGTTTTCCTTTCAGGTTCACGTGCTTCAGCCGTCTGATTGGCCGTGCCGCAATGACGTCACTCCCACGCATGCATGCGGGAGTCACGGCCCTGGCACAGAGCTCTGAAGGGATGGCACAGGTATGCCGTCCCTTCAGAGCGCATTCGCCAGTGTTGTCACCGGCTGCATGCCATGTAAAAATCTCTTAAACAATGCAAGTTTAGGAGATATTCACGATACCTACAGGTAAGCCTTATTATAGGCTTACCTGTAGGTACAAGTAAAAAAAAAAAGACTTTACTACCACTTTAAGATCACTAAAGCTGGATACACACTATACAATTTTCTGTAGATTTTTCCTTCAGGTTTACCAAAATCATATAATATGAGGTCAAACCCTAATGCCTCACACACGATCAGAATTTCCGACAACAAAACCGTGGTTTTATTTTTTTCAACGGATGTTGGCTCAAACTTGTCTTGCATACACACGGTTGCACAAATGTTGCTTGGAAATTCCGATGGTCAAGAACGCGGGGACGTACAACACTATGACGAGCCAAGAAAAATGAAGTGCAATGATTCCGAGCATGTGTCGAATTGATTCCGAGCATTCGCAGCACTTTTGTGCTTCGGAAATGGCTACAAACGGTCGGAATTTCTGACAAGAACTTTTGTTGTCGGAAAAATAGAGAACCTGCTCTCAAAAATTTGTTGTCAGCAAATGTCCGATGGAGCCTACACCCGGTTGAAATATTTGACCAAAAGCTCACATCGAACATTTGTTGACGGAAATTCCGTCTGTGTGCACGTGGCATAAGAGTTTAAATTTGTATGCAATCAGGCAGGCAGTGGCGCTACATGGTTTTGATAAATCTAAGATTCCGCTCACATCTAGGCGTATGGGGGCGACAATCGCAGTTATAAATGCGCAAATAGAATCGTGGGACGCCTGTCGCCCAAAAGATGCTCCTGTATTTGTTTTGTGGCAACAGGCGTCCTGCGATTCTGTTCGCACGTTTTTACTGCCGTTGTCCCCCGACGAATCGCTGGAAAATAGCACCGTGTTTTAGGGTGCTGTTGAAATTGACGTGCAACGCAATGAGAACGCACGAGCGTCCCGCAATTTGCCGCTGTTGCAATCGTGGGCAGAATCACGTCACTACCGCCTGCGATTCGGATCACGGAGATGTGAACGGAGCCTAAAGGAAATCGAACAACAAAAGTTGTATAGTGTGTATGGGGTCCAAGTGTATTTTCTGTCTGCTGCTTCGTTTCTCTGCCATCAGCGTCAATCACTTCTAAACGTTTTTCCTGACAAAAGAAAAAAAATGGTGACGGGAGGGATCGCCAGCTGATTGACAGCCTCAGCTCTGTTCCTGTGTGCTGTGTGAAGAGGGGTATGTCCCTTCCCTCCAATCAGCTATCAGAGCTCTCCTCACTGAGCTCTGCAGTGTAACTTCAGCTCTCCACCCCCCTATTTTTCTGAACCATCAGACAAGCTTTATAATTCAGCACTTTGAATAGAGAAGAGAAGACAGCAGATCGACAGATACAACTTATGTAGGAGCGCTGCGCAAACTGTTGGCGCTATATATATATCCTATATAATAATAGGAGGATTTGTTTAATTTCCAGTCACTTTACAGGGCTTACAACCACTTTAATTAAAAAAAAACATGTTATTCCTCACATCGCTGTAATGCATGCACATTTTTCCATTGGTTTTATCTATTTACAAAACATTCCTAGTACAGAAGAGTACCTGTTTTTCTAGAAACTCAGTCTGCTTCTAAAGCCCTATACACACGATCGGATTTCCTATGGATTCTAATCCGATGGATTTTTCCATCGGAAATGCGATGACGCTGACTTCCATCAGTCTTGCCTACACACCATCCGTCAAAAATCCGACCGTCCCAAACGCTGTGACGTAAAACACTCCGACAAGCCAAGAAAAATGAAGTTCAATGCTTCTGAGCATGCGTCGACTTGATTCTGAGGATGCGTGGGTTTTTTGTCCGATGGAGTTCCCCACAGACGATCGGAATTTTGCTATCGTTTTTTTTCCCATCAGATAAATTTAAAACATGTTCTATTTTTTCTCACCAATGGAAAAAAGACAGATGGGGCCCATACACGATCGGTTTGTCCGATGAAAAAAGTCCATCGGACTGTTTTCATTGGTAAAACCGATCGTGTGTACACGGCATAACTTTCTGTTTGGGCGACTACTTGACTACGCAGTGCTTTTGCTGCGGTGAAATCCCAACCAGCATTGTCAGCCCTAACTAAGCTCCCAGTGTCTGTCTGTAAATAGTTTTACAATGTTATACTGAATGTTTTACTGAAAGTAAAAGAAAGTAAAACATACGGAGATGTGCTCTCAAAGGAGAGAGAGGGTTTTGGCTTGTATTTGGACAATGAGTACACCAACCATTTAAACATAATGCCTAGCAATGGGGGGGGGTCATGTACTTTGTGTTACTGAAAAGCACATGCTTGTTCTTCCCAACTTTTTGTTTTGAGATGGAAGTAGGCAGCTTCCGCTCCACAGTTCTACAGAAATATGTGAGACTTCTTCAGTGTGGCACCCAAGGGTCTCTGTTCTTTTGGGCAAGAGTGATTGAATTGTTCCCCAACAAGCAAGGAGGGATGGTCACCTTTAGGCCCCATGCACACAGGGCATTTTTGCAGCTGCTGTTAGCAGCGTTAGACGTTTTTTTTTTACAGCTGCAAAACGCCCATCCATGTTATTCTATTGTGTCATGCACACATAGAGCTTTTATGAGCTCCAAGTGGCATAGGCATTTTCCAGCTGCAAAAAAAACCCAATTCCAGTGCGTTCTGGAGCTCCAGGTTCGAGCTGCAAAAACGCCCAACGCTATTAAACGCGCAAAAACGCAGCGATTGCGTTTTTGAGCTCCAGCATTTTTTTTTTTTTTTTTTTAAAAGGTCAAAAAATGTTTACAAAACATGGACAGGCGTTTTTAAGCTGTAAAAAACGTGGCTGTAAAAACGCCCTGTGTGCATGGGGCATTAGTAAAAATGTTCATTGTTTATAGCTAGTAACTTCAATGACTGGCAATATTAGAACCATATCTTACGGCAAAATCTATTTTGAGGTTGGACAAGCCATGGCAATTTCTCATCTTTCTTGTATATTTCAACAGGTGGGGGTTACCTCACAGAAAACAATGAGATTGCTTCCAGCATCTGGACGGCGAGCAACTCAAAAGGTTGGTATCTAGATTTCATCAACTTCTTATGCAACTCTAAACTGCTTGTGCCCATTTTTAATCATTCCAATCTACTGTTGGCTAGGTGGTTGTTGGAGATCAAGATGGGGTTGTAACCTGCTTTGGTATCAAGAAAAGTGAAGCAGTGGTAAGAATATTTTTTTAAAGAATGTGCCGCATTAATTAGAGAACAAAATATATTATTTTTACTATCATCCTTTGAAGGACACAGGATTTTTAACTGTCTTATACTGAGGATTAGACACTAGTAAACAGAAACTATAGACCAGCCCTATAGGGTTTAACCCCTCCCATGACCAGCAAACTTTATTTTTTTGTTAGCGCCTTATATTTCTGCTGGGGTTATGTTTGTACCCCATAGGGGTCTAGCACCTTATCAGTTCCTGTTATTGCTGCTTTGCATTTGCAGTCATGCCATTGTCTTCCTGGAGCACAGTCTTCTCATGCATGCAGTAAGGCCCCTTTCACACTGGGGCGGTGGGTGCGTCGGTGGTAAAGAGCCGCTATTTCTAGTGGCGCTTTACCGTCAATTTTGCGGCGATATTCAGCCGCTAGCGGGGCGCCAAAAAAGGGTTAAAACCAACCGCAAAAAAGCACCGCTGCAGCAGGGCTTTGCCGGCGGTATAGCCGCGGTGCCCATTCATTTCAATGGGCAGGAGTGGTGGAGGAGCGATGTACACACCGCTCCTTCACCACTCCAAAGATGCTGCTAGCAGGACATTTTTTAGCGTCCTGCCAGCGCACCGCTCCAGTGTGAAAGCCCTCAGGCTTTTACACTGGAGTGTGAGGAGCGGCTCTTTTAGGGCGCTTTGCATGCGCTATTTTTAGCGTTATAGCGCCTGCAAAGCGCCTCAGTGTGAAAGGGGTCTAACTCTTTGGAAGTGAAGGTGAGAAGGCAGTCTTTTTTGAGCATCTTGTTAACGCTTATCAAAACGTATGGTCTCCGTACCCCCTTCTGAACCCTCTCTGCCCTTTTCTGTGCCTTTTATGCTAACTATGGAAGTTTTTTTCATTATAGTGAGATTTATAGCTCAACTTAGGCAGCTAGTGACTACCAGTAATCATAGAGGTCACAAGCACTAGGCTATGCCTTCTCCTGCTATATCTGAGGGAGGATTCAGGGGCTTCCTTAATTGCTACTGAAGCATGGTTGGATGACCATCTATCCAGCTATGAAACACTGGGGTCTTTAGGTGAGGATCTCTGACGAGTGGACTTGCAGGCCATTGCTATCACTTCCAGTGAAGAATTTTGTGTTCTGTTTGATGTGATGCAAACAATACTGAAGCTAGAGGATCAACCTTTTTCTAGCTCCATTTGAGGCCTTGGCTCATACAAACCATGCCAGTCTGTTACGATTTCCCTCACCACCCCTTATTTCATACTTTTATCTATAAGTCCTCGAAACGCCTCCTGCCCACAGTTTTTATGTTTACCCCTAACTAAAGCGTATCATTACATGCCCATCTTCCCCGCACACAAGATATGTCTTCAGCTCTTTGCTGGAGCCTACCAATTTATGGGCTTTCCCATCGGCTTCTCTTCTGCACCTTAAGTATTTACCAAGGTGCTAGCTTTGCTTCCAGGTCTGCTATGTTTTGGGGGTCTGCTTTTGAGGCATTCCAGTGATGAGGTACCTGGATGACCTTCTGCTTTTGGTAGCAACCCTTTCTGGCTTTGGCATATTTCAGTTGCAGTAAAGACCCCACCAACTTGTTGGGGTTGGACTATTTTTTTTGTTTTTGTTTACCTGTGTTCATTCTTCCTGTAGGCAGTGTTATATCCCAATTGCCTACAAATTCTGTTTCTCTTAGTTGATTTTGTGATGAGTACAAGTTCCTATTTTTTTTTTTTCCCCTAGCCTGTATTCAAGACTTTGCCAGGACAGAAGATATCCAGATTAGATCTTGGAGGTGCCCTTGGAACTGTACAAGAGAAGATATTTGTGTCATCCGGGTCTGAAGTTCGTGGTTTTACAAAAAGAGGGAAGCCGTTTCTGTCATTTGAAACCAATCTAACAGAAAGCATTAGAGCAATGTAAGTAATATGGTCTTTTGTGTTTATTTTTGCTTTTATAATGCTCCAATCGTGGCTTAAAATTGATTACAATCTCAGGATCGTATTATGTGTCTCCTTGTGTATGTCTTGCATTACTCTCTTAGCTGTAGGAACAGCTCCTACAACCTGAAATAAAAGTGGAACTAAAGTTGGAAAAATAAAAATTGCAAACAAGGTAGGCTCTTTATTGCAGAAGAGACTGCAATAAAATACACTTACCAGTCTGTTTGCAATACACTGTAGCAGGGCTCAAAATTTCAAGTCCTGATCTACTAGCCAAGCCTCAAGGGTTACTCGCCACCAGTTGCCCCACCCAACCCCTACCATGCCCCGCCCCTAAACACGCCCTCATAAATTATCTCATGAAATGACACTTAAATGTTTTATGCAGAATTAAGTTCTAAAAATAAATATTAACAACAACTTTTTCTGGGCCTATCAGTGCAGCCTCACCTGTATCCATCAATGCAACCTCAACCGTGTCCACCAATGCAACCTCAACCGTGTCCACCAATGCAACCTCAACCGTGTCCACCAATGCAACCTCAACCGTGTCCACCAATGCAACCTCAACCGTGTCCACCAATGCAGCCTGCCCGTGTCCACCAATGCAGCCTGCCCGTGTCCACCAATGCAGCCTGCCCGTGTCCACCAATGCAGCCTGCCCGTGTCCACCAATGCAGCCTGCCCGTGTCCACCAATGCAGCCTGCCCCTGTCCACCAATGCAGCCTGCCCACTAATGCAGCCTGCCCCTGTCCACCAATGCAGCCTGCCCCTGTCCACCAATGCAGCCTGCCCCTGTCCACCAATTCAGCCTGTCCATGCCCAGCATGCTGCCTGTGTACTTCGTGCTGCCTATCTGTGTCCTTCATGCAGGGGAACAATAGGAGAGAAAGTGGATTACCGGGTGGATGATGACAGCGCAGAGGAACATCACAGCTTTCATTTCAATTGCCGTGTGTTCTCGCCGCTTGGCGTCACATACAGCCCCGCCCCCTGGCCGGGGAACTTTGATACACATCACTCGTGATTGGACGGGTGATCTGTCTATCAAAGTCCCGGGGCCAGGGGGCGGGGTTGTGTGTGACAGTGAGTGCAGAGAACACACGGCAATTGAAATGAAAGCCGCTAGTGATGTTCCCTGCGCTCTGATGATCCAGCTGCCTGCTCTCCTCTCTTCCCCTCCGCGAACGCTGGGAGAAGGACTCCCATACAACCCCGCATGCCGGCGATGCACATCCCCCCTCCCAGGCAGCCCTTCCTCGCCAGCCCTCAAAATCCACTCGCAAAATGCGAGTAGAAGAGTGGAATTTTTGAGAGCTGACTGTAGAATGTACACTGAGCTGCGCATGCACAGCTCCGTTTACACTTCGGCCACTGCCGAAGACCAGCACCCAGAGGAAGCCAGGGAGAAGGTGTCGGTGAGGGACCTCATTGGCATCGGATCGTTGAATCAGAGGTTAGTATTGCTGCCTTTATTTTAACTTTAAGTTAAAGAGGACCCAAACTGGCAAAGCAAAAGGGAAATAACATTGCATGTCTCTTCTGCAATAAACAGCCTGCCTGCTCGCAATAAAAAACAAAACAAAAGGGCTTTAGTTCCGCTTTAACATCCAATCTGTCCAGCAAAGTTGCAGTTAGAGTTGAGACAACAGTACAGATGGCAGCAGGGAGGAGGAGGAGAGAGTCGGGAGGAGTTGCGAGCTGCGCTTTCTTTCTCATCTCTGTACACAGGAGTAAACACAGGATCGCTCTCGCATTCAAATGTACAGGGTTTGATTACTGCCCCCTATCTTCACCCAACACTACTCCTGTCCAGGAAGCAGCAATTGTGGGTGGGGGGAGGTAATCAAACCCTGAACAGTTGGAGTTTAGGGGGGTGTATTAGGAGGCAGGATTTGAGGTGAAGATTTATGCTAGGATGGGGGATTTGGGGGGGGTTTGGGAATAGAGGGGGATTTGTGCTAGGAGTGGGGATTTGAGAGCAGGGAGTTTCTGCTAGGAGAGGGGGGGGGATTTGAGGGGGGGGGGGGAAGATTTGCAATCTATAGACAACATTTTTAGGGCTTGTTCACACCAGGTGCAGTGCAATAATGCCTGCGAAATTGCGCGTTTTCCCGTACCACACAAAAATGTGCTGCCCTTTGTAGACGCACATGGGTGCCATTAATTCTTATGCCGCGTACACACAATCATTTTTCCCGTTGGGAAAAATTAAAAATTTTTTTTTTTAACAAGAAAAACGACCGTGTGTGGGCTTTTTGTCATTTTTCCCGACGGGAAAAAAACGGCATTAATCACAACGAGAAAAATTAGAACATGCTCTAATTTTTCTCGTCGTGATTCCCATCGTTTTTTTCGGCGGCAGTTTTCCCATAGGGAAACACTGCCACGGAGCCCACACACGGTCGTTTTTCTCGACCAAAAAAAAATGTCGGGAAAAACGGACGTGTGTAGGGAACCAGGCCGTTCCCTCGTTTTTCCCGTCGATTTTCTCGACGGTATTTTCACCATCGAGAAAATCGATCGTGTGTATGCGGCATAAATGACACCAACATGCTTCTATCAAATTTGCATGCCTTCGTGCCTGCTAAATCTCATGGTACTGCAATACCGTGCGTTTTGGTGCTGTGCAATTTTAAACATTATGCCGACACCTTTTTTTCATCTTTCGCACACACGAGCAGCCTATTTAAAAAAATGTGATGTGCGGGAAAGCAGAAAAAAAGCACGCTAGCTCAGACACACCTCCTGGTGTTTACAAACCCTCAGACTGGTGTGCCCCGGGATTGTGTACAGTTCTAAAGGGTGCCTTGAATGAAAAAAGGTTAAAAAACACTGCTTTAACCAAACAAGATAATGTGGCTTTACATAGTGAGTATCTGCTGTGTTTAAATATCCTTGTTTTGTATTTTGTGATATTTAGGGCAGATTGAAGAATATGTTTATGATTCACTGATTATGCTGTCTTTTCTAGGCATATATCTGGTTCTGATCTTTTTTTGTGTGCAAGTTATATTTACAACCACTATTGTGATTGCAAAGACCAGCATTACTATTTGTCCGGGGATAAAATTAGTGATGTACTTTGTCTACCAGTAGAAAAGTTGGAGCGAATCACCCCTATACTAGCGTGCCAGGACCGAGTGCTTCGTATTTTAGAGGTAACGTGTTTTCTTTTTATCATTTAGCTTCTTGTGCTCCTTCTCTTCCACTGCAACTCCTAGACTTGCATGTATAACTAGATGCCTTCAAACACAGGAGAATGTTCACCTGATCGGACTGGTTACCATCAGAAAATGCTAAGATCATCTGTTGAGTTTGAACTCCTGTTTTTGTCTACCTTGAAGGGGATTTAGGCCGGCTATACATGGAGAAAATTTCTTTCCTGCAACCCGTGGTTGCAGGAAAGAAATTCACTCAATTCACCCATCAATACAGACCAGTGATGCAGGAACCCCTCCTGCCGGGGCCATTGTCTTCTCCCAGCGGGGGTAAGCTGTCCCCGCCGGGAGAAGACAGTGATTATTGCTAGCGGCTATAACAGCTGCTAGCAATAATCGCAAGTAAAACCCAGCATGCTGGTTGTACCCAAGTTAATTGATTGACTATGTTCATTCAGTCTACCCATACACGGGTCAAATCTCAGCCAGTTCCTGCCGAAAAGGCCAAGATTCAAACCATGTATGGCTGGCCTGAGTGTCCGTTTTTGTCACAGTGGTCTCTAAAGTTGGCCATACAGAAGGCTGAACAAAAGAAATCTGAGAGACTCTTTCATTCATGCTAACAGTATTGATGGCCGAAACACCTGCTGTAGGCTGTCAGAATACCTGAACAGTTCTTGCATCTGCTTTGGTGCAGGTGCTGTTTAGCCAACAATTTTCCACCTGGTTCCTTATGGCCAATTTATGTTGAATCAGGCGAAATTTGAGCTGTGGCTGCCACTGTCAGGTACAACTGGTTCCACAAAAGTCGACTGAACAGTTGACTTTTTGTTGAGCCCAGGATACTGACAGCAGCACCCACAGCCGAATGGCATTATGATTGGCTGAAATTCTAACTGTGTATGGCAGCCTTAAAGCGGAGGTCCGCCCACCCCTGCAAAAATTAAAAGCCAGCAGCTACACATACTGCAGCTGCTGACTTTTTTAATAATGGGACACTTACCTGTCCTGGAGTCCAGCGATGTGGGCACCGCAGCTGATGTTTCCATCAGCTGTCGGGTGCTGCCGCCGCCATTGCGGGTAAGGGAAACCCGGCAGTGTAGCCTTACGGCTTCACATCGGGGACCCTACTGCACATGCGCTCTGCTCCTCTCTCCCACTGGCCCGGCGGCAGGGGAAAGAGGAGGTAGGAGGAGGGAGCCGAGCTGCTGGCGTAATTTGCCGCGTCCAGACTCCCGGAAGTCGTGACAGGATACGAAAGGTGCCAAATGTGGCACCGGAGGGGGGGGGGGGGGAGACAAATGAGCGGAAGTTCCACTTTAAGACTTAAAGTAGATAGAAAGCTCGCCACTGGGGTCACAAAGCAATAATTAAACAAAAAAATAGAAGAGTGACGACAGAAAAAAGTTTGAGTGGTCCACCGAGTCTGCCCCATTTTTTTTTTTACTATATATATATATATATATATATATAATATATACACAATAATTATAATTTTTTTGTTTTGTCATTTTTTGAAATTCCCTCCAACAGGGACATAGACTGCAAAAAAATGGTTTTATAGTAGAATGGGAGGTCATAAGATCATTTTATTTCCTTCTGTGTTGCCAGAAAAGGACGGGTGGTTTATAGAAATTCCCATCAGTTCAGTTTGAGTTTTTATAGTCTTTCTAATGCAAACTGCTGGAAGTTGGTTTCTGATTGGTTGTTATTTACTACTATATAATATTGATCTGTGCCATTGTGTCAGCCCTGGTGTTACACAGGATATACATGCAAGTTTAGGATCAGGCATGCTTTGTATTAATTCAACACAGTCAGGATTGAGGGAAAGAAAAATGTAAATGTGGTAAAAGTGTAGCATACACTGCTTTATGAGTAGTGCATTTTAAATGGGGGGAAAAGATAGATTTGCACATTGTAATACCAGTTCAAAGATGTGACTCTTTCCTAAGCCCTGGTTCACACCAATGCAACTTGTCAGTTCAAAGTTGGATTACAAATCGCACCCCATCCACGGGAATGGAACCATTCAAATTGCTGTGACTCTGAAAAAGGTTCCAGCACTATTTCTGCGCAATTTCAGTGCAACTTGCATTAGAGCTACACAATTAATCGTTAAAAAATCGTGATCTCGATTCAGCCCCTCAGGATCTCTATGCAGAATTTCCAGATTCCTTCACGTAACAAGTGTAGATTTCTCTGCTCACTCAGCTGTCAAAAGCAAAAAAAACGGGCAGCCTGACAAGATTTTCACAACATTGTCTGCACTAGTAGATAACTATAAACATTGTAACTTTTTGTTCTTAGATCAAAGGAATGAACTTCGGTGTGTAGATGAGGGCAGTTTAACCATTTAAAAAACAAATCTTTTTCTGATGCCTCGTACACACGACCGAGTTTCTCGTCCAAAACCGGCAAGAAAAGTGCCGCGTGAGCTTTTTTGTCGAGAAAACCGTTCGTGTGTATGGTTTTACGACGAGAAAATTGCCGTGAATCTCGATGAGAAAATAGAGAACCTGCTCTCTATTTTCTCGTCAGGATTCCAGATTTCCTCGTCGTGTTTCTCGTCGGCCTGTTTTGTGACGAGAAAATGGTTCGTGTGTATGCTTTTACGACTCTTCCAAAAGCGCGCATGCTCACAAGCAACTATGAGACGGGAGCGCATCTTCTGGTAAAACAAGCCTTCGTAATGGAGATAGCACATTCGTCACGCTCCAAATTTTTGCATCGTTTAAATGTTGTGCATTGAAATCTTCGTTAGAATGTGACATTAATCCAAACGAATTAACTTCTTTTGCTGCTGATATTCACACAGAGTTATGACTGTTTTTTTAACATTTTTCTTGTTGCTCTTAAGAAGATTTATGTGTATTATATCGTGCAAGTTTTTAGGAATATTAAAAAATTACTTATTTTTCTAACTGATGTTAATTGTAATTTCGCAATGTTTTGGTAGTGATCTCCCATTGAATCTTTTAATATATATTATTTAAATTTTACACACTTTTTTGGGAAATACGATTTAGTTATTTTTTGGGGGGGTTGTTATCTGTCCCTTTTTTGGTCAGTCAAATGTATCTGCTTACTCCAAAGCTAGATTTTACATTTTTACAAATACACATAGTCAAGTATGAACTTAAAGAAAAATAACATTTATTCATGTTTGAACTAAAATAAAGAGAAGGCAGCGCTGGAGAAGCTGCTGCCATTTGTGCATCCCAGGGACCCCAGAGCACACAGCAACCCTGTGTGGACACTAAAATTGGGAGCTTGAGAAGGCCAACATTTCTGAACACAATCTGATGCTGGCCTCCCAGAGGTCAGGAACAGCAGCAGGTGATATATATGTCCCAAGTGTGTGGTACTACAACAGGCTGCCTTCTGTCCGACCACAATGAAGCACGGCCATCACTTCCTCATCTTCCTAGCAACCTTCCCTGCAACCTTTCCTGAAGCCTTCCCTGCAGCCTTCCTTCTTCGTTTGGCTGGAGGCTGGGCCACTGGAGGGGTACTCCTGTCAGGAGGAGGAGGAGGTGGAGGAGAAGGGGGTGGGGCGGAAGAACAAGGTGGAGGTGGAGGAGAAGGGGGTGGGGCGGAAGAAGAATGTGGAGGTGGAGGAGGAGGTTGAGGTTGGGACAGTTGTGCCACCTCACAAATGGCGGTATTGGGGGTAATTTTTTCCATCACCCCCTTGTTGAGCAAGGTGATGAGCAGGGGCTCGCATAGGAGGCGTTGCTCCATGCTCATCACCTTGAACTTTGCCTCCACTAGGCCGGCAATGGCCTCTTCAGGGGATGTGGGCTCTTTGAGGGTGGCATGGGCCTCTTTAATAAGGGCCATTGCTGCCTCACTGGTGGTCCTGTCTTTTGGGAAGCCGGATGGGAGGCACCTGGGATCTGGTGCTTCTCCTTTGCCCTGCCACCTCCTGGCTGCCACTGGGCCCTGCCACCTCCTGGCTGCCACTGGGCCCTGCCACCTCCTGGCTGCCACTGGGCCCTGCCACCTCCTGCCTGACAGTTTCCAGACCCTCCTCCTGGCTGATTTCATCCTGTGTATGAAAAAGGGACATAGTTTAATATGTTGGTTTAATCTTTGCATCAAACTTTATAAACATGATTGAAGCAATTAGAATGTAAATCCAGAAATCATTTTTTCTAATTTACACCTACATCAGATTGACTATTTAGCACCCAATTAAGTGTCTCGAGATCTTGATTTCACTTGTGGAACCCAAAATATTGTATGTTTCTCATCTTGACATATTTGTCAAACATTAATTTTATCCCAATGCAATTTCATTTAATACTATACCTGGCTCCAGATGGCCAAATCAGGATCATCCAGGATGGCTGCCTCCTCTTGCTCCAGAGAAGGCTCAGGTTGGCTGCAGGGAAGTCTGGGGGGAAGAGTGGAGAGTGATGGCCTTGCCTCAATGTGGTCATCCAGGAAGGACATCCTGCTGTAGTACCACAAAATCGGGACATACACATCACCTGCTGCTGCTCCTGACCTCTGAGAAGCCAGGACCTTAGAGCGTTCAGTCCTGTAGGTGCCTCTCAAGCTCCCAATTTTAGTGTCCACTTGTTTTGCTGTGGCTGTGGGCACCTTGGTATGCACAAATGGGAGCAGCTTCTCCAGTGCTTCTTTTCTCACCCCTCTTTTTTTGTGGATGGGGTTTTTCGTCTCCCACAGAGCGGGCAGCTCCCTTACCCGGTCAATAAATTCCGCCAGGAACTCTTTGTCGTTAATAAAGACATTCATATTGTATCTGCAAGTTTAAGAAATAATATATAACTAATGTGAGGCAAACAGTCTAACCTCCTTAACATCGTAGTCACCATATATATCCTACAACATTCGCAAAACAGTATAGGCCAACAATTTGTCCAAGTCACAAAATCACATACCTTCGTTCGCACGTCCGTCACTTGAACTCCTCTCTCCGCACACCGAACGTACTATAGTCACAGGTGTGTTTGCTATATACACACCACGCATGCGTCAAAATTCGAACACTATATACACACCACGCATGCGTCAAAATTCGAACACGTCGCTCCGCACACGTCGCCCGCCCATGACGTTCTAACTAACATCTTTTCCCCGCCCCTTCTCTTTCGGCGCGCAGACAGATATGGCGGAGTTACAGCAGGTGTCTGATAATTCCGCAACTAACGAGGAGGAGACAAGCCCGGAGACCAAGGAAACGTCACGATCAAGGAGGAGATTCAAGGCATCGAATATGTCTTTTGCGGAGATGGCGGAGATGGTGGACATCTTGCTCAAGTCTGATTATGACGCAAAGCATGGGCCGTATAGCAAACCAAATAGAAGGAAGGCCAAAATCCTCACTAAAGTCGTGAAGAGTCTGAAGACGAATTTCGGGGTGAAACGCTCAAATGAGCAGCTCAGAAAGAGGTGGTCAGACCTCAAACTGAGGGAGCCAGAGCAGTTAAGGAGCATTAAGAGAATGCTCGCAAAAAGTAAGTAAAATGTACACTTTTATGCTATTAATCCTTTTCTAAACTGACATGTTGCTGGTTTATTTATTTTTTCTTATTGGACTCCCTTCCAAAATGTTATATTTTGAACTTGGTTGGGCACAGTAATCGTTCGTTACGTTACAGACACTTCGTTCGGCCACTATCCGCTGTTTTGGCTTATTTTACAGCCACAAAAGTAATTAGACATCTGCCATTTTTTGGGAAATTTGGGGCACAAAGTTTTAGGCTAGATGATGTGTTTGTAAAGAGAATGAAATGCAAACTTTTGTCAGTGTAAAGGAGAGGACACTCAGCAGCTGCTTCCACATCTGTACTTTGGAGCACTATAGTGTGGGCCACCAGACCCGCCTTTTTTGGGTGTCCCACACAGGTGCCTCAGAGAATTTTTGTGTTGCCTACATGTCTAAAAAATGACAGACAAAGGTGAATACTAAACATATTATTGGTCAGAAATAATGCATTCATCTTTAACTTCCGCCCAAACACACACTTGTACCCCACTTCCAAGCAATTTAGCCAGTTTTTTTGTTTAACATAGAGAATTTCTGTGTGATAACTCTACCTTTTGTTTGATTCTCATAGGGGAGAGAAGACTGGGAGGAGAACACTCCAGGGAGCACAGGAACCCCACAGCTTCACAACAACCCCAAACTCCAAAAGACCCACAACCTAAAGATGTGGAGGAAGTTGAGGTGGAGGAAGGAGAAGTGCAGGAAGGAGAGGTGGATGACGTTGTGGAACTGGTCACCACAACAGGTCAGTATCTGTCACCACAGCTTCAGGTAAGAGAGGTAGGCCTGCAGAGTTATAATACCTTTTTTATTTTGTTTTTAGGGGATGTGAATGTTGGGGTGAAGGATAGTACAGGTTTCTCTGCTGACAGTGCCCTCCGCCTCATCCAGCAAGTGATGGAATGTAGCACAGAACTGGACAAAATTAAAGAAAGAATTCATGTGATGGATCAAACATTTAAAGACATTCTCAATGTTTTGGGGAGAATTCAATAAGGCATCCCAACCCCCTTTTGTTCATGTTTATTCTTCTACTTGTAAAAAACTTTTTGACAATCAAACCAGCCAAAAATTGAATCTGCACACAGTGTGTCAACATGTGCTATCTGCCATCAGGGGATATCCATGTACGTCTTTTGGGGGTGCAACCCCTTCCTCGTATCTAAAGTAGGTGAACTGAGGAAGGGGTTGCACCCCCAAAACACGTCCATTAATCAGCCCTGATGGCAGATAGCACATGTTGACAATAGGGATCAGGAGTCTAAAATCCCTATAGGAAAATAATCCCAATTGTGTGCATATTCAATTTTTGGCTGGGCAAGGGGTGGCAGGACCCCATATTAGGACGGGCACATAGAGACATATAGTTTGTGTAAGTGAATGTCTCAGATTGCTCCGAGGTATCCAATTTTGAAATTTTTGGAATGCAACTGTTGTTTTTGTATTTTCCTAAGAAAACAATTGCCGGTTTGTGGCCAGGCAAACAAAAAATGTAAAAATAAAAAAAAAAAGGTGTGTGAATTTGCACATAGTAAAAGATTTGAACACAAACAACGTGTAGCTTCTTTTTCTAATATGCTCTAACCTTATTTGGTACATTTTTTAAGGTTACATAGTGAAATGGTTGGTATTTACTAAAGGAAAATACACTTGGCACTACAAATGCACTAAGACAAACTAGGAGACAGGAAACCAAGAAAAGTTAGAAGTTTAAACAAGATTTTTATTTGGATCGTTAGACAGCAATCTTTAGACATAGCCTGGCATAGGAATTGCCCCCCTACCCGTGAAATAGTCCATGTATTTGTACCGAACATCACGGGCATTTTGGGGGGGCAAGCCAGCACGGGCAGATTCCTGCCCGGCAGGGGATTATCAGGGGAAAGTCCAGCCTCAGGCAAAACTGAGGCCATATATGAATTAGATTTGCGGCAAAGAAAATTGTGTAGCACACAGCAGCATAACACTACATAGTTTCTTTTGTAGTCCGCCAAGTGGATGGGAGTCCTAAAAAGGCGGAACCGGCTGGCCATTATGCCGAAGGCATTTTCAACGACTCTTCGGCCCCTGGCCAGCCGGTAATTGAACACCCTCTTCTCTGGGGTCAGGGTCCTCTGAGGAAATGGCCTCATAAGATGTGGTCCGAGCCCGAAGGCTTCATCAGCCAAAAAAACAAAGGGGAGTCCTTCAATATTCCCTGCATCCGGTGGCAATGCAAGGTCGTCACTCTGGAGACAGAGGGCAAACTCCGTCTGGAAGAAGGATCCCCCATCGGACATCCGGCCATTCTTCCCTACATCAACATAGAGGAATTCATACCGTGCTGACACCACCGCCATCAGCACAATGCTATGAAACCCCTTGTAATTGAAGTAGTAGGACCCAGAACGGGGTGGCGGCACGATGCGGACGTGCTTCCCGTCTATAGCACCACCACAGTTGGGGAAGTCCCACCGCGTGGCAAACTCCGATGCCACAGGCTGCCATTCCTGTGGCGTGGAAGGAAGCTGTGGAGTCAAACAAGATGAAAAAATATTAGAATACACAAATCAAACATTACAAGTATATTCTAAGAAAATACATTAGAGGCCAACATCAAGCAAAGTCTACGTTTATTAAGGTGTTTTAAATAAGTATAATGGAAGGCTCATGTATCATATTCATCACCCCGTATGATGGTCCATTAATAAATTATAATGGGGAGGGGGGGGGGTAGATGTGTTTGGCCACAGGATAGCATTGCAGTGGCGGTGCGTCCAGAGTGGGCGCTGGAGCACTGCCCCCTCTCTCCTGTGCCCGTCACTCAGAACAATACATAGGTTCATGCCTTGCATTAACCTATGTATTGTCTATGCCGCCCACTATTCAGGTGGATGGCCGCCTGTTAAGCGACCGACATATGAAGAACTGCGGCATTTATGGGCTTAAAATTGCATGTCAGAAACGGTAAGGAAAATTGTCTTGCACATTACAGCCTGAGGGATGTAATTGGCTGCAGAAAAGTTAAATAGGGGACGCAGGGGGGGGGGGGGCATTCCTTGGGTAAACACTGACAGGCTGCTCTGCCAATCATGTTCACCAAGTCTGTTTAATGGTAACATGATTGGCTGATGCAACATCAAGGGAAGGAGAAGACATCAAGGACAGAAGAAGGATGGCGCTGACAAGAAGGTAAGTGCAGGGCTGGGGGGGAACTGGCTGCATTGGAGGGGACAAAATGGCTGCATTGGAGGGGACAAATGGGGGTGTTTAATAGGCACCAGAGCAAAAAAGGAGGAAGTTTATTTCCTAAATTGGGGTTTGAACCCCCAAACATTTGGAGCAACAGGCGCCCCTGCTGGAAAGGTTAGTGAAGGGAAATATGCATGGAGGAGAAAAAAGGGGCAATCTAAAGCTTCCGGCATACATGAGGACAAAGGGGACATTCTCAGCATATTACAATCATGGTAATTAGGGAAGGATGAAAGAAATACAATACATTATCATACATGTAATACATAAAATGTGATGTTAATGGAGAAAACTTACCCTAATATAGTCCTCCTGCAGGACTTGGATGATGGCAATACAGGTGTCTGGGATTATGAGGCCCAGAGCCTGGGGGGAGATGCCTGTGGTGAACTTCAAGTCCTGAAGACGTCTCTCTGTCACCAGATAACGTAACGTGGCGATGAGCCTCTGCTCAGCACTGATGGCTTCCCGCATAACGGTGTCCTTCCTGGTAATATAGGGGGACACCAAAGCCAACAGTTCCTGAAAAACGGGGTCAGACATCCGCAGAAAATTCCTGTAGTCCTCAGGATTATTCTCGACGATCTCCCGCAGCAGAGGCATGTGGCAGAATTGGTCCCGCTGGAGCAACCAATTCTTGGTCCATGAACTCCTCCTCACACCATTCATGGACTGGTCTTGGTCCAAAACAAGCAGACCAACACCAAGCGCACGCACAGCACAAACTCGACGACGAGAACATCCAGGCGACATGGCTAGGAAACGGTCGTCTTATCAGAACGTACAGAACAGAACGCACTTTAGAACAGCAAGGCCTATGAATAACGAACTGAAAAACAGAAACGAACAGGCAAGAACGCACTGTAAAACAGATACGACCTGCCTAGACGCCCTGAAAGTCAAGATACGAACCCACAAGCACAAACTGAACCTCAGAAAACGATCTGAAAAGTACGAAGACTGAAAAGCGCGAATCGTATCTTCCCAAACTTTTACTTCACACGCGGTAACACGAGATCAGCAAAAGCAGCCCAAGGGGTGGCGCCAAGAAAAAAGATCTTCCCCTTTATAGTGCCGTCGTACGTGCTGGACGTGACCGCGGAGAACAACGAGGAAATTGGGAAATGTCAGTGTGTACGCATAGAAAGCTTGACGAGAAAATCGACAAGCTTAACAAGAATCTCGTCGAAAAAAACGACGTGTTTTTTACGACGAGAAACTCGGTCGTGTGTACGAGGCTTGACACTTGTTTCTTACAAAGTTAAAATCGCGTTTTTTGTTTTTTTTGCTAGAAAATTATTCCGAACCCCCAAACATTTTTTATATATATATATATATATATATATATATATATATATATATATATATATATATATATATGTGTATGTATGTGTGTGTGTGTGTGTATATATGTATATATATATATATATATATATATAAATTTATTTTATTTTTTGCAGAGACCCAAGGGAATAAAATGGCAATTGTTACAATATTTTATGTCACACGGTATTTGCACAGCGGTCTTTCAAGCGCAATTTTTGGGAAGAAAATGCAATTCAATGAATTGGAAAGAAAACTACACTGTAAAGTTAGCCCAAATTTTTTTGTATAATGTGAAAGATGATGTTACGCCACGAGAATCGTGAGAATCATGATCTTTATTCTAAGCAAAAAAAATTGTGATTCTCATTTTAGCTAGAATTGTGCAGTTCTAACTTGCATTGACCTCTGTTAAATGAAGTCACACAGATATCAGCAAGCTGCACATGAAATCGCAATGCTTTGAAGGCACGCTTAAGTAGCGCGAATTCAAAACCGCACTGGTGTGAATCAGGGCTTAGTATTTGGTCTAGCTCAAGAAAGAGATACTTAGTGGCAAATATTAAAGCCGAATTTAATCACTCTGGGCAATGTTACTCTGTTATGTAATGTATGCAGGCTGTTCTGTATTGCTTTGCTAAATTCCATGACTAAATAAGGAATAAAAAAATAAAAAAAGAATTCAGCTATGAACAGAGCCACATTTCTCATAAAGCATTTTAAGCCTTTGCCTATACGAGGCAGAAGCAAAGAGGCATTTTTTTCCTAACATTAGTAGAAATACAATCGCAGAGCGTTCCTGTGCGATTCATGTTGTAGAGTAGCCCTGAATATCTGAAATGGTCCTTCTTTTTTGTATATTTGTATTAGACAACATATCCTAATGTTTTCTTTTCTAGGGTTCTGATTTAACGTATGAAGTTGAAGTTCCTGGACCACCTTCTGTTTTAGCTTTAAACGGTGGGGATGGAGGTGAGCTTAATTACAGCTTTAAGATGTTAAGGTAGTATTAAAGTGATATTAAACCCAAAAGCTAAAATTATATTATATTGCAACTTTCCAGTTCATAGATATGATGGCTGCAATTGTTTTTTTGTTTTTTTTAGGCTTTCTTTCTTTCTTTTATTTTCACCTGGTGATCTGTCCAGTAAGTCTTTTTGTTTTTCAACAGAACAAGCTGTCCTGCAGATGAAACCGTTAGAGGGTTGAGACAATCCATTTAATACTGACAGGGGTGCTAACAATGATCTGTTTTTATTTATGTAAAACCTTTATTCCAAAAAGAAGAAAAAAAGTATTGCTTTAACTGGTGTATTATAGTATTCGCTGGAGTTTGGCTTAAATTTGTTAGCGTACCTAAATCTGCTAGTGCATGTAAAGCAGTACTAAAGACAGTTTATACTCGCCTTTCCTCCAACTGTCCTGTCCATCTCCTGTGTGCTGGTTTTCTGCAGCAAGCAACAGCAGAACTTTAGTACCACTGAATACTAGCAATGCTGCTGTCCAGAGGTGTCTCTGTCAGAGGCGTATCTAGTGAAAATGGCGCCTATGGCAAGCAGTGAAACTGCGCCCCTGTCAAAACATTTAAAAACCCATCTTTCAGATAACCTTTACAAAAAAATCACTGATGATGCCATCACACTGCTCCACATTGTTCTGCACAACCACAGAGAGACAGACTGCTGTGCCCCCACAGACCACCCCCCTCCTCCAATAGTACAGACCTCCCTGGACAAAACACCCCCCTACATAGAATATAGCTCTGTTCAGCAGCAAAAAACATCAGCAAGCCCCCCTCAGGCAACAGAGGACATTGTTACTGCACCAGCGAGCGGCTCATATACGCAGAACACCCTGGCAGCAGCTGGAGAGTAGAACACAGTGTGCAGCTGTGCCGCCCGGGTGTAGAGCAGATTGTGACAGGCTTGGGAGTGAGAGACAGAAAGGAGGAGGACACATGCAGGCAAGACCACGGTGCTGGAGGTGTGTTTCCAGCTGAAGAAAAAAAAACTGCCAAAGGTAGAAATTCCACTGCTGACTTACTGGTGGTAAAGCGCAGACAACAGTTCAGACGTCTGCCCGGCGCTCCCCCCCCCCCCCCCATGCAGCACAGTCCCACTTCCGGCTATCCATATATTCATCAAATCTGGCGGGCTGTGGAAGGAAGTGGGCAGGTTATAGCAGGCATCTGCACGCTGATTGGCTGAGAGTCGGCCGGGGGGGGGCGGATAATTTTTTCAGAGGCACAGATAGGATCATATTGGATCGGCTAACTCTCAGGCATCCTTGTAACATTCTTAGCCACTCACGAGCGCCCCCTTCATGTGGCGCCCATGGCACTTGCCATATGTGCCATACCCTGGATACGCCACTGGTCTCTATTGCTCCTACATTCAGAGTGTTGGCACTCTGATACAGGAAGTATGTTGAAATAGAAAGAGTTGGCGGCACACCACTTAAATGAAGATGCTCAAACTTTATTCTATGTATCGCACAAGTGACACTGAATCTGCAATCGGTAACGCGTTTCACACTGAGACATATGTGAAACGCGTTGACGATTGCAGTTCTGGTGTCACTTGTGCTGTGCCTGTGCGATACATAGAATAAAGTTTGAGCATCTTCATTTAAGTGGTGTGCGGCCAATTCTTTTTCTATATTTAATTATGTGCCGTGGCGATTCGGGGCAAGCACCCATCACGGAGATCTCTGCATATGGATTGTGGTCCCATTTGGAGAATGTTACTTTTTCCTTTTGGACAGGAAGTGTTTTACTGGCTAGATCACCAGTTGAAAACACAGGGAAAAAGCCTCAAAAAGGAAACTAATGCAGCTACTACATCTAATTGGTAAGCTGCAATATATAACATTTTGGCGTTGGGTTTAATACAGTAAACATTCCCTATAAAACTATTTGTTAAAATCCTTACTCCAGCACTTTCAGTTTACAGCTTTACGTGCTTCTGGCTCCTGTTCTCTGTGCTGCTTCCTTGAACTTCTGGTCTTCACAGGAAAGAGTTAACGGTGTACAATGCAGTCTTCAGCCATCCTCTTGGCTTGGAGAAGGAAGTGGGAAAGAGGGAGTAGCAGGGTATTGCCTTGCTAATTGAGGGCTGTGTGTTTCTATTGATACACACAGAGTAGTGAGATGCATCTTCTAGTCCCTGAATATAAGGGTGACTCAATAGGAATGCTGCAAGAGAAAGGGGCCACTCTGAAACAGAAAACGTGGGGGCAATAGTCATGTCATCTGCTTAAACAGGAACAAAGGCAAGAATTAAAAAATAAAGAAGCTGCATACTCAGTAAGTTATTGAGCTGCTGAAGGTGCTCTAATCCTTTTGCTGCCAGGTCCGTACGTCGTACCTACTGGACAGCAGGGGGTTTACACACATTCCCAGGGGCTACCGCCACTGGCATGGTGTGTAAATCTGACAAGCAGGCTCCTGCCTGTCAGATAAAAGCATTTGGGCGTCTAAAAGACCCTGGATGTCTCATTAACCACTTCCCGCCCGGTCTATAGCAGAATGATGGCCTGGGAAGTGGTTCAGTTATCCTGATTGGGTGTCATATGGCGTCCAGTAGGATAACAAGCCATCACTCAGCGTGACAATCGGTTGTGTTGTGTGTCAGTCTGACAAACCGCATCTCCAATCTTGGTAAAGAGCCTCTGACGGACAAATCTCCATTCTGATAGGGGAGGAGAGACAGATCTGCTGTTCCTAGTAATTAGGAACAGCGATCTGTCTCCACCTCCAGTCGGTCACATCCCCCCTACAGTTAGAACACACACTGAGGGAACACATTTAACACCTTGATCGCCCCCTAGTGTTAACCCCTTCCCTGCCAGTGACATTTACACAGTAATCTGACATTTATACAGCGATCAGTGCTATAAAAATGCACTGTGGTCCCAAAAAAGTGTCTGATCTGTCCGCCCCAATGTCGCTATCCCGCTAAAAATCACAGATCGTCGCCATTACTAGTAAAAAAATAAATAAAACATGCCGTAAGTCTATCCCCTATTTTGTAGACGCTATAACGTTTGCGCAAACCAATCAATATACGCTTATTGTGATTTTTATTTTACTTTTATTTTATTTTTTTACCAAAAATATGTAGAAAAATACATACAAATTTCGTTTTTTGTTTTTTTACATTTTTGGAATATTTCTTACAGCATTATAGGTGATCAAATACCACCAAAAGAAAGCTCTATTTTTGGGGGAAAAAAGGGACATCAATTTTGTTTGGGTACAGCGTCGCACGACCGCGCAATTGTCAGTTAAAGTGACTCAGTGCCCTATACCAAAAAATGGCCTGGTCATTAAGGAGGAAAATCTTCCGGGGCTGAAGTGGTTAAAGGCAATAAAACAATTCTGGTTTAAAACAAAAAAAGTATTTCTAAGGTTTCCTATTTTCTTTTCTTATTTTGTAACAGAAATAACAATAGAATTGAATCAGTAGTTTTCCTGACAGACTCCATGGCAGCCTACGTGTGGGTTAATCCCGCCCCTCATACCTCATAAGACCCTTCTCCCATAAATCTTTGCTCTGGGCCAGAGGCCGTGTTCCTTTTTTTGTCCTCCTCCTAGGACCAAGATCTAGTCTTACCTTTTCATGAAGTTTTTCTGTAATCCAGGCCTGGCGGTGTGCACGGCGATACGTTGGTGGTTAGCAGTGATCCTCTCTGCAGTCCAGCAATCCTAGCTATTAGCAGGTGGACATGGGCGATATGATGTGATACCACGAAGAGCTTACTAACCTGGCCATTGGCAGGCAAGCGGCAATATGGCCAAACGTCCCAGCTATTAGCGGGAGGCTTTGTAAACGCCCGATCGTGCGGTGGGTCGAGCGAACAGCTCCCCAGTCCCAGGTTCTGGTCCGGATCGTGCCGTGGTGGTGGTAATGTAAAAAGATATTCCTTTTATATGGCAGCCGTATCTCTGTGTTTTGTGTGTCTCCTTATTTTCTATCAAGCTCCAGTGAGTGGCCACGGCGGCTGGAGCGCAGCTGCGTTCCAGCTCGCCGTTTCAGGAAGTCGCTGCGCATCCGCAAGCCGCGAACGAAGATTCTGTGCTTGGTTCGTGCAGGCGCAGTTTCGCCAAAATGGCGGCGGCGGTCGCGAATGCGATTGGCTGCCACCGGATGGCAACCGCTATGGGGCGGTGACATCGTTAACGGTGGCAGATTTAAATAGCTGTCAAAGCAGCTATTACTTGGGATGACTTGCAGGCTTATGCGGTATTTACCCAGGCACTGGGCTCTGGTTTACAAGGTAAATTGTTTGCTGCAGGCTCCCTGGGTGCTGGCTATGTTTTATTATGTGCTCTCTCATGCCTGTTGTCACTCCTGTTTCTCATAAGGCTTTAATGATTCATTTCACTTTCAAACTGCCTTGCCATGGATCTGTCACCACCCTCTTGTGGCCAACCCTTGCGCTGCAGGTAGGATTTATTTATTTTCTACCTGTGATGCTTGGGTTCACTCATTCAGGAGCTCTTAACCCTTTCTTTTTCACTCAGCTCTTCTAGGTCTGAACACCAAAGCACGGCAAAGACCGTCCTAGGTCTCAACGTTGTCACTCCTCTTCAAGGTCCAGGCGTCAGATCTTCCTTTAGATCTAGGTACCACAGATAGGAGTCTAAAACCACCTCTGGGCGTCACTCTCACCGCCACTCCAGTCGCTCTGTGAGGAAAGCCTGCTGGGTATGCGGGGCCCAGGTTCCTGAAGGCAAATCGCTCTGCAAGCGATGCTTTTCTAAAGTCGCATAAGAAAGAGAGGGTGGAGACCAACAAGTGGAAGCACTGGTCAGAAAGGTGGTCCATAAGTCCCTGAGTAAAGGGGATTCTGGTCATACCCACAACCCTGCTGGCGACACTATGTCAGTCCCTATTAGGGATGATCTCAAGGCTCCAGGCCCTTCACAGCCGAGCCATTCCTCAATTGAAGCCTCAGACAGTGAGGTGGAGGTAGATGACCCTGGTGCAGGTTTTGAATTTGCCCTAGTACCACAGCTGGTCAAAAGCTGTCAAAGAAGCTTTGAGATGGAAGAGCCAGTGGAGGCACCCTCCAAACAGAGGAAATATTTTAAACACCTCAAAAAAGAACACCCTAATTTCTCCTTTTTGGGTGAACTCAGCGCAATAATTACCGACAAATGGGGTGGTGTTGAAAGGAAGAATTGCCTGTTAATGAAGGTATCAAAAATGTACCCATTTAAAAGCAAGGATGTAAAACACCTGGAGTCGGCTCCTCTCATTGACTCAGCCCTAATGAGGATGGTAAGGCATGTCACACTCATATTGGAGGATACTGTTTCCTTTAGGGATTGCCTGGAGTGGAAAATTTATACCGACCTCAAGCAGATCTACATTACAGCGGGTATGACCTGCAAACCAGCTCTAGCTCTCGCAGCCCTTTCTAAAGTGATGGAAGTCTGGGCAGACGACGTAGATGCTTCTCTGAGGAGCATCTCGGAAGAACTGGCCAGGAGCTCACCTATTCATGGGCTAAGGTTGACGTTGGCTTTTCTCGTGGGGCTTCCCTAGACATAATTCGCCTGGTGGCTCGGATCATGCTGACATCTGTCACGGCTAAGCGTGCCTTGTGGCTGCGCCCATGGGTAGCTGACCCTGCCTCCAAGCAGGCATGGTGCAGGATTCTATTTGGGGGTTCGTCCCTCTTTGGGAACATATCGGACAGTGCCATCACCCGTGCCACAGGGGGCAAGTCGGGGTTCCTTCCCCAGGATCGCCGTCTGCTAAACCAGAAGAGAACACAGCCCAGGCAAAGTTCAGATCGAGCAAGGAATGCTTGCTACTATAGGCCTGGCCGTGAGTTCAAGAAGTCCTGGAAGAAAAAACAGCCTTCAGGCCAGAAGTTTTCAAAAGGGGCATCTTCCGGTGGACAAGAATCCCCTAAGTCTTCATGATATTGCACCTGCCTAAAACAGAGCGAGTCGGCATCCTTGCCTCTCTCGGAAGAGAAAAAGCGAATTCTCCTGTCTCTCTTGTGGCTCAGGGCGCTGCAATTCCAGTTCCAGATGACAAAAGGTTTTAAGGGGTCTACTCGCCCCTCTTCATGGTGTTGAAGAAAAACGTCTCCTGGAGGCCAGTTATAGACCTAACCCACTTGAATTATTTTATCTAGAAGGAGAAGTTCAAGATGGAGACACTACTCATGATCAGTCAAGCAATCCAACCAGGCGATTGGCTTGTCTCTATAGACCTGAAGGACGCCTTCTTCCATGTTCCGATAGCGTCAGAATTCCAGAAATACATTCGCTTTGCTGTCGATCAAATCCGTCTGCAGTTCACCTGTCTCCCCTTCGGGCTTACAACATCGCCTCGTGTGTTTTCAAAACTTGTTGGCTGTCGTGGCTCTGATCAGGACCAGAGGTATCCGTCTGTATCACTATCTAGACGACCTGCTGTTGTCTCGGGACAAGGAGCAGTTGCTAATCCACAGATCCCAGGTCATCTCCACTCTACTCGAGTTTGGTTGGCTTCTGAATCTGGAAAAGAGCCATCTGGATCCTACGCGGTCCCTGGTATTCCTCGGGGCACACTTCAACGCTATCAAGAGCACCATCTTGTTACCCCTGGAAAAATCCCAGTGATCCGGGACAGAGTTTGGCTTGCAATGTCGTCCTCATCTCCAAGCCTCTCAATGCCTAAAGATCATTGGCACCATGGTGGCAACAACACCCATGGTAAAGTGGGCTCAGTGGAAAAATGCGGCCCTTCCAGAAGGGTTTCCTCCAGCAGTATAATCCAGGGCTTCGGGATCACTTTATCCAAATAACTTCATCCATGCGGGAGAGCTTTCCTTGGTGGCTACAACAGAGGAACCTCCTCAATTGTCACTCCATCGCACCTGTGTCTTGGGTCACCATCACTACAGATGCCAGCAACAGGGGCTGACAGAAGTAGCCCAAGACATATGGAATTTTCCCTCTCACAGGATAGTCTACAATGTTCTGGAACTCCGGGCAGCGTTCTGCGCTCTGCAGGCCTTTCACCACTTAACAGCAGGAGACTCAGTCCTCCTAAGACTGGACAACACAACGGCAGTCGCATACATCAAGAGACAGGGGGGTACTCGCAGACTCTCCCTGTCAAAGGAAATAGAGCCCATCATGATCTGGGCCCAGAAAAACCTGGCCAACCTGACAGCTGTCTATCTCCCTGGAGTCCCGAACGTTCAGGCAGATTTTCTGTTGAGAGTTTCTCTGGACAACGAGTGGACTCCCCCCCCCCCCCCCCCCCGAAGTCTTCAGGTGGGTCCTTTCCCTGGGAGTCATTCCGGAAGTAGACTTGTTTGCCTCCCCATGCAACTTCAGACTAGAGAGATACTACACGAGGTCTTGGTATCCCCAGGCTTTTGGGTAGATGCTCTGACAGACCATTGGCGGTTCCACAGGGCCTATGCCTTTCCCCCGGTTCCTGTCATTCTCCGTTTTTTGTCGAGGCTCAGGATGGAAGAAGCAGAGATAGTGGCAATAGTCCCGTACTGGCCAAACAAGCCATGGTTTCTACTGCTGATGCAACTCAGCTTCCGGGACCCAGTTCCTCTACCCTCCAGACCAGATCTCCTATCACAAGGGGCATTTCTACATCCATGCCCGGCCCATCTACATCTGATGATCTGGTTCTTGAGAGGGGAAGGTTGGAGGCCCTAGGCTGTCCAAGTAGGGCCATCTCCACAATATTAAATGCCAGAAGAATAGGCACCAACGGGGTCTACCAGAGGATTTGGAAAAAGTTTTCAGACTACACCTCTTCCACTGCAGGTTCTTGCAATAACCCAAAGATACATGATATCCTGGGCTTCTTACAATCAGGATTGGATCTCTCATTGTCAGTCAGCTCGCTGCGAGTCCAAATCGCTGTAATCTCTGCCTTTTATGGGTGTTTCCTGGGCTAGACACCCTCTTACTCAGTAGTTTTTCAGAGGAGCAATAAGGCTCAGACCTCAGAGCCAAGTTTTTCTAATTGGGATCTTCCCCTTGTCCTGGATTTTTTCTTAGGTAGAGAGTTGGAACATGAAGATCAATCTTCTGTCAAATGACTCTCTCTAATAGTTGCCTTCTTGATGGCTATAACATCGGCCAAGAGGGTCTCTGAAATCAGCTCTCAGGGATGCAAGGAGCCATTTCTAATTCCTATGTTGGGTTCAAACCCCAAAGTGGCATCTGTGTTTCATGACAATCAGGAGATTGCTCTTCCAGCGTTCAGATCTACCGAGGATTCCAGTGTTTATCCCTTAGATGTTGGAAAAGCTCTGAGTCAGTATCTTGAAGCTACAGCTTCTTTCCGTCAGACCGACCACCTGCTCGTTCTTTTCACAGGAAGTATAAGGGAATGCGTGCCTCTTCCAGATCTATCGGAGCATGGATTGTTCAGGCCATTCAGTGGGCCTATAAAGCCAAGGGCTTGGCGCCTCCAGAAGCGGTGACTGCTCACTCAACTAGAAGTGTCTTCATCATGGGCGGCATCACGTCACGTGCCTCCAGAAGTTATTTGCAAGGTGGCCTTGTGGTCTTCAATTAACACGTTCATGGCACACTACTGCGTAGTGGTTTACGTATCTTGTCTGTTGATGGGGCCAATTAAACCTTTTTTCTTTTGTCCAGCACTCTGCCCACCCGGGTGTGTATGGCTAGTTATTTCCCACACGTAGGCTGCCATGGAGTCTGTCAGGAAAACGGAAAATTTATATCAAATACTTACCGTAATTTTCCTTTCCTGATGGACTCCATGGCAGCAGGAGTTCCCTCCCAGTGGCTGGAGTAGGCTAAATTATGGAACACGGCCTCTGGCCCAGAGCAAAGATTTATGGGAGAAGGGTCCTATGAGGGGCGGGATTAACCCACACGTAGGCTGCCATGGAGTCCATCAGGAAAGGAAACTTACGGTAAGTATTTGATATAAATTTTCCGTTTTCAGTATCTACGATTTTGCAATTTGTTTTTCATTCAGATGGCTAAAATCAAACATGTGCATCATAACTTTGTTGATTATCAACTATATTTCTTCCATTTATCTCTAGGTGAGAGCGGAGAGGAGCTTTTGTATGGAACATCAGATGGCAAGATTGGCTTAATTCAAATTGCAAAAGATTCTCCTGTGCCCAAATGGGAAATATTCAATGAGAAGAAGAGAGGAGGTTTGTTTCAAAAATCTGTAAAAGTATTTGATTAATATGCCTCCTGTCTTCTCTATACAGATACAATTAAAACTAAGATTGTACAGGGCACACAATGTGTGTGTTTTTTTTTTTTGTGGGGGTTCCTTAAGAAGTTATCTCACTCCTTTCTTTATACTTCCATTATTTTTACTATGTGGTGAATAAAACTGGGTTGGAGGATGTTCAATAACAATATAGGCAAAACACTTTCTCCCTTTCCAGCATTTTCATAAAACATTTAATCTTAGTTGGGTAAAAAATGCTCTGAGTATCTTTTCTGTTTGAGTAAGCTTTATATTTGAGTAAGTGTGGCCTTTTAGTATCTATATTTTAGAAAACATGGCTCTCATTAGTTTCTTTTTTTGTTCAGTAGTATTTACAGAATTTTTAGAAAACGTACAGAATGACAGCAGTGATACATAGTGGTGTAGAGTATACAGATGGCAGCGGTTAGCACTGACTATATAAGTAAATCTTAAGCATGAATATGCAAAAAGGTGCAGTGAAATACATCCGTAATGAGAAATGCACAGGTTGATGAGGAGATCATTTGTTTCTTTCTATTTGGGTAAAGCGGGACTCTCATGAGCTTTCTATTTAGTAAGTGTGGCTCTCAGTACCTTACTATCTGGTTCAGTGTGACATTCAGTAGCTTTCTATTTGGGGAAGTGTGGCTCTCAGTAGCTTTCTATTTGGGGAAGTGTGGCTCTCAGTAGCTTTCTATTTGGGGAAGTGTGGCTCTCAGTAGCTTTCTATTTGGGGAAGTGTGGCTCTCAGTAGCTTTCTATTTGGGGAAGTGTGGCTCTCAGTAGCTTTCTATTTGGGGAAGTGTGGCTCTCAGTAGCTTTCTATTTGGGGAAGTGTGGCTCTTGGATTTCTATTTGGGCAAGCGTGACTCTCAGTAGCTTTCTATGTAGTAAGTGTTGTTCTCAGAAGCTTTCTATCTGGTTAGGTGTGGCTCTCAGTAGCTTGCTATTTGGGTAAACATGGCTCTCTGTAGCTTTCTATTCGGGTAAGTGTGGCTCTCAGTAGCTTTCTGTTTGGGTAAGTGGCTCTCAGTCAATCCACCAATCAACTTCTATACAGTCACCCTGTTGGATTTTACTTGCTTGATCAGTGTTGTAGGCTATAACCTGCAACGCTGATCAGTGTATTCTGACAAGGAAGTCTCCCTACTCTCAGAATACAATGGTTCAACGGTGAGGATTTCCCCATCCACATCAAGTGGGCTACCTAAGTGTGAGTATCAGTAGTACTTTAATAAGATCCTATTTAGTTTAGAATTTATCATTGCTTAATCTTGTCTCATTTTGGTGTATGTAAATAATATATTGAATCTTATACATACTGGCAGGTGTATTGTGCATTGATAACTTTGACATCATGGGGGATGGAGTCAAGGACATGCTAATTGGTCGGGATGATGGGACAGTGGAGATTTATGGCTTGGACAGTGCAAACGAGCCTGTGCTTCACTTTGACTATGTAAGTCAGTCATTTTGGTTATAATCTGTTAAAATAAGATATTTGTGTTTTTTCCAATTGAACAGGTATTGTATAAGCATTGTGAATAAAAGAACTCCAGGCACTTGCATGAAAATGTTTGGAGTTGATGTCACTGTTCATATGAGGGGCATTTCTAGGGAATGGTACCAATGGGCAGGGGCTAAATGGTCATACATGGAAAGATACTGTAATGCATATTGATGTTGTTAAGACACACTAAAATTATGATTTCCTGAGTGCTTGTTTTTGTAGATCTTTTCTGAAATGTTCGAGAGACATCAGGAACAGGCATCAAAAACAAATCATTATATTATTTAAAATAAAGTGTATACATCCATTATTAAAGTGTAAATTGGCATTACATCAATAATCTATAGGTTAGGAATATATAGAAGAAAAAAACAAACATCAAGTTTAGAAAATAATATTACATCGTATAAACCATCCAGCCATGTAGAAATCAATGTTGTTCAACAGGGACAAGAGAAAGCTCAATGGTTTCCAAAATGCTTTTAGAAGCAGTAAATAGGGGACTTTAAAGGTGCCATAACACACAAGTTATACAAATATTTGTTTATTATACTTTAACATTAAAAATGTGTAAACACAAATTTTAAAAACAAGCAAGGAATATCGAATACATATTCTTATGTTGTTGACAAATGCTCTTCGCTCGACATGTTTCGCCAGTCGGCTTCTTCAGGAGCCGTAAAGCATTATATGTATTGTCACAACATCGATACTCAAAAATTGAACGAACAGCATTCAACAGTCACTTAGGTTCATGCACCAAGGGAACTGACCCCAGCCAGGTATTAGTAGGGCATAGGGGTAACAGATGGAGACCAAGAGGATCTTTTCATGAACTTAAAATCATCCAAATTATATAATTTATATTGAATGAACTGCTGAAGAAACCACAGAAGAGATTTCAAGGAGGATCTTTCAAGACACTAACTTGGAATGTTCAAATAATGGTGGAATATTAAATGGGCAACAAGAAACCCAAAGGCAGGGCAACCATCATCCTAGGATCAGTGATATAGCCCCCCTGGTGGAGATTTCTCGGCTCCTGCAGACGCTGTGAGCAGTATATTAAAAATTGGTCTCCAAGATGTAATCAAAGTCAAAAGTGTAAGACAGAGATCTGAAGAAAAGTGTGATTTTGAGTCTCTAAATGTTAATTATGATGGTTCTTTCATATCAATCAGCTAGAGGTTCCTCCCCTGTCACCATTTTTCTCTTGGTGTCAGGAATACTTGTCAGAAGTGATTCATGCTGATAGCAGAGGAACGAGGCAGCAGACAGTAATTACACTTGGTGCTCTGGATTGAGACAAGTACACACTATGCTTTGTCTTAGGTTTACAACCACTTTAAGATGAGAAAATGATCAAGTAGAAGCATTGTTTCAATCTTTTGTGCCCCGTCACATGCATTTTTTAATAAAAACATTTTTAATGTAGAAATCATTGCTTTTGTTCATGGAATTACCAAGCTCTTTAACCAAGGAACTGGCAAAAAGTCTAAGCCTGGGTTCACACTTGTGCGATGTCAGACATCGCATGTGATTTGCGCGGTGCCGATCACACGCAATGTCTGTGCAGTGCGAGTTCAGCCATACGGTTGTACTGTATGGCTTAACTTGCATTGGATTCGCATAAAAAAAGGTGCAGGGATTTTCTATCCCCTGCACTGGAATCAGTGTTCTCACCCATGTGATCCGAATCCACAGTTCGCACTGCGATCTGTCGCCCAATCTGGGGGTGTCATTAACATTGTATTGACACCCGCAGCGGTTCGCAGAGGGCAGTGTGAACTGCCTGTGGGAGAGATGCGATGCGGGATCGGCGCTGAAATCGCACTGGTTCCCGCATCGCACACGTGTGAACCTAGGCTAAAAGTCAACAGGCTATCTCAGGCTGTTGTAGTAGCAGGATTTCAAAATAAATGCCATTTGCTAATGAGTATAAAACTAGAGTCTTTTTATCTTTGCTCAGGGTTTTGCTTAAAATCTGCTTCATGAATAAATTGGTGCAGGTTATGTGAAATGAGTTTGTGTATTACTGTTCCTCTCCTTTTTCCCTAGGCCTTGACAGAAAGTATAACGTCTATCCAGGGAGGCTGTGTTGGGAAGGAAGGCTATGATGAAATTGTGCTGTCCACGTATTCTGGTCAGTTAAGCAGTAGTGGAAAATTAGATATGTTATGTTATATTTTATTTTGTCAATTATTTTAAAGGATTTCTAATGTGGAACGTGACATGACTTTTCTATAGACCCACGTGTTACAGACCTTTATTATTTTGAGATGTTTTTCCTGCTGCGTAGCCTGCACAGAACTGGCAACATGGATTCCAGTTCTGCTGGTTGGAAGGTGCATGCTGGTTAATGAAGACCAAGTGCAAGGCTAGGATTGGCAGGTCTCCATTACTTGGCAAGGTTGGAGAGACTGTAATGCCGTGTACACACGATCGAGTTTCACGGCAGTGAAAACATCGCCGTGAAACCCGACAGGAAAAACGAGGATCGGCTTGGTCCCCTACACACGGCCGTTTTTCACGACATGTTTCCTCTTGGTCGAGAAAACCGGCCGTGTGTAGGCTCCCTAGCAGTGTTTCCCTATGGGAAAACTGGCGAGGAAAAAAATGCTGTGATTCGCAACGAGAAAAATTAGAGCATGTTCTAATTTTTCTCGTCGTGATTCTCACCGTTTTTCTCGTCGTGAAAAATGCTGGAGAGCCTACACACGGCCGTTTTTCTCGTCCAAGAGAAAAAATAAAAATTTTCCCGACGAGAAAAGTGATCGTGTGTACTCGGCATAAGGGCTTGTGCACATGAGCTTTGCTGTCTGATCTGCGTTTAGGTCGATATTCAGAGAGCATTTGACAGGCAGTGCGAAGGTGTTGTATTGCCTCCTCACTGCCTGCTTTAACCCCTAAACCCTGCCTTGGCACGCCACAACCACATGCATCGCCTGCAGTTGCAGGGCACTTGCAGAGTGGCCCCATTCACTTGAATTGGCCAATTGGTGGGTTGTATGAATACCAAAAATGACAGGGGGTATAATTCCTGCTGTGGCCATGAAGCAAAGAATTGCGGATGCGGCATGTGTATACCCAAGGCTGCAGCCTCTGCAGTTAAAGGGGGTAGCAGTGGGGGGCATAGGGGGTAAAAGCGCCGCTCAACCACAGGGTTTTACTGCCCCCCAAGCACTAGTGTGAATGAGCCCTAAGACTCAGTCAGTGTGACAGGAATGCAGTCAGAAGAGGGGACAGAACTACATTTATTACAGTAAATATAACAGGCTGGCATCATGTAATAACTCACTATTAACCAGGGTGGATCTGATTTTAAATCACTAATAAAAAGGCTTGATATAAAATTCTCATGTTCGTGTGACCCCAGGTTTGAGGGCCTGCTCAATTTATGTTACATTGTTGAAAATAACTGCATGTATATAAAGTATATCTGTTTTTTCTGTCAGGCTGGGTGACTGGACTCACTACAGAGCCAGTCCACAGGGAATCTGGTCCTGGTGAGGAACTCAAAGTAAGTCAAGAAATGCAAGCTAAAGTAGCATCTTTAAGGTGAGTGCTAACAACTCTGTACAGTGTATTTCATGCAGTTCTAATGAAATTAGTTTTGTTGAATGCTTGATAGCAATCCTATCCATTACTATGTACCCAGGTCTGAGCTGGAGCAGCTGCAGTTCAAGGTTGTGCAGGAGAGAGAGAAGTATCAGCACTCGTCGCAGTCTACCACGGCAGTCTCAGCAGTGCCAGTCTTCAGTATAAATGACAAGTTTACACTTAATAAGGATGATGCCAGCTACAGCCTTATTTTAGAGGTTCAGATGGCTATTGACAATGTTCTTATACAGGTAAGTGATTGTAGACTATGTTGTATGACATGTGAATAAAGGAATACCGTATATACTCGAGTATAAGCCGACCCGAATATAAGCCGAGGGACCTAATTTTACCACAAAAACTGGGAAAACGTATTGACTCGAGTATAAGCCTAGGGTGTGCCTCAGTATGCCTCACTGTGTCCATGACTAGACTGACGTTTAACATGGGAGTCTATGGAAGGGGTGCCCGGCTTTGAAAAATCAGTGCTCCCCGGCCGTAGGTCCCCTGGACAAGAAACTTTGCACACTTATAGATGAAGAGTGGGGCTACATGTGTGCCAAGTTTGGGGTCCAGAGAGCCTATGACCGGCCAGTACCGGGTCCCCAAAGTCACCAGAGAAATTACCGTTTAACATGGGAGTCTATGGAAGGGGTGCCCGGTTTTGAAAAATCGGTGCTCCCCGGCCGTAGGTCCCCCGGACAAGAAACTTTGCACACTTATAGAGGAAGAGTGGGGCTACATGTGTGCCAAGTTTGGGGTCCAGGGGACTTACGGCCGGCCGGTAAAAAGGTGACTCGAGTATAAGCCGAGGGGGGCATTTTCAGCACAAAAAATTGTGCTTAAAAACTCGGCTTATACTCGAGTATATACAGTAATCTTAAAGTGGAATGCCACTCAAAACCTGCAGTCAGCGGCTCATTGCGAGGGGAATATCTCCTAAACCGTACAGGTTTAGGAGATATTCATTTTACCTACAGGTAAGCCTTATTATAGGCTTACCTGTAGGTAAAAATGTGAAAGCGGGGTATACAACCGCTTTAAAGCATCACCTATGGATAGTAAAATGTATGTCGTTTGTCACCACTGCACGGGCGTGTGCAAATTTTAAAGCGTGACATGTTTGGTATCCATTTACTTGGTGTAACATCCTCTTTTATATTGTACAAAGAAAAATTGGGTTATGTATTGTGTTATTTTGCACTAAAATTTAATAAGGTGTATTTTTTCCCCAAAAAAATGCATTTGAAAAACCACTTCTCAAATACAGTGTGACATAAACAATTGCCGAACCCACCAATTTATTCTCTTTGTGGGGGTTCTAAGTAATTTTCTAGCAAAAAATATTGATTATGACATGTAAACATAAAGTGCCAGAAATGGCCTGGTCTGGAAGTGAATATTATAGTCCCCTTTTCCCATCTTCTGTGGTGCTCCCATCAAAGTGAAGAATTACCTGGTTATGCTAAGTACTTATGCAGGAATGGGGGGGGGGGGGGCGCACTTAAAAAAAAAAAAACAACCTTGCTATTTAGGTGCTTCACCCTAGTAGTGAATTAAAGCTTAAGCATTTTGTGAAAGGACGTCACTGCATGTATGTTTATGTTTGCAGAGCGATGTTCCTGTAGATCTCCTGGATGTGGATAAGAACTCAGCGGTTGTGAGTTTTAGTGGCTGCGAAAGTGAGGTGAGGCTGTTTTCATGTCATTACTGGTAAAAAAAAATAATTTATATATATATATATATATATATATATATATATATATATATATATATATATGTATGTGTCTTTTAAAATGGATTTTGCCATGTCTTCTTTACCCCACAGCCAAATGGAAACTTCCTGCTTGCTACTTATCGTTGCCAGGCAAACACCACCAGACTGGAGCTGAAGGTGATATGTAGAACACATTTATTCTTGTTGTATTGCCAGCACACAAAGCTTTTGTTAATAATAACCTGTGTGGCATTTCTGCTTTGCAGATTCGGTCAATTGAAGGGCAGTATGGAACATTACAAGCCTATGTAACACCTAGAATTCAACCCAAAACCTGCCAGGTGCGGCGGTACCTGATTAAACCTTTGTCTCTTCATCAGAGGAGCCATGTATTCGATCAAAACAGGTACTTCTTGAAAAGCTATGCAGGAAAATGCATGGTTCATGAAATGACCCTGGGGTCATGGCCAGTAAATATACGTGACTTTTACTGCTGCATAGATATTCTGTTTACAATTATCATTTCCTGAAAGTGGATATATTTGGCCTAAAAAAACATTAGAAACTGAAAAAGAAACGATCGTGCACCCCACGTGTTTTTATACATGTTAAAGGAAACCTGTACCAAAAGAATATAGATGCTCCTGTTGCAGACTTCTCCTAAAAAATGCTAGTTCCCTGGCTATCATGCTTATCCAATGGCATTGATTCTTTCTTAGGCCTCGTACACACGGCCGAGATTCTCGTTGAAAAAAACATGTCGTTTTTTTCGACGAGATTCTTGGACAAGAAACTTGTCCCGGCCGAGTGTACACACGCTCGTTTCAAAGAACCCGCGGTTCTTTGAAAGGAGTGTATGCGGTGACGTCATCGACTATGTTGAGCATGCGCTCGTCACATTCGATGCCGTCGCCGCCATCTTGGTATACCCTACGTATGCCTAGGAAGCTACCGCGCATGCGTCGAATTCATTTCGAACATGCGCGGGCTTCCCGGCGGACAGGTAAGTGTACACACACTCACTTTTCTCGTCGAGAAACATGCCGACGAGAATCTCGACGAGAAAATAGAGAGCAGGTTCTCTATTTTCTCGTCGAGGTTTCTTGTCGGTTTTCTCGACGAGAAACCCGATAGCAGCGTACACACGACCGATTTTGTGTACGAGGCCTAAGACTCGGGCGTAGAATAAGTATGCAGACCAGGGGTTCTAATTTCACTCCCTGCTTGCTTGTTCTGTGCAGAATTTTTTTTAAAATAGCAATGCAATATTTCTCTCTGTACTGGGGGTTTTTTTAAACTGAAATTCCAGCCAGCAAGGGAGGTCAGCCAAATAATTAAAGTCGAACTTTACCCATTACCCATACCAACTTGATAAAATATAAGGTTCTTTAGCACGAAATACATTAATAGTTATGCTACCAAAATTTGTGTGTACTGTAAATTACTATTCTGGTAATATTAAAGACAATTGTCAACACATTTAAAAAAATGGGACTTCGAGCCAAATATTAACAATACTAGCCATTGTTAAAAATAGCTGGCTAACTTTTGATGGTTGTGGTGGGTGGTAGCACTATGGGTAATTTCAGGCACTGGATGGTGCCTAGCACACAACGAGGAATAGATTTTCATCTTTTTTTTTAAGCTTTACTTCAAGCCTCCATTATTCTCTCAGTGCAGGTAGATTTAGCAGAATTCTTGTATGGGAGAACCTGGATGGGACTGTAGCCTCTTGCTTCATGTTTCTGTGCTGAACTTGGATGGGACTGTAGCCTCTTGCTTCACGTTTCTGTGCTGAACTTGGATGGGACTGTAGCCTCTTGCTTCATGTTTCTGTGCTGAACTTGGATGGGACTGTAGCCTCTTGCTTCATGTTTCTGTGCTGAACTTGGATGGGACTGTAGCCTCTTGCTTCATGTTTCTGTGTTGAACCTGGATGGGACTGTAGCCTCTTGCTTCATGTTTCTGTGCTGAACTTGGATGGGACTGTAGCCTCTTGCTTCATGTTTCTGTGTTGAACCTGGATGGGACTGTAGCCTCTTGCTTCATGTTTCTGTGCTGAACTTGGATGGGACTGTAGCCTCTTGCTTCATGTTTCTGTGCTGAACTTGGATGGGACTGTAGCCTCTTGCTTCATGTTTCTGTGTTGAACCTGGATGGGACTGTAGCCTCTTGCTTCATGTTTCTGTGCTGAACTTGGATGGGACTGTAGCCTCTTGCTTCATGTTTCTGTGTTGAACCTGGATGGGACTGTAGCCTCTTGCTTCATGTTTCTGTGCTGAACTTGGATGGGACTGTAGCCTCTTGCTTCATGTTTCTGTGCTGAACTTGGATGGGACTGTAGCCTCTTGCTTCATGTTTCTGTGCTGTACAGCCTCCCGTTCATCAGCTGCACCAAGGGATCAGACCTTTTTTCCTGGTTTAGACCTTGTTATACGTGGCAAGCTGAAGAAAAGGGAGGATTGCAACACCTAGGTGTTATGTTTTTTGTTATTTCCTGTATGTGTCTGATTGTTAAATGCATGGTGACCCCATAATTTTTTTTTTTTTTTTTGTATTATTTAGAGAACGTTGTCTTTTTTTAATGATTGAGTTTGTTTTTTGCCAAGTCTGTATGTACGTTGTACAGCTGTGCTCATTGATCCTCTTCTTTATGTATCTATCGGTTTACTTATACCCATAAAACAGGTAATAGGGTTTTTTATCTGTTGCAGGCCCATGAATACTCTGAGCTTGACTGGCCAGTTTAGTTTTGCTGAGATCCATTCCTGGATGGTGTTCTGTTTGCCTGAAGTCCCAGAGAAGCCTCCAGTTGGAGAAGACATTACTTTCTACTTTCGGAATACGTTTCTGGACACACAGCTGGAATGCTCATACAGGTAAAAAAAAAAATCTACAGAACACAAAGAACTTCACGGAATCCCAATTTCTAGTAACACTATTTCACAGCCAGCAGGTTTTAAAAGTAGGCTCCTGCAAGTGTGTGCACTCTTGTGGCTGGCTGCTGGAGCACCCAGGGGCCCTGAAAACCAGGGCGCTCTTATGTGCATATCCAAACTTCTGTAAAGAAAACGCTCTGGTTTGTCCCATCTCCCCTTTTGCACCTCATTGTCAGTCAGTAAATCCAACCTTATTCAGAGAAGAAAATAGTAAGGGGAAAAAGATCAGAGATTGAATCTCTCAGTTGACATTCCCATTATGAAATACCCCAGGTTAGGTGGCTCCAAACCTGGTGCTGCAGAAGGTGCATAAAGAGGGCTGTAGGTTCCTACTGCCAGCTTAATAGGCCCTCTAGCACAACGAGTTTACTCAAAGGGGAGTTTCAGACTTTTTTATGTTTATTAAAAGTCAGCAGCTACAAAAAGTGTAGCTGCTGGCTTTTAATAAACAGACACTCACCTGCTCCACTGTCCAGCGACGCGGCCGCCCGGAGCGTCGCTCCTCTCTGCTGGTGTCTCCATTCATAGTGTGGGGACCCGGCCGCGACAGCTTTCGGCTTCAATGCCGGGCACTCACTGCGCATGCGCGAGTCGCGCTGCGCTCTAGGAGTGGACAGGCGATCGCCTGGGACCTGTCACGTGTCCCAGGTGATCGCCTACAGGGAGGGGCCGCCTAAGGCGATATGACGTGTCGCCTAAGCGGTCCCTGGGCGGCAGGAGGAAGTGGGACAGGAAGTCCCACTCCTAACGAAGCCCCCACTCCCCCCCCCCTCCCAAAAAAATTACATGCCAAATGTGGCATGTAAGGGGGCGAGGAGTGGTTTAAGCGGAAGTTCCACTTTTGGGTGGAACTCCGCTTTAAAATGGTATTAAAGCTTTGTTTTTTAATAACAAATATGTTATATTGCCTGCTCTGTGCAGTGGTTTTACACAGAGTAGCTCTGATTCTCTTCTATTTGGGCCGCTCCTGGCTCCTCCACCTTGAGCAGTGCCCCAGGGAAAGCTGTTTGCCCTGTGGGCAATGCTGCGTGCTCACTCCCGAGCCACTGCTCTATGTCCATAAGACACATAGAGCTGCACCCCCCCCCCACTCTCTGCTCATTGGGTCACTGACTGTGACTGACAGAAGTATGAGCCAATGAGCTTCAACTGCTGTCTCAGCCAATGAGGAGGGAGAGTCCCGGGACAGCCGAGGCTATTGTGAACATCGCTGGATCGGAGGGAGCCCAGGTAAAGTTTGGGGGGGGGGCACATCACAAAGAAGGTTTTCTTTTTTTTTTTTTTTAAACCTTTCAGCCTTTAGAACCACTTTAAGGCCCCATTCACACTTTCAAATGGGGCCATTGCACCACACTTGAGAATGGGGCTGTTTGCCATTGGCTGCGGGATACTCAGTGGAGATTCCCTGCAATAATTGCCAGGGCCAATCATTTACAGGTAATCGCTCCACAAGCAGTTACATGTGAGTGGCCGCAAATAGCTCTGGCAGTAGTCAGTCTCCTATGGCTTTCAAAAAAGCTTCTTGCTCCCAGCAGCTAATCGCAGGGAACCCCATGCAGCAAATGACCCCATTCACTAGTGTAACTGGGGCCTCAAGGAAAAAATATATAGATTACTAACAATCCCCTCCTGAAAATTCTAGTTGCCTTGCGGTGGTGGTCATCCATGGCTTCAATCAATGCATTCTATATCTCTAATCGAGAACAAGGAGTTCTCGCATTACTTGCTGTATGCTTGTTCCTTATCATTGATTCAAAGCCACGGGAACAGCATAACAGCCAGGTGATGGGTCAACAGTGACAACCCACATAGCTCTTTCAGTAAAGAGTTTCTTTTAACTGACCCAATTTCCCATCACCTCAAAATTATTAGATTTTTTCTCTTGTGCGTATTTATGCTGTTTCCTTGCATGAAATTGCCATGCTGTTCCATGTGCATTAGAAATATAACTGCATAGTTTTAATCCATAACCAACATCAGAAGTATATTTTGTAGTGTTTTGCTGGACAGTTGGGCAATACTGTAATGAAATCTGTTTTGTAGCTATAATCGGTTGTTCTTCTCATTACAGAAAAGGTGAAGGAATCTTTAACTCAGACAATATCTCCACAATTTCAATTCTGAAAGATGTCTTGTCAAAGGAAGCCACTAAAAGAAAGATAAATCTAAATATATCTTATGGTATGTTTTGTTTTTGTTTTTTTGTTTTTTTAAAAAGACTTTACAGCAGTGGTCTCCGAACTGTGGCCCGGGGGCCAGATGCAGCCCTTTGCTTGACTTTACCTGACCCTTGGGGCACTATTCCTCCCACTGATATAAGACACTATTCCGCCTTCTGATAGAAGACAATATTCCTTCTACTGACACCTGCAAGGGTGCATAATTCCTACCACTGACACCTAAAATGGGGCATTTTTTCTCCCCCAAATATCAAAGATGGGGCACTGTTTTATCCCAGTGATGCCAAGACAATGGGGGTTAGTTACAAAAGGCAAATTCACTTTGCACTACAAGTGCAAAGTGCACTTGGAAGTGCAGTCGCTGTAAATCTGAGGGGTAGATCTGAAATGAGGGGAAGCTCTGCTGATTTTATTATCCAATCATGTGCAAGCTAAAATGCTGTTTTTTATTTTCCTTGCATGTCCCCCTCAGATCTACAGCGACTTTCAGTGCAATTTCTTTTTTTGTTTACAAAAGTTTATTGGAAAAAACATAAGGCAGCTACAGAGTATACATGATACAAAGGATCAGCAGTAAGACAGCTGTGGTACATGTAGTTGAACTTAAAAATAAAAGGTACAACAATATTGTAAAGGAGTTCCTAATGAAGAATACAGAAAAGGGCATAGAAGAGCATTTACTGATATAAATCTATGGTAAAAAAGGAAGGTAGATTGGAGGTGAGTGGGGTGATTCTGGTATGATGAGGAAAGTTTGAGATTAATGTTGAGTGGTGTTCCAGTAGGACCATTTTGATTCATAAGTTTGGAGGCTATCATTTAAGGTGTGAAAGATTTTTTCAGATATTTTAATAGTGTCCATTCTAGAGAGTACCTGTGACCAGATAAGATTAGTAGACCTCCAATTGAGGGCTATCATCCATTGTATAGAACTGCATAAAGAATGGAACAATCTGAGGCAGGGTCTAGGAATATCAGGTATATTAGAAAATAATAAACATGTTTGAGGTGTAAGGGTGATCCTGTGTTTTGAGGATTGCTCGAATCTATCAGCAGCCATCTGCCAGATCCGAGCTAGGAGAGGGCAGTCCCAAAATGTGTGCAAGATGGTACCCTGTTCCAGACAACCTCTGAAACAGTTAGGGGAGACTGAGGGATAAAATTTGTGGAGTCTAGAGGGAGATAGGTACCATCTAGTAAATAATTTCACTGGGTTTTCTCTAAAAGAGATAGCCTTATTGCACTTACGGAGGTTGTTATACATAGAACACCATGACTCCTCTGAAAAAGAACAGTTTAATTCAGTTTCCCAGTGAAGCATTGGAGCTGATTTTACTTCTAGTGAGGAGTTGCTGAGAAAATGATAGAATCTGGAAATCAGGCCCTTGTCTCTAGGAGAGGAAATACATATCTTTTCAAATATGGTATTAGAGAGGTGAGTGTTTAAAGAATAATGCTTTGCATAGAATGATCTAATCAGTTGATAGCGATCATGTTCAGATTCTGGGAGGTTATATTTTAATTGGAGTGTGATGAAAGGAGTGAATTCCCATTTGGTTTGAAGTGATTTTAAAGTGGTTAGGTTATTCTTCTCCCAGAGTGAAAATAGTGATCTGCTGTTGTATGCCAATTCCAGTCTGCTATCACCTAGGATGGAAGCCAGCGGGGGGGGTGGCGGAGGTGATGTCATATGTACTTCTGATCTTGTGCCAGAGTTGTAGAAATTGGGCTACTATCATGTTGTGTTTAAGGAGGTTGCGGTGCAAAACAGAGTTTGATCATAGAATCCCCTGTAGATGAAAGGGGAGAATAGATGTGGACTCAAATCTTTTCCAGGGTATGTCCTGGTTAGGGGAGAACCACTGGCATAGCTGATTGAGTCTTGCAGCTAAGAAATAGTGCCAAAGGTTTGGGAGTCCTAGACCACCCCTAGACTGCGGCCTATGTAACAAAGCATAGCTAAATCTTGATTTTTTTTCTGCCCAGATAAACTTGTTGAGTATCCTCTGGATAGAATCCAACCTAGTTTTTGATATGTTAATGGGAAGGGCACGGAAATAGTATAACAGTTTGGGGATGATGATCATTTTTACAGTACATATCCTGCCGAGGAATGAGATATGGAGGGAGGACCATGATTTAAGGATTGAGCTAATTTGTGTGAATAGGGGAGGGTAGTTGGTTTTATATAGGGATTTGTAGCATGATGTAATGTGAATACCCAGGTATTTAAAGGAAAGAGGGCACCAGATGAACTGGAAATTGTTTTGTAAAAGGTTCTGCAGGTTTAGGGGAAGGTTGATTGGCATAGCTGAGCATTTGTTTATGTTAATCTTAAGGCCAGAGACATCATGGAATATATTAAGAACTTTAAGTAGGGTGGGGATAGAGGTGAGGGGTTCAGTAAGGAAGATGAGGGCATCATCTGCATAGAGGCTGATCTTGAATTCCTCTTGAATGATTGTGAAACCCTATAATGTCGGTGTTGTTCCTAATGGCGTGAGCAAGGGGTTCTATCGCTAACGCGAAAAGAAGAGGGGAAAGTGGGCAGCCCTGTCTAGTTCCCCTACCAAGGGGGAAGAATTCTGAATTATTTCCTGGAATTTTGATACGCGTTTGAGGTGAGTGGTATAAGGCATTAAAGCCTTGTATGAAATTTTCTGGGATGCCAAATTTGGGGAGGAGAAGATTCAAGTATGACCAGTTTACACTGTCAAAAGCCTTATGTATGTCTAGGCTGAGGAGACATGTCTGACGTGTGTGCAAATTAGCATCTTGGATGATATTAGTAACCATCCTGATGTTATCTACTATTTGACGGCCAGGTATAAAACCTGTTTGGTCTGGGTGCACCAGGGGTGAGATTACTTTTGCTAGTCTGTCAGCCAGAATCCTACCAAATATTTTAAGGTCGTTGTTAAGGACCGATATGGGGCGAAAGTTTTGGGGGAGGGAGTGGTCTTTATGGGGTTTAGGGAGAAGGGATAGATTAGCAAGGAGCATTTCCTCCGGAAAATAATTGCCCTCCAGGATATAGTTAAATAGTCTAGAAAGACTAGGGGCTAGTAAAGGGGCAAATTTCTTGTAGTAAAGGGATGAATACCCATCTGGGCCAGGGGCTGTAGAATTTTTAAGAGATTTAATTATTGAGATGACCTCAGCCTCGGTACAGGGTTTCTTAAGAGAGTCGATCTGTGGTTGGTTTAGTGAGGGAAGTTGCAAGCTGTCCAGCCAAGCTAGGGAAGTCCTATCTGGGCGGCCTTTAGGATTGGACAATAGCTCCTTATAGAAAGATGTGAATATTTTTAGTACCTCTTTGGGGTGCGTAGCTAGATTACCTCTATGGTCTCTGAGTTTGTATATGTGGGTGGGTCTGTTGTCTTGGTTGAGTTTTCTAGCAAAAGCGGCAGAGGGAGAGTTACAGTGTAGTACAAATTTTGCTTTCGAAAATCTAAGGGATCTTTCAGTGCTTGCGGAGAGGATGAGATCAAGAGCTTCTCTTTTAGATTTTATTTGAAAGGTAAATTCTTGAGAGGGGGAGTGTTGTAGCTTGTTGTATAGGCGCTCCAGATCTTTTGTTAGGCATTTGATATCTGTAAGTCTCTCCTTATTTTTGGAGGCGGCTAAATTGATTAGGTGGCCCCGTATGACAGCCTTATGTGCAACCCACAGAGTGGTGGGAGGGGTCTCAATATTAGTGTTATCAATAAAGTAGTTCTCTATGTGGGCGGACATTAATTGAATGTTGGAGATGTTGGTTAGTAGAGAGTCATTGAGACTCCAATTAAAGGGGGAGGGGGAGTGGCCTATAGCAGAGGTTTTAAGGGATGTTATGTTGTGGTCAGACCATGGGCATGGGTGTATATGGGCTTGGGAGGAATTTGCTAGGATGATGGGGGTACAGAAAATATAGTCCAACCTGGCATAACAATCATGGGGATGAGAATAATGTGTGAATGCTTTTACCCCTGTGTTGTGGGCCCTCCAAGAGTCTACAAGTTGTAGTTTATTAATGGAGCGGTTAATGGACTTGGAAAAGGCCTTAGAAGAAGGGGTGACTCTACTCCTGTCAAGGGCAGGGTGAGCCGAGAGATTGAAATCTCCTCCCAACACCATATGTGGGGAGTTATATCGATCCAGGGTCTCAAAAAATTGAGTGAAAAAAGTTGACTGTGAGTCGTTTGGAGCATACACTGAGGCAATGGTAATTGCTCGATTATTTATGGTACCTTTTTAAGAATGATGTATCGACTCTCAGCGTCTTTAAAGACAGACTGTATGTCAAAGATAATGGAGTTGCGTACAAAAATTGCAACTCCACGGGTCTTGTTGGTAAATGTAGTATAGTGGTATTGGTTGTAGGTTCTATCAAAATAGTTAGGGGGGTTGGAGGATGCAAAATGTGTTTCTTGTAGCAAGATGATGTCTGCGCCCAGTCGTTTATAGTGGTTGAAAGCTTTTTTCCGCTTATGTGGTGAGTTGAAGCCCTGGACATTATGGGATATTATTCTAAGATACGTCATTTTTTAAAAATAAAAAGATATAACTGGGGGAGGTGGACCATGGAGGTTAATAGTATTGAGTAGGGGACCAACGTTGGGGAGGCTACGCCATATTGCATTGAATAGAGCTGCATCACGAGGGAGAGATTATTTAATAATATCAGTTGAAATAGAAAACGCATAAGTGTACCATGTAATGAGAACAAAATATAACAATATAGCTGTGCTAAACTTAGGTAGCATAGTTGCATGTATCTTGGTGAATACTGATTTCCAATTTTTTGGTAAACCCAGTAACTAGCCATATTGGCTGTGTGAACTAAAAAGGTCAAAATGACAAGTAGGAATATGGGGACAAGGGGAAACTTGTCACGAAATTCAAAAGGAGAACCTTGAGGACAAAACGTGTCCTCGACCCGCATACCTGGTCAGGTGCGTCACCATAAAAATGGAGCAGCAGCAAACCACAGCAGCAGGTGGGGGGTCAATCTAGCGACAACGGATGCTTCAGGCATATAAAATACACATATGAGAAACAAATAACAGTAATGTGCATGGAGCTAGAACAACAAATCAGTTAGCAGCAATGATTATAATGAAATATATTGAGTGGATGAATCGGAGACAGGTTAAAAAAAAAAAAAAAAAAAAAAAAAAGGGAAGGGAGGATGCCGTAGCAGCGTTGTGTTCCGATGCCTAAATTAGGCACTTATTTCCATGGCAGCACCAGGATATGGTATAAGTTCAGCTTAGAATGTGTATAAACAACACTGAGCTCCAGCCTGGGTGTTAGGAGCAATTAACAACAATAACCGGAACATAGTACCTTTTGTAATGAGCGAGGATAGCTGTGAGACGATGGATCAGGTACTGTCCATTTTTTGGATTGCAGGGAAATTGTGTCCATGAGATCAATATCTGACCTAAAGACAGGGAGAAAAAAAACAACAAAACAGAACCACAAAAACCACCAAACATCTTTTAGGAGAGCGTTCAAGCTGCTTGGTCTTGGAAAGCGTGATGTAGCCTTCTCTGGTCTCTCTGGCTACGGCGAGTGGAGGGTGTGGCCCATAAAGGAGAGGATCTAGGGGTGGCGGGAGGACGGTTAGGAGATTGCTGCTGCAACAGTCCCAGTTTCACCAAAAGTTCCTTGCCCTCTATTACGTTGTACACTGTGTACGTTGTGCCATTGTGAGGTATTGAGAGCTTAAAGGGGAAGCCCCAACGGTATTTGATTCTTGCAGTTTGCAGGATATTAGTAACCTCCTTCATCCTGCGTCTCCTATCCAATGTGGCAGGGGAGATGTCAGGGTAAATTTGCAATCTTTTCCCCTCCAGAGAGATATTCGGAGTGTTCCTGGATGCATGCATGATATCCTCTTTAACAAGGAAGTCCTTCATACACATTATAATGTCCCTGGGGGGTTTGTCAGGTGTGGGTTTGGGACGGAGGGCTCTATGAATCCTGTCACATGTAAAAGCTGAGAGGGGTTTATCTGGCAAGAGGCTATGAAAGACTTTAGTGACTACAGGCATCAGGTCTGTGACTGATTCTGGGACTCCACGCAGCCTGATGTTCTGGCGACGATTTCTATTGTCCAGGTCCTCAACCTGTGCCTGCATAAAAGCAAAGTTATCTGCTAGGTTTTCAAAGTCCTTCCTAAGGTCATTGTGAGCCAGAGAGAGTTCGTCATGTTTGGTCTCAAGTAACTCTGTGCGGCTGCCTATACTGGCAATCTCCTGTGAGAGGGCTGCGGTGGAGTTATGCACTTCTCTCTCTATCTTATCAACCAGCTTGTCATAGATGGCCGTGAGGCTGGCATCTAAGTCTGCTTTAGAGAGGGGGAGGTTGTACTCACAGTTCCCTTGTATGGCAGGGGGGACAGGTGAAGTCTCCACAGATACTGCGTGCAGGGCCGCGCCGGCGCCATTTTGGGACATCTTGCTGCCCTTCTGCTCAACCTTCAGAAGAAAGTTTGTAAAACTTCGCTGAGAGCGCCGAATCCGCGCCTTCTTAGCTGATGGCATGCACACTGTCTTCCTACAGGGGTGATGACTGAATTCGCCAAGTTTAGTGCTGTATAGCCCTGTGGATCCAGCCTGAAAGGACCGGGTCTGGCGGAGCTGAGCTCAGGCCTGTCCTTCCTGCATCGTGCCGCGCATGCGCCCGCCTTCAGTGCAATTTCAAGTGCACTTTGCACTTGTAGTGCAAAGTGGATTTGCCTTTAGTAAATAACCCCCAATATCTACCATAACTGGCCACAGTCCAGCCCCCCTCCTAAACTCTGAAGAATAGTAAACTGACCCTTTGGTTAGAAAGTTTGGAGACCCCTGCATTACAGGCTACTTCAGTCACAGACAATAGCAAGGCATACGTTGGTTCTCGGTTTTTGGAGACAGGTGCAGATATTCTTATGGTACCAAAAATTTGCATACAAATGTTTATATAAATGCACCTGTACTCTTGCCTATCCAAAACCCTTCACCCCCCTCCTTACAAGAAACCCCTATATTAACCCTTAAAAGTTATCATAAGCTTTTGAGGGTTAAATGCACCCTTTAAAGTATATGTGAAGCCCACACTTAGTTTTAGCTTTATATAGAATGTAGAAATGTTAATATTTCTATCTGTGTCCCTACTGGGGATATTCCCCCTCAATATTGGTCCTAGTAACCTTTGTATTGAGTGCAGAAGATGGGTAATCCAAAATATTTGTGCTCTTACAAGAAGAGGAGGTGATGGGAGATCTTCCAATGAGTAAATAGGTTTTGGAGACAACTGTCTATGAGGTGTATTTCCTTGGTTTGTTGGTTTTCACAATATCTCCCTGCTGGGACAGAAATCTAGCTGATAGCTACTGGTCAGCTGTAAAGATCCAACTCTGTAATTGTTATTGACCTGTTAATTGTTAACCAAAAGTCTGCACAGGCCTTCAATAGGCCAGTAAACAGGTCAGTGTAGGAAAATTCTCTGTTCTCAGGATTAGATGTTCATCTCAATTATCTTCAGTTTAGATGAGCATCTGGCAATTTTATTTAAATACTGTATGTAAATACCGTATATTTATTAGAGTATAAGCTGAGTTTTTCAGCACATTTATTTTGTGCTGAAAATGCCCCCCTCGGCTTAATCTCGAGTCTGTGTCCAACTTCAAATTTGTGCGCCTGATCCCAGCCGGCCGTAGGTCCCCTGGACCCCAAACTTGGCACACATGTAGCCTCACTCTTCCTCTACAAGTGTGCAAAGTTTGGTGTCCAAGAGCCCCACGGCCGGGGAGCACCGATTTTTCAAAGCCGGGCACCCCTTCCATAGACTCTAATGTTAAATGGTAATTTCTCTGGTGATTTTGGGGACCCGGTACCGGCCGGCCCTAGGTCCCCTGGACCCCAAACTTGGCACACATGTAGCCCCGCTCTTCTTCTATAAGTGTGCAAAGGTTGGTGTCCAAGAGACCTACGGCCGGGGGGCACCGATTTTTCAAAGCCAGGCACCCCTTCCATAGACTCCAATGTTAAACAGTCATTTCTCCGGTGATTTTGGGGACCCGGTACCGGCCGGCCCTAGGTCCCCTGGACCCCAAACTTGGCACACATATAGCCCCACTCTTCATCTACAAGTGTGCAAAGTTTGTTGGCCGGGGAGATCAGGAGATCAGGTAGGGAGATTGGGCACAGTGAGGCATGGACACAGTGCGGCACAGTGAGGCATGGACACAGTGCGGCACAGTGAGACATGCAGATGGACACCCTAGGCTTATACTCGAGTCAATACGTTTTCCCAGTTTTTGGTGGTAAAATTAGGTGCCTCGGCTTATATTCAGGTCGGCTTATACTCAAGTATATACGGTATTATTAATCCTTTTAAGGTGTCTTGCACAAATATTACCACCCTTGTTTTTGTTTTGTTTTGTTGCATTACAACCTGGAATTAAAATGGAGTTTTAGGCATTTGTACCATGTGATGTACAGAACATGCCTACAACTTTGAAGGTGCAAAATATTTTATCGTATTCGTACAATAGGGGACACAGAACATGTATTTATAGACCATGGGTCGTTTGCTGCTACTTGTTCTCCTCTGGAAATGTTTTTTTTTTTTTTTTTTTTTAAACCTTTGAATTTTTTACCGTCTTAAGCTTCTCTTAACATTCAACTACTTACTGCCTTGAGCTACTTTAGCAGTTTTTGAATTGCTTTCCCTTCGTGTGTGTTTATCGGGGACCAAATCCAGACCCCACTGTGTAGGGCTGGCCTGTAATGTTTTCTTCAGGCACAGGATCCTGCATTAGGCACTCACTGCAGTGTGTGAAGTTAGCTGCAAGTTTAGGGACGTGGCCAAATTCTGTGGTGCCCAGACCCTTTTTGGGGGTATGCCCATCATGATTGACCTTTAACAGGTCCAGCGTTGTGAAAAAGCTAAGACAGGGTTTCCCTGTATAGAGACTCTGGTTCTTTAACACTATCCACAGGGCAAAGCACACTATGCCGGTTAGTGGGCAGAGGATTTGGGATTTTTTTTTTCTTTTCTTTATTATGATAACCCCTACCATTTTGTCAGTAGTGCTTCTCAGTGTGAGCACTTTGAATTTGGTATTCTTTCCCTCCTATATGGACTGTGTCATGCCTCCCAGATGACAAAAACACATGAATTACATTGCTGCAATCCTGTCGCCATCTTCTTTGGAGAAACAGGCACGGGAACTGGGTCAGCACGTAAGTTATACTGGCTCCTTCTCTGTACACGCAAAACCCCATCCATTCTGTGCTCCTAAATCGTGAGTACCCCACTGGCAATCTCCCTCACTAGCACAGACACAAGGGAGCTGGGACTAAAGGCCAGAACAACATGCAAATCCCGCTGATGGACTACAGTAAACACTGAACACTCAGGGTTGCTCCCAGAGCAATGTCCTACATTGGCACTGTACTGCTCATGTGACTCTGGCTCTTTCTTGGGTGTGCACCATGCGACCTTTCTGGACAAAAGCAGATTTCTCTGCCACTATTTCAGAATTCTTCAGCCAAAATGCTATGCGTCCTCTATTCCCCCTGACCCTGTTCAGGAATCAGGAGTTGAATCCCCTTTTACTTGTAGATATTATGGAGTAATGTATCAAGGACATTGATTTTGTAGTGGGGGAAGGGGAGGATTTTCCTCCCCCTGCGTCTTATGAGCAACAAGCTATGACTTTGCGCCAAATGCTTTCCACTGCGGACACACTTTTTGATGAGGTACGCACTAGTCTTTGTTTGACAACGCTTGATTCTCCACAGTCTGAAAAGACCCCTATGAGACCTAAGAGAATGGCTAAACCTAAAAGACTTTTCCCGTACAACACCCAAAAAATTACAAAAACTGGGTTTTTAAACCGGCACTCCAGAAAACTATTCACATATAGCTCCTCATACAAATATATAAACATTTTCACAAAACTTTATTACAAGTATTTTTGCCAGCATCTGTGGAAGTCAGTATGGCAAGGTACCAGTAGGACAGAGGTTTATTTTATGGCCAGTCTGGATAAAGTGCTAGACACATGCTATGAGCTTTTATGTTTTGGATAGCAAGATTATTTGAAATTTATATTATCCTTGGGGTAGAGTTTTTTTTCCATTAATCCATAAAGGAATGGTATGTGCTTTCTCTTCTGCCCCCTGATGCCGCCCCAAAGTCTAGGATGATGTTGATGGTCTTTCCACATTTTTGTTGTGTTTTTTCAGAGGGTTGTGTCTTTTTTGTTTCAAGTTATATTCTAATGCCGCCTACACACGATCGGAAATTCCGACAAGAAAACCGTGGATTTTTTTCAGACGGAATGTTGGCTCAAACTTGTGTTGCATCCACACGGTCACACAAAATTCCGATCGTCAAGAACGCGGTGGCGTACAACGCTACAACGAGCCGAGAAAAATTAAGTTTAATTCCGACCATGCGTCAAATTGATTCAGAGCATGCGTGTTTTTTGTGCGTCGGAATTCCCTACAGACGATCGGAATTTCCAACAAGAACTTTTCTTGTCGGAAAAATTGAGAACCAGCTCTCAAATTTTTGGGCTGGAGCATACACACGGTCGGAATTTCCGACCAAAAGCTTACATCAAACTTTTCTTGTCGGAATTTTCGATCGTGTGTACGCGGCATTAATTATACATGGTCATGAAGAAGCGGAATGTGTAGACTAACACTGAAGTAGTAATGCAATTGACATACCGCATGTTTTTATTGTATAACATTGGCATTTTTAATGCTTGTAATAAACTTTTGTGAATTTTTATTTATTTTTTTATATATTTGTATGAGGGGGTTATCTGTGAATGCCTTTCTTGAGTGCCGGTTCGAAATCCCAGTTTTTGTAATTTTTTTGGGTGCCATTACTGTTTGGGAGGTCAGTCCCAGAAATGTATTGCCGTTTGCTGCCACCTCCAAAAGATTTTGTATTGCACAACGTTTGCCATACACACACACACACAGATGATTGTGCTCTTTGTGAGGACTGGCTTAACCCTAAAACGGTTTATATTCCTCCTTAGCCTTGTCATTGAAAACGATTTAACAAAAATTGAATATTTCGGAAGTGGATCCTGCCATTTCAGTTCTCAATCACCTTACAGTTTCTATTGAGGATGTTCCCTCCTTTAATGCCGCGTACACACGACCGTTTTTCCCGTCGAGAAAAATGACATTTTTCCCTTTGGACAAGAAAAACGATCATCTGTGGGCTTTTTGTCTTTTTTCTCGATGGGAAAAACGGCATTAATCACGACGAGAAAAATTAGAACATGCTCTAATTTTTCTCGTCGTGATTCCCGTCGTTTTTTTTCCGCTGCAGTTTTTCCATAGGGAAACACTGCCGCGGAGCCCACACACGGTCGTTTTTTTCGACCAAAAAAAAAATGTCATTTAAAACGGCCGTGTGTGGGGGGAACAAGCTGTTCCTCGTTTTTAACGTCGATTTTCTCGACGGTGTTTTCAACGTCGAAAAAATCGATCGTGTGTATGCAGCATAAGAGTTCTGTTCGTAGGTCTTTTGAGACCATTTTAAAGGCCTTTTTTGTTCTTGCAGGTCCAGCCCTGCAGCCAGCAATTGCTGCCTTGTCTTTTTGCCAGACCCCCGCTAACTGGTGAAAACAAATAAACAGAGACCAGGATTCTGGCTTTTGAAGACCCTGTTCTCTTAGAACAATTACAACTGAAGCCTTTAGCCCTATTGTTTTTTGTTGATGCTCTTGAGAATATAATTTACCAAGTCTCAAGAATGTCTCTTATCTCTGTGTATATGCACAGGATTTTGTGGCTTAAAGCTTGGTCTGCTGAACATGCTTGGAAGAAACATCTATGCATGCCATTTGATGGTGAATGCCTCTTTGGTCAATTCCTTGACAAATTCATAAGGAAAGTAACTGGGGGAAATGTATCTGATCCTGCAAGAAAAATCCTAAGTCTCCTACTCCTATGGCTTCTGCCTTTACTATTTAAAGAAAGGAATCTTTTCATGCTCCCCAGACTTCTACCTCAAAGCCCAGGCTTAACACTTCCATTTGTCGCAAGCCCTGGACTCTCTTTCCAAAAGCCCTTTTGAATTCGAAGGGGCGCCCCACTCCTCAAGTAGAGAGACATCCGTTTGCTTCTGCACCACTCTGGATTCAAGACATCTTGTACCTCTGGGTCCAATCTGTCATTACAAATTGAATTTCTATCCCTGTCCCCTCCTCAGTTTTTTACTTTACAATCTGCCTCCTTTTGGCCTCTTCCAAACAGACCAGACTTACTGACCCAAAACCCTCTGTTCCATTCTGCTTCTTAGTTGATGGCTTCAACAGCATATTGCAGCCCAAGTCCTAAAGTATAGCGATATCTCTGACTCAATTATTCCCACCTTACTCAGAGCAAGGAAGTCCAACTCCTGCAAGATTTACCATTGCACATTGAAAGCCTTCTTTGCATGGTGTGAGGATAGAAGGATTAACCCTAGAGAATACTCTATAACTTGGATTTTTGCCTTTCTTTACTTTGGTCTTGACCAGCATCTGGCCCTAAGGGAACGGTTTCTACCTTATTCACCCTCTTCCAGAAACCTCTTGTCACATAATCCTTTATCAAAACTTTTCTACGAGTTGTTCATATAGATCCCCTTTGAACCAATTAGAAATGATTAGAAGACCTCACCTGTAAGGTTGAGATAGTGTCTGTTAGGCCTGTTTTTGAGTTGGCAGCTTTCTTGTAAAGAGCTTTTTCTTGTTTTGCAAAAGGACAAGGTGGTTTAGAGAGAAACATTAAGGGGGAAGCCCCAAAATACCCATTTTTAACTCCAGGTTGTAATCCAACAAAGCAGGAAAAACACCATGGGGGTAAATACTTTCGCAAGGCACTGTATTTAGCCAAGTCCATTAAACAATAGCAGAATATTTTTTCTTTTAAGCATATCTATAGTCAAAATGTAAATTCATATATTCACTTCTACATTGTAGTTCAGTTATTTTAAGCATACTCCTATTTAAAAATTCTTGAAGTTTGTAAATATACATTGTTAAGATCTCTGCACATTTACTGTATATACTCGAGTATAAGCTGACCCGAATATAAGCCGAGGCACCTAATTTTACCACAAAATAATGGGAAAACGTATTGACTCGAGTATAAGCCTAGGGTGTCCATCTGCATGCCTCACTTTGCCTCGCTGTGCCCATGCCTCGCTGTGCCCATACCTCGCTGTGCCCATGCCTCGCTGTGCCCATGCCTCACTGTCACTGTGCCCATGCCTCACTGTGTCCATGTCTCACTGTGTCCATGTCTCACTGTGCCCAATCTCCCTACCTGATCTCCGGCGCTGTGTGACTAGACTGACGTTTAACATGAGAGTCTATGGAAGGGGTGCCCGGCTTTGAAAAAACGGTGCTCCCCGGCCGTAGGTCCCCTGGACAACAAACTTTTCACACTTGTAGAGGAAGAGTGGGGCTACATGTGTGCCAATTTTGGGGTCCAGGGGACCTACGTCTGGCTGGGAGCAGGCACACAAAGTTGAAGATTTACACAGACTCGAGTATAAGCCGAGGGGGGGGGCATTTTCAGCACACAAAAATGTACTGAAAAACTTGGCTTATACTCGAGTATATACAGTACTTGTCCTGTTGAAAGGCACTGCTGTGTAACCCATTTCACAGAGCCTGACTTCTGATCTACAGAGGTGCTGAGAGGAGGCGTTTCAAAAGGATGAGTTAGTACAGGAATCGCTTCCCTCATTACTGGCCAGGGACGGACTGACAACTCATGGGGCCCCGGGCAATAGGAGATCATTGGGCCACCTGTGTCCCCGCCCACACTCAAGTCACACCCACACAAAGGGAAATAACTTGAACCAATCTTCCCCTGGTGCAGAAAAGAAAAGAGAGAAGTAATGCGGCGTGCTTTGGCGCACCGTGGCAAACAATGGGTGTGGCCAGATTGCAATAAGAAATGGGAGGGGCTTATGGAGCATTGTTAAAGCCCAGGGTCACCTGTACCTGTAAATGTGCTTTGATTGCTGTGCCACAAGCAAGAGTCCCATATACACATATAAACCTCAGCACAATCAGTAAAAAAACGACTGTCTATACAAAACAATCTCTATATAACAAGGACCGTCTCTATATAACAAGGACCGTCTCTATATAACAAGGACCGTCTCTATATAACAAGGACTATCCTTATCAAACGAATTAAAACTATGCAATATACACTTACTAGAGGGATAGAAGACCATAAAATAACAGAGGGGTTTGTGTATAAGGCAGGGACTGTCCCTATTAACCGCTTAGTGACTGTCCCGTGCAGATATACTGTGGAAGGGCGGCCACTCTGTGCCAGATTACGTACCTGTATGTGATCTGACACTTCCGGGTCTGGGGCGCGCATGGGCGCCGCCAGCGACCCGCTTCTGCTGTCATTGGACACAGCAGGGGCCAATCTGTGGGTTCGGACCCGATGTCTCCGTCTTCCCACAGTTAAAGCACCTCCCCCACAATTACAAAGCACTCCCTAGGAGCATATTTAACCCTTTGATCGCCCCTGATGTTAACTCCTTCCCAGCCAGTGTCATTAGTACAGTGACAGTGTATATTTTTAGCACTGATTACTGTATTGGTGTCACTGGTCCCCAAAAAGTGTGACTTAGTGTCAGATTTGTCCGCCGTAATGTTGCAGTCCCGCTATAAGTCGCTGATCGCTGCCATTACTAGTAAAAAATAAATAAAACTCCAGTATATATTCCATAATTTGTAGCTGCTATAACTTTTGCACAAACCAATCAATATACACTTTTTGGGATTTTTTTTACCAAAAATTTGTGCAGAATACAAATTGGCCTAAATTGATAAAGACATTTTGATATATTTTTTTTTATTGTATTTTTTATTATTATTATTATTATTATTATTATTATTATTATTATTATCATCATTATTATTATTATAATGATTATATTTATTTTCAAAATTGTCGGTCTTTTTTTGTTTATCACAAAAAATAAAAACTCAGAGGTGATCAAATATCACCAAAAAAAAGCTGTTTTTTTGGGGAGAAAAAGGACATCAATTTTATTTGGGTACAGCGTTGAACAACAGCGCAATTGTCAGTTAAAATAACGCAGTGCCGTATCGCAAAAAATGGCCTGGTCAAAAAAGGGGGTAGATCTTCTGGAGATGAAGTGGTTAATCAGGGACCTGGACAATGCCATACTTAGTAGTGGGTGAAGGAGAGGGACTGGTCTCCAGGTCACAAACTGTCTCTTTATCTATCAGGGTCCCTGTGTACTTTGACATGCTGTGTATACAATGCCCCTTTACCATGCAGCCGGTGTTGTCCCATGTCTCAATGTAGCACACACACAGGCAGTAGACATGTACAAACACACACTGACCGGTTAACAACCCTCCTCGCCTCGTTCATGGTCCCCTCAAAGCTGGGTAATTGGGTATGATTCTTCCAGCATGGCCACAGAGCATACCAAGCCGGCAGGTTGGGGAGAGGGGAAGTGGAGAAAGTGAGTGAGAAAGTAGCTGCAGACGCATTGCTGTCTTCATTGGCTCACCCATCTATCGCACATCTCTATAGACACAGTGTACTTGTTCCCGGTCCCTCACTCTGACAATCCTATGTGTCTTACTGTATATGGAGAGGGCAGAGGCTGAGCGTTCCCCCTTCCAGACACTCACTGTGTGATCATCGCTGCTGCTAGCTGCTCTAGGGAATTTAATCCTGTGCTGTGAAGAGTCAGGCGCCCAAAGTAGCGAGCCCCAGGGAGGTGAGAGAGAGAACTCCAGCCCCGTTCTGTGAGATGCCGGGATCGGGGCCCCTTAATGACCCCAGGCCCTTTGGGCAGTGCACAAAGTCCCTGAATGGTCAGTCCGCCCCTGCTCATGGCACACTTCAGCACTGTGCCCAGCTGCAGTCTTCTCTTCTCTCCCTCTTCACACAAGGACTGCCGGGCACCAGTGGGAGCCATTGGCTCCTGCTGCTGTCAGTCAAATTCAGTGAAGAGGGAGGGGGGGACAGGGCTGAGCCCAACTATGTATGTGTCAATGGGTGCACACCACCCAGCTCAGGAGAGAACCCGCACAAGTGCCCCCATTGCAAGCAGCTTGCTATTGGGACACTCTGAGGTGAAGAGGAGCCTAGAGTGTCAGCGGAGGACCCCAGAAGAGGAGGTTTGGGGCTGCTCTGTGCAAAACCATTGCATTGGGTAGGTAAGTATAACATGTTTGTTTTTGGGGGTTTTTAAAAGGAGACTTTTCACTTTAAGTTTTGGATGAGTGGGGAAATGTTGAAAACCGCTGTAGTGTTTTATGGCTGTTTCTGTTGGGGAGATTCAGCCTCTCTATTTGTCTTGGTCACCGCGACAAGACATATTGAGGAATGCAAAAATGTATGGCTGTCATCAGAACAGGAGAAAAAATATTTCAACTGTTCTAACAACAAGTTTAGGCTTTGGATATACTTTAACTGCCAACTGTCTATAACTGATGGTTTCTTCAGCCATTTTGAGTTTTCTGATCTTCCTTCTCCTTATCATGACTGTTCTTCTAAGCAGATATAAGTGAAGAATCTGTTGGCCACACGTTGAAAATGATTCATCCGAAGTTGGAGTATCAGCTACTTTTGGCCAAAAAGGTTCATTTGATTGACGCTCTCAAGGTACATTGTCAATATTTCTTGCTTTATCACAATGGCCTTTCTTCGGGAGTAATGTGAATATACTGTACATTCAAATCTTCTGCTGTGCCAGATATACAGTATATATAATGTGTTTTTGAAAGAAGAATATCTGTGCAGTAAAAAATGTATTTCCTTTCTTGGCAAATGGCTATTTTTTTTTTTTTTCAAACAATGTTATGATAAGCCCACAGAATTTACAGCATGTTGGGACTTTTCTATGATTGTCAGTGTAATGCCCTGTCTGCAGAAGGTTGGACACCAAGAGGTTTTTATTCTTTAAGTGCAGTATTTCTCTAGCAAATGTTGACCTTATCACATTATGCTTGGTGGCCTTATGACATTAAAGTGATACTAAGCAGACTTTGTTTAATTTATATTGCCCCATTCGTTTTCTGTATATGGATTATGGCACTGTAATTATACCTTTTTAATAGTACCTTTTTCCTAATCAAAATAAAAAAGCAGCCTTTGGAATCCAGGGTAAAATCTAATCATTAATATCAATAAACTCTTAAATTGGCATACAAATATATAATTGAAATCTATTTTTATTATTTTTTGGCAATAACATGGTGTGGAAGGATTTCTGCCAGTCACAGACTGTGTCACGCCCCTCCAGCCTGTGTCTTAGAATAAGAGGGAGCTGAAACCTCCATTAATCTACATGTAATATCCCACCCCCATTGTGTTTAGCTGGCTAATGGGCATGATGGAGGAGGGAGGGAGTGGGCTGTTGTTTACCACTGTGTATACACCCATATGTGTAACTCTATAGCTACATGGGCTGCTCAGATATGATAGGGAGGAAATGCTCAGCATAGAAATTCACTGAAAACTGAGCATGTGCAGAGCTGCCAACACAGCTCTGCAAAATCCCCAACTGCATTCGGGACTTGGACAGAAGGGGGAGATAGAGAACAGCCAGATCAACCAGGTTTTTGCAGAATACAGAAAAATAATCTTATAATGACTGAGTGAGTATGGGCAGCATGTAATACACCATTTATTGATGGCTTTTAATGATGTTGGTTTAGGATACTTTAATTCTGCAGTTAGGTCCAGACTACTATTTTACATCTTACCTAACCTTATGCATTATTTATCTTTAAAAGCCATACATTGCAGCTAATTTGCAAAAAGTAGAGCTAAGAAAATCAGAGCAGCAGTTAAGCCGGGTACAACCAGCCTGATTTTTCTACAGCCGCTAGCATTTTTGCTAGCTATAGCCGCTAGTAAAAACGATTGTATTTTGCTGGCTTGGAATGCTTCCACTAGTGCCGAAAGGAAAGAAAATCATATCATCTATGGCCTGCTTTAGATTGATTTTTTTTTTTTTTTTTTTTTAAGAGATGAAACCTGAACTGACCAAATTCTTTACGCTGCTTTTTGTGAATCGGCCTATTTTTTTTTTTATATAAAGAGGTCTGAATGCTCGCCTATTTCCCTATCCACCATGACTTGTTCGTTACAAGCATCCAAGTTCTGAAAGCTGATACTCAAAATTTAGCATTCTCCTGTATGATCACATTGCATGTCTATATGTGATTGGTAAGCAAGCCATGGAAGCAATACATTACTTTCTTATCTTTTTAAGGCCCGGTTCACACTGCGTGACTTTCTTGCGACTTTGAAGCCGACATCCCAGCGTGACTTCGCCACGACTTGCATACGACTTCTTTAACATAAGTCAATGCAAGTCCCACCGAAGTCACACCAAAAGTAGTGCAGGAACCTTTTTCTAAGTCGGCGTGACTCAAGTTGCTCCTATTAGAACGGTTCCATTGCACTTAATGGGGTGTGATGCGACGTGCTCAGAAAGTTAGAGCACATGTCGCACCAGTGTAAACGTGCCTTAGTCAAGTATCACAAAGTTGTTTTCTTTATCGTACACCACGGGACACAGAGCTAGTCATTACATAATGGTTAAGGGTCACCAGCGGTGATTGGACACTGGCACAACCAATGGAAGACAGTTCCCCTCCATATAACCCCTCCCATCAGGGAAGTACCTCAGTTTTTTCGCCAGTGTCGAAAGGTGTTGGACGCGTTAGGAGGTGCTAAAGGAAAGCTCTACCAAAGAGACCCTCTGGGGGTAAAAGAGCTATGCTTTCGGATCCATCCAAGACGCCTACAAATGAGCTGAATCTGGATGGGATCCGGGCCTCATCCATGAGGCGTCGCCTGTAATGTCTCTCTTCGGAGGACTGGGCTCTAAGATCCAGCACTTTCGCTATTTCGCTATAAAGTCCTGGTAAGAGTCTTGTACAAGGCCCAGGGGAGAGGTATCCTTTAAATAGGAACCCATATCCCTGAAGGTTGGCACACATAGCCCACCGTGAAGGGTGAAGTTTGGTATCTGTCTGAAAACTTTCAGCAGAAAAACCTGCGGCGTGGATAAGGTGAGATTAGAAGGTCCATAACTAGGTTGGGACCTATTTCAAAAAGTGGATGTCTTCTTTTTTTCCACCACTGGGGGGAGTAAAGAGCTGAATATACTCACCTCACTCTGTTCAGTGTCGGCTTTGGCGAAGTACACTGCTCGTCACCTCCGCTGCTGAGCTTGCTTGAGCACCCCGCTCCTCCTTCCGGTGGCCGATACAGACACCTGCAGATGCAGGTAAGTGGGGACAGGGGCTGATGAGAGTCCTCTCTCACTATGGCCACCACCATAGCGCTAAAGGCCGCGCGCTGCGCGCGGGAGCGCGCTTTATCGGAGGGGGGGGGGGCCGAGGCGTGCGCGGGCACGTGGCGCGCGCAGGCACAGAAACGGCGCCAAATTTAAAAGACTGTCAGTGTAAAAAGCACTGCAGCAGCAAGCAAGCTCGTTAGTTCTCTTGTTCCTGGCAGAGAAACACAGCAGCTATACAGGGACGTAAGACTCCATGTGGTTGGATTGGGTACTTCCTAGAAGACATCCATGTTATGCATAGTTATGTGTTAAAAGTTGCATACTTAATGTATTTGCTAAACTGAACACGGTAGTATATGCATTTAGGTACCTTGTATTTTGTCTAAACAGTAAGTCTTCCAGGGGAAGTAATGCGGACAAAAAGAGATAAAAGAGCACCGCCGCCTGAGACAGGGGGCTCTAGCTGTGCTGACTCGGTACCTTCCTCTCCTGTGTTGCCAAAAGCACCTGTACAGGATGAGCCATTACCTCTGTCAGGTATGGCGGCTTCCCCAGTGAAGCCTGGGCCTGCATATGTCACTGAGGACACTTTATCAGCTGCCCTAAATAATCTGGAGGAGAAAATTGCTACTTTAATCGCTAAATCCTCTAAAAAGGACAATAAGCGAAGCAGATCTCCTCCAGTATTGGACCTCCCTTCAGAAGTACCTGAGGAGGAGGAGGATGAGGAGGAGGCTACATCAGCAGAGGATGAGGAGTCAGACGGATCAGGGATATCGGATGAGCCTTTTTCGGTATCCCAGATTTTAAAGTCACAGGTGCAATGCTATGCAGGAGCCGTGCGAGCTGCATTTAGGTTACCCTCTTTGGAGGTAACAGAATCACCTGTCTCCTCCCTAGGATCATTAAGATCCCTGCAAGGTGCATGCTCCTTCCCGGTTCATCCGTTACTAGAGGATCTATTGTACGCAGACTGGCAACATCCAGATAAGCGTTTTTCACCTCCAAAAAAGTTTAACATTCTTTATCCTATGGAGGAAATTTTTTTAAAGAAATGGAGCCTGCCTACGGTAGATGCGGCTATTTCTTGTGTAAATAAAAACCTGACATGTCCAGTGGATAATGTACAAGTGTTTAAAGATCCTTCTGAGAAGAAGTTGGAATCCTTACTGAAATCCTCCTTCCTTTTGGCCGGCTCAATTATCCAACCTGCAGTAGCAGCAGTCGGTATGTGTCAGGTCGTCAGCCAACAGGTAAAGCAGGGGCTGAAGGAGCTGCCTTCAGAGCAGGCTAAAAATTGGGAGAATTTACCTAAAGCCTTATGCTTCACAGTGGATGCCATGAGAGATTCTATCATACAGGCATCACGCCTTACACTCAGCTGGTACAGATGCGCAGAGTACTTTGGCTTAAGCATTGTCAGCGGAAGCCCCATGCAAAAAGTTGTTGGCAAGTTTCCCGTTCCATGGCGAACGCCTTTTTGGGGAAGATTTAGAAAGATATATCCAAAAGATATCAAGTGGTAAAACGACACTTTTACCTGAGAGAAAGAAAAACAAGAGACCTTGTTTTTAAACACACTCTCTCCCCAGCTCCCGGGAAATCGGACTCCAGCCAGTGGCGACGGCCTTTTCAGCCGCCCAAAAAAGCCAAAGAACAGGCTCAGAAGAACAAGAAGCCGTGGGGTTCAAGAGCTAATAAGCAAGCCCCCAAAACCTCTCATTGAAGGGGCGCCCCCGCTCGGCCGAGTGGGGGGAAGGCTTCGTCAGTTCTCAGCGACTTGGCGGACAGAAACCCAGGACAAATGGGTGGTATCCACAATATCCTCAGGGTACAGACTGGAATTTCGAGAGATCCCATCTTCTCAATTCCGAAGTTCAAGACTCTCCAAGGATCCACAAAAAAGAGGATCCTTCTTCAAAGGTTTGAATCACTTAATAGCTCAAGGTGTGGTTACAGAGGTACCCCAAAAGGAGCAAGGTTCAGGTTTTTACTCAAACCTCTTTGTGATTCCAAAACCGAACGGAGAAGTCAGACCCATCCTGGATCTAAAAAATCTAAACCAGTTTCTGAACGTTCGCCATTTTCGAATGGAAACGATTCGATCCGTGGTCGCTACTTTAAAAGGCGGAGAATTCATTGCGTCCATAGATATCAAAGACGCATATCTACACATACCAATCCTCCCCGCTCACCAAAGATTCCTAAGGTTTGCGGTAGAAGATCGCCACTTTCAATTTGTGGCCCTGCCATTTGGTGTAGCCACCGCGCCCAGAGTATTCACAAAGGTGCTAGCTCCTCTGTTAGCAAACCTAAGAACACGGGGCATTGCGGGTAACAGCCTATCTAGACGATCTACTATTAATAGATCAGTCAAAGGAGGGATTGGATCACGCTGTAGACACTACAGTAGGATACCTGGAGCATTTAGGATGGATTATAAACTTACAAAAATCTCTCTCCAGGCCCAAAGAAGGATAGTGTACCTGGGCATGATCATAGATACAGCCCAAAACAGGGTATACCTGCCAGAGCCAAAGATACAGTCTCTGAAAGACCTGATCCACAAGGTCAAAGCAAACAAGAGGCCGTCTATTCGCCTTTGCATGAGACTATTGGGAAAGATGGTAGCCTCCTTCGAGGCGGTCCCTTACGCCCAGTTTCATTCGAGGACTACTTCAAGGCAATATTTTAGCCTCCTGGAACAGGAAGAGCCAAGCTCTGGATATACCCATGCGCCTGTCCTCACAAGTACGCCACAGCTTCAATTGGTGGCTAGAAGCCAGGAATTTACGGAAGGGAAAGTCCTTCCTCCCAGTGGCCTGGAAGGTGGTATCTACGGATGCCAGTCTATCGGGCTGGGGTGCAGTATTCGAGGAGGCTTCTACCCAGGGAACCTGGGCCAAGACTCAGGGGATCCTGCCCATCAATGTGCTAGAGATCCGGGCGGTATATCTAGCCCTCAAAACCTGGACATACAGGTTACAGGGCTACCCAGTTCGGGTTCAATCCGACAATGCTACGGCAGTAGCTTACATCAATCACCAAGGAGGCACCCACAGTCGGGCAGCCCAAAGAGAGGTGAACCGGATCTTGGCATGGGCAGAAGAGCATGTACCTTGCATCTCTGCAATCTTCATTCCAGGGATAGAAAACTGGCAAGCAGACTACCTGAGTCGTCAGCAGCTGCTACCAGGAGAGTGGTCTCTTCACCCAGAGATCTTTCAGGCCATATGTCTGAGATGGGGAAACCCAGATGTAGACCTGCTAGCTTCCAGGTTCAACAAGAAATTGGACAACTTTGTGTCCAGAACGAGAGATCCTCTAGCCTACGGGACAGACGCTCTAATAACTCCATGGAATCAGTTCTCACTGATCTATGCATTCCCTCCGATCCCTCTTCTACAAAGACTGCTTCGCAGGATCAAGGAGGAGGGAATACCAGTAATCCTAGTGGCCCCAAACTGGCCCAGGAGGCCTTGGTATGCCGAGATCGTAAAAATGGCGATAGGAAGGCCCTGGAAGCTTCCACTTCGACTCGACCTGTTGTCACAGGGTCCAGTATTCCACCCTTCCTTACAAAGGCTAAATTTGACGGCCTGGCTGCTGAGACCCACATTTTGAAAAAGAGAGGGGTCTCTGGCCTGGTTCTTTCTACGCTCATTAATGCTAGAAAGCCAGCCTCCAGACTCATCTATCATAGAGTCTGGAAAGCATACGTTTCCTGGTGTGAATCCAGAGAAGTTGGAATCCTCTGAAATATGAAATAAGTAGGATTCTTGCTTTTTGCCAGTTAGGAGTGGATATGAAATTAGCCCTTAGCACCATCAAAGGGCAAATATCGGCTCTATCAGTCTTCTTTCAGAGACCATTGGCATCTCACTCCCTAGTTCGGACATTCATTCAAGGGGTACTGAGGATAAATCCTCCAGTCAGGTCTCCCTTGTGTCCATGGGATTTGAATTTGGTATTGTCAGTGTTGCAAAAGCAACCTTTTGAACCTATTCGCCATATTCCTTTAATTATATTAAGTAGGAAATTGGCCTTTCTGATTGCTATAGCTTCTGCTAGGAGAGTATCAGAGCTAGCAGCTCTTTCTTGTAAAGAGCCTTATCTAATTTGTCACAAGGACAAGATCGTACTACGACCCCATCCGGCTTTTCTGCCTAAGGTGGTGTCGGCTTTTCACTTGAATCAAGACATTGTTCTGCCTTCCTTTTTTCCAAACCCGCGGACGGCGGGGGAAAAATTATTACACTCTCTAGATCTAGTGAGAGCGGTAAGGGTGTATCTGCAAGCAACCGCTCAGATACGTAAAACAGATGTTTTGTTTATTTTACCAGATGGTCCCAAGAAGGGCCAAGCGGTATCAAAATCCACCATTTCCAGGTGGATTAGACAAGTAATTGTTCAAGCTTATGGTTTAAAGAACAGGACTCCTCCTTTTCCTGTTAAGGCGCACTCTACCAGGGCGATAAGTGCTTCATGGGCAGTGCACCACCAGGCTTCGATGGCTCAGATCTGTAAGGCTGCAACTTGGTCCTCAGTCCATACATTTTCCAAATTCTATCAAATAGATGTGAAAGGACATGAGGATTCCGCCTTCGGGCGAAGTGTGCTGCAGGCAGCAGTATAGGGCTTCTGGTCCGCAAGCGGTCGGTTTGATCTGTGTCTCCCCCCCTTCATATGAGCATTGCTCTGGGACGTCCCATTATGTAATGACTAGCTCTGTGTCCCGTGGTGTACGATAAAGAAAATAGGATTTTTATAACAGCTTACCTGTAAAATCCTTTTCTTGGAGTACACCACGGGACACAGAGGTCCCACCCTTCTTATGGGAACCTTACTGCTTTGCTACAAAACTGAGGTACTTCCCTGATGGGAGGGGTTATATGGAGGGGAACTGTCTTCCATTGGTTGTGCCAGTGTCCAATCACCGCTGGTGACCCTTAACCATTATGTAATGACTAGCTCTGTGTCCCGTGGTGTACTCCAAGAAAAGGATTTTACAGGTAAGCTGTTATAAAAATCCTATTTTTGTCTTTCTGGATTGAAAAAGTAACATGTGCTTGTAAAGAGCTGTAGCATGCCATTAATGAAGGTGTGTTGTATGTGTGATTTTTCTGTTTTTTTTTTTTTGCTAAAGGAGCTGCAAGTTCACGAAGGGAACACTGACTTTCTGATCCCAGAGTATCGATCTATTCTGGAAGAAGCCGACAAGCTCCAGGAGGAATATAAGAAGCAGCCAGCACATCTTGAAAGGCTCTATGGTGAGGTCTCCAGGTCCCGTGTATAAAATATTGATAAGAAGGTCCTTTTTTGAGTTAGTGTAACCATGGTCATACATTATTTAAGCCAGGTAAACCAGTAAAATGCAGTGAGCCAGGACAATATTTATTACAGATGTTATCTTAGACTACTGTAAATTAATAGGCCATAAATAACCTATTATTTTCTATAAAACATTTGTCCATTGTATCAAGTTGCTTCCCAGCTCCTACTGAATCACCAGTTAAGACAAAGACGAATAAAGAGAAACTAGAAACGCATGCAGTAAACCTATATAGAAGGAATGATAATTATCGGTACAATATTTGCCATGCATCACCATAAAGCTGCTACTATGATTTCTTGCAAGATCAGGAACTTAGATGAGGTAATGTGGTATGAGCACTGCTCCCTGATGATTATGTAGATGGTGCATGGTTATGCGCTTAGTCTAATAGCCTTGAGGGCATATAAAGTTTTAATTATGGTACTGATGGTGTACCCTTGGATATTGAGATGTCCAGGACTGTTCCTATTCAAGGGTTGATTCCACTGGGTGCTGTGTCATGAGTTGACCCCTCCCCCTTTTTAGGGGTGTGAGTTTACATTTTTGGCATGATGATACCACTGTTCATGTATTGCAGGGAAGGGGCTCGTCTAGCTCTGAGGAAGAGGGCATAGCCCTTAAAATGCGTAAGCTGCTGGTGGCTTGTTGGGAAATACTACATGCAATTGATTGTGTTATAAATAGCATTTATTTTAATATATTGTGACGCATCTGGTTTCCTTAGCTTAATGGTAGTGCCAAAAAAGTGAGTTTACTCTACGACAGATATAGTTTTTAGGGCTTTCCTGCCCACTTTTATTTAAAAGAACATCACAGGTATATCTTCCCACGCTGGGGGGTTCTCACCATCACTGCAAAACATAACATTCAGCCTCCTGGTTCTCTTGGGGCAGCTTTACTGCTCCAAGTAGCTCTTCAGGGTCCCTCCTGAACATTCGTACCTTCATGGTCCTCTTGACCATGAAACACGCCCCAGTGTTTATGCACGGACGCTGCACCTCAGCTCTGCGTCTTTCTAGCTGTTCTTGTCCCTCGTGGACTCTCTCTCAGGCTTGGGCCTTCCTCTGCCAGACCCGGACACCATAATGCACACATGCACCCTCGTCTCCCTTACAGACACTAACCCCTTTGGGAGGGTGGGGCTTTGAGCTCTCATATTAAGCCAGCACACACCTGTGCCATTAGTGTGCATGCTTCCTACAAAATCTGGCTTAAACCACTATTTTACCCAGTGGCACAGGGTCACCCAGCTACAATATTCATTAAAGAGTCCTACTGTAATGCACTAGGCTGGTGCGCTTTCTCCTTATGTTTGTTTTTTAATAAAGCCTCCTCACTGCCTGCTTTAACCTCTTGATAGAGGTCATTGGAATATATAATAGTAACTACACATTTCTTTATCTAACATCATGGGACACAGAGCCTTAAGTATTTACTTAATGGGTAATAGGCCACCTTCATGTGTTGACACTGGTAAACCCTAATTAAGGAAGTTTACTCCCTATATAACCCCTCCTCCTTCCAGTTTTTTCATCAGTGTCTAAAGGTGTTGGTCACGAGTAAAGAAGGAGGGATCCATGCTGGATTTAAATTCCTCCACAATAAGAAGCCAGATCCACCACAGTGCCACTGTGGCCTAAATGGATGGTACCTGGGACCTCGTATCCGAAGCACAAGGTTTTGCCTATAACGCCTCTCTTTGTAGGGTTGAACCCCAGAAAACCAGGGCTTAGGTCTTGTTACATTACCTATTTGCTTCCTGATGGGGTGCTATACATGGCCCAAGGCAGTGGGAATCCCATTTCAGGGACCCCCGTCCTTGAAGGTTTGACTAAACGCAGCCCACCGTGATGGGTGAAAGCTGGATTTTTTCTGTTAATTCAGCAAAATCCTGCGGCGACGATAAGGTAAGGAAGAAACTTAGGTATTTTTAATGTCTATGTACTTCTTCCATTAAGGAAAAGAGGTTGTCATACCTTAACGTCTCCACTAGAGGGAGTCTATGCACTTACCATACTCCTGTCGTCTTCACTAAAGCTCAGTCCGTGCTTGGCTTGTACAGCATGTGGAGAGGAGATTCTTACAAGGTAAAATAGATCTTTTAAAACAGTCTTTTTTTCTACCTCTGATGGGACCAGTGGGTCAGGGAGACAGCAGCGCTGCACCCCCTTACATTACACGATCAGGAAGAAAGACAAACCGATAATTCCTCGTTGGAGGAGACAGCGGTAGATGAACCTTTTTCAGCTTCCCAAACTGAGAAATTGCTGATACAATCTCTTACAGAAATGGTTCGTTCCACCTTCATGCTGCCTCTAACAGAGTCTCATGAAAACCTGGCCTTTTCCTTAGGTTCTTTGAAACCTTCCTATGCTTTGCATGCATTTCCAGCACATGCATTGCTAGAACAGCTTATTTTTCCGGAATGGGATCATCCGGATAAACATTTTCTCCCTCCTAAGAGTTTTGCAATTCGCTATCCTGTGGAGGAAAGATTCTCCAAAAGATGGAAAGTACCAGCAGTTGACGCTGCGATTTCCAATGTGAATAATAACTTGACTTGTCCTGTAGACCAGGGTTCCCCGACCCCCGGTCCGTGGCCCACTGCCGGGCCGTGGACTATTTGCAGATGGGCCACGAAGGCTGCACTGTGTGAGGTGCGGCAGTGGGCAAGCACATCCGGATCACAGCACTTCCGCCCACACAGCGGGGCTCCTATACTGCGGAGAGGCGCAGGAGCAGAGAGATGAGATCATCTCTTGCCACCCGCCCGGAACGTGGCACTTCCGCCCACACAGCGGGGCTCCTATACTGCGGTGAGGCGCGGGAGCAGAGAGATGAGATCATCTCTCGCCACCCGCCCGGAATGTGGCACTTCCGCCCACACAGCGGGGCTCCTATACTGCGGTGAGGCACGGGAGCAGAGAGATGAGATCACCCAACCCCCCCCCCCCCCCCCCCCCCCGGGCCTTGGCACGATTCTATTCCACAACGCCGGTCCTCGGTGCCAAAAAGGTTGGGGACCACTGCTGTAGACAATGCACAAATGCTTAAGGATCCAACAGATAAGAAGTTGGAATCCCTGTTAAAATCTGCCTTTTCCATAGCAGGTGCCGTCATTCAGCCAGCAGTCGCCCCGATAGGAGTCTGCCAATCCCTAAAGAACCAATTCAAATTGGCCCTTAGAGAACTTCCTACACAACAGGCTCGGGATTTGGCTGAACTACCTAAGGCATTATGTTTTGCCATAGATGCCATTAAAGATTCTATTCACCAGGCGTCCCGCCTTACGCTTATGCTTGTACATATGCGCAGGATCCTGTGGCTAAATAATTGGTCAGCTGAAACACCATGTAAGAACCTCCTAACTGGGTTTCCCTTCCATGGGGAGCGACTTTTCGGAGAGGACTTGGATAAATATATCAAGACAATTTCTAGTGGGAAAAGCACGCTTTTACCCGTCAAAAGAAAATACAAACGCCCTTCATTTAAACTGGCTCCTCTGCCTCTAGGCAGTGGCGACGGCCTCCGTCGTCAGACTCTAGAGGAAGACCTCAGGGTCAGACCCAGGCTCAAAAGAAGCCCTGGGGTAGGAAATCTGCAAAACAGAATCCTAAAGCCTCGTCATGAAGAGGCAACCCCCCTCACCAAGGTGGGGGGAAGACTTCTGCACTTTTCAGAAGTCTGGAAAAAGGAAATTCAGGACACATGGGTCATCTCCACGGTAACGCTGGGATACAAGCTGGAATTCCGGAACTTTCCACCATCTCGTTTCCTAAGATCAAGCATGCCCAAGGATCCAGAGAAAAAACAATCTCTGTTTCAGGCACTAGACCGATTTAATATCTCAAGGGGTGATCATACAGATCCCCACAAGGGAACAAGGTCTGGGGTTTTATTCAAATCTTTTCATGGTACCAAAACCAAATGGAGACGTCAGACCGATTCTAGATCTAAGAAAGCTAAATCAATTCCTGAAGATCCGCTCCTTTCGCATGGAGACAATCAGATCAGTAGTTTCTATCCTTCTAGGAGAAGAACTTCTCGCGTCAATCGACATCAGGGATGCATATCTACATGTCCCTATATTTCCTGCTCATCAAAAGTTTCTGCGGTTCGAATTGGAACAACAGCATTTCCAGTTTGTAGCCCTGCCCTTCGGGCTAGCCACAGCACCCCGGGTGTTCAGTAAAAAGTGCTGGCCCCACCTCTACTTAGGTTAAGGGCACAGGGCATAACAATCATAGCGTACCTAGATGATCTTTCTTTTTCGTACATCACGGGACACAGAGCGACTTAGTCATTACTAATGGGTTATATAGATACCTTCAGGTGCTGGCACTGGCAACTTCCAAAACCGGAAGTACCCTCCCCTATATAAGCCCCTCCCATCCGGGAGTACCTCAGTTTTTTGCCAGTGTCTAAGGTGTTGGCCAAAGAGTAACATGTGTTTTCACTGGGCTTGCGTACAGGTTCTTTTATGGGCCTCAGTAAGCTGTTCCGGATCAGACCAAAAAAGCTTCATAGCTAAACGGTCGGTACCCGGGCCTTGCAACAGAAGAGCAAGGTTTTGCCTGTAATGCCTCTCTTAGGAGGGCTGGACCCTGGGATCCAGAGCTCTGGTCATACCCACGACCAAGATGTTGTCTGTGCAGGGTGCTATACAGGTCCAGGGGAGTGGAATCCTTGGGAACCCGGTCCCTGAAGGTTTAATTACAATGCCTGCCGTGATAGGTGAAGTTTGGGCTTCTGTGGACCAAACAAAGTCCTGCGGCGGGGAAGAGGTAAGTGGGGGCCCCCAGGAACTTGGTTCTATTGGGGGACCCCCAAGCCTAATTTGTCTTTCTGTCTGTTACCTAACGGTATTCCCGCTAAATATCTGTGCATGCCTGTAACTACTGGAAAATGTAAAATTTTAATAGTAGTCAAGAAAAAAAAAAAAAGGAGACTGCGGTACCTGTGTTAAACCACTAGAGGCCGCTGTGGTCCATTTTTTCTTGTCATATGGATCTTTTTCTTTTCAAGTCAAAAGATCCAGGCAGTTGGTAAGTTCTCTGTGGGAATCCACTTCCTCTGCCCTGTTGCTGCGCTCATCCACCGCACAGGCCCTCCGGCAAAAAGGGCCCTGGCTCCTATTCCCTGCTTATTTTTCCAAAAAAGCGCCAAAGGCGCACGGGCGCGCGCGCGTGCACGCGCCTCCTATGTAGAGATGAGCGAAAAAAAGGGGCGGGGCTGGTGGATGACGCTCGATGCGCGGCGCTTCTGCGCATGTGCAGGCGTCCCAGCATGGATAAAAGACACAGTACAAGTGTCAACTGGATGCAAACAGAGCTAGCAACAAAACGGTGGCACACAGAGGTGGTTGATGCAGGCATCCCCATAGAAAGGCACTTTAGTGGACACCAGCTGGTATATAGCAGCAACTGTGCTAGACTATTACCAGTAAAAGTGGTGTATGACGACGGGAATACCTCGGCTCTGTGCTTAAAGGATATGTCGTCCAGACGCTCTGGAAATAAATCTTCCAAGAAGCGAAAAGGGGTCTCCATCGGGCTCAGAGGATTTTGGGCATGCTTGTACTGCACCAATCTCCCCTGAAATTTCAGAGGTTAGTAGCCGTAGGAACCCCGCAGGAGTACCTGGTGCTGCGGCTGCCCCCAGTCCACCTGCTCCTGTATATATAACAGAGGAGTTTTTTTCCTCAGCTCTGGGAGGATTGGAAGAGAGATTAACAGCATTGATCGCTGCTTCCCTGTCACAGGGAAAGCGCGTCCGATCTCCGTCTCCTCCTTCAGAGTACCTGTTAGTGGAGGAACAGCCCCACACAGAGATCGACCTACCTGAAGGGGATCAGGATGAGGTTGATTCGGTTATAGAGGAATCAACAGTGGAAGAACCTTTCTCAGCATCTCAGGCTGAAAGATTATGGGTTCAGTCTCTGACTAACATGGTCCGATCAGCATTTAAAATGCCTCTTGCGGAGCCATCAACCACTACTGTCTCCGCGCTGGGGTCGCTAAAAGCTCCCCAGACTGTCTGTTCCTTCCCAATCCACCCCTTATTGGAAGGGCATATTTACCAGGATTGGGAGCATCCTGATAAAATATTTACTCCCCCCAAGAGATTTCCGGTGATCTATCCCATGGAGGATAAGTTCATACAAAAATGGAAGGTGCCCACAGTGGACGCAGCCATCTCTTTTGTGAATAAATCACTGACATGTCCAGTAGATAATGTTCCAATGTTCAAAGACCCAATAGATAAAAAATTGGAGTCTTTACTAAAATCTGCTTTCTCTACAGCAAGCATGGTGACACAACCTGCAGTAGCAGCTATTGGGGTCTGCCAAGCAGTGAAGGATCAATTGAAACAAGTCTTAAGGGACTTACCAGATCAGCAGGCTCTTGCCCTAGCTGACCTACCCAGAGCCTTGTGTTTTGCGGTGGACGCCATAAAGGATACAATCCAACAGGCCTCCCGCTTTACGCTGTCTGTAGTACATATGCGTAGGCTTCTATGGCTCAAAAACTGGTCTGCTGAGGCTCCCTGTAAGAAATTGCTGATTAGCTTCCCATTTCATGGAGAACGCTTATTTGGAGAAGATCTGGACAAGTATATCCAGAAAATTTCTGCCGGTAAAAGTACACTCTTGCCGGTTAAGAACAAAGTTAGAAGTCCTTCTTTTAAGAGGCCTACTTCTCCAGTCCCTGGCACATCGGCTGTGAAACAGTTCCGACGGCCTCCGCGGTCAAATCCAGGGGGCAGAAATCAGGGACAATCACAGGATAACAAGAAACCCTGGGTCAAGAGAGGTACGAAACCTCCCCCCAAGTCATGAAGGGTTGCCCCCACTCAATCGGGTGGGGGGAAGACTTCAGTTGTTCACAGAGACCTGGCGGGACACCATCAGAGACAGATGGGTGATCTCCGCAGTAAGTCTGGGATACAAGCTGGAGTTAAAAGACACTCCTCCTGCCCATTTTATGAGGTCCAACGTGCCAAGCGATCCCCAGAAGAGAGGATCCCTCCTTCTGGCACTAGAACAACTATTGCTCCAAGGTGTAATCATAAAGGTTCCCTTGGAAGAATACGGGTTCGGGTTTTACTCAAACCTCTTCACAGTCCCCAAACCAAATGGGGACGTGAGGCCCATATTAAATCTAAAAGGGCTAAACAAATTCCTACATATCAGGACTTTTCGGATGGAGTCGATCCGATCGGTGGCCACCGCCCTACAAGGGCAGGAATGGTTAGCCTCGATCGACATAAAGGATGCTTATCTGCATATTCCCATCTTTCCGGCCCATCAGAAATTTCTACGCTTTGCAGTAGAAGGGCGCCATTTTCAGTTCAGAGCCTTACCTTTCGGTCTGGCCACAGCACCACGAGTGTTCACAAAAATTCTGGCCCCACTATTGGCCAACCTAAGAACACGGGGTGTAACGATAATGGCATATTTAGACGACCTGCTACTAATAGACCACTCAGTGGAAAAACTGGAAGTAGCTATTCACGAGACAATCAAGTATCTGGGATATCACGGTTGGATTATCAACCGAGACAAGTCAGCTCTAAGACCAGTCAAAAGTCTGGAATACTTGGGGCTAAGGCTGGATTCAAATCAGAGAAAGATTTTCTTACCTCCAGAGAAGGTGTCGTCTTTGAAAGATTTGACCCACTTAGTGGGTACAAAAAGAAAACCATCCATACGCCTGTGCATGAGGCTGCTGGGAAAAATGGTGGCTTCATTCGAAGCAGTACCCTACGGTCAATTCCATTCAAGGAACTTGCAGAGGGCCATGCTGTCAGCCTGGAACAAAAAAGTTCAGGCTATAGACTTACCAATGTCCCTGTCCCCTTCCGTTCGCAAGAGCCTCCATTGGTGGTTGGTGCCCCAGAATCTGGAAAAAGGGAAACCCTTCAGTCCGGTTTCTTGGAAGGTGGTCACTACAGATGCCAGCCTCATAGGCTGGGGGGCAGTACTGGAGCAATGGTCTCTCCAGGGCAAGTGGACAGAAGCAGAGAAGGCCCTGCCCATCAATCTCTTAGAGATACGAGCAGCCCGGTATGCCCTAGTAGCATGGACATCCAAACTCCAAGGGTCCCCTGTCAGAATTCAATCAGACAATGCCACAGCAGTGGCATATATCAATCACCAGGGTGGCACCAGGAGTCGTGCAGCCCAGAGGGAAGCGAATTGCATCCTGAAATGGGCAGAAAGATATGTCCCAGCCATATCCGCGGTTTTCATCCCAGGAGTGGAAAATTGGAGAGCGGACTTTCTAAGTCGCCAGCAATTATGCCCGGGGGAATGGTCTCTTCACCCCGAGGTTTTCCAGGCAATATGCCAGCGGTGGGGAACACCGGATGTAGATCTGCTAGCATCCAGATTCAACGCAAAGGTGGACAGATTTTTGTCTCGCACAAGGGATCCCCTAGCTTGCGGCTCGGATGCCCTAGTGTTCCCTTGGGATCAGTTCAAGCTGATATATGCATTCCCACCGCCACAATTGTTACCGCGATTAATCCGCAGAATCCGGGTAGAAAAGAAACCGGTGATTCTGGTGGCTCCAGCGTGGCCCCGAAGAGCATGGTACGCGGAGATCGTAAAGATGTCAGTGGGGAGTCCTTGGACCCTCCCACATCGTCCGGACCTGCTTTCGCAGGGACCGATATACCACCCTTCCTTACAAGCCCTAGGTTTGACGGCCTGGCTATTGAAGCCCACATTCTAAAAAAGAGAGGTCTCTCTAATCCGGTGGTATCTACCATGATCAATGCCAGGAAGCCGGTATCCAGGCAGATCTATTATAGGATCTGGAAGGCGTACATCGCGTGGTGTGAGGCCAAGAAATGGCATCCGCGTAAGTACGTAATAGGTAGGATTCTGGACTTCCTACAGTGGGCTGTGGATAGGAAGCTTGCCTTGAGTACTATCAAGGGTCAGATTTCGGCCTTGTCAATATTTTTTCAAAGGCCCTTGGCTTTGCATTCATTAGTCAAAGCTTTCATACAAGGAGTGATGCGTATTAGCCCTCCGGTTAGTATTCCCATATGTCCATGGGACTTAAACCTGGTTCTGTCGGTTCTACAGAAACAACCGTTTGAACCATTGCAGCACATTTCCTTGGTTCTTCTCACCAGGAAATTGATTTTCTTAGTAGCCATTTGTTCGGCTAAAAGAGTATCAGAATTAGCCGCCATGTCCTGTAAGGAGCCATATCTGGTTGTCCATAAGGACAGAGTAGTATTACGTCCTCACCCAGCCTTTCTTCCTAAGGTGGTATCGAGGTTTCATTTGAACCAAGATGTGGTTCTTCCTTCTTTTTTTCCCAAACCTACCTCGGTAGAGGAAAAGTTATTGCATTCTTTGGATGTAGTAAGAGCAGTTAAAGCTTATCTAAAAGCCACTGCTCAGATTCGTAGAACGGATACTTTGTTTGTTCTGCCGGAAGGCCCCAGAAAGGGTCAGGCAGCATCAAAATCTACTTTAGCCAAGTGGATTCGACAGGTCATAATACAAGCCTATGGCTTGAAAAGGAGACCGCCTCCGTTCAAAGTTAGGGCGCACTCCACAAGAGCAGTTGGAACTTCATGGGCAGTGCATCACCAGGCCTCCCTGGCTCAAATCTGTAAGGCCGCAACATGGTCTTCAGTACACACGTTTACTAGGTTCTACCAGGTGGACGTTAGAAGTCAGGAGGATGTCGCCTTTGGGCGCAGTGTGTTGCAGGCCGCAAAGGATCCTCATGCCTGATGGCGCCCAGCTTATGTATAGTGTATCCCCCCCCTCATTTGGTATTGCTTTGGGACGTCCCATTAGTAATGACTAAGTCGCTCTGTGTCCCGTGATGTACGAAAAAGAAAAAGGGATTTTTATAACAGCTTAACTGTAAAATCCTTTTCTTGGAGTACATCACGGGACACAGAGCTCCCACCCCTCTTTTTTGGCGACACTTATTGCTTTGCTACAAAACTGAGGTACTCCCGGATGGGAGGGGCTTATATAGGGGAGGGTACTTCCGGTTTTGGAAGTTGCCAGTGCCAGCACCTGAAGGTATCTATATAACCCATTAGTAATGACTAAGTCGCTCTGTGTCCCGTGATGTACTCCAAGAAAAGGATTTTACAGGTAAGCTGTTATAAAAATCCCTTTTTTACATATAGATCAATCAGTGACTCGTTTGGAGCAAGGCTTACGCACTACAACCGCCTTTCTGAAAGGATCTGGAAAGTGGTAACGACGGATGCCAGCCTCTCAGGCTGGGGAGCAGTACTAGAAAGGACAACTGTCCAAGGACAATGGTCAAGAACCGAAAGAAGCTTGCTCATCAATATCCTAGAGATTCGGGCAGTACGTCTGGCTCTAAAGGCCTGGACTTCAGGCTACGGAATTGCCCTGTCAGTAGGGTTGTCCCGATACCGATACTAGTATCGGTATCGGTACCGATACAAAGCATTTGCGCGAGTACTTGTACTCGCGCAAATGCTCCCGATGCCCAGTCCGATACTTTTTTTTTTTCTCAGAGCGGGGGGGCGGAGAGTGGGATGGAGAGTGTGCGGCGGGGGGCGGATACCAGGGCGGAGAGCGTGGCGGGGGCGGAGACCAGGGCCGAGAGCAGGACGGAAAGTGTGCGGCGGGGGCGGAGACCAGGGTGGGGGCGGAGACCAGGGCGGGGGGCGGAGACCAGAGCGGGGCGGGGGGCGGAGACCAAGGCGGAGAGCGTGGCAGAGACCAGAGCGAGTCTTCAGGCAGGTAAGTAAACTGAATCTGATCCAATTGCCTGTCTGCTGCTCAAATGCTCCCGGAGCTGTTCCCCCTTCACCTCCATGCCGCTGTGCCCCCTTCACCTCCGTGCCGCTGTGCCCCCTTCACCTCCGTGCCGCTGTGCCCCCTTCACCTCCGTGCCGCTGTGCCCCCTTCACCTCCGTGCCGCTGTGCCCCCTTCACCTCCGTGCCGCTGTGCCCCCGTCACCTCCGTGCCGCTGTGCCCCCTTCACCTCCGTGCCGCTGTGCCCCCTTCACCTCCGTGCCGCTGTGCCCCCTTCACCTCCGTGCCCCCTTCACCTCAATGCCGCCGTGCCCCTCCTCCACCCCCTCGGTATCTCAGGATGGAGAGCGGAGGTAGGAGCCGGTAAATCCGGCTCCTTACTTGTCGGAATGTACAGAGTCATCACTGTGTTTACAATGTTTCAGTTTATGAATGGAGAGGATCCGCTGTCTTCTCTCCATTAATTTTCAGCGCAGCTGAGGCTGCTGAGAGAGGGACTGGGGAATCTGTGTCCCTAGACCCTTTCCCTGTCTCAAAGGGGAGATGTCAGAGGTCTGTTAAGACCCCTGATATCTCACCAAAGCCCCCCACAACAAGGCTGATAAAATAAAAAGAATAAAATAAAAATGTATTGTAAAAAAAATAAAAAATAAAAAACACACACACACACACACACTGACACTGACCCCCCCTTAAAAAAACAAAGCATTGTAAAAAATAAATAAATTGTAAAAAAATAAAAAAATAAAAATGTAAAAAAAAAACTGACACATGAGATTAAAAAAAAGTATCGGTATCGGCGAGTACTTGAAAAAAAGTATCGGTACTTGTACTCGGTCTTAAAAAAGTGGTATCGGGACAACCCTACCTGTCAGGATTCAATCCGACAATGCCACAACTGTGGCCTATATCAATCACCAAGGGGGCACCAAGAGTCTCTCAGCGCAGAGAGAGGTGAACCATATTCTAACTTGGGCAGAAAGGAATGTTCCTTGCCTTTCTGCAATCTTCATTCCTGGAGTAGAGAATTGGCAGGCGGACTACTTAAGTCGCCAGCAGTTATTCCCAGGGGAATGGTCGTTTCACCCCAACATATTTCGGGCTGTTTGCCAAAGATGGGGGACTCCGGGCGTAGATCTCCTAGCATCCAGATTCAACACGAAGTTGGTCAACTTTGTGGCCAGAACTAGGGATCCATTCGCATGCGGAACGGATGCGTTGGTGACTCCATGGGATCAGTTCTCACTGATATATGCAGTTCCCCCCATCCAGTTGCTGCCTCGACTTTTTTGCAGGATCAGGCTGGAAAGGAAGCCGATTATTCTGGTGGCACCAGCATAGCCCAGAAGGTCATGGTATGCAGAAATCGTAAAGATGGCAGTGGAGGGCCCATGGTCCCTTCCACTATGGCCAGATCTGCTCTCTCAGGGACCGATATTCCATCCTTCCTTACGATCTCTAAATTTAATGGCTTGGCTATTGAAACCGACATTCTAAAGAAACGTGGGCTTTCCGGGTCAGTTATCTCCACCCTGATCAATGCCAGGAAGCCAGCTTCCAGAACTATATATATTATAGAGTCTGGAAAGCTTATGTTTCCTGGTGCGAATCCAAGGGTTGGCACCCTCGGAGATATATCATAGGCAGAGTTCTTGCCTTTCAACAATTAGAGGTAGAGATGAAGTTGGCCTTAAGTACTATTAAAGGCCAAGTCTCAGCTTTATCGGTCTTATTTCAAAGACCACTTGATAGTCATTCTTTAGTCCGGGGCTTTATACAAGGGGTAACGCGGCTTAATCCACCCGTCAAACCTCCCTTGAATCCTTGGGACTTAAACTTCGTTTTGTCTGTGTTACAAAAACAGCCATTTGAACCGATACAACATATGCCTTTAGTCCTTCTGACAAGGAAGTTGGTATTTTTGGTTGCTATATCCTCAGCAAGGAGGGTTTCAGGGTTGGCTGCTCTTTCTTGTAAAGAGCCGTATTTAATTTTTCATGGAGGACAGAGTGGTACTAAGCCCTCGTCCAGGCTTTTTGCCAAAAGTAATTTCAGGTTTTCACCTGAACCAAGATATTGTCCTGCCATCGTTTTTTCCAAAACCATGTTCCAGGGAAGAATAGTCACTACATTGTCTTGATGTGGTGAGAACAGTGAAAAGGTATTTAAAGAAAACTGCTCAGATTCGTAAGACTAAGGTCTTATTTATTCTGCCGGAGGGTTTTAAGAAAGGACAGGCAGCGTCGAAATCCACTGTTGCTAAGTGGATTCGGCAAGTGATAATTCAAACTTATGATTTAAGGGGCAAGATTCCCCCGTTTTCAAGTTAAAGCACATTCTAACAGGTCAGTTAGTGCTTCTTGGGCAGTGCGTCATCAGGCCTCCATGGCTCAGATCTGTAAGGCCGCAACTTGGTCTTCAGTGCATACATTCACAAAATTTTATCAGGTGGATGTAAGGTGGTATGAAGATATCACCTTCGGGCGCAGTGTGCTGCAAGCAGCAGTATAGATCCTCAAGTCTGGGTGTACCCTGCGGGTTGTTTCTCCCACCCCTCAAGTGGCATTGCTATGGGACGTCCCATTAAGTAAATACTTAAGGCTCTGTGTCCCATGATATACGATAAAGAAAAAAGGATTTTTATTACATCTTACCTGTAAAATCCTTTTCTTGGAGTACATCATGGGACACAGAGGTCCCTCCCCCTTTTGGGATTTAGACATATTGTTTTGCTACAAAAACTGATGTGCTCCTGGAAGGAGGAGGGGTTATATAGGGAGTAAACTTCCTTAATTAAGGTTTACCAGTGTCAACACCTGAAGGTGGCCTATTACCCATTAAGTAAATACTTAAAGTGGAGTTCCACCCTGATTTTTTATTTTTTTTCACCTAAAATCTCAAAAAAAAAAAAAAAAAATTGAATTTTTTTTTTTTTATATACTCACCAGAAAGGGCGGTTACTATGCGGAACTAGCTCTTCTGCCTCTTCCTTCACCGCGGTGGTCTTCTTCCTCATCCTCTGTCACGGTGAATGGGGCGCGCTGCCTTCTGGAAACTGTGTGTATCCCAGGAGGCAGCCGCCCGTTCACAAAGCGCTGTGCGAGTCGCGCATGCGCAGTAGGAAACGGGCAGTGAAGCCGTAAGGCTTCACTGCCTGTTTCCCTTAGTCAGGATGGAGGCGCCGGGACTTGCCAGGACCGAGCAATCGCCGTCAGGGGCCCGATATCACGGGCGCCTAGGACAGGTAAGTGTCCTTATTAAAAGTCAGCAGCTACAGTGTTAGCTGCTGACTTTTACAAAAAAAAAATTGCGGGTGGAGCTCCGCTTTAAGGCTCTGTGTCCTATGGTGTACTCCAAGAAAAGGAGTATATATACACACGTGTGTGTGTGTGTATATATAGATATATATATATATATATATATATCTATACACAGTACAGTGTAAAAGTCTTAGTCCCCTTTCACACCAGCGGACCGACCTGCTGACATCCGCCACCCCATAGAGAACAATGGGTGGTCCAATCGGGTCCGCCTAAAAACTGAAAGGCAGGCCCGATTTGGACTACCTATTGTTCTCTATGGGGCAGCATGTGTCCGCTGTCACCCGCCGGCATCCGATCCGCTAAAAACAGACGGATGGGGATACGTTTACTTTTCGTCCGGCGGATCGGATAGAAACGGACACGCAGTCCATTTCCATCCGACCACCTCATAGGAAACAGCGGACTTTGTCCGTGTCTACTCTGCATAATGGAGCAGACACAGACCTGTTATCCGCCTGCTCAATGGGGATCAATGGAGAGAGATCCCCCGCTAAAAAGGCGGATCCGCTTGGACAAATTAAAACAGCATCAATTCTTCCAGGTACACTTGCACACAATTTTTGAAGGATCTCGGCACGTAGGTTGCTCCAAACATCTTGCAGAACTAACCACAGATCTTCTGTGGATGTAGGCTGCCTCGAATCCTTCTGTCTGGGATTCTGTAATCCCAGACAGACTCCATGATGTTGAGATAAGGGTCAAACCATCACTTCCAGGACTTCTTGTTCTTCTTTACACTGAGGATAGTTTTTAATGACATTGGCTGTATGTTTGGGGTCATTATCCTGCTGCAGAATACATTTGGGGCCAATCACACACCTTACGGATGGTATGTCATGATCAATAAGTATCTGCCTGTATTTCTCAGCGTTGAGGACACCATTGATCCTGACCAAATCTCCAACTTCATTTGTAGAAATGCAGCAAACTTGTAAGGAACCTCCACCATGCTTTAATGTTGCCCGCAGACAGTGATTATTGTACCGCTCTCCAGCCCTTCGCAAACAAACTGTCTCCTGCTACAGCCAAACATTTAAAATTTTGACTCATCAGTCCAGAGTACCTGCTACCATTTTTCTGCACCCCAGTTCCTATGTTTGCATGTATAGTTGAGTCGCCTAGCTTGTTGTCCATGTACTGTGCACAAAAACATAGGACGTGGTCAGACGGGAAGCGGGTAAAGTAATACTAAAGTCAAATAAGACCAAAGAAATCCCCAGCTCAACTTACTAACCAGCCTGCGACCAACCCAATTAACCTGTCTAACAGTATGCGTTAAAAACAGGGGTTTAGTTGCACACATTTGCAAATACATGCGTAAGCTGCAGGCCCTGCCAAGTCACCCTGTATCCTGCAGACCCTAACTCTAAATTTGGAGAGTCTCCACAGTAGGAGCACATGTATGCTGATGGATAGATGAAGGGCAGATGACTGGAGGGAGCCCAACCCTCCTTAACCACTTCAATACCATGCACTTGCGCCCCTTCCTGCCCAGGACAATTTTCAGCTTTCAGCGCTGTCGCACTTTGAATGACAATTGCACGGTCATACAACGCTGTACCCAAACTAAATTTTTGTAATTTTCTTCCCACAAATAGAGCTTTCTTTTGGTGGTATTTGATCACCTCTGCGGTTTTTATTTTTTGCTAAAAAACTAAAAAAGACCAACGTTTTTGAAAAAAAATTTGTTTTTTCCCCTTCACTGACGGGCACTGATGAGGCAGCACTGATGGGCACTGATGAGTTGGCACAGATAAAGTGGCACTGATGAGGCACTGATATGTAGAATTGATGGGCACTGATAGGCGGCACTGATATGCAGCACTGATGGGCACTGACAGGCGGCTGTGATGGGCATTCATAGGCGGTACTGATTGGCACTGACAGGTGGCACTGATGATGAGGTACTGGCAGGTGTTACTGATGGGCAGTGATTGGCACTGTGGTGGGCAGTGATTGGCAATGTGGTGGGCAGTGATTTGCACTGTGGTGGGCAGGGATTGGCACTGTGGTGGGCACTGTCATCCTTTATTATGGGGGAACTGGTTGGCAGGTGATCTTTTACATTTGGGGGGGCTGTGCTGATAATCAATGTGCTGATTATCAGCACAGACCCCCCCTTTCTGACAGGGAGAGCCGCTGATCGGCTCTCCCTGTCAGCTTGAACCGAGAAATTACGTTTACCAGCACTTCCTGGTTCACGCGATGATCAGCTGTGATTGGTCACAGCTGATCACATGGTAATAAGCCTCTGACAGAGGCTTCTTATCACGATCGGAGATGCGGGGTGTCAGACTGACACGCCGCACTCGTGATCGCTGCGATGCGCGCCCCCACGTTATCCTGCTGGACGTCTATTGAGTCAGGATAACAGAACCACTTCCCGGACGTCAATTCCCTATTGACCGGGCGAGAAGTGGTTAAAGGAGCAGGAACACACTAGACACCCAGCATATTGTTCAATGGCAGCAAAGGTGTCAGTGCGTTGCCTAACCAATATGTCAACAATACAAAAAAGGTCACTGCCCCCACCTATAATTGGTTTCCACAGCAAGGAGGACTGGAAGGGCAGACGCATGTCAAATAAAACCAAATAATTTCAGTGACCTTTTTTTGTAAAGTAATACTAAAGGCAAATGTTTTTTTTTTTTGTTTTTCATTTTAAATAGAGTAAGGGAAGGTTAAAAATAACCACTTTGTTTGTTTGCCGTCTGTGTCCCATTGCAGAGATTTGCCTACACTTCCTGCCCCATAGTCAAAACAGGAAGTGAGAGAAAATCCCCCCAAGGTGAGGGAATTCCAGAATGTCGCTAGAACTAGTTTTCCCACTGGAGGATTTATTTTCTATACCTATGTAGCGGCCTCACCCTCTCTTCTTCTTTATCGGTTTTACACACCAACTCATGTCTAGGGGTTGTGAGAGTGAGATGTGCCACGGCCCATGTCCTCCCCATTGTAGTAGGGAGGTGAAGGCCACTTCCTGATGTTTCCTCGGGCCGGTGTGTTCTGTGAATGCACTGAGTCTGTAACCACAAGCTCACCCGCCTCCCCTTTGCTTCCAGTAACTGGAGTTCACACACCGAAGAAAGGTCCAACACTTGTTTATTTGGCACTCCAATAGCAAAGCACGATAAACAGTTCTTATTGCAGCAGACTGGTTGGGACCTATAACCTTTCCAACGGTGGGATGAGCAGATCGAGGCACTTCCTAAAGTTTAAGTTCTAAAGATAGGGTCTCTTCTAGCAACCCCTATGAACAGCAATGGAGCCCTCTTCGATACGCTGTGGCCCCTATCAGGGGATGTGTCCTCCCAAGAGAGTTCCCAGAGGCCCACCGTCACCGGGTTGGTGCTGCTCCAGGTCTTCAGTGGGTAACCTCCCCGGCCTCCTCACCTCAGGTACGAGTCCCTCCGCTCAGGGACCCTCGGACAGTCCACCCTAGCGGGACCCAGTCGAAGGTACTGGGCCCCAGGCCTCCTCGATAGTACCTCACCCCAGGCTAAAGGTGCCTGGGATGGACGCCAACATGACTCCGGACCAGGCCATGGGCACCTGGACCAGACTCCTGGATCTCCCGCACCCAGGCCTAAGGGCCCTGGGTGCGGACCGCAGCCCTCCTCCTCCGAGGACCTCCTTCTCCGCCCGACGACGACGACGACCACCACGTGGTAAGGGCGTCTCCCCCTTTTATCTCCTCCCTTCAACGGCCCGGCGGGTTCCCCGCCCCAGCCATACCATCTCCGGGAAGGGACAAAACAGGGAGCACTGCGAAGATGATTCTACCTGAAGCCTGTGGGTACCCCGCCACCCACAGGCAAAGGAGAATATTACATCCTCCAATCCTCCACGAGATAAAAAAGGGTCTGAATCCTAACACAATTATACACCTGGGTCACACTATTGCCCAGGTGTATCCCATCTATTTGAGGACCCCGCTACACACTCCCCCCTGTAATTTGACGCTGGTCCCCAGCGTCAGGTGCACACCCATGCCTCCCATAAGTGGTGGCATGGAGTGAAACCCCTGAAGCAGTTCCTCTAAATTTCCCAAGTGCCAAGACCTGCTCAGGGAATGGGGAACATACAAAACAACTTATGTCATAAAACACTTTAAACATTTGCATAGTCACAACCCCTCTCCCACACTGTCTAAGAGCCACCCACTCTTAATGATCTTGATTGACGATTCTCCTGCAGGGGAAAGAAAAAAACAACATCCTACCATAATTTCGTGTCATTTGGGATGAGTGGGCCCGTCAGCCGAGAGACCCACTCACTCCAACAAGCAAGGTGATGTGTGTGTGAAACATTTTCAAACATTTGTTGCGCAACACTGCCACCTGGTGACAACGCCGCGGTCATGACACTCAACGAATCTTCGTTCTTCCAGCTTTTCCCTACTCTGCCACTATTCCCAAATGTCCTTGCCTTTGGCACATGAAGAAAAGGGGAAACACGAAAACACAACAGTCCCCAAGTCTCCAACGGGAAAAAGAAAAGCCCAAACAAAAACAAAAGCAGGGCACAGTCCTGGGTGTCTGGGAATGGCTCTTCCAGAAAGTTCAAGTGCACAAAGGAAATAAACAGGAGTTCTTTTCTCCTATAAGTAAAACTTTGGATCCGGCAGGTACAGGGGTTTCAGGTGTTTGTCAAATGCCTCTATCGAATACTCGACATCTTCTCCTTCTCTTCTGCAAATGACTATCTTGTCAGCATGGATATGGCGCCCCAATTTCCATTCAGCTTTGCAATCCTCAAACCTCTTAGACACTGCCGGCACACATTCCAGGTACCTACGAGCATGAGGCACCTTCAACTTGTCCCACACAAACTCGTCATACCATCTTGTTCTCCAGACTTCCACCTCATACAGCAAGTCCCGGGGTAGATACGGATACTCCCACCCATATTCCCGAGCTACTTTGTGGCAAAACAGTCTCTGCAAGCGGGCCAAAGGTGGCATAGTGGCTTTCTCTCCAGTTCCAGGCAGCACAATAGCTTCCGGATGCCGAGGTGCCTTTACCAGCTCCCTGAAACTGACTTTCGGCGCTCTCAGAGAAGCGCGGGGTGCCCCCACAACCAAAGTAGGTGAGGTAACAGTAGATGAGGACACAGGTGGAGGGGTAGGTTCCCTCGTAAGCTGCGGGTCTTCCACCCGAGGCGTGCTGTCTCCTGTGTACATCGGTGAATCCCGTACCGCACGGGAAGCAAGAAGTGGCACTCTATCCCAGCCCTTGCGGCTGAACAGTTCGTCTATCTCGCCATCATCTCCGCAATCAGACAGCGACTCTAGGTCGGAGGTGTCATACATCTCCGCAGGCAGATATCTTCCGGTGGACACAGAATCTACCTCCCTGGGGGTCTCCACCTCCAATGGGCCCCCGACACCTCCAACCACCACCACAGTCCCAGCCCCTGGCTCACCTGACCCTTGTAGAAGACTGGGATGTCCGGGACTTCCTTCTCGACCGGCGCCATCCAGGCCAGGCAAGCAGTGGGGTGAAGCTCGACCACGTCCACAGGATGCCTGTACTAGGCCAACTTTCCTCTTCGGTGGTGGGAGCAGAGAACTTGTGGCGACCGAGGCAGCATCCTCGGATTTTTCTCTTTTGGGCAGTCCATCGCCCTGGTCAGCGCGCACAGGAACCTCGACAAAGGCCTTGATCTCCCCTTCTGGAGTAGCAGTACCCGTGAGGTGGTTGAGGCGAAGGGCCCGGGGCCTTGCTGTGGACGACTCGACCTCAAAAAGGAATTCTCTGCACTCCTCACATCGCCCGAATGGCTTCAGGGTGACCACCAGTCCCGAGCAGCCGGGACAGATCACACCGAGGGCCTCCGTGTCTCTGCAAGTGTACAGAGCCAACCGCCCTCGGGGCCTAAGTCTTATCCCCGTGTCTGTGATGGGGGCAGCAAAAGAAGTCATTCTCGTGGGGTGAGGAACCATAACCCACGGGGCACTTGAGGTCATCCCGACTATCTGCTGCTCCATCATGCACTGACCCCGCGCCGGAGTCTCCACGTGTATCCCCACACTTGGCCAGACTCCTCCCATGAGCTGTACATTTTCGCGGGCTTCCTCTTGACTCCGCCCACGAACGATGTCGCCATGAGGTGCCTCGTGGCGCAGTGCGTTAACAGTCCCCACGTGCAGTACGTCACACGGCTGGACCTCTCCCTTTTTCCGCTCCTCCGCATGGGCCTTTCCCGTGTTAGGGTCATTTCCACAACTCCGAGCAGGGACGCACTTTGGCCAGTAATATGGCCGATCTGCTCGGAACTCCTCTGGGCAGCAAAGTTCAAATGTAGACATTCTCAAGTCCATCTCTAGAACACACTCTATCCCGGACTGACGAGCCCCCACGTGTAGCGGCCTCACCCTCTCTTCTTCTTTATCGGTTTTACACACCAACTCATGTCTAGGGGTTGTGAGAGTGAGATGCGCCACGGCCCATGTCCTCCCCATTGTAGTAGGGAGGTGAAGGCCACTTCCTGATGTTTCCTCGGGCCGGTGTGTTCTGTGAATGCACTGAGTCTGTAACCACAAGCTCACCCGCCTCCCCTTTGCTTCCAGTAACTGGAGTTCACACACCGAAGAAAGGTCCAACACTTGTTTATTTGGCACTCCAATAGCAAAGCACGATAAACAGTTCTTATTGCAGCAGACTGGTTGGGACCTATAACCTTTCCAACAGTGGGATGAGCAGATCGAGGCACTTCCTAAAGTTTAAGTTCTAAAGATAGGGTCTCTTCTAGCAACCCCTATGAACAGCAATGGAGCCCTCTTCGATACGCTGTGGCCCCTATCAGGGGATGTGTCCTCCCAAGAGAGTTCCCAGAGGCCCACCGTCACCGGGTTGGTGCTGCTCCGGGTCTTCAGTGGGTAACCACTCCGGCCTCCTCACCTCAGGTACGAGTCCCTCCGCTCAGGGACCCTCGGACAGTCCACCCTAGCGGGACCCAGTCGAAGGTACTGGGCCCCAGGCCTCCTCGATAGTACCTCACCCCAGGCTAAAGGTGCCTGGGATGGACGCCAACATGACTCCGGACCAGGCCATGGGCACCTGGACCAGACTCCTGGATCTCCCGCACCCAGGCCTAAGGGCCCTGGGTGCGGACCGCAGCCCTCCTCCTCCGAGGACCTCCTTCTCCGCCCGACGACGACGACCACCACGTGGTAAGGGCGTCTCCCCCTTTTATCTCCTCCCTTCAACGGCCCGGCGGGTTCCCCGCCCCAGCCATACCATCTCCGGGAAGGGACAAAACAGGGAGCACTGCGAAGATGATTCTACCTGAAGCCTGTGGGTACCCCGCCACCCACAGGCAAAGGAGAATATTACATCCTCCAATCCTCCACGAGATAAAAAAGGGTCTGAATCCTAACACAATTATACACCTGGGTCACACTATTGCCCAGGTGTATCCCATCTATTTGAGGACCCCGCTACACCTATTCTGATGTCAACCCCAAATGTGGGACTTACTTTCACTTTCAATGATAACGGTAAATAGGGCCAATAGAGAGGGTGAACTTCCCAAACTGGGCCATAGACCGCAATAAAAACTGACAGGAGTTCTAATCTTTCTCCACTCCAAAACGAAAAAACAAATTGCCTTTAGTGACATTTAAAAAACAAAAATGAAGAGCAACATATTTATTACTGTGTATGCAGCTCAACAGGATTACAGTTTTAAATAGTGAGGGTTCAATTGGTCTTTACAATAACAGTTTTGGCAAAAGAGGAAAATATATGCTGTATGTCAAAAGCATTAACATCATCAGTTTTTTTGTTTTTATGAGACCCCCGCCCCCCCCCTTTCTTGATACTGCCAGTTGAGCTTTAATTTTCCACTTCTGAAAAAGGATGAAAACACTATTCAACCGGCTATAAAATAACTGCAGTGTTGTCACTTTGTGGACAAGGAATTTTTAGATGAGCTTTCAGCGAGAAACAAATTATAGCCCACCTCCAGCTAACACGTTTTAAGCCATTACAGCAGCAGTTTATTTAAAAAAAAAAATCAGAATTGCCAATGTACGGTAATTGTTTGTAACCCCCGCACTGTCACTTTTGCTGAATAGTTTGGCCTGCCGAACAAAGGCCTGTAAAAATTAGAACAGAATTTATACACTGAATCTTAGTGTAGCGCTACCCCCAGTTAAGAGAGCCGCTGGGTTTGTTTTGGGCCTTGTAGTGCACCGCTGTCAACCCCTGGCAATCGGCTCTACCCTCCCATGGCACAGCTAGTAAGGGGAGATAGGACCGCATGACCGCAACTCTAGGTGACGCAGTCCTATGGCAAACACACACAGTGATATACTTTAAAACTTCTATTAAAGTAAGTGAAACTGACACCAATGTACTTGACCCAGATATTTTACTGAGGCTAATGGGCAAGTAATAAACAACAGTATAACAAGTTGCAGATCCCTGCAATAAACAGTAATAAAGATAAACAGAGTAATCAGAATAATAAAGTATTGCTATGCAACTCTAGCGCTGCCCTTTTACAGCTACTTCCCCTCATGGGCAGACTAACACCCAGCAATGTCTACCTATGCAGTCAGGCCTGACTGATCTAAATGGAAGTTCAGTGAAACAATATTCGCTAGCAATCTTTCAGTGGTGCACTTGAAGAACAACTTTGTAATCCCAACGAATAGTAAAGATAAAGTATCTGTCTTTAAACAGCTCTCACCACCCGGACAAGTCCAAGTCCGTTTCCTCCGCCGATTCGTCTAGGAACAGGAATCCACCGACATCCAAGTTTTCAATCCTTCTGGTGTACTGCAGCAAGGATGAGAAGATGTCTCTAAGGCTCTGCTAGGCTGGCAAAGGGGCTCTTTGGAAAAGAGCACAAGGCCCAGGCTTCAGGCCTTGTGCATACAGCAGTTCAGCACAGAGATCCTCTTGCTAGGAGAGGGGGTGTCCAAAAGAGGCAGAACAAACTCCACCTCCCCTTTATAAAGTCTGCCCCAGCAGTCTCTGTTCCGGAGCAATGCACCCTGGGTGCTGCAAGATGTACTGGGAGATGTAGTCTCTCTGTATTAAAGGGGAATACCCCACTACACACTCCCCCCACTTTGAATCTTTGGTCCCCAATGACATCTAACATTTTTAGATCTGCAAAACATTTTAGCTTCAATGCGGTTGCATAGGATTGACAGAGGAGCCTCCCACCAATCATCATATGATGGGGAGCTGTCCTGTCCACAGGTCGCTTCAGTGGGGGTGACCTGTCTAACTGTGCCAGGAAGTGAGCTGGGGTTGCCCTTCACCAAATCTGTGGTGAGAAGGTCAGTCTCTCTTGGCAACCCTTGAGGGGTGAAGATAACTTCTTCGGTGCTCTCACCCATCACTTCACAAGTCGGTCTCTTGAGAGGATGTTTAACTCTTCGCTTTCTCTGTTCCACTGGCTCAGACATGGTATGCTCACTAGCCTCTTTGAGTACTTCTGCTTCCTGCAGATTGGTTTCTTCCACTACTGCTATGGATCCTTCTTCTGGCAGTGAGGGTAAGGGATCACATCTGGGGACAGCAGGGGCTAAAAGCCGTTTCACCAGATCGGTATTGGTCCCAACGATGAGAGAGCTTCTTGAGGGCCCTGGCAGCCAGGGACAGACAATGGCCAGTGTCTCAAAGTTCTGGGGCTCCCCAACCCTCAATGGATCACACGACAACTTGATCCGCAGACATCCATCACAAGAGTACTCTTCTGCTTGAATACCCTGAATCTTGGTGTCTCCAGACTCTTCCAGGGGCAGGTATGACAGGTACTTCTTGTAAAAGTCTCCGGTCATCAGGGTAACCTGAGCACCTGTATCAAGGATGGCTCTGGTGTAGATCCCTTCGATCAGAACAGGCACTACAGGCAGAGGACCTACCAATTGGGTAGCAGTCCTTTTGGAAACACCTGTAACAGCAGACTGGCATACTTGAACTTGTGCTCCCTTGAGCTTCCGGCGCTGGGAATGCCGTTTCTGGCGTTGTTTGGAAGGCTGATAAGCGTTGTTCACTGAGACGGCATAAACTGCAGGTGTCCTCCACCGCTCCCTCGCAGATTCAGGGAAAGTTATTTTTGAAGGCCCGGATCTTCTCTCCATTCTTGGGTCACTTCTCTGAGGCCTCCCCCAGCCTACTGTCTCCATTCGTGGACTTGGACACACTTGCTGGTAGTGACCTACACCTCCACAATTTCGACAGATGTCTTGCTTCGTGGGCTTTTGGGCGAACAATCCAGTACTTTCTGCCATCAATTTGTTCATCATCTCCGCCAGCTGGGACACTTGCACCTTCAGTGTGTCTATCTCAGACCTGACATCCAGTGACCCGGTCACCATCTCCATTATTTTGGACATCTGAGTCTTCAGGATCTCCACTTCTGAGTCCCGTTCCGCAGCCGTAACTGATCTGACTCCCACCGCGGGGAGGGTAGTGGTCTTCTCAGCCCCTTGCTGTTCATTTAAGAGGGCTTCTTCATCTCTTATGATTCGTACAAGATCTGGGTAACTCAAAGTCATCACTCCTTCAGAGGTCTTCAAGTAGAGCCAAACTGGATCTGAACGCAGGGCTCCCCTCAGGATCTGCTTCATTTGGGTTGCGTCTATGACCTGCGGTAGTATTCCCTTCTTTAGGACAATTTAGCACAGCTTCTGGTTTAGCCTCCGCACATATTCGGATAACTTCTCTTCCGGCTGTTGGAAGGTATGTTCGAACTGGTATATCAGTTCAGTCGCCTTCTCCAGCTGGCCAAATTCCTCCTCCAGCATAGCCAGATAATCGTTTGCGGTACAGGTAGCGTTGCTAAGCCTGAGGTTCTTTACAGCTTCAGCAGCAGCGCCCTTTAGACTTTCGCTGATGCGCTGCTTCTTCTGCGCCTCTGGTACCTCCCATCCTTCTACCGCTTGCGTGGCCTGTTCAATCCAGGTGTCAAATTCTTCTTCTCCGGCAGGCACTGGTTGCTTCCCTGAGAAGGTGCTAAGCTTCCGGTAACCGGCCTCCACATGCACCGTACTGCTTTTCTGGCACTTAATTACAAGGTCTCCTAGAGCATTCAACAATTCAGGCCCTATAGCGGCCAGCGGTGATCCCAGGCTTAATAGTTCCTTAGGCTTTTCTGCTTTAGGGGATAGTGGTGGAGATAATCGCGGGGGTGATGGCTTTGGTGTCTGAAACCATTCTTCCTTCACTGGCAGCGTATGTATCAAGTGATAGATCTGATTATCTATGGCTTGTATACTCTGACTTTTAAAATGCTCTGGGATTTTGTTTTTCCATTCTACCAGTGCGTATGTAAACGAGATCACTGGATCTGGCCTAAAATCCATCACCCATGCTTTGTGGCTCGGAGACAGTAACAATACGAGCTGTTTTATCTCCTCTTCCTTCCATCTTTCCCCCGGGAGTACAATGACTACCGCCGCGGTTGGATCGGCGCCAATCGCTGCGCACCACTGTGACATTGCTAGCGGGTCCATGCTGGTACTTCTGACCGGCTTGATTGCAGCGTGCAACGTACAAGGATCCCGGACTCGAGCCCCCATGTGTAGCGCTACCCCCAGTTAAGAGAGCCGCTGGTTTTGTTTTGGGCCCTGTAGTGCACCGTCAACCCCTGGCAATCGGCTCTACCCTCCCGTGGCACAGCTAGTAAGGGGAGATAGGACCACGTGACCGCAACTCTAGGTGACGCAGTCCTATGGCAAACACACACAGTGATATACTTTAAAACTTCTATTAAAGTAAGTGAAACTGACACCAATGTACTTGACCCAGATATTTTACTGAGGCTAATGGGCAAGTAATAAACAACAGTATAACAAGTTGCAGATCCCTGCAATAAACAGTAATAAAGATAAACAGAGTAATCAGAATAATAAAGTATTGCTATGCAACTCTAGCGCTGCCCTTTTACAGCTACTTCCCCTCATGGGTAGACTAACACCCAGCAATGTCTACCTTTGCAGTCAGGCCTGACTGATCTAAATGGAAGTTCAGTGAAACAATATTCGCTAGCAATCTTTCGGTGGTGCACTTGAAGAACAACTTTGTAATCCCAACGAATAGTAAAGATAAAGTATCTGTCTTTAAACAGCTCTCACCACCCGGACAAGTCCAAGTCCGTTTCCTCCGCCGATTCGTCTAGGAACAGGAATCCACCGACATCCAAGTCTTCAATCCTTCTGGTGTACTGCAGCAAGGATGAGAAGATGTCTCTAAGGCTCTGCTAGGCTGGCAAAGGGGCTCTTTGGAAAAGAGCACAAGGCCCAGGCCTCAGGCCTTGTGCACACAGCAGTTCAGCACAGAGATCCTCTTGCTAGGAGAGGGGGTGTCCAAAGAGACCGAACAAACTCCACCTCCGATTTATAAAGTCTGCCCCAGCAGTCTCTGTTCCGGAGCAATGCACCCTGGGTGCTGCAAGATGTACTTGGAGATGTAGTCTTTCTGTATTAAAGGGGAATACCCCGCTACATTAGCATTACAGTTAGTAACTCCATACAGTTACCAGAATGCAATATTTTTTTTCTATATTGGACCTTAAGTGCTGTACAAAATTGAAAAATATTTTTTTGCAGCAACACAAGAGCGCAAATCCAATGGCCAGTGTACCCTGTGGGGCTGTCTCATATTTGTGCTTTATCTGTTTGTTTTGAAGCCATTCTTTGGAGTTTAACAATTGTTTCCATGTTATTGTTTTTATGAGTTTTGTAAAATGTACCGTATATACTCAAGTATAAGCCGAGTTTTTCAGCACAATTTTGTGCTAAAAATGCCCCCTCGGCTTATACTCGAGTCACCTTTTTGCGCCTGATATCCCGGACTTTGGGGACCCTGTACCGACTGGCCGTAGGTCCTCTTGACCCCAAACTTGGCACACATGTAGCCCCATTTCTCCTCTACAATTGTGCAAAGTTTGTTGTCCGGGGGACCTACGGCCAGGGAGCACTGATTTTTCAAAGCCGGGCACACCTTCCATAGACTCCCATGTTAAATGGTAATTTCTCCGGTGACTTTGGGGACCCGGTACTGGCTGGCCGTAGGTCCTCTTGACCCCAAACTTGGTACACTTGTAGCCCCATTTCTCCTCTACGAGTGTGCAAAGCTTGTTGTCTGGAGGACCTACGGCCAGGGAGAACCGATTTTTCAAAGCCGGGCACTCCTTCCATAGACTCCCATGTTAAACGTCAGTCTAGGCATGGGCACAGTGAGGCAAAGTGAGGCATGCAGATGGACACCCTAGGCTTATACTCGAGTCAATACGTTTTCCCATTTTTTGGTGGTAAAATTAGGTGCCTCGGCTTATATTCGGGTCGGCTTATGCTCGAGTATATACAGTAATTGGTTAAAGCTTAGCAATTGCTAATTGTTCTTTCAGTAAAAAGAAATTGGATACATTGATGCGTAGAATACACAGTTTTCTTAAAGGGTAACTCCACCTTCGTGGGGGGGAAAAAATGCATATAAAGAAAAAATAATATAGTGTATACAATTGCGAGACAAGTCATATTGTAATAAATAAATACTGTATTTAAAAGTAAAATTCTAAAAATAATGATAAAAAAAAAAAACAGACACAATTCACTCCACCCCCCCCCCCCCCAAAAAAAATAAATGAAAAAGAAAGCATTGTAAAAAATAAAAGTAAAAAAAAAACAACAAAAAACAAAAACTACTGACACAGTCCACGCCTCGTCAGTGCCACCTATCGGTGCTCATCAGTGCTGCATATTGGTGCCACTGTCACATGACATTTAAAAAGTATCGGTAATCAGTATCAGCCAGTACTTGAAAAAAGTATCGGTACCTGTACTTGGTCTTAAAAAAGTGGTATTGGTGCAACCCTAAAATCTACCTTTCCTTTTTAATCTGCAGCGTTTTAAATATCTGTAATATGCAATGCAATATGGCTATCTGGGGTTGGAGATGGAACTTTTTCCTATACAAATGCGTTTCTAACATTGAATGTGGTTCACTTTGGAAAATCCATTCATTCCAAAGTTAAATGTTAAGAGCAAAAAAAAATAAAAAGTACTTTAAACAACATAAGTCATCAAATGTACTGAGAATTTCCATTCAAATTTTTTCATACAAAAATCTACTGTATAGTGAGCTTTTGTTAGCAAGGATGTGCTTTAGTAACTGTCTAGCCCTGTTTTTAGTCTCCTTGGATGACTTCTCTGGTTTCTTGGAACTGAACCTTGGACTTTAGTTTAAGATGCTATTTTAGATATTTTGGTGTATTTATCACATAAAAAAATGCTTATAGGACACCCTGTTAAATGTAGGATGTTGCAGACCCAACGGGGACAGGGGTGTTTGGAGGGAACTGCAGGGTAGCCTCTTGCCTGTTGACTATGGGCCCTGGCATTTGAGGGAGCTAAATGCGTTCAGAGAGATGTCCTGTTATATTATGCAAGATTATATTTTATTACCACAGTTAACAGTCAGGGAAGCCAGCTTGAAACTCAGTGAGAAGATGGATGTGAAAAGAAAGCTGGTTAATGAGATCTGTTGCTGGACTGTCTGAGGTGGGCCCTCCCTGACTAATCAAGGCGTGTCTGGGGGCCTAGCAGTTATTTAGCTTACTGGTTAAGTTAGCTGTTGATTGGATTACTGTTTGATTAGATCACTGTTAGCTGCTAACTGTTCTTTAGATGTACTTTTAGGCTGGTTTCGCGGTGGGTGCGGTGGCGGTATAGCGGCGCTATTTTTAGCGGCGCTATACCGTCGGGATTGCTGAGGTATTCGGCCGTTAGCGGTGCAGTTTTAACCCCCGCTAGCGACCGAAAAAGGGTTAAAACCACCCGCAAACCGCGGCTACAGCCGCGGTTTGCGGGCGGTATTACTGCGGTGTCCCATTCATTTCAATGGGAAGGAGCGGTGTAGGAGCGGTAAAACACACCGCTCCTCTCTCCGTTCCAAAGATGCGGCTAGCAGGACTTTTTTTCACGTCCTGTTAGCGCACTGCTCCAGTGTGAAAGCCCTCGGGGGTTTCACATTGGAGAGACAGCAGCCGCTGTTTAGGCTCGGTTTGCAGATGCTATTTTTAGCACAATAGCGCCTGCAAACCGCCCCAGTGTGAAAGGGGCCTCAGATTTACTGATGATATTACTGTTTAAAGTTTGCATTGCTTAGAATAATGTGATCACGCTCTTATCTGACTTGGTGTGGTATAAATCTTGTGTGAACTTACAATAAAGAGTTCCAGTTTGCACCTAGGCTAGTGTTGTCTAGTTATTGGGTGCATTCTCGGCTATAATACCTTGTTCCTGGTTCCAGAATGGAGGAAGCTGTATCTTGGCGAAGGCACCCAGGTAGGGTGTCAAGTGGTCTGTCACATAGGGAAATTTGGCTAGGCAGCTCCTTTTTGTTATGGCCATCTAAAAGATTTTTAACATTTTCTTCTTCTTTTTTTGTTTTGTAGGAATGATAACAGATCTCTTCATTGATAAGTTCAAATTCAAAGGCACAAATGTGAAAACTAAAGTGCCCCTCTTGCTGGAGATTTTGGACAATTATGAACAGAATGCACTGATGACATTCTTTGATACTGCATAGGAAGCATCAACTTCATGAATTGCTCAAGAGTACTGTGAATTATAGCAACTATGTACAGTATTTATTGTATAGAATAGATAATGTTTCTGTAGTATAACTGTTTTGTTGTTGTGTTTTTTTTTTTTTTGTTTTTTTTTATTGTATCCCTTCTATGGATTTTAATATATCCTCAACATAGGATTTGATCTGTTTTCCACATTTTGTCATGTTACAGCCAAAAACATAAATGTATTTTATTGGGATTTTACATGATGGACCAACACAAAGTGGCACATAATTGTGAAGAGGAAGGAAAATGATAAATGTTTTTCAATATTTTTTACAAATAAATATGTGAAAAGTGTGGCGTGCATTTATATTCAGCCTCCCTGAGTCAATACTTTGTAGAACCGCCTTTCACTGCAATTACAACTGCAAGTCTTTTTGGGGATGTCTCTACCAGCTTTGCACATCTAGAGAGTGAACTTTTTGCCCATTCTTCTTTGCAAAATAGCTCAAGCTCTGTAAGATTAGCTGGAGAGCGTCTGTGAACAGCAATTTTCAAGTCTTGCTACAGATTCTCAATTGGATTTACGTCTGGACTTTGACTGGGCCATTCTAACACATGGATATGCTTTGATCTAAACCATTCCATTGTAGCTCTGGCTGTATGTTTAGGATTGTTGTCCTGCTGGAAGGTGAACCTCCACCCCAATCTCATGTCTTTTACAGACTCTAATGCCCTGTACACACGATCGGTTTTACCAATGAAAACAGTCTGATGGACTTTTTTCATCGGACAAACCGATCGTGTATGGGCCCCATCGGTCTTTTTCATCGGTGAGAAAAAATAGAACATGTTTTAAATTTATTCGATGGAAAAAAAAACGATAGCAAGTTCCGATCGTCTGTGTGGAACTCCATCGGAGAAAAAACCCACGCATCCTCAGAATCAAGTCGACGCATGCTCAGAAGCATTGAACTTAATTTTTCTCGGCTCTTCGGAGTGTTTTACGTCACGGCGTTTGGGACAGTCAGATTTTTGACTGATGGTGTGTAGGCAAGACTGATGGAAGTCAGCTTCTTCGGAATTCCGATGGAAAAATCCATTGGATTTGAATCCATAGGAAATCTGATCGTGTTTACCGGGCTTAACAGGTTTTCTTCTAAAACTGCACTATATTTGGCTCCATCCATCTTCCCATCAACTCTGACCAGCTTCCCTGTCCCTGCTGAAGAAAAGCATCCCCACAACATGATGCTGCCACCACCATTATTCACGGTGGGGATGGTGTATTCAGGGTGATGTGCAGTGTTAGTTTTCCGCCACACATAGCGTTTTGCTTTTAGGCCAAAAAGTTCTTCTTCCACATGTTTGCAGTGTCCCCCACATGGCTTCTCGAAAACTGCAAATGGGACTTCATATGGCTTTCTTTCAACAATGGCTTTCTTCTTGCCACTCTGCCATAAAGGCCAGATTTGTGGAGTGCACGACTAATAGTTGTTCTGTGGAAAGATTCTCCCAAATGAGCTGGGGATCTCTGCAGCTCCTCCAGAGTTATCATGGGCCTCTTGGCTGCTTCTCTGATTAATGCTTTCCTTGCCTGGCCTGTCAGTTTAGGTGGATGGCCAAGTCTTGGTAGGCTTGCAGTTGTGCCATACTCCCATTTTTGGATGATGGATTGAACAGTGCTTCGTGAAATTTTTAAAGCTTGGGATATTTTTTTATAACCTAACCCTGCATTTAAACTTCTCTACAACTTTATCCCTGACCTGTCTGGTGAGTTCCTTGGCCTTCATGATGCTGTTTTGTTCACTAATGTTCTCTAACAAACCTCTGAGGGCTTCACAGAACAGCTGTATTTATACGGAGATTAAATTACACACGGGTGAACTCTATTTACTAATTAGGTGACTTCTGAAGGCAATTGGTTGCACTAGATTTCAGTTAGGGGTATCAGAGTAAAGGTGGCTGAATACAAATGCATGCCACACTTTTCAGATAATTATTTGTTAAAACATTTTGAAAACCATTTATCATTTTCCTTCCACTTCACAATTATGTGCCACTTTTGTGTTAGTCTATCACACAAAATCCCAATAAAATACATTTACATTTTTGGTTGTAACATGACAAAATGTGGAAACTTTCAAGGGTATGAATACTTTTTCAAGGCACTGTAACATACCATGTGTGACTTGTATATGCAATTGTAGCTAATCAACACCACAAAGGTTAGGAATCTGGCCTGGCCGAATGTTTGAGGCACAGTCATCAAGAGTTCCAATAACAATGGTGTCAGTTACATGGGAGCATTGGATGGTTTGTTTTTACAGCTCCCTATTCATGGATGTACAATGTGAAACAAAACCTAGTTTACAGCCTCCTCAGAGGTCCCATAAAGCATATGGGTACATTTTGCTATAAATAAAACATATCTTTACCTATCAATATCAGCTTTATGAAGCAATATATAGATCATTGTTATTAGCACACTTGGCTAATATCATTTGAATTAACAATGATTAGTTGTAAATATATGTAATGGTACATAGGAAAGGCTATATTTTTATATATTAGTCTGTATAAATGTTATCTGAAGAAGCACAATAAACTCCTGTTTTTGCTGACAATGTAATGACCTCAGTATTTATATTAAGAGTCATATCCTTTTATCAGAGAGAATCTATCACTTTGCCCTAAATAGGTTCCCTTGCTAGTCCACCAAATTATCTCTTTAAATATTCATTTTTTTACACCAAGAACAATCGTAAGGCTATATGCATTAATTCCTATAACATTATACAGGGTTATTCAAAAAGATGGAGCAGATTTTTTATTTTAAACATACTGTAATGCCCTGTACACACGATCGAATTTCTGATGGAATTTTCCGTCGGAATTCCGATGAAGCTGACTTCCATCAGTCTTGCATACACACCATCAGACAAAATTTTGACCGTCCAAAACGCGGTGACGTAAAACACTCCGAGCCGAGAAAAATTAAGTTCAATGCTTCTGAGCATGCGTCGACTTGATTCTGAGCATGCGTGGGTTTTTTCTCCGTTGGAGTTCCACACAGGCGATCGGAATTTCCTATCGTGTTTTTTTTTCCATCTGAAAATTTTAAAACATGTTCTATTTTTTTACACTGATGGAAAAAAGTCCGATGGGGCCCACACACAATCGTTTTTTCCGATGAAAAAAGTCCATCAGACTTTTTTCATCGGAAAAAACAATCGTGTGTACAGGGCATAAGGGATAGAAGCACATTCCGCACATCACTGGATAGAGGAAAGTTCAAAGTTGAAATCCCATCAAGAAGTTCCATTCAGTGCAACACAGAGGCGCTGTTTCTTGCTTATAGGAAAATGGCAACGCCACAGGAGAAGTAATTTTGTGTGCTGGTTGGACACCCCTGACGTAGTTACTGAAGAAGTCTTGAGAATATGTTCCTTCACTAGCTCTAATAATTTACCAAAACTTGGAATACTGTGTGCAGGGGCCTCAAAGACCAGCCAAAACGCACCAGAGATCTAGAGATTGCTTTTTTAGATTGTGTTGATAGGGGAATCAAGCGATTTTCTTTGCAGGAAAGAAAATTATTTCAGCTATGGCCGGCCTTATGCCGCGTACACACGACCGTTTTTAATGTCACTGAAAAAAATGACATTTTTCTCGACGTGATTCTTCTCAAGCCCGCCTTGCCTACACACTATCATGGAAAAAAATGCTTGAGTAAAGCGCGGTGACGTACAACACGTACGACGGCACTATAAAGGGGAAGTTCCATTCGGATGGCGCCACCCTTCATGTTAGTAAACTATAATTACAAAAAAACATGGTATCCCAGCATTTACACTACTGTAATAGAGAAGGAATCCCTGCTGTCCTGGACAACTCCCAGAAACGGAGTTACTGGTAAGTCTAACTCTGGTTTTCTCAAGTCGTCTGTCCAGGACAACACAGGAGCGATAAGTGAGAGCTTGCCAGATTGGAGGGGGGAGGGCTACCGCCTGGAGGACTTTATGCCTGGTCTTGGGCTGAGAAAAGGTCCAACTAATAGTGATTGATAAAAGTTGAGCCACCAGACCTCATTGCTGCTCTACATATTTGTTCTGGAGTTGCTCTGGCTCGCTCTGCACAAGAGGTGGCTAAAGCCCGAGCAGAATGAGCCTTGGGAGAAAAAGTACAAACCTTTTTTAAAGCTTTCTGGGATTCCATGATTTCCTGCTTAATCCAGTGGGCGATCATATTTTTTTGAGGCTTGACAACCTGCTCCTTGAGTGTAATACAAAGGGGCATTTGACTAGGGGATTTTAGGTTCAAAATAAGTCCGTACTTGCTGGATGGCGTTTGATCCACAAAGACATGCAAATAAAAGCCCTAATTTATCTCTTGATGAGCTACTGCAATGGGAACCTGCTGGTCCACCGGGTCACCTAGCTGTGATACCAGGGCTAATGCTTTCCAAGTATCCTTGGGAAGGGGGGGTTAGAAACATTCTTGGACCCTCTGCAATAATCCTTAGAACAAGAATGTTTAGGGCAATGCTCTGCCACTGCGGGAGGAAGAGCCCCAATCTTCCTCCCACTGAGACCGAGTCATTGGGATTTTTCACTTTGCTAGGACAGGAAAAAGGTATCCCTCCCTTTTGCTTCCCCTGGCCCCACTGCTTTTTTGGGGCTTGCTCTTTGGAGCCCTAAGGCTAAGCTTTTTCCCCTGAAAAAACTTTTTTCTTCTTAGAAGAGAAGTATGGGTTTGGGGGTTTTCCCATATTCATACTTACCTAGGTGGATGCAACATCGGTCCGATGCTGCATCGCTACCCCCGACACCTCTACACTGAGAACCAAGTGATCAAACACTGCCGATGGCTCTGTTCTCACAGCTCCCCCGAGGAAAGAGATGCTGACTGTCTATCAGCAGCTCTTCGCTCTGCTCCCTCCGCGCTCATGGGGAGCGACCGTCTCAGCCTCTCAGCAGCTCGCTGAGAGGCTGAGACTGGTGTCAGACCAGGCACTTGGCGGATCCAGACTCCTATTGTCGAGATGAAGCGGTGCCTGGACTGATTTCTGTGATGCCAGCAGAGAGCAGACTTCAACACGCTCTGCTGAAAACGGGTCACAGGAGTGCAAAACAAATTGCACTCCTGTGATCCATAGGAGAAGCCCAGCCTAACCAGTTCTGGCTAGACTTCTCCTTTAACTGGGAATACCTTTTTTCTTATCCACTGCCGGGTCTAAAGTGCGGTACACACTATGAGAAAATCGGAAGAAACATTCCATATAAGGCATGATTGTTCGATTCTCGTATAGTGTGTGTACACAGCATTTGACATCCGATTCCAACTTTCCAAACAAAAATTTCCGAAGGGACCAACTCCAAAAATGTTCTCGTACATGAACAGAACCAACCATTTTTCCTTTTAATGTGTACTGTTTTTGTACGAGAAAATATACGAATGACTGCGCATCATCAGAATTTATTAAACAACAAAAAAAAAGCCTTTGTCGTCCAAGAATTTTCATACATTAGTTCCATCCTTGGTTTCAACCCTGCTGTCAAACATCGAGGAAAACTGGACGATCGATTGTCCTGATTTTCTTATAGTGTGTACTGGACTTAAGACCTTTTGAAGATCTGGAACGAACAACAGATCCCCCTCAAAAGGAATGCCACAGAGACACCATATTGTCAAAAGTATTGGTACGCCTGCCTTTACATGCACATGAACTTTAATGGCATCCCAGTCTTAGTCCGTAGTGTTCAAGATTGCGTTTGCCCACCCTTTGCAGCTATAACAGCTTCAGCTGTCCATAAGGTTTAGTGTCTATGGGGAATGTTTGACCATTCTCCCAGAAGCGCATTTGTCAGGTCAGGCACTGATGTTGGACGAGAAGGTCTGGCTTGCAGTCTCCGCTCTAATTCAGCCCAAAGGTGTTCTATCAGGTTGAGGTCAGGACTCTGTGCAGGCCAGTCAAGTTCCTCCACTCCAAACTTGCTCACCAAAAAAAACTAAAGCTTTACCCTCATCCGAAAATATGAACATGTTCCAATGGGTTTATTTTGAGCTGACAGAACCAAGTCTTCTATTTTGTTCAATTCTTTGACTCTCATAATGTCATAATAATATAGAGGGTGGGCATGGATCTTTCCATCACAATGTGATGCTTTTTTCTTTTTTTTTCTTACCAACAAAAATGATTTTATTGATTTAAAGGTGGTACACAGCCATATACATCAAAACATTAATCAACACGTCCATGTACATGACCAATTGATACAGGGCAAGAGTAAATCAACAGCATCACAATACTTCTTATCCAACAACAGTGCAGCTATAAGCAGATTTTCAACCCCACATTTAGCCAAACAACCTGTCCACGACCAGGTCCTCCGGGGCGAGCCCTGGTGTATCCAGCCACGGCGCCCAGAGATTCTCATATTTCTGCATACTCCCCCTGTGCTGGTAAATGAGTCTTTCCATACGTAGCATATCCCCTATCTTGCATATCCATTCCCTCGAAGTCGGGGGCATTTCGGATTTCCAATATAGCATAATCAACCTTCTGGCTTGGAAAATGGAAGGAAACTATTGGACAGCCGCACTCCAAAAACAGTTCCTTTATTGGAAAATCACAGAAATCCAAGCCACAGCAAAAAATAAGAGCAGACAAGCTGACGCATTTCGCACTGTAATTTCAGTGCTTACTCAGAGTAAGCACTGAAATTACAGTGCGAAACGCGTCAGCTTGTCTGCTCTTATTTTTTGCTGTGGCTTGGATTTCTGTGATTTTCCAATAAAGGAACTGTTTTTGGAGTGCGGCTGTCCAATAGTTTCCTTCCATTTTTCGCATCATTATATGCATTGCCTGCACCCGTGGCTTGGGATAGAAGTGGAAAGGTACATCTGAGCGGTAATTTTCTTTTTTCGCTTCTGGCTTGGAACATCACCCTCCGAACTGCCTCCTTGGTGTGTACTTCCAGCACATACTCCTCCACCACCCCCAAGAGGCCTACCTTGGGATCTACCGGTAGAGATTTCCCGAACAACGAGTTGACCACACTCACCACCTCGTTCCAATACAATGTAGTTTGGGGCAACGCCACAGGAGGTGAATAAGGTCCCCATGGTCACGCCTACATCTGGTACATGTATCCTCAGTCTGCAACCCCATCAACCGCAGTCTATGCGGCGTGTAGTACACCCTCAGGATAATATACAATTGAGTGAGCCGTTGGGCCACATTCAGAGAGCATACACTTACCCCCTGAAATATCTCCTCCCATTCCTCCCCATCCATTTGGCCCACGTCCTTCTCCCATCTCTCCCTCACTCTCAGGGGATGCTGCCCCAGGAAGTATTGTAAAAGGATATTATAGCTTTGAGAAATAAATCCCTTCGAGGTCACAGCATCCCTAATGAGGCCAAACATCGGGGTTGGTGACAAGCACCACTCAGAAGACCTACTCTGCGCCCTGACCGCATGTTGAAGCTGCAGATACTGGAAGAGCATTGAGGATGGCAGGCCAAACTCCACCTGCAAATCCGCAAATGTCCGAAGAGTGCCATTTTTAAAAACATGCTTAACATGGGTAATCCCGTATGTTATCCATCTAGCCCCTCCCACAATGTGATGCTTAATTTGATGGTGTATGTTTTCTGGGGGATATCCGACCTGTGTAGGAGAAGAAGAGCCAGGTCCTCCGGAAGGGTGTAATCAGTAATTTTTTGAGAAATTCAACATACCTCCTTCCAAAAGTTTTGTTATAGTTTTGGACAGGACCAGAAGATGTGTAGTCCCCCACCCCTCCTGGCATCTCCAGCAGCGATTGGATACAGTGGGGAAAAGATTGTGGAGCACCAACGGCATGCGGTACCCCTTTGTGAGGATTTTCAAATTGCTTTCTTGGAACAATGTGCAGATGGACGACATTAGTGCAAAGTGGATGATGCACCCGGACCAGGGAGAAGGTTTTGTTCAGTGCCATTTCCCACTTCCCAAGAAAGGAGTGGGTATAGTCATCAGCTGGAAATACATCTGAGAGAGGGTATGGGAGAGAGGACCAGTATCCACGCAGAGTTGTTCCAACGCGATCAATGGATGGCCAATGAGCTGATTGTATAACAATTAGAGGCTTGGAAACACTGGGACTTCAGAAGGGAACAGAAGAGATTCCCTTGCAGCCTGGGGGTGCAGGGGAAACAAAGGTTCCCCAAAGTGGGATAAAGTTGGGAATGTGCAGTTGCTAATGAAGTGGTAGAACAGATGCAGGGAGCATACTTTCAGAGTGGGTCCTAGGGTTGGGTGTGTTGGAAGCACAGGAGGAAGGTCCCTAAAGCACCAAGCTGCTCGACATAGTGGGATGTCACTCTGTAGTTCAATTTGTGGCCATAATTTAATGCCGGAGTGTCTGGACCAGTTAATAAGTCCCCCCAAGTGAGCCACTTGGTAGTATTTTTGTATATCAGGCACCGCAATGCCACCATGTCGTTTGGGTAGTGTTAATAGGCATCGTTGTAATCTGGGCCGTTTATGAGCCCATAAAAATTGGACACACAGAGTGTTCGCTATTGAAAAAAGGCCGGAGGAATGCGAATTGGCAATGCTTTGAACAGATATGAAAGTATAGGTAGGATAGACATTTTAATAATATTGCAGTGTCTGAACCAGGAGAAAAGACCTTGATTCTGTTTGTGGAGTAAGGTATGTATTTTACTGAGCAGAGGTGGAAATTTCAACGCATAAGTCTGGGTGAATTATGGGGAGAATATAGGTGCCCTATTTCAAGGCTGTTGAAGTCCACCTAAATAAAAAATGAGATCTTAGGGTGTTGAATTTGGGCGGAGACGAGGCAACACCTATTGCCTTTGATTTGGATAGGTTTTCACATTAGAAAGAGAGCTGTATGTTTCACGTTCACGGAGTAGAGATATGATAGGATTGGAGAGCGAAAATAACATATCTTCCATGTAAGCAGAAACTTTATGCAGAGCGTCTCTTATCTGGAGGCCCGAAATGTCTGGGTTGAGTCAAACCTCATAGAGAAATTGTTCCAAGGAGAGGGCAAAAAGGAGTGTCAAGAGGGGACACCCTTGCCTGGTACTATTAGAAATAGGGAGGGGCTCTGAGAAAAGTCCATTAACTTTAACTTGTGCTGTCGGGGCTGTGTAAACACTAGAAATCCATTTGACCATCCTGTCTCCCAGGCCCACGTGGCATAGGACTGCAAACATAAATGACCAACTAACACAGTCTAAAGCCTTCTTGGCTTGAATGATTAGCCAAATGGATTACATTTAGAACTTATTATTATCATGGGCCTTGTGCGTAGGGATAAATCCAACCTGGTCAAGATGGACCAGGTGTGAAAAGAGTGGTTAGATAAGCGTGGCAAGAATTGTAGTAAATAATCCCCTCATTCAGCAACAATGTAGGGCAGTAACTGCCACCACAAGTGGAGGGGTCTTTTCCCTCTTTGGGAAATAACAAGGATATGTGCCTTCAATATATCAGGAGGAAATGAGGTTTTGTGGCCTAAGGCATTGAAGATTTTCACCATATGCAAGCCTAAGTGTGGCAAAAGAAGTTGGTAGTATTTGAGTGTAAAGCCGTCGGGCCGAGTGTTTTTCCCAGTTTGGACGAGCCCACAGCCAACTGAAGTTCTTCTATGGTGATGGGTTATTCAAGATCCTTGCGTATCGAGAGAGGTAGTTGTGGAAGGCAGGAGGTCTGATAGAACTCATGAAAGGTTGAGCTTAATTGATTGGGGTGGGTCATTTTCCTGCCATCCGGACCCACGAGGTGTGGAACGTAAGATTGGGCACATTGTACTTGTATTGCCCTGGCCCATAGGTGACCAAACATATTGCCAGACTCCTAGTCAAAGTTTTCGACCGGATTGAATTGCTGCCTTGTCCCTGTATTGAAGGAGGGAGGTGACCTGTCTGCAACGGCTCAAGAGTTTATGGTGGGTTTGTAGCTTTTGTATATTTTCTAGTAGGGTCACCAACTTAGCCCCCCAGTCCCTCCTGATTCTTGCTCCATGTTTGATTAAAACCCCCCTGATTACAGTCTCCTGGGCTTCCCACACTATTCCCAGGTCACTGCCTGGGGTGCCATTAGTCTGGAAGTAGAACTGAAGCTCTTTACCCACATCTGTGGCTACAACTTTATCTTGCAGAAGACTCTCATTAAGTCTCCAGTGTCTGGTGGTAGATGAAGGGTTCTCTGTGAGGGCAAGTTTCAGCATAACTGGTGCATGCTTCGACCAAGTTGGGAGAAGGAAAAGGAGGGGGCGAAAAATTGAAAGTATGTGGGGGGGGGGGCCTAACAGGGGATAAAGAAATTGTAGGAAAACTCTGGCTAGTAGTTAGCGTTTGTGAGTGCCCCTACTCCCTTTTGCTATCTGTCAGCTATGTGAGCACAGGCCTATGTGGGGGCCCTGCCCTCCATTTGTGAGTAAACAAGGTAACATGCAACAACATATGAAAAAAGGTGCAAATAAAGAGCATTAAGTGCAGTAGTAATTTGCAACCAAATGAAAAAAGGTCATCAGATCCACTGGTGACCAGGAAATTTATACCATACAAATGGGGCCATCGAAGGCTGACATCCACCAGAGGGCTGTCCCCCAGTCTTGGAAGGAGAGTTTGAGGGCCTGCAGGGTCTAGGCTTAACCAAGGTAGACTTGCCCTTTTATTTTTTTATTTTTTTCCATAAAGTTTTTATTGATTGAACAAAAAATCAGAAACGTACAATGTGACATTGACATAGTCTTCTGGATGTAATAGTAGTACAATGGTAATGTAATACATTTTACTTTAGGACATTGCTATTGACATGTCATTAATATATTGTCAGGTGGAACAGAGATAAACAGATTATGCGTATGTTTTGCATGTATATAGACATTTATTTTTCGATGGTATAGTAATATAACATATAAGTAATATTTAGTGATTGGGGGAAGGGGGTGAGGTTGAGGGGGGAGGGAAGAGAAAAGAAAAAAAAGAAAAACATAGGGGGGGGATGGGACTAATGAAGTGTATACCACTGAGTCCTTTTCATAAACTTCTGTATAATAGTTGAAGCCATTATATATTGAGTGCTTTATAGGCTGGGGTGTTTTTAAACTCTAACCAGTTGTACCATACCGATGTAAATTTGGTTATTTTTTCCTGTGCTATGCTTATAATGAATTTTATTCTATCGATGTTGTTTATTCTACGGAACCACTCTTAGCATTCGACCGCCAGTGGCAGGGAACACAATGGGGGTGATTTACTAATAACAGTGCGCTGCGCCGGTTCGTACCTTAATTGGTGCATTGGATAACTCCTTCACTGGGCGCAGGAACCAGCGGCGCACTGTTATAGTAAATAAAAATGTCAGCGGCGCTCTATTGAAAATGAATGGTTCCCTATGGGAGCCCATTGATTTGAATAGAGGACGCACGGGAAGTCGGATGAAGCAGATCTGACTCGCGGGGCGACTCGTGTGCCGGCTGAAACAGGGACAGCGCGACTTTGCGAGGCAACTTGGACACGACCTGAGCGTGAAGCAGCCGCTCAAGTCGTGTCCTAGAGGCGACTACCTGGCCGAGAATGCCATTGCGCTGGTTCTCGGCAGCCTCGCTGTCCTGTGTTTGGTATGAATCATGAAGGGGAACTCCACGCCAAATTTTATTGAAAAAAACGGCATGGGTTCCCCTTCAGGAGCATACCAGGCCCTTAGGTCTGGTATGGATTTTAAGGGGAACCCCCTGAGCCGAAAAATGGCCCTTATCCGAGCACGCAACCTGGCAAGCCGCAGGGAAAGAGGGGGGGGACGAGCGCGGCCCCCCTCCCTTCTGAACCGTACCAGGCCGCATGCCCTCAACATGGGGGGTTTGGTGCTTTGGGGCAGGGGGGCGACCTGCGGCCCCCCCACCCCAAAGCACCCTGCCCCCATGTTGATGGGGACAAGGGCCTCTTCCCGACAACCCTGGCCGTTGGTTGTCGGGGTCTGCGGGCGGGGGGCTTATCGGAATCCGGGAGCACCCTTTAATAAGGGGGCCCCCAGATGCCGGCCCCCCCACCCTATGTGAATAAGTATGGGGTACATCGTACCCCTACTCATTCACCTGGTGGCAAAAAAGTAAATAAAAAACACAACACAGGTTTTCAAAGTAATTTATTAGGCAGCTCCGGGGTCTTTCTGGCGGGCGCCCCGCTATCTTCTTCCAGCTCTTTTGCTAGCGGGGTCCCGGGCTTCCTCGTCGTCTTCTTCCATCTTCGGGGATCATTCCCCCGGGACTGTGACGTCATACGGGGCGGGGTCAGCGGATGGCATCACCCGGTGACCACGCCCCATGCCAATATAAGTGGGTGCGCTCCGCGGGCAGAGCATTGTAGTGGCGGACAGCGACGAGGCAACATCGGACGGAGAGAAGAGGGAAGAAGACGACGATGAAGACCGGGACCCCGCTAGCAAAAGAGCTGGAAGAAGATAGCCGGGCGCCCGGCAGAAGGCATAAAGAACCGGAGATCGTGGGGAAGGCACCGGAGAGCGGGAGAAGAACCGGAGAGCGCGGAGACGACACCGGAGAACAGAACAAGAGACCCCCCGAAGTCGGAAGAAGACGACGATGAAGACCGGGACCCCGCTAGCAAAAGAGCTGGAAGAAGATAGCAGGGCGCCCGGCAGAAAGACCCCCAAAGACGGAAGAAGACGAGGAAGCCCGGGACTCCGCTAGCAAAAGAGCTGGAAGAAGATAGCGGGGCGCCCGGCAGGAAGACCCCCGGAGCTGCCTAATAAATTACTTTAAAAAACTGTGTTGTGTTTTTTATTGACTTTTATTGCCACCAGGTGAATGGGTAGGGGTACGATGTACCCCATACTCATTCACATAGGGTGGGGGCCGGTATCTAGGGTCCCCCTTATTAAAGGGGGCTCCCGGATTCCGATAAGCCCCCCACCCGCAGACCCCGACAACCAACGGCCAGGGTTGTCGGGAAGAGGCCCTTGTCCCCATCAACATGGGGACATCCTCCCCATGTTGAGGGCATGTGGCCTGGTACGGTTCAGGAGGGAGGGGGGCTGCTCTCTCGTCCCCCCCTCTTTTCCTGCGGCCTGCCAGGTTGCGTGCTCGGATAAAGGGTCTGGTGTGGATTTTTAGGGGGACCCCCACGCTATTTTTTTTTTAAGTTTGGCGCGGGGTTCCCCTTAAAATCCATACCAGACCTGAAGGGCCTGGTATAGATTATGGGGGGACCCCCACGCCATTTTTTTTCCATTTTGTTGGGGGGGTCCCCTTTGAATCCATACTAGACCCAAGGGCCTGGTATGGACCTGGGGGGGGGGGACCCCACGCTGTTTTTTTTCTAGTTTTTGTTTTTAGAGCCGGCAATGTTTATATTTTTTTACATTTCCTTTAACAACCAGCTATAAACAGGTTAAAAAAAAAAATGCCCCAAAATCGCGGTACTTGCGTTTTGGATCCGGGTCCATTGAATTCTATTACATCCAAAACACTGTTTTTGGCCTGGAAAAAAACATCTGCAGTTGCGTTTAACATCGTTTTTCACAAAGCCTAAAAATGCCTTCAGACGCCAAAGATTTCCACGTTTCAGACGCGGGTACCGGCGTTTAGCCGCATTTTAGTTTAGAAGCGTTTTTAAAGGTGACCTCTTTTTTTACATTGATAAACTCAAAAATTATGGCAAATGAGGAAAAACCATTCAAAAAAAAAAAAAATATATATATATATATATTGTGAGGGGGTTAACTCGGTAGCGGGTGTGTGTGACCCCCTGGTTGGGCTCCCCACACAAAAACAGGGCCAGCAGACGGAGGTTGTGGTTTTCAAAATCAAAAGGTGCGGTTTATTTCTCTATGTACAGTGACAAAAACACAGCAAAGCCAAAAAGAAACAAACAAAATAAATCCTGGTCAGTTTGACCTCTGACTAAACATGCAGGTTTCCTAAACTAACAACTGGGATCAGCCTGGTGCTGTCCTAGTCCCTAAGTCCCTGGTTTAGTAAAAGTCCAAACAAATAGCCACACAGGCTTTGCCTCACCGCACAGGGGTTCACTCTCCCTAGACAGTCCACACAGGTCTGGTTCCAGGCATGAGCTAACATCTGATGAAGCTGGGAGTTTTTATAGAGGCCTTAAACGAACTGACAGGCTTCAGCTGGTCTCATCAACTCCCTAGTTGTATAAGTCGGCATAAAGCCTGAATCTGGGAGAAATATATCTACCCCCCTGGATGCAACCAGGTGACTTTACCTTCCTGCTGTCACATACCCCCCCCTCTTGTTTTAACCTTGGGGTTGGAACACCAGCAATCAGGCATTCATGTACTCGAGACAAAGCATCCACATTCCCCATTTGAACGCCAGGGCGATGCTTTACTGTGAAGTTGAATTCCTGTAGGGCCAGGAACCACCTATTCACTCTTCTATTTGTCTCCTTGTTTTGAGCCATCCACTTTAACGGAGCGTGATCCGTAACCATGTCAAAGTGCCTACCTAGCAGATAGTACCGAAGGGAATCTAGAGCCCACTTCACCGCTAAACACTCCTTTTCAACCGTGGCGTAATTTACCTCATGGGACTTCAACTTCCTGCTGAGGTAAATGACTGGGTGCTCTTCCCCGTTCCAGACCTGGGACAATACTGCTCCTAACCCCACATCTGACGCATCACTTTGTACGACAAAGTCTTTAGAGAAGTCGGGTGAGTACAACACTGGCTGGCTACATAAGGCTTGTTTCAAGAATTGGAATGCTGCCTCAGCCTCGGGGGTCCATTTAATCATGACCGACCCTTTCCCTTTCGTCAGGTTGGTTAGGGGCACAGCCTTAGAAGCAAAGTGGGGAATGAAGCGCCGATAATAACCCGCGATTCCCAGAAAGGCTCGTACCTGCTTCTTGCTGTTGGGACGTGGCCAACTCTGGATGGCCTCGACTTTGTTGAGTTGGGGTTTTATTACTCCCCTGCCAATGGTGTACCCAAGATATTTGGCCTCCTCCTGCCCAATGGTACACTTCTTGGGGTTAGCCGTAAACCCCGCTTCCCGAACAGAGTCCAGGACTGCTTGCACTTTTGGCAGATGTGAGGCCCAATCTGTGCTATGGACAATTACGTCATCCAGGTAAGCCGCAGCATACTTCCGATGGGGCCTCAGCATCTGGTCCATTTTCCGCTGGAATGTGGCCGGCGCATTCTGTAACCCGAACGGCATTCTCTTATATTGGAACGCCCCGTCTGGGGTTACAAATGCGGTTTTCTCTTTGGCCGACTTGGCCAGGGGAATTTGCCAATACCCTTTTGTGAGGTCAAGAGTCGTCATGTATCGGGCTGTTCCCAGCCGGTCGATCAACTCATCTATACGTGGCATGGGGTAGGTGTCAAATTTTGTAACTTTGTTCAACTGACGAAAATCGTTACAAAATCGCCAGCTCCCATCCGGTTTAGGCACCAACACAATGGGACTAGACCAATCACTTTGGGACTCCTCTATCACCCCTAAGTTCAGCATTTTCTGTACTTCCTCCCGTATTGCCTCCCGTCGGGCCTCTGGGATCCGATAGGGTTTTAACTTCACCCTTTCACCGGGCGGGGTAATAATATCATGCTCTACCCCAGATGTTTGTCCCGGCAGCTCAGAGAACACCTCCTTGTTGCGAAGCACAAACTCCTTAACCTCCTGTTGTTGGGGTTGTGACAAGGTGGCTGCTATTCCAACCTCCGGAATCACGCAACCAGTTTGAGCTGGTGACCAAGTTTCTGCGACTAGGGACTCTCTATCCCTCCAGGCTTTCAACAGATTAACGTGATATATCTGTTCGGGCTTTCGCCTTCCTGGTTGTCTGACCTTGTAATTCACTTCGCTCACTTTTTCCATTATCTCGTAGGGGCCTTGCCATTTAGCAAGGAATTTACTTTCAACCGTAGGGACAAGTACCAATATCCTATCCCCCGGGGAAAAGGTACGGGTCTTTGCTCCACGGTTGTACACTCTCTGCTGTGCCAACTGCGCTTGGGCCAAATGTTCCTTCACGATGGGCATTACCTGTGCAATTCGATCTTGCATCAGGGCGACATGCTCAATCACACTCCTGTGGGGAGAACTCTCACTTTCCCAAGTTTCCTTGGCAATATCCAACAGCCCTCTTGGGTGTCTCCCATACAGTAACTCAAAGGGGGAGAATCCCGTAGAGGATTGGGGCACCTCCCTAATAGCAAACATCAAATAAGGAAGTAGACAGTCCCAATCCTTTCCATCTCTATCCACCACTTTCTTCAACATTTGTTTTAGGGTTTTGTTGAATCTTTCAACCAGCCCATCGGTTTGGGGGTGATACACAGATGTACGCAATTGCGTCACTTTGAACAATTTACACAGCTCTTTCATAACCCGGGACATAAAGGGTGTACCTTGGTCCGTAAGCAGTTCTTTACAAATACCCACCCGGCTAAAAACAAGAGATAGCTCTTTGGCTATGGTTTTGGCCGAGGTATTTCTGAGAGGGATCGCTTCTGGATAACGGGTGGCATAGTCCATTATAACCAATATGTACTGGTGCCCCCTAGCGGACTTGATTATAGGACCTACCAAATCCATTGCGATTCTCTCAAACGGGACCTCAATGATGGGTAGAGGGACCAGCGGGCTACGGAAATGTGGCATCGGGGCCGACCTCTGACACACAGGGCAGGAGGAACAATAATTTTCTATGTCCTTCATCACCCCAGGCCAATAGAATCTCTGTAATACCCTCTCTCGGGTTTTCTCTGTCCCCAGATGACCTCCAAGAATGTGCCCATGGGCCAACTCCAACACCAACTTCCTGTAAGGTTTGGGCACCACCAGCTGCTCAACGGTTTCTTCTGCCCTTTTTGCCACCCGATACAGTAGGTCCTTCTCTACGCTGAAGTATGGGTAAGTGCAGGTATTATCTGGGTTCACTAACTCGCCATCTATTTCCACTACGTTTTCCCGTGCCTTTATTAGGGCGGGGTCTTTTAACTGTTCTGTGGCAAAATTTTCCCTGTGAACCTCCAGATCAGAAAACTCCACAGACGGTAGGTTTTCGTCTGAGGAGGTGGGCTCCTCTCCAGTTTCTTGAGTCTCCCCTGCCAATACTGACAAGGGAAATTCTGGAGAGTCCTCACCACTCTCAGAGGAGTTCTGGCTATCACATTCCTGGTACATAGGGGCACCAGTGGGGGGCTCAGGATCATCCCACAGTTCCCAGAACTTCGGAAAATCCCTTCCCACAATGGCATCATGCGGTAATTGAGATACTAACCCCACTGGATGAGAGAGGGTACCTTTGGGGGTCTCGAAACACACTGTAGTCACTGGATACTCTCGGGTGTCCCCATGCACACAAATAACAGCTACCTTGCTATTCCCAGAGACCTCTGTTTTAACTAATTCAGCCTTTATCAGGGTCACAAGGCTACCTGAATCCAGTAATACCACAACATTTCTACCATTAATACACATTTTGCATAAATGTTTCTCAGTTCCCCGAATGGCAGTGCATGCGACTGTCGCACACAGCGACTGACGTCTGTCCATCAGAAAGTCACATTGCATGGGTTCCTCCACAACCGGGCAATTTGCTGCAATATGTCCCGCTTGCCGGCAGCGGTAGCAAACGATCCTTCTTGCGGCCTCTTGAGCCGCTGATTTCCCAGGCTGTTCTCGCCAAACTTGGGGTAGAGCTCCCACCCTCTCACTCTCTCCACCCTCACCCCTTGGAATCCTCTTATCCGCCCCTGGGGATGGTCTGGTCTTAGGGTGGAAAGTCCGAGAGTCTCTGGAAGAGGCCGTCAGGTTCTCTGTAGCCAAGTATTTCTCTACACGATCCACAAGACCACCGGCCGTCTCTGGGTCTCCATGGCTTACCCACTTTTGGATGGCAGTAGGAAGAGCTCTCAAAAACCGATCCATTACAACACGTTCCACAATCTCTGGTGCGGACAAAGTCTCTGGCTGTAGCCACTTCCTGCTCAGGTGAATGAGATCATACATTTGAGACCTGGGGGGTTTTCCAAGCTGGAAAGTCCAGTTATGCACACGCTGAGCCCGGACAGCCAGGGTGACACCCAGCCTTGCCAATATTTCAGCTTTTAGCATCACATAGTCTTTTGCTTGGTCAGGCTCTAGGTCATAGTAAGCCTTCTGCGATTCACCAGTTAACAGAGGAGCCACCAGTCCAGCCCACTGCTCCTCAGGCCACTTTTCTCTTTCAGCAGTCCTTTCAAATGTGGTCAAAAATACCTCTGGATCATCCTCTCCAGTCATTTTTGTCAATAAACGACTCACCCCAAAGGACGCGGTATTAGTGGGACGGCTTTCCTCACTGGTCTGCGGACGTTGCTGCATTACTGCTTCCATTTGTTGTAGTCTCTGCTCTTGCTTCTGTAACAGGTCTATGAAGCGGGCCTCAGATTGCTGCTGGGCTTGTTGATGAGCTTGCTGCTGGGCTGCAAGGCTCCTTTGCAAACCTGCATTTGTCTGCTGTTGATTGGCATTTGCTAGAGCCAGCTGTTTCAGTATCTCCTCCATGCTGGCTTAAAAAAAACTGCCACTGGTTCTCCACCAACTGTGAGGGGGTTAACTCGGTAGCGGGTGTGTGTGACCCCCTGGTTGGGCTCCCCACACAAAAACAGGGCCAGCAGACGGAGGTTGTGGTTTTCAAAATCAAAAGGTGCGGTTTATTTCTCTATGTACAGTGACAAAAACACAGCAAAGCCAAAAAGAAACAAACAAAATAAATCCTGGTCAGTTTGACCTCTGACTAAACATGCAGGTTTCCTAAACTAACAACTGGGATCAGCCTGGTGCTGTCCTAGTCCCTAAGTCCCTGGTTTAGTAAAAGTCCAAACAAATAGCCACACAGGCTTTGCCTCACCGCACAGGGGTTCACTCTCCCTAGACAGTCCACACAGGTCTGGTTCCAGGCATGAGCTAACATCTGATGAAGCTGGGAGTTTTTATAGAGGCCTTAAACGAACTGACAGGCTTCAGCTGGTCTCATCAACTCCCTAGTTGTATAAGTCGGCATAAAGCCTGAATCTGGGAGAAATATATCTACCCCCCTGGATGCAACCAGGTGACTTTACCTTCCTGCTGTCACAATATATATATATATATATATATAAAAAATAAGGAAATTGCTTCCATTGCATTGTGGACAATCCACAACTTGGGGCAGGTGACGTGGCAAGTGGACAATCCACAACTTGGGGCAGGTGACGTGGCAAGTGGACAATCCACAACTTGGGGCAAGTGATGTGGCAAGTGACACGCTAAATACAACTACACTGCTGCTCTCTCAGCTGCTGATACTCACTCTGGTCTCACAAAATAGCTGAAATCGTTAATAATACTGTTTTTGGAGCTTAGGGCAGCTCCTGATGATGATGTTTCCTAACTAAACGCATATAGACGCAAATGTGGTAAAACGTGGCATGCAAACGCCACAAATCGCGCCTTTCTAAACGCTGCTTTCAAACTTAGTTCTGAACACTTTGCACCAGCGTCCCGTGTACATGGGGCATAAAAACGCCTATGCCATTTACAGCTCAAAAACGCCATGGTGGCCATGAGGCCATAGACTAACATGGAGAGACGTATTTAAGCTGCTAAAAACGCTCAAACAAGCGGCTTGAAAAACGTCCGTGTGCATATAGCCTTATATTAACCACTTGCGCACTGGCCACTTAAACCCCCTTCCTGCCCAGACCAATTTTCACATTTCAGCGCTGATGCACTTTGAATGACAATTGTGCGCTCATACAACACTGTAACCCAATGAAAATGTATAGTTTTTTGGCACACAAATAGAGCTTTCTTTTGGTGCTATTTGATCACCTCTGCGTTTATTTTTTTTCTATAAACACAAAAGACCGACTAATAAAAAAAAAGATTTGATATTTTAACCACTTCAGCACTGGGCCTATCCTGGCACTTCTCTCCTTCATGTAAAAATCATAAATTTAGGGCTAGAAAATTACTTCAAAACCCCAAACATTATATATGTTTTTTTAGCAGACACCCTAGGAAATAAAATGGCGGTCATTGCAAATTTTTAGCTCGCTCGGTATTTGCGCAATAAATTTTCAAACACCTTTTCTTTTTTTTTTTTAAATGGTTTCATGAATAAAAAAAAATTACAAAACAGTAAAGTTAGCCCAATTTTTTGGGATAATGTTGTTATGCAGAGTAAATAGATACCTAACATGTCACACTTTAAAATTGCGCACACTCATGGAATGACACCAAACTTCAGTACTTAAAAATCTCCCTAGGCGATGCTTTCAAAATTTTTACACGTTACCATTTTCGCATTACAGAGGAGTTCTAGTGTTAGAATTGTTGCATTCGTTCTAACGCACACAGCAATACCTCACATGTGTGGTTTGAACAGCGTTTACATATCTGGGCGGGACTTACGTGTGTGTTCGCTTCTGAGCGCGAGCTACCGGGGACATGGGCGTTTTTTTTTTTTTTACTTTTTTGTATTTCTTACTCTTTTTTTAACTTTTTCGTTTTTTTGATCACTTTTTGATCACTTTTATTCCTATTACAAGGAATGTAAACATCCCTTGTAATAGGAATCTATTGTGACAGGTCCTCTTTATGGAGAGATGCAGGGTCAATAAGACCCCACATCTCTCCTCCAGGCTGGAAAGCATGAGATCCGTCAAAAAAATTCACCGATCTCATGCTGACAGCCGAGATCACGGCTTTGTTTACATACGGGAACCCGGCGTGATGTCATAACGTCACGCCCGGGCCTCCGACGGTCATAGAGATGACTGGTGACCATCTGGTCACCAGTCATCTCTATGCTTCCCATCCGGCGCCGGCCAATTCGTTCCCTGAGCCCCAGATGGCACGGGAGAGCCCGGAGAAGCACCGGATGGCGGCGGGAGGGGGGGGAAACGTCCCCTCCCGCCGCCTATAAGAACGATCAAGCGGCGGAACGTTTTTATCGTGCACAGAATCGCCAGCTGAAAAGAATGATATCTGAATGATACCTGCAGCTGAAGGCATCATTCAGATGTCACCGCACGAAGCCAAGGACGTAATTTGACGGTGGGCGGTAGGAAAGTGGTTAATATTTCGACAATTTAGAAAAAAGGTAATTTTTATCCTTCATTGATGAGACTGCACTGATGGGCTGCACTGATGGTCACCAATAAGGTAGCAAGGGTGGGCACTCAGAGGTGGCATTGCTAGTTGACACTGGTGGGCATTGAGAAGTGGCACTGCTAGGTGGCAATGATAGTTGGCAGTGATGGGCACTGATAGGCAGAACTGCTAGGTGCCACTGATTGGCACCAGTGGTGGGCATTGATAGGTGGCACTGGCAGGGGCTACTGATTGTCACAGAATTGCCTCTTCCTCTTCGGGCCCGATGTCCCTTGCACATAAGCCGGTGATTGCCTTTTTTTATGCTCACGCTGTCAGCACAAGGAGAAAACAAAAACCATTACCCAGCTTTTGTTTACATCACGTGATCAGCTGTCATTGGCTGATCACATGGTAAAGGGCAGGGATCGGCCCCTTACTCGGATCTGTCATCACCCGAGACTCAGTGACCACAGCGCACGCGCAAAGGGGAGGACGTCTATTGACGGACTCCCGGCAATTGAGGACCGTGCTGTGGCCGATCAGTTATAGCGCTGATCTCAAGTGATTAAAGAGGGTCTAAATGGGCCATTGACATGCATCACAATTCAACTTAGGAATGTGTCTTTGCAAAGTTAAACTAAATGAAATCCTTTCTTATTTTTGCTTGGGGATAGAGTGCAGAGGGATTACAAGTCTAGACAGTTTTTGGGGATGTCTGCACCCCTGATAGGGTGAAGACAACTCCCAAATTTGGCCAATTTATCCTTCCAAATAATTCACTTCCTGTCACATAGCCACACAGGAAGTGAGGGGAAATCCCTACCAATGTCTTTCCTTGGGGACACACAGGTCAATCTAAATACTTTCCCCATTATGTACATTGCACTCCAGCATTTTGCGGGGTACACCCCAAATTATTAGGTATTTTGGACTTTGGGGTTTAATTACTAAAGGCAAATCTATTTTGCACTACAAGTGCACTTGCTGGATATCCAAGGGGGACGTGCAAGCAAACAAAAAAAACACCATCTTTGCTTTTACATGATTGGATGTTACAATCACCAGTGATCCCTCAGATTTTCAGCAGCTACACTTTTACTGCAGAGTGGATTTGTCTTTACTAAACCCCAAACTTCCCAATGATTTGGGGTGTACACAACAAAGTGCTAGAGTGCAATTTGCTTAATGGGGACACTAGTTAGATTGATCTGTGTGTCCCCAAGAAAAGACATTGGTAGGGTTTAACTTCACTTCCTGTTTAGCTGTGTGACAGGAAGTGAAGCCAATTTTACTAAAAGGGGACACAAAGCCCAACCTAAAAAAAACAAAAAAAACAGGGGTTCTAACACTTACTTTGTTTCCGTCAAAATGCCCACAATTAGAATCGTATTGCCTTGAACTATTTTTAAGTGCAGTGCTCTAAATCAGTGCTTCTCAAGTACCCCCAACAGGCCATGTTTGCAGGTTTTCCTTCATCTTGAACATGTGCTTTAAATCACAGTCAATGGTTTTGTATTTTGGACAGCAATTCTCGATAAGATAAATTCACAAAACATGTCCTGTTGGGGGTACTTGAGGACTGAGGCTGAGAACCACTGCAGTAAGAAGGGAAAGTGATTATCCATGGCAGCACACAATACATGCATATGCTAGCATGAAGGCACCAGGGTAGACAAATCACACCTGTTTTGTTTTGACATGCCAATCAGCTGTCACATTTGTTGCAAAGAAAATGCAAAACAAACCTCAAAACTTTGTATCAAATTTTATTGGTCAACAAAACAAAAGAAGTTTTCGCAAAATAATGCAGCACAGACAATTAAATCAAAGTGAACAAACGACACACATTAACAGCATCAAAATTATTTCAGGGGAACATTTCCCCCACACAAAAAAATACAATCCACAAAATTAAAACAAACACCTGTTTTGCAAAGACATAACAAATAAAATACATGTGTTACAAACTCGATAAGGACACCAAAATGTACTTTTTGCCCCACACACACACGCACTTGCCTCTTTTCAGGGCAAGGGAGAGAATGCTATCTGCAAGCTTTATATAACATAGGTTTGTGAGCTAATGAGGCAATTGAAAACACATGCACAGTCTATGAAACACCCAAAATGCAAGTTCACCCAATGTAGAGACTGAACTTCAAAGTGGGTACACCTGTTAAGGATGTCCTTCAATTACTAACCCATAAAAACACTCTCTGAGCATGCCCAGAAATATCCAGGTGCTGTTCACACACAAAAAGCACCCCAATTTTTTTTTTAACTGCCTGGGCATGCTCAGAACAACTCAAATGCAGCTAGCAGAAAATAATCCCCCCCCCCTGTCTAAATGGCAGTGTTTGTTCCAGTGCGTTCCAGTTCCACAAAAAAAGTAGAAAATGCTGCATTTTACCTGTACTGGACTGTACTGGAACGCAGCAAAACGCATCATAAACGCACTGGAACGCACAGGAACACACCTAAATGCACCAAAAACGCACTGGAACACACTTGTCCTTATCTATGGTTAATAAAAAAGAGGGGTGAAAAAAAAGCACTGGACTGCATCAAAAACATACCAAAAATGCACCGGAATGCATCAAAAACGTGCATGCAAAAAAGTACCTGGAACGCATCCGGATTGCGTTTCTATGGTGTGAACTGGCCTTAGTTCACACCATAGAAACGCAGTCTGGATGCGTTCCAGGTGCTTTTCTGAATGCGCGTTTTTAACACGTTCCAGTGCATTTTTGATGCGTTTTTGATGCAGTCCAGTGTTTTTTCCCCCTCTTTTCACTTAGGACAAGTGTGTTGCAGTGCGTCTTTGGTGCATTTAGGTGCGTTCCGGTGCATTCCAGTGCGTTTTTGGTACGTTCCATTGCTTTTTTGATGTGTTTTACTGCGGTCCAGTACAGTTCTGTACCTAAAAAATGCAGCATGACCATTTTTTTTTCCTTTCTGAAACGCACTGGAATGGACTGCAGTGGTGTGAACTATGCCATTGGCATTAATGTGATCAACTTTCTTTGCGTTTTTCATGCATCAAAAAAACACACTGCACTGCATCCGGTGTGAACTGGCCCTAAATATCATACCTGGGGGGTGTCTATAGTATGCCTGTAAAGTAGCGCATGTTTTCCAGGTTTATAACAGTTCAAGAGCAAAATGACATTTCTAAAGTAAAATAATAGTCATTAAGAAGTACTCACGGCTGTAATGAATTTCTGGTTTCCATCAATACAGATAAAAGTCATTGAAAGTCTTTGAAAAAAAAAATGCGTGGGGGTCCCCCAAATTCCATTACCAGGCCCTTCAGGTCTGGAATGGATATTAAGGGGAACCCTGCCGCAAGTTAAAAAAAATGCGTGCGGTTCCCCCAAATATCCATACCAGGCCCTTCAGATCTGGTATGGATTTTAAGGGGAACTCCACCACAAATTTAAAAAAAAATGGCGTGGAGTCCCCCCAAAAATCCACACCAGACCCTTATCCGAGCATGCAACCTGGCAGGCCGCAGGAAAAGAGGGGGGATGAGAGAGCAGCCCCCCTCCCTCCTGAACCGTACCAGGCCACATGCCCTCAACATGGGGAGGATGTCCCCATGTTGATGGGGACAAGGGCCTCATCCCCACAACCCTTGCCCGGTGGTTGTGGGGGTCTGCGGGTGGGGGGCTTATCGGAATCTGGAAGCCCCCTTTAACAAAGGGGACCCCCAGATCCCGGCCCCCCCCTGTGTGAAATGGTAATGGGGTACAAATGTACCCCTACCATTTCACAAAGAAAGTGTCAAAAATTTAAAAAATGACAATAGCTCGTTTTTGACAATTCCTTTATTAATGTCTTCCCTTTTCTTCCATCTTCTTCTTCCATCTTCTTCTTCCATCTTCTTCTTTTCTCCATTCGGGTTTCTTCCTCCATCTTGTTCTTCATCTTCCTCTTCATCTTCATCTTCATCTTCATCTTCCTTCTTGCTTCGGTGTTCTCGTCCGTATCTTGCTCCGGCTTCTTCTTCCCCTTCTTCTTTCTTCGGCCGCTCCGTTTGAATTGGAGGTTCCCGCTGTGTGACGCTTCAGTTCTTCAGTTCTCCTCTTGGTCCGCTGCCACCCGGTGACCCCACCCCCCTCTGACGCACATGGATTTCACGGGGACTTTCCCCGTGGTGTCAGAGGGGGGCGGGGCCACCGGGTGGCAGCGGACCAAGAGGAGAACTGAAGAACTGAAGCGTCACACAGCGGGAACCTCCAATTCAAACGGAGCGGCCGAAGAAAGAAGAAGGGGAAGAAGAAGCCGGAGCAAGATGCGGACGAGAACACCAAAGGAAGAAGGAAGATGAAGATGAAGATAAAGATGAAGAGGAAAATGAAGAACAAGATGGAGGAAGAAACCCGAATGGAGAAAAGAAGAAGCTGGAAGAAGAAGATGGAAGAAAAGAGAAGACATTAATAAAGGAATTGTCAAAAACCGGCTATTGTCATTTTTAACATTTGTACCCCATTACCATTTCACACAGGGGGGGGCCGGGATCTGGAGGTCCCCTTTGTTAAAGGGGTCTTCCAGAATCCGATAAGCCCCCCGCCCGCAGACCCCCACAACCATCGGGCAAGGGTTGTGGGGATGAGGTCCTTGTCCCCATCAACATGAGGACATCCTCCCCATGTTGAGGGCATGTGGCCTGGTACGGTTCAGGAGGGGGGGGCGCTCTCTCGTCCCCCCCTCTTTTCCTGCGGCCTGCCAGGTTGCGTGCTCGGATAAGGGTCTGGTGTGGATTTTTGGGGGGACTCCACGCCATTTTTAAAAAAAATTTGGGGTGGAGTTCCCCTTAAAATCCATTCCAGATCTGAAGGGCCTGGTATGGATATTTGGGGGAACCGCACGCATTTTTTTTTTAATTTGCGGCAGAGTTCCCCTTAATATCTATTCCAGACATGAAGGGCCTGGTAATGGAATTTGGGGGAACCCCCACACATTTTTTTGGGTTTTTATCAATGACTTTCAATGACTTTTCTCTATATTGCCGGGAGCCGACAATTCATTATAGCCGCGGGTGCTTTTAAATGCCTTTTTTCTTCCTTTAGAAATTTCATTTTCCAGGCGCACTGGCAAGTTCAGAGCTGCGCCTGTTCAACTTATGCAAATTGAGTTACGTGACTTGACATTTACTAAGATTTTGCCGGCGCAGTGTCCCGGCGCGTTTGAACAAGTAAAATTTCCGCGCTGAGCTCAAAAAAACCTCCCGCAGCTCTAAACCTAATTGCGCAGCGGGCTGGTTCTGAAAAAGTTACTTTATCACTCTATTTTGGGCATGTTTGTTACTTGGGCAGGTGTCACTACACTTCCTCACATCACCCCATGTCACCCCCATTATATTGGCACTTCAAGCTTCTTTATATTTAGATTTTAAGATGCCGTGCGCCAGGTCCATAGTGGCGCACTGAGCGCCTCCTCCCGTCCAGCGAGAACACTATAGTAAATGGAAAATAGCACTGCGCTACCGGCGATAATGTTTTGTAAATACCAAAACTGCCATTGCGTGCAGATGCGCCAATACTCATGGCGCAAACGTTTCGTAAATCAGCCCCAATGTCTTGCTGCATTTACCATGAACATTGCTAGTGATTTTAGTTATTGCTTTTTGGGGATCGAGTTGTGATGCAATAAATATTGAGCTGGGTCAAATCTAAGGTTTTCTGAGGTGATTGAAGCAGGGGCGGATCCAGGGGGGGGGGCAACAGGGCAATTGCCCCCCCCGAGACCATCTGTCACACTCACTTGCTTGCTCTGTTTTTTTTGTTTGTTTTTTTGCGCCTGATCTCCCAGACTTTTGAACCCCAAACGTGGTACACATGTAGCCCCATGTCTCCTCTACAAGTGTGCAAAGTTTGGTGTCTGGGAGACCTACGGCCAGGGGGGAACCGATTTTTCAAACCCGGGCACTCCTTCTATAGACTCCCATGTTAAACGTTCCCAGTTGATGCCATTTTTGGGGAAACGCGTCGGGTGGAGCCAAGATTCCTGACGTCATCACGTATTGGATATTGATGTATTGATGCAGTCTATGTTTGCTCTCTGACTAGCATACGGAAACATTAGAAACCTTTTTTACCCTTGTTACGTTGCTGTTTCCTTGCCTATTTTGCCTATTTTACTATTTGTGGATTGGATGTGGACTTTTTGATTTTGGCTTTTTTGCTGTGTGTTTTTACAATAAATCCTTTGAATTTTTTGAAAATACTGCACCATGAAGTTCTTTTTTTAATCCTTCCTTGCTGAGTTGAACAAGCTCTTAGGAGTACACTTGGAAGCTGGAGCGATTCTATTCCCGCCTACCTTTTTCGTTTTGGATACTGTGTGTCAAGACATCTGATTACCTGGTGGAGTGAGGACGGGCCACCTGGGATAAAGGAACAGGTGAATACCATCGCTGCCGGCAGGCTAATGCACACGCCTTTGTGACCTCTATGATCTGAGGTCCCGTCCATCTGGTAAGCGGCTTTAAGATTATCTGTTATCACTGAACATCTATAGAGTAAGGCTCCCTTTGGATATCCCTTATCCATATGAAGCAAGTGGATTTCACCTTTGGAATTTAAATGTGTTGTGGACATTTTTTTCAATCTCACCTTTATAATTTTAATTTTTAAATTAATATTTGCCTTTGGAGAACAATTTCACCTTCACTATTGAGATTCAGTATATATTCTCTTGTGTTTTTTTTCACTATTGAGATTCAGTATATATTCTCTTGTGTTTTTTTTCACATAGTGTGTTATTAGTAATATATTTATCATTTTTTATTTAATCAATGTCAGTGGTTGCGCGCTTGTCCTTTTACACATGTCTTTTGAGTTTTAGTATTTTTAACTTTTTACTTGCAGCAGCACCACATTTTTTGGATCATTTATTTATTCACCATTTTTTTAAATATACTTTCGGTTTAGCGCAGGTTTTTCCAAACTATATATATCTGTACACAAATACACTTTAACCTTGCTGCTTCCAAGTTTTTTTCACTATATATGCACATATTTGTATAGTTATTGTCGTTGGATATAATTATATTATCACCCTTATTGCTATAGAATATTTTTTTGAAAATATCAATTTTCACAATTTTTTCTTTTTTCACATTTATACAAAATTTTTCTTTGTTTTGATATGGATATCTTTGAATATCACAAAAATAGGAAAATTAACCCAGAGGAGGTCTTTAACCAGACCACTCTGGAAACGGATAATATAAGAGGGATCTTTATGAGGCTGAAAAATGTCCTGATTGCTGAATTACATGCCACCTGGGACATTATCTTCCTGGAGAGGTATTTAAAAGAAAAAATGGTCCCGAGAAGTTTACGGTGGCATATATACCCTGATAAAGCAGATAAAGATCTGAAAGATTGGTTCATTTATTTCAATGATGCAGGCCTGGCTTTTATTAATTTCCTAATAACTAGGAAGCAAAGTAAGGCTGCTAAATTGCAACAAGAAATAAATGAAATTAAGGATAAACTTATACCATTCAATAAAGAAGGTCTATATCAGGTGTACACCAAAGAATTAAGAGACATTATGATAGAGGAGGAGGAAGAACAACGGGTAAAAAAGAGAAAGAAATACTTAAGAGACGTGGAAGATTATAAAACCCATAACGTCTTTAAATGGCAGGAATTATATAAGGATATCAATGTTACTAGTATGGAGAACACAGGGGTTGAAAATATGGACGCCATAAGTGGAGTTCAACCTCACCCTCTCTCAGATGACAATAGAGTGAGGCCAGACCCGCAGACTCCACAGTATCGTGATATGGGTCAATTGAAGGGAAGTGGGGGACGACCTATACAACAACCAAAGAAAAAAGGGGCGAATGTCCCCCAGAAAAATAACTATCCCCCTAGGACCCAATATCCCTCAGCTAATAACTATCCGAAAAATCCGGGGAAGCAACAACATGGTTATTATAATAGAGGAAATAGACCTCCTCACACCCCTCAAAATTATGGGAATCAATAATTCTATCTCCCAGGCAGATCATCGCAAATGGACTACATGGGGAGATATGAGGATCCTATGCAAAGAAGACCCCATTGGAATGAACAGTATGAAGGACCATACGGTTCACCTACAGTCCCCTGGAAGTATGATGTGAGGGTGGATAATCGCTATAGTTTGCTACAGGACTCCGAAAATGAGTATGAGGGAGAATATGCAAAAAATAGGCAAGGATTTCCACGAGAGGATTATCAAAGATCACATGAGGAATCGAGTAATCCAGCCCCTCTCAGGAACAAATCGGATAGTTTTTTAGGGAAAGGACAGAACAGAAAAGTAAGACGGAGGCCTCGTACACACGGCCGAGATTCTCGTTGAAAAAAACATGTCGTTTTTTTCGACGAGATTCTTGGACAAGAAACTTGTCCCGGCCGAGTGTACACACGCTCGTTTCAAAGAACCCGCGGTTCTTTGAAAGGAGCGTACGCGGTGAAGTCATCGACTACGTCGAGCATGCGCTCGTCACATTCGATGCCGTCGCCGCCATCTTGGTATACCCTACGTATGCCTAGGAAGCTACCGCGCATGCGTCGAATTCATTTCGAACATGCGTGGGCTTCGGGGAGGACAGGTAAGTGTACACAAACTCACTTTTCTCGTCGAGAAACATGCCGAGGAGAATCTCGACGAGAAAATAGAGAGCAGGTTCTCTATTTTCTCGTCGAGGTTTCTTGTCGGTTTTCTCGACGAGAAACCCGATAGCAGCGTACACACGACCGATTTACTCGGCAAGACCTCTCTGCCAGCAAGTTTCTTGCTGGTTCTTGCCGAGAAAATCGGTCGTGTGTACGAGGCCTAAGAGAGGATGCAGAGGAAAACGGAACTCCAAGAAAAAAGAGGAGATAAATAATGAAGGAATTTTTTATCTGAGTGGGATAATGCTGACAGAAACAGAACAAAGGACTCTTAACAAAGGTTTAAAATTTGCACCCAGACAAGGACTTAATAAATTCCAAACGTTCATTGATTTACAAAAATACATGAGGAAGTTGAGTATTAAAAGATATTTCCTCTCTGATCCTATAATAAGGAACTTTGTTCCTCAAAGTAAATCTGATAACAGCAGTACAGGGAAGTCTAAGGGAACGGGCCTGAGAAATGCATCCCTTTTTAACCCCCCTGGAAAACCTGCTGCTAGTATCTCTGTTTTTAAAGAAATGGTTTTACAAGATCTTCGTAAAGCACATTTTAAGAATGAAAATCAAAAAGATATTCAGGAAGGAATTGAATCTTTATGTCAGAAAAAAGAATTAATCATACGTCCCGCGGATAAAGGGGGGGGGGGCATTGTGCGCCTTAAAAAGCAGGACTATCTGGACGAGATGAATCGTTTACTGTCAGATAGAGATACATATACTATTCTGAAACGTGACCCCACTCTAGGGTATAAGAAACAGTTGGATGGGTTGGTACAGGATGGCTTCAGAAAGGGTATTCTAAATAAAAATGAAAAGGAATTCCTGATACCACTGGCACCTAAAATGCCGATTGTCTACTACTTACCCAAAATACACAAAGATCTAACTCAACCACCCGGTAGACCAATTGTGAGTGGTATTGAGTCCCTCACGTCCAGAATAGGAAAGTATGTGGATTTTTTTCTACAGCCTGTGGTTACTAAAACCCCCGCTTTCTTGAAGGACTCCATGCTGCTGATGAATGAGATGTCTGCACTTCATATTGAAGATGATGTATTACTTGTCACTGCAGACGTCTCTTCTTTGTACACCAATATTCCCCACATACTAGGGTTTCAAGCAGCTAGGTACTTCTTGAATAAAGAAAAATCACTAGAAAAGCCTACAATAGAATTTGTTTTGAAACTCCTTAAGTTTGCGATGGAGCATAACTATTTTTACTATGATGGACAATATTTTCTGCAACGAACGGGCGTGGCGATGGGAGCTAAATTTGCTCCCAGCCTCGCCAACCTTTTCATGGCCCTGTGGGAAAATGATCATATTTTCTCATGGAGATGCCCCCACTTACTATACTGACGAAGATATATTGATGACGCCTTTTTCCTTTGGAAAGGGGACCCCGAATCCCTAAAATTGTTTATGGAAATGGTTAACACCAACCAATGGGGCATTAGGTTCACCTATGAAGCAAATATCTCCTCTGTAAATTTCCTGGATCTGGTAATTATGAAAGAAGAAGGGAGACTAATTACTAAAACTTTTTTCAAATCTACCGATAAAAATGGGTATATACCAATGGGTAGTTGTCATCATCCCAGTTCGTTGAAAGCAATACCCAAGAGCCAGTTCCAGAGGATAAGGAGGAATTGTTCTCGTACGGAAGACTTCAAGATACAAACAGTATTATAAAAAATCGCTTCATTGATAAAGGATATGATCGTAATGCTTTGGAAAAGGATATTGTCAAAGTTAATAACATGGAGAGAGAAATACTGTTGAAACCCAAAGTTAGGGATATAGAAGATAATAGGGGTTTTGAATGGGCTTTCATTACGAATTTCTCCTCCCACCATTGGTGGGTTAACAAGGTTATGAGGAAACATTGGAATATCCTTAAGGGGGATAGGGTCCTGGGACCAGTTATACCTACTAAACCCAATATTGTTTATAGGAGAACTTTAAACCTCAAGGATAAACTGGCACCTAGTGCTATTGATATACCTCCCAGGATTAGTATGTTTGGGGACATGAAGGGATTTTTTCCTTGTAAGAGGTGTAAGGTGTGCAAAACATCTCAGACTGTTAGAACCACCTCCTTTACCTCTCAGGTGACGTCAAAAGTATATAAGATAAAAGATTTTATTACCTGTGGGACGGTGGGAGTTATTTATCTCCTAACCTGCCCTTGCAATTTACAATACGTTGGCAGAACAACAAGAGCCCTAAATGTGAGAATAGGAGAACATCTTGGGAATATTAGACGAGGATTTGTGGGACACAGTGTATCTAAACATTTTCGTAAACACCATAATAGAAACACCTCCTTGGTAAAAGTAGTGGCTATAGAAAAATATACTGCCCATTGGAGGGGTGATAACTTGAAAAGACATGTGTCCCGACGTGAAACCAGATGGATACATGACCTCCAATGTTATAATCCCCTGGGTTTAAACGTCGAATGGGATATTAACTGCTTTATTGACAATAAATAGCATTAATTCCCATTCTGATGTGCTCTACTGAAGATCTGACTGAATACCTTTTTATTCATTTTTAGAATAATTTTTAATTAATTTTTATGACATTTTTTAATTGCTAAATTGTTATATATTTTTACATATTATACAGTATACAATTTTTTCTGAGGTAATATATAATATACACCTCTTTTTATCCGCATCCATATTTCTACATTAATTAATTAAATTTATACATTTATATGCATATTTTTTGATGTTAGAGGTATAATTAATATTCGTTCTGACATATATATATATATTTTTTTTTATGTATTTATGTGTTTATAATATGTTTCCCATTTATTTCTATTGAGCTGAGGATATGTTAAAAGATCTTTTTTGGTATAATCTAATATGCAAAATACCAATTTTTATCCTTTTTTTTGGTGACCCCAGAGATATATCTCTAAACGTTACTTCCGGTGTCACGGCTGCCCTATGAGTATATATACGTGAAGTGATGACGCTGGTAATTAGCCTCCGTTCCCAGTTGATGCCATTTTTGGGGAAACGCGTCGGGTGGAGCCAAGATTCCTAACGTCATCACGTATTGGATATTGATGTATTGATGCAGTCTATGTTTGCTCTCTGACTAGCATACGGAAACATTAGAAACCTTTTTTTACCCTTGTTACGTTGCTGTTTCCTTACCTATTTTGCCTATTTTACTATTTGTGGATTGGATGTGGACTTTTTGATTTTGGCTTTTTTGCTGTGTGTTTTTACAATAAATCCTTTGAATTTTTTGAAAATACTGCACCATGAAGTTCTTTTTTTAATCCTTCCTTGCTGAGTTGAACAAGCTCTTAGGAGTACACTTGGAAGCTGGAGCGATTCTATTCCCGCCTACCTTTTTCGTTTTGGATACTGTGTGTCAAGACATCTGATTACCTGGTGGAGTGAGGACAGGCCACCTGGGATAAAGGAACAGGTGAATACCATCGCTGCCGGCAGGCTGATGCACACGCCTTTGTGACCTCTATGATCTGAGGTCCCGTCCATCTGGTAAGCGGCTTTAAGATTATCTGTTATCACTGAACATCTATAGAGTAAGGCTCCCTTTGGATATCCCTTATCCATATGAAGCAAGTGGATTTCACCTTTGGAATTTAAATGTGTTGTGGACATTTTTTTCAATCTCACCTTTATAATTTTAATTTTTAAATTAATATTTGCCTTTGGAGAACAATTTCACCTTCACTATTGAGATTCAGTATATATTCTCTTGTGTTTTTTTTCACATAGTGTGTTATTAGTAATATATTTATCATTTTTTATTTAATCAATGTCAGTGGTTGTGCGCTTGTCCTTTTACACATGTCTTTTGAGTTTTAGTATTTTTAACATTTTACTTGCAGCAGCACCACATTTTTTGGATCATTTATTTATTCACCATTTTTTAAAATATACTTTCGGTTTAGCGCAGGTTTTTCCAAACTATATATACATGTTAAACATCAGTCTAGTCATGGGCACAGTGAAGCATGGGCACAGTGAGGCATGGGCACAGTGAGGCAAAGTGAGGCACAGTGAGGCATGCAGATGGACACCCTAGGCTTATACTCAAGTCAATACGTTTTCCCAGTTTTTTGGGGTAAAATTATGTGCCTCGGCTTATATTCGGGTCTGCTTATACTCGAGTATATACAGTACTTGTTCTGCGGCTGCCGCGGCCTCTCTGAACCTCTCTCTCAGTTTCTCACATCAGCCGATCAGCGGCGCCGAGAGAGAGACTCTTCTAATGTAGTTACGCGGCGCACTGACACGATACCAGGAGCGGAGGAGGAGGTGGGTGGAGCCTCTTCCCTGCACTCGTTGCTAACGCCTGAGCCGCTTGGCGTCTAGCAACGAGTGACGTCAGTGAGTCACGTCGGGCCGCTCTGCGAGGCAGGTGCGATAGCGTGCGGCTCCGCAGACGGGTAAGAAAGCGGGCGGCTCCGCGGGCGGCTCCGCTTGCGGCGCGGTTTGTGGGCAGGGCGGCGCGGTTCGTGGGCAGACCGTGCTGCTCAGTGTGTTGGCAGCGCAGGTGAGAGTGAGAGAGCAGGCTCAGTGTGGCAGCTGGCCAATCAGCTAGCCGGGAGCGGGGGAGCAGAGAGATGAGATCATCTCTCACCGCCCGTGCCTGCCCTGCATTCCTGCAGTGACTTCCGCCCTCACTGTGCAGGCAGCAGAGAGATTACATTATCTCTGTGCTGACTGACTCTGGGAGTCTGGGACACAGCAAGAGACAACCAAAACTACACTTTAGCAGGCAAGTTAGTGACAATCAGCAAGGTGTGGCAGGTGACGTGGCAAGTGACAATCCGCAAGGTGTGGCAGGCGATGTGGCAAGTGACAATCCACAAATTGTGTCAGGTGACGTGGCAAACTGTCTACTGTATTTTTTAACACTACACTACTTTTTTTTTAGTGAATGGGTAGGGGTACAATGTACCCCATACTCATTCACATGGGGGGGGCGGGATCTGGGGGGCCCCTTGTTAAAGGGGCTTCCAGATTCCGATAAGCCCCTCGCCCGCAGACCCCGACAACCACCGGGCAAGGGTTGTCGGGAAGAGGCCCTTGTCCCCATCAACATGGGGGCAAGGTGCTTTGGGGTGGGGGGGCGCAGAGCCCCCCTTCCCCCAAAGCACCCATCCACCCATGTTGAGGGCATGTGGCCTGGTATGGTTCAGGAGGGGGGGCTCGCTCGTCCCCTCCCTTTCCTGACCTGTCGGGCTGCATGCTCGGATAAGGGTCTGGTATGAATTTTGGGGGGACCCCCACGCCATTTTTTTATTTTATTTTGGTGTGGGGGTTCCCCCTGAATCCATACTAGACCCAAGGACCTAGGGGGGGTCCCACACTGTTTTTTTTCTCGATTTTTTTTTCTACATTCAGCGGGAAGCCCGCTGACAACTGATGACTCATCGGTTGTTAAGGACGTGGCGGACGGCTTCCTGGCCCCCTCCTTAGCAACCAGCTATATACAGTGTTAAAAAAGAAAGAAAAAACGCAAATCGTGGTAAAAACGCGTGTCGAAAAACGCGGCAAGCACCGCAAAAAGCACTGCAGTAACGCTCAAAAGCAACATGCATAGATGTGAATCAAACCTTATGCTCTGTACACCTGACCGATTTTCCCATCAGAAAAAAAACAATGGTTTTCCCGACGGAATTCCTCTCAAGCCTGCCTTGCATACACACAGTCACACAAAAGTCCGGTGAACTTTTGACTGCCAAGAACGCGGTGACGTAAAAGTTTATGACGAGCTGACAAAATGAAGCTCTATGCTTCCGAGCATGCGCGTTTTTTTCCCGTCGGAAAAGCATACAAACAAACGGTTTTCCCGCTAGGATTTTTTACTGACGGGAAAAAAGAGATCCTGCTCTCTTTTTTTTCCGGAAGTTTTCCCGTCTGAAAAATTGCGATGGAGCATACACACAGTCGGAATTCCCACAGTTTTTCCGACTGGAAAACCGGTCGTGTGTACGAGGCATTAGATACTAACCCTGAGCAAGCATGCAGTTTAGCTTCTGATCTGCAAGTCTGTAAGCAGAAGAACTCCAACCTTAGTGCTGCCACTGATCCAAAAGAAAGTGTAACAACCCTTAAAGATATCCTGTCATGTACAGTGAAGGAAAAAAGTATTTGATCCCCTGCTGATTTTGTACGTTTGCCCACTGACAAAGAAATGATCAGTCTATAACTTTAATGGTAGGTTTATTTTAACAGTGAGAAACAGAACAACAACAAAAATATCCAGAAAAACGCATTTCAAAAAAGTTATAAATTGATTTGCATTTTAATGAGTGAAATAAGTACCGTACTTGATCCCCTATCAATCAGCAAGATTTCTGTCTCCCAGGTGTCTTCTATACAGGTAATGAGCTGAAATTAGGAGCACTCTCTTAAAGGGAGTGCTCCTAATCTCAGCTTGTTACCTGTATAAAAGACACATGTCCACAGAAGCAACCAATTAATCAGATTCCAATCTTTCCACCATGGCCAAGACCAAAGTGCTGTCCAAGGATGTAAGGCTGTCAGGGACACGATTGTAGACCTACACAAGGCTGGAATGGGCTACAAGACCACCGCCAAGCAGCTAGGTGAGAGGGTGACAACAGTTGGTGCCATTATTTGCAAATGGAAGAAACACAAAATAACTGTCAATCTCCATCGGTCTGGGGCTCCATGCAACATCTCACCTCGTGGAGTTTTAATGATCATGAGAACGGTGAGGAATCAGCCCAGAACTACAAGGGAAAATCTTGTCAATGATCTCAAGGCAGCTGGGACCATAGTCACCAGAAAAACAATTAGTAACACACTATGCCGTGAAGGACTGAACTCCTTCAGCGCCCGCGAGGCCCCCCAGCTCAAGAAAGCACATGTACAGGCCCGTCTAAAGTTTGCTAATGAACATCTGAATGATTTAGAGGAGAACTGGGTGAAAGAGTTGTGATCACTCAGATGAGACCAAAATCGAGCTCTTTGGCATCAACTCAACTCGCCGTGTTTAGAGGAGGAGAAATGCTGCCTATGACCCCAAGAACAACATTCCCACCATCAAACATGGAGATGGAAACATTATGCTTTGGGGGTGTTTTTCTGCTAAGAGGACAGGACAACTTCACTGCATTAAAGGGACGATAGACGTGGCCATGTACCAACAAATCTTGGGCAAGAACCTCCTTCTTGCCCAAGGGCATTGAAAATGTGTCGTGGATGGGTATTCCAGCATGGTATACAGAATAATTCTGTGCTGCCCTTATAGATAAGCCGCTAACACAACAATAAGACAAATAGCAGAAAAAATGGGAACAGAAAGTGTAGCGCTAATCAAAATAAATGAATACCAGAAACCATAAATTAATATAGTGCTCAAATCTCAAATGTGACAAAGGAAAAATGATGAATGAATGAATGTCCACATAAATGCAAATTAAAAGTCCATATGTAGAAGATTCAAAAAGTGCAAAAATTACACAAATGTCTATCCTAAAGCCCCGTACACACGGTCAGACTTTTGCCCAACAAACTTCGTTTTAAGTAAGTTGGACCAACAATCCGACCGTGTGTACGCTCCATCGGACAAACTTTTTTCGTTTGGTTTTGGATTTCATCGGACAAAAGTTGGGTCTGCAAACGGACAAACTTTTGCCCAACAAAAGTCCGATGGAGCAAAGTCCGACCGTGTGTACAGATAACCATCGGACTTTAGTCCGATGGACAAAACAACTAATCTTAAAGTCAACCAACAATAGCAGAAGTTGACCAAAGGGTGGCAGTAAAGAGCAGAAAAGAGCAGAAAAAACACGCGATGTTGTAAGAAGTTTTAAGAAAGTTTGCAGAAAAGTCAGAGCGTGTGTATGCTATGGGTGTTCCCAACCAACTTTGTTCGGACAAAAAACCACGGAAGAGTCCAATGGAAGTCCGGCCGTGTGTACGAGGCTTTAGAGTGATCAAACTTAAGTATTGACACAATCCCAAACTTAGTGATAAATTCAAGATTGAAGTGCTGAAAGTGAACAATTATTGAAGTGACTTGAAGTGAAAAAAAACACCACCGATAGGTAAGGGGCTTACCAGAATGTTTGAATCCAGGAAAGCATACGCTCAAATGGGTCAAACGGGCTTTATGTGGTGGAACCACGATGGAACCAGGACAATCCTGTGTGTTTCTCCAATTGCTGTATCGAGAGTGACCAAACGCCAGCAGGATGGAATATGCCACAGAAGAAGATAGCCAATTAACAGGTGATCTCGCAGAACATGATGGTCCAGGAAATCCCAGGTCAGCATGGAAGGGTATATATCATGGAAGGGAAGAAAAAAGTGGCCACATAGCGTAACTCTGTATTAAGTATCAAGATTTTAATGTAGCAAGAACACTTACATTTAAGTTGATAAACAAGCGCTTTGTGCAAAACATGTGGCAACAATAGAGTCCTCCCGACACGTTTCGTCCCTAGGACATCACCCCAGATGAACGCGATGACATCACCAGACGCTGGGTTTCATCCCTGGTGATGCTCTGCCAGGCCTCTACTGCAACTGTCTTCAGTTCCTGCTTGTTCTTGGGGCATTTTCCCTTCAGTTTTGTCTTCAGCAAGTGAAATGCATGCTCAATCGGATTCAGGTCAGGTGATTGACTTTGCCATTGCATAACATTCCACTTCTTTCCCTTAAAAACCTCTTTGGTTGCTTTCGCAGTATGCTTCGGGTCATTGTCCATCTGCACTGTGAAGCGCCGTCCAATGAGTTCTGAGGCATTTAGCTGATTATGAGCAGAGAATATTGCCCGAAACACTTCAGAATTCATCCTGCTGCTTTTGTCAGCAGTCACATCATCAATAAATACAAGAGAACCAGTTCCATTGGCAGCCATACATGCCCACGTCATGACACTACCACCACCATGCTTCACTGATGAGGTGGTATGCTTTGGATCATGAGCAGTTCCTTTCCTGTTCCATACTCTTCTCTTCCCATCACTCTGGTACAAGTTGATCTTGGCCTCATCTGTCCATAGGATGTTGTTCCAGAACTGTGAAGGCTTTTTTAGTTGTTTGGCAAACTCTAATCTGGCCTTCCTGTTTTTGAGGCTCACCAATGGTTTACATCTTGTGGTGAACCCTCTGTATTCACTCTGGTGAAGTCTTCTCTTGATGATTGACTTTGACACACATAAACCTACCTCCTGGAGAGTGTTCTTGATCTGCCCAACTGTTGTGAAGAGTGTTTTCTTCACCAGGGAAATAATTCTTCGGTCATCCACCACAGTTGTTTTCAGTGGTCTTCCGGGTCTTTTGGTGTTGCTGAGCTCACCGCTGTGTTCTTTCTTTTTAAGGATGTTCCAAACAGTTGATTTGGCCACACCTAATGTTTTTGCTATCTCTCTAATGGGTTTGTTTTGTTTTTTCAGCCTAATGATGGCTTGCTTCACCGATAGTGACAGCTCTTTGGATCTCATATTGAGAGTTGACAGCAACAGATTCCAAATGCAAATAGCACACTTGAAATGAACTCTGGACCTTTTATCTGCTCCTTGTAAATGGGATAATGAGGGAATAACACACACCTGGCCATGGAACAGCTGAGCAGCCAATTGTCCCATTACTTTTGGTCCCTTAAAAAGTGGGAGGCACATATACAAACTGTTGTAATTCCTACACCGTTCACCTGATTTTGATGTAAATACCCTCAAATTAAAGCTTAAAGTCTGCAGTTAAAGGACATCTTGTTCGTTTCATTTCAAATCGATTGTGCTGGTGTATAGAGCCAAAAAGATTAGAATTGTGTTGATGTCCCAATATTTATGGACCTGACTGTATAGTGAAATACAGTGCTTATAAGTCCGTCTGACTGGTTAGATATTGAATTTTAAAACCAGCGAACTTCTGTCAGATTAGCAAACCTGTGAGATAAGCAGGCTTGCCGCTGCTTTGAAAATACAACATCAGAACAGTCAGACGGAGTTCTAAGTGCTGGATTTCAGTATATAATCTCACTTTACTGTTAAATATAAGTGTAAAATGCAAAACTTCGGTGGGTGTAACAGGATGTCCGCTTTCCCCTTCTCAGAGTATGCTTACAATGGAGGAGTGTGGGGTGTAGCAAGATGGCGGCGATGGAACGTCACTTCCGTTACTAATTCTGATGTGTCGCCATATCTGACGAAACATGGGCACAGTGAATGTCATTCTGGCCTAGGTCAGAAATAAGGAAGTGTGGGGAGGTGTTCCCAGAAAAGGGAGTTCCTTCCCCACTCACCCCAAAAAAATCTGTTAGAGGAGCAGGCCAGGAGGAGAATTTTATAAAGTTGATAGGGAAGGTAAAGTTCCACTTTAAGAAAGTAGCTGGGGTAATAGCAAGAACAGCCTAGAGCTAAGAAATGCCAATTTGCATGACACTGCATTGTGTGTGTAAGTTTATATGCATAGCAGGGAAGCATCCCATTTCTCATGCAGGAGCGAGAATAATCTATCTGCAACAAAGTGCAACCAGGTCAATGTAACCTTTTTTTTCACAACCCATAGTAACTATACAATCCTCATATACAAATACTCAGAGAGTTCTTTGACATGGGGTGCCATGTTGAACTTCCAGTGACCAGTATGAGAGAGTGAGAGTGATAACACACCTGCTCCCCATTCACACCTGAGAACGTGTAACACTAACGAGTCACATGACACCGGGGAGGGAAAATTACTAATTGGGCCCAATTTGGAAATTTTCACTTAGGGGTGTACTAACTTTTGTTGCCAGCGGTTTAGACATTAATGGCTGTGTGTTGAGTTATTTTGAGGAGACAGCAAATTTACACTGTTATACAAGCTTTACACTTACTACTTTACATTGTAGCAAAGTGTAATTTCTTCAGAGTTGTCACATGAAAAGATATAAAAAAATATTTAAAAAAATGTGTGAGGGGTGTACTCACCTTTGTGAGATACTGTATGTGCTTTAATATCTGGTACATCAGTAAGATCCTTGTAAAAGCAGTATGTCAACAGAAACTCTCATGTTATAGTAATGCAAAACCCTCTGGGGACTGGCAGTGCACTGTCCACATCTCTGGATATATCAGTATCATCTATAATGCCGCGTACACACGATCATTATTCACGGCGGTTAAAAAACCGCCGTGAATAATGACAGGAAAAACGAGGGAACCGCTTGGTTCCCTACACACGGTCGTTTTTCCCGTCATTTTTTCTCTTGACGAGAAAAACGACCGTCTGTGGGCTCCGCGGCAGTGTCTCCCTATGGGAAAACTGCCGCGGAAAAAAATGCTGGAAAAAACGATGAGAAAATTTAGAACATGTTCTAAATTTTCTCGTAGTTTTTTATGCCGTTTTTCTAGATGAGAAAAACGTCATAAAGCCCACAGACGATCGTTTTTCTCGGCGAAAAAAAAAATGCAGTTTTTCTCGTCGAGAAAAGCGGTCGTGTGTACGCGGCATCAGGCTGGATTCACACCTATGCAGTTTTAGTGCTGTTTGCATTTTGCAGATTTGCACTACAGAACGTGTTCCATAGGAAACCATGTTAAATGGACTGTAGTGCAAATCTGCAACATGCAAAAAGCACTAAAACTGCATAGGTGTGAATCCTGCATAAAAGATCACAAGCACCTTCTGACCTTGTAAAAGAAAGCCAACTAGTCAGAAACTAAGCAAAGGTTAATCTGAAACCTGCTGCTATTTGATGCATCCTTTTGCAGAAAAACCCTGCTTGGGATATCCTGTGATCTTTGTTTATGCCCTATCCTGCTTATTTCAGCAGAATCCAAAAAGTGACTGTGGGTATCTGAATTCCTGCATATCGCCAAATATTGCCAAAACCACAAGTACTAGATGTGTCTATGTGCCCTTAGAGGAAACCTGCAGTTAGAGCAGTGTTTTGCAAAAGTTTTTCAGCCTTTAGAATCGCAAACAATCCCGGGGGAAAAACCAGTCTGAGGGCTCGTTCCCACCAGGAAGTGCATCTGAACCCTTTGGCTTTTTTGCACATCCCCCTACTAGCACAATCCCACCAAATCCCCCTCCTAGCACAACCCCACCAAATCCCCCCTCCTAGCACAACCCCACCAAATCCCCCCTCCTAGCACAACACCACCAAATCCCCCCTCCTAGCACAACCCCAACAAATCCCCCTTCCTAGCACAACACCACCAAATCCCCCTCCTAACACAACACCACCAAATTCCCCTCCTAGCACAACCCCACCAAATCCCCCCTCCTAGCACAACACCACCAAATCCCCTCCTAGCACAACACCACCAAATCCCCCTCCTAACACAACACCACCAAATTCCCCTCCTAGCACAACCCCACCAAATCCCCCCTCCTAACACAACCCCACCAAACCCCCCCTCCTAGCACAACACCACCAAATCCCCCTCCTAACACAACACCACCAAATTCCCCTCCTAGCACAACCCCACCAAATCCCCCCTCCTAGCACAACCCCAACAAATCCCCCTTCCTAGCACAACACCACCAAATCCCCCTCCTAACACAACACCACCAAATCCCCCTCCTAACACAACACCACCAAATTCCCCTCCTAGCACAACCCCACCAGATCCCCCTCCTAACACAACCCCACCAAATCCCCCCTCCTAGCACAACACCACCAAATCCCCCTCCTAACACAACACCACCAAATTCCCCTCCTAGCACAACCCCACCAAATCCCCCCTCCTAGCACAACCCCAACAAATCCCCCTTCCTAGCACAACACCACCAAATCCCCCTCCTAACACAACACCACCAAATTCCCCTCCTAGCACAACACCACCAAATTCCCCTCCTAGCACAACCCCACCAAATCCCCCTCCTAACACAACCCCACCAAATCCCCCCTCCTAGCACAACCCCACCAAATCCCCCTCCTAACAAAACACCACCAAATTCCCCTCCTAGCACAACCCCACCAAATCCCCCCTCCTAGCACAACCCCACCAAATCCCCCTCCTAGCACAACCCCACCAAACCCCCCCCCTCCTAGCACAACCCCACCAAATCCCCCCTCCTAGCACAACCCCAACAAATCCCCCTCCTAGCACAACCCCTACCAAATCCCCCCTCCTAGCACAACCCTACCAAACCCCCCCCTCCTAGCACAACCCCACCAAATCCCCCCTCCTAGCACAACCCCAACAAATCCCCCTCCTAACACAACCCCACCAAATCCCCCTCATAGCACAACCCCACCAAATCCCCCCTCATAGCACAACCCCACCAAACCCCCCCCCCCTCCTAGCACAACCCCACCAAATTCCCCTCCTAGCACAACCCCACCAAATTCCCCTCCTAGCATAACCCCACCAAATCCCCCTCCTAACACAACCCCACCAAATCCCCCCTCCTAGCACAACCCCACCAAATTCCCCTCCTAACACAGCACCACCAAATTCCCCTCCTAGCACCACCCCACCAAATCCCCCTCCTAGCACAACCCCACCAAACCCCCCTCCTAGCACAACCCCACAAAGTCCCCCCTCCTAGCACAACCCCACCAAACCCCCCCTCCTAGCACAACCCCCACCAAATCCCCCTTCCAGCACAACCCCACCAAATCCCCCTCCTACCACAACCATCCCCACAACCTCCCCACAAAATCCCCCCCCCCCTTGGCATCTTTCAACTAATAATACACATGCCTCTTGTATTTAGACAATATTTACTTATCCTGTAGTTCTGCTTTAAATTTTGCTGATCTACCGTATTTGCCGGCGTATAAGGCGACTGGGCGTATAAGACGACCCCCTATTTTTCCAGTGAAAACATAGGTTTTGGGCTATACTCGCCGTATAAGACTAACCCCCCCCCCTTCTGAGGCAACACCATTAAAAAAAAAAAAAAAAAACATTATAAACATTAAAAAACACAAAGCAAGAATGCCAGCTACTCATCCGCCATGCTGTGATATGTCATACAGTAAATCAAACATTAATAACACAGGCAGAGATCTCTTGAATGCCACACCTCTGGAAAGTAGAATTTCCACTAACCAAACCTATGCCACTTTTGGACTACATTCTATGGGAATTGTCCACCAAAATGCATTTAATAAATGTATTAAAATCCACTAGTAATACAACCACCCCCCTGTCCTATGTCCCAGATTCACCTGTTCCTCTTGGGTGCCTGGGACCTCAAAGGCAAACAGCAGGATATATAATAGTGGGATATCAGTAAATGGATTTACCCTGTGAAGTACGGTGAGTGATGTATTCTTTTAATGAATACAAATCCTGCTTGGATTGGCAGAGGCTGTAGCATCATCAGCCAGTGCCTCTCTCTGTATGTAGCCTGCTCGGATTGGCAGAGGTTCTTACTCCAATCCGAGCAGGCTCTGTATTCATTAATAGAATCCATCGCCCACCGGGATTGGCTCAGCGGCGAATACTGTATGTGGCTGAAGCCACATACAGTATTACCGGACATCCAGCAGGCATCCAGGGGACTGACATCCATCGGGCAGCATTCTATACCCGGCGTATAAGACAACTCCCGATTTATGGGCATTCTTTTAAAGTGCAAAAGGTAGTCTTATACCCCAGAAAATATGGTAATACTCAAATCCAAGCAAAATCTGATGCACATAGCCAGCTTAAAGTGGAAGTAAACCCATCGATTTAACCGTTTCAAAAAGCAGTTACATTCCCGGCATGCCGGGAATGCCAACTATCACATTGGTTGTGCTCTCAACCAAACTGTCAAACCATCCAATGGCTGGTGTCATAACTGATCACATGTGCAGCATCATGGCAGTTGAAGATTAAACAGAGGCCAAGATGGCAGCTTCCTTGCCTGAAAATGATAGGAGGGTTTACTTCCACTTTAAGTGATTGAAAAAGTAATAAATTATTAGATCAGCACCCAAATTGTACAATGAAATTATAACTGTGCGAACCACTGTTTCTTTATACCAGCTTACATACCCTAATAGGGGTTCCCCCAAACAATTTGAATGAATTTGGGGTCCATGGACAAGTTTTTTTCCAAAAACAGACCTTGTCCAGAGCTGATCCTTCTCAGGTAATTTCTGCATGAGTGGTTACATGCGATCAGCCGCAAATAGTGGCGGGAGCTGTCAACCTCTCGCTGCTTTCAATGTGGCGTCTTGCCCCCAGATAATCACAGGAACCCTGCATCTAATTGCACCATTTGCAAGTTTGACTAGGACCTAAATACCAAATCAGTAATGGCAGCTTTCGTATTCCTGTCCTTATATGTTTACAACTGTAACCTCTAGGAAACACCAGAGGCCTGTAAGTGGAACAACACATTGTTTATTTGCTTTGTAGGTAGAAAATGTAGCACTGACTGATATGTAGGAGTATTTACATGATAAAAGATTACTTAGCAAGTCCCCATTTCAGCAGCATGAATGACTTTCTGTTCTGGGAGTTATTTACACTTACAAACAAGGGTGTAGTGCCATTAGCACCTCTAAATGTTCATACATATTTGCAAATGTGACAATTAGAAGGTCTGGTCTGTGATAGGCTGGCTTTAGACAACAGTATATTGTTTCTGGTGGCCTTCTTTTTAATGTATTTTAATTATTAATTTATCAAAGATAATTATGAAATACATATAGCACAGGCAATTCATGCTGCATTTTACATAATGTACATTCACATCAGTCCCTGCCCTCAAGGAGATTACTGTTTAAGGCAGGGGTAGGCTACATCGGTCCTCCAGCTGTGGTAAAACTACAAATCTCATCATGCCTCTGCCTCTAGGAGTCATGCCTGTGTTTGTCAGGGTCTTGCAATGTCTCATGGGACTTGTAGTTTCAAAACAGCTGGATGGCCGAGGTTGCCTACACCTGGTCTAAGGCCCGTTTCACACGGGTAGTTTGATCAGGTCTGCCTGTCAGTTTTTCAGGTGGACCTGATCAGAGGTTTTATGTTAAAGCGGAAGTCCACCCTAAAAAAAAAGACATAACAATGCTCCAAAAAAAATTTAAATAAAAAATGTAAAAATAAATAAATGTACTTACCAGAAATGGCGGTTGCTAGGCAGATCTTCCTAATCTGCCTCTTCCTAGTCCGCGGCTGGTCTTCATTCTTGTCCTCCTCACGTTGTCTTCTGGGGAATGGGGCGCGCTGTCTTCTGGGAACTGTGTGTATCCCAGAGAACAGCCGCCCAGTCATACAGCGACGCATGACTCGCGCATGCGCAGTAGGAAACGGGCAGTGAAGCCGCAAGGCTCCACTGCCTGTTTCTCCTAGTGAGGATGGTGACACCGGGACCTGCCACGATCGAGGGATCGGCCTCGGGGGGCCGACATTGCAGGCGCCTAGGACAGGTAAGTATCCTTATTAAAGGCAGCAGCTACAGTGTTTGTAGCTGCTGACTTTAAAAAAAAAACGCGGATGGAACACCGCTTTAATCTATGGGCGGTTGGATGTGAATAGACGTGAATCCAGTACATCTAATTTCCGAATATGTTTGGGTTGGGAAAAAATAGAAAATGTCTGCATCCTTTTATTTTGGACCTAAATGTGACAGATCTGGGGTAGTCTGATGTAAACAGATTCAAGTTTACATCCGGCCATCTATTGATCTAATATGGGTCCGGAAAGCTCTGGTTTTAAAATGTTGGCTAACATGGAGCTTTTGATTAAGTCCGCCTGAAAAACTAACTGGACATCCATGTGAATAAAACCTGAGACAAGAGCTAAGTAACCTACCGGCATGTCTTTGGAGTGTGGGAGAAAACACACAGGCACAGGGAGAACATGCAAACTCCATGCAGGTAGTGTAATAGTTAAGATTCAAACCAAGGACCCCAGTGCTTGCCAAGAATGGGTGTTTTTTTTTTTTGCTGCACGTTTTATTGAGTTTAAGAGAAATTGTACAGTGCAACACAATGTAAGACAGAGTTTTGAGAGGCTCAATATGTTTGAATATTTACTTAACCTGAGAATGAACATACAGATATCCTTGAACCATTTTAACAAGGGGCATAGTGGAATGGGGACGGAATGGGGACAGTTGGGTTGGGTGCGGGGTGTACAGCAGCTAGGGATGAGCTCGGTGTTCAAGTCGAACATACGTTCGACTCGAACATCGGCTGTTCGATCGTTCGACGAAGATCGAACGATTTGGGCCGTTCGCGCCTAATTCGAGTGACGCGAACGGCCCACAATGCACTACGCCATCGCAGTGTCATCCAGGCGCTGTGATTGGCCAAGCATGCACTGTGACCCCGCATGCTTGGCCAATCACAGCGCCGGCAGCGAGGAGAGCAATGATTGGCCACAGGCAGGATGCCTGTGGCCAATTATTGCTGAGGGTGTTTAGTACACGCCCCACACTATAAAAGGCCGCCAGCACGGCGGCCTAGTGTAGTGTGTTCCGGAGCAGGGAAAGAGAAGCATAGGCAGGGACAGTGACATTTTTTTTTTCTTGCTTAACCTGGATTCCTTTAGTTTAGGGAAAGAGAAGGATAGGTAGGGAGAGTGTCAGTGTGTTTTACTGTGCGAATCCTTGTTTCTAGGGACAGGGAAGGACAGTGAGGGAAATTCTCCTTGTGCTATAGTGTGCTAAAGCATTGATCATCAACCATCTTTAAAAAATCATTTTTTCTAGGGACAGAAAACTATAGGTAGGGAGAGTGTCAGTGTGTTTTACTGTGATAATCCTTGTTTCTAGGGACAGGGAAGGACAGTGAGGGAAATTCTCCTTGTGCTATAGTGTGCTAAAGCATTGATCATCAACCATCTTTAAAAAAACATTTTTTCTAGGGACAGAAAACTATAGGTAAGGAGAGTGTCAGTGTGTTTTACTGTGCGAATCCTTGTTTCTAGGGACAGGGAAGGACAGTGAGGGAAATTCTCCTTGTGCTATAGTGTGCTAAAGCATTGATCATCAACCATCTTTAAAAAATCATTTTTTCTAGGGACAGAAAACTATAGGTAGGGAGAGTGTCAGTGTGTTTTACTGTGCTAATCCTTGTTTCTAGGGACAGGGAAGGACAGTGAGGGAAATTCTCCTTGTGCTATACTGTGCTAAAGCATTGATCATCAACCATCTTTAAAAAAACATTTTTTCTAGGGACAGAAAACTATAGGTAGGAAGAGTGTCAGTGTGTTTTACTGTGATAATCCTTGTTTCTAGGGACAGGGAAGGACAGTGAGGGAAATTCTCCTTGTGCTATAGTGTGCTAAAGCATTGATCATCAACCATCTTTAAAAAAACATTTTTTCTAGGGACAGAAAACTATAGGTAGGAAGAGTGTCAGTTTCTTTCACTGTGATAATCCTTGTTTCTAGGGACAGGGAAGGACAGTGAGGGAAATTCTCCTTGTGCTATAGTGTGCTAAAGCATTGATCATCAACCATCTTTAAAAAAACATTTTTTCTAGGGACAGAAAACTATAGGTAGGAAGAGTGTCAGTTTCTTTCACTGTGATAATCCTTGTTTCTAGGGACAGGGAAGGACAGTGAGGGAAATTCTCCTTGTGCTATAGTGTGCTAAAGCATTGATCATCAACCGTCTTTAAAAAAACATTTTTTCTAGGGACAGAAAACTATAGGTAGGAAGAGTGTCAGTTTCTTTCACTGTGATAATCCTTGTTTCTAGGGACAGGGAAGGACAGTGAGGGAAATTCTCCTTGTGCTATAGTGTGCTAAAGCATTGATCATCAACCATCTTTAAAAAAACATTTTTTCTAGGGACAGAAAACTATAGGTAGGAAGAGTGTCAGTTTCTTTCACTGTGATAATCCTTGTTTCTAGGGACAGGGAAGGACAGTGAGGGAAATTCTCCTTGTGCTATAGTGTGCTAAAGCATTGATCATCAACCGTCTTTAAAAAATCATTTTTTCTAGGGACAGAAAACTATAGGTAGGGAGAGTGTCAGTGTGTTTTACTGTGCGAATCCTTGTTTCTAGGGACAGGGAAGGACAGTGAGGGAAATTCTCCTTGTGCTATAGTGTGCTAAAGCATTGATCATCAACCATCTTTAAAAAATAATTTTTTCTAGGGACAGAAAACTATAGGTAGGGAGAGTGTCAGTGTGTTTTACTGTGATAATCCTTGTTTCTAGGGACAGGGAAGGACAGTGAGGGAAATTCTCCTTGTGCTATAGTGTGCTAAAGCATTGATCATCAACCATCTTTAAAAAAACATTTTTTCTAGGGACAGAAAACTATAGGTAGGGAGAGTGTCAGTGTGTTTTACTGTGCGAATCCTTGTTTCTAGGGACAGGGAAGGACAGTGAGGGAAATTCTCCTTGTGCTATAGTGTGCTAAAGCATTGATCATCAACCATCTTTAAAAAATCATTTTTTCTAGGGACAGAAAACTATAGGTAGGGAGAGTGTCAGTGTGTTTTACTGTGCTAATCCTTGTTTCTAGGGACAGGGAAGGACAGTGAGGGAAATTCTCCTTGTGCTATACTGTGCTAAAGCATTGATCATCAACCATCTTTAAAAAAACATTTTTTCTAGGGACAGAAAACTATAGGTAGGAAGAGTGTCAGTGTGTTTTACTGTGATAATCCTTGTTTCTAGGGACAGGGAAGGACAGTGAGGGAAATTCTCCTTGTGCTATAGTGTGCTAAAGCATTGATCATCAACCATCTTTAAAAAAACATTTTTTCTAGGGACAGAAAACTATAGGTAGGAAGAGTGTCAGTTTCTTTCACTGTGATAATCCTTGTTTCTAGGGACAGGGAAGGACAGTGAGGGAAATTCTCCTTGTGCTATAGTGTGCTAAAGCATTGATCATCAACCATCTTTAAAAAAACATTTTTTCGAGGGACAGAAAACTATAGGTAGGAAGAGTGTCAGTTTCTTTCACTGTGATAATCCTTGTTTCTAGGGACAGGGAAGGACAGTGAGGGAAATTCTCCTTGTGCTATAGTGTGCTAAAGCATTGATCATCAACCATCTTTAAAAAAACATTTTTTCTAGGGACAGAAAACTATAGGTAGGAAGAGTGTCAGTTTCTTTCACTGTGATAATCCTTGTTTCTAGGGACAGGGAAGGACAGTGAGGGAAATTCTCCTTGGCTATAGTGTGCTAAAGCATTGATCATCAACCGTCTTTAAAAAAACATTTTTTCTAGGGACAGAAAACTATAGGTAGGAAGAGTGTTAGTTTCTTTCACTGTGATAATCCTTGTTTCTAGGGACAGGGAAGGACAGTGAGGGAAATTCTCCTTGTGCTATAGTGTGCTAAAGCATTGATCATCAACCATCTTTAAAAAAACATTTTTTCTAGGGACAGAAAACTATAGGTAGGAAGAGTGTCAGTTTCTTTCACTGTGATAATCCTTGTTTCTAGGGACAGGGAAGGACAGTGAGGGAAATTCTCCTTGTGCTATAGTGTGCTAAAGCATTGATCATCAACCGTCTTTAAAAAAACATTTTTTCTAGGGACAGAAAACTATAGGTAGGAAGAGTGTCAGTTTCTTTCACTGTGATAATCCTTGTTTCTAGGGACAGGGAAGGACAGTGAGGGAAATTCTCCTTGTGCTATAGTGTGTTAAAGCATTGATCATCAACCGTCTTTAAAAAAACATTTTTTCTAGGGACAGAAAACTATAGGTAGGAAGAGTGTCAGTTTCTTTCACTGTGATAATCCTTGTTTCTAGGGACAGGGAAGGACAGTGAGGGAAATTCTCCTTGTGCTATAGTGTGCTAAAGCATTGATCATCAACCGTCTTTAAAAAAACATTTTTTCTAGGGACAGAAAACTATAGGTAGGAAGAGTGTTAGTTTCTTTCACTGTGATAATCCTTGTTTCTAGGGACAGGGAAGGACAGTGAGGGAAATTCTCCTTGTGCTATAGTGTGCTAAAGCATTGATCATCAACTATCTTTAAAAAAACATTTTTTCTAGGGACAGAAAACTATAGGTAGTGTGAGGGGGTTAGCTCGGCAGCGGGTGTGTGTGACCCCCGGGATGGGCTCCCCACACAAAACAGGCCCAGCAAACGGAGGTTGTGGTTTTCAAAATCAAAAAAGGTGCGGTTTATTTTCTATTTACAGTGACAAAACACAGCAAAGCAAAAGAAACATAACCAAAATAAATCCTGGTCAAGTTGACCTCTGACTAAACATACAGGTTTCCTAACTAACAACTGGGATCAGCCTAGTGCTGTCCTAGTCCCTAAGTCCCTGGTTTAGTAAAAGTCCAAACAAATAGCCACACAGGCTTTGCCTCACCGCACAGGGGTTCACTCTCCCTAGACAGTCCACACAGGTCTGGTTCCAGGCATGAGCTAACATCTAATGAATCTGGGAGTTCTTATAGAGGCCTAAATGAGCTGACAAGCTTCAGCTGGCCTCATCAACTCCCTGTCTGTACGACGCCCAGCCCTCTCCCTAGAGGTATGAGTCATCCATGAGCCCACTAGCCTTATACAACTCTCCACCTAGTTGTATAAGTCAGCGTAAAGCCTGAATCTGGGCGAAATATATCTACCCCCCTGGATGCAACCAGGTGACTTTACCTTCCTGCTGTCACATACCCCCCCTCTTGTTTTAACCTCGGGGTTGGAACACCAGCAATCAGGCATTCATGTACTCGAGACAAAGCATCCACATTCCCCATTTGAACGCCAGGGCGATGCTTTACTGTGAAGTTGAATTCCTGGAGGGCCAGGAACCACCTATTCACTCTTCTATTTGTTTCCTTGTTTTGAGCCATCCACTTTAACGGAGCGTGATCCGTAACCATGTCAAAGTGCCTACCTAGCAGGTAGTACCGAAGGGAATCTAGAGCCCACTTCACCGCTAAACACTCCTTTTCAACGGTGGCGTAATTTACCTCATGGGACTTCAACTTCCTGCTGAGGTAAATGACTGGGTGCTCTTCCCCGTTCCAGACCTGGGACAATACTGCTCCTAACCCCACATCTGACGCATCACTTTGTACGACAAAGTCTTTAGAGAAGTCGGGTGAGTACAACACTGGCTGGCTACATAAGGCTTGTTTCAAGAACTGGAATGCTGCCTCAGCCTCGGGGGTCCATTTAATCATGACCGACCCTTTCCCCTTCGTCAGGTTGGTTAGGGGCACAGCCTTAGAAGCAAAGTGGGGAATGAATCGCCGATAATACCCAGCGATTCCCAGAAAGGCTCGTACCTGCTTCTTGCTGTTGGGACGTGGCCAACTCTGGATGGCCTCGACTTTGTTGAGTTGGGGTTTTATTACTCCCCTCCCAATGGTGTACCCAAGATATTTGGCCTCCTCCTGCCCAATGGTACACTTCTTGGGGTTAGCCGTAAACCCCGCTTCCCGAACAGAGTCCAGGACTGCTTGCACTTTTGGCAGATGTGAGGCCCAATCTGTGCTATGGACAATTACGTCATCCAGGTAAGCCGCAGCATACTTCCGATGGGGCCTCAGCATCTGGTCCATTTTCCGCTGGAATGTGGCCGGCGCATTCTGTAACCCGAACGGCATTCTTTTATATTGGAACGCCCCGTCTGGGGTTACAAATGCGGTTTTCTCTTTGGCCGACTTGGCCAGGGGGATTTGCCAATACCCTTTTGTGAGGTCAAGAGTCGTCATGTATCGGGCTGTTCCCAGCCGGTCGATCAACTCATCTATACGTGGCATGGGGTAGGTGTCAAATTTTGTAACTTTGTTCAACTGACGAAAATCGTTACAAAATCGCCAGCTCCCATCCGGTTTAGGCACCAACACGATGGGACTAGACCAATCACTTTGGGACTCCTCTATCACCCCTAAGTTCAGCATTTTCTGTACTTCCTCCCGTATTGCCTCCCGTCGAGCCTCTGGGATCCGATAGGGTTTTAACTTCACCCTTTCACCGGGCGGGGTAATGATGTCATGCTCTACCCCAGATGTTTGTCCCGGCAGCTCAGAGAATACCTCCTTGTTGCGAAGCACAAACTCCTTAACCTCCTGTTGTTGGGGTTGTGACAAGGTGGCTGCTATTCCAACCTCAGGAATCACGCAACCAGTTTGAGCTGGTGACCAAGTGTCTGCGACTAGGGACTCTCTATCCCTCCAGGCTTTCAACAGATTAACGTGATATATCTGTTCGGGTTTTCGCCTTCCTGGTTGTCTGACCTTGTAATTCACTTCGCTCACTTTTTCCATTATCTCGTAGGGGCCTTGCCATTTGGCAAGGAATTTACTTTCAACCGTAGGGACAAGTACCAATATCCTATCCCCCGGGGAAAAGGTACGGGTCTTGGCTCCACGGTTGTACACTCTCTGCTGTGCCAACTGCGCTTGGGCCAAATGTTCCTTCACGATGGGCATTACCTGTGCAATTCGATCTTGCATCAGGGCGACATGCTCAATCACACTCCTGTGGGGAGAACTCTCACTTTCCCAAGTTTCCTTGGCAATATCCAACAGCCCTCTTGGGTGTCTCCCATACAGTAACTCAAAGGGGGAGAATCCCGTAGAGGATTGGGGCACCTCCCTAATAGCAAACATCAAATAAGGAAGTAAACAGTCCCAATCCTTTCCATCTCTATCCACCACTTTCTTCAACATTTGTTTTAGGGTTTTGTTGAATCTTTCAACCAGCCCATCGGTTTGGGGGTGATACACAGACGTACGCAATTGCGTCACTTTGAACAATTTACACAGCTCTTTCATAACCCGGGACATAAAGGGTGTACCTTGGTCCGTAAGCAGTTCTTTACAAATACCCACCCGGCTAAAAACAAGAGATAGCTCTTTGGCTATGGTTTTGGCCGAGGTATTTCGGAGAGGGATCGCTTCTGGATAACGGGTGGCATAGTCCATTATAACTAATATGTACTGGTGCCCCCTAGCGGACTTGATTATAGGACCTACCAAATCCATGGCGATCCTCTCAAACGGGACCTCAATGATGGGTAGAGGGACCAGCGGGCTACGGAAATGTGGCATCGGGGCCAACCTCTGACACACAGGGCAGGAGGAACAATAATTTTCTACGTCCTTCATCACCCCCGGCCAATAGAATCTCTGTAATACCCTCTCTCGGGTTTTCTCTGTCCCCAGATGACCTCCAAGAATGTGCCCATGGGCCAACTCCAACACCAACTTCCTGTAAGGTTTGGGCACCACAAGCTGCTCAACGGTTTCTTCTGCCCTTTTTGCCACCCGATACAGTAGGTCCTTCTCTACGCTGAAGTATGGGTAAGTGCAGGTATTATCTGGGTTCACTAACTCGCCATCTATTTTCACTACGTTTTCCCGTGCCTTTATTAGGGCGGGGTCTTTCAACTGTTCTGTGGCAAAGTTTTCCCTGTGAACCTCAAGATCAGAAAACTCCACAGACGGTAGGTTTTCGTCTGAGGAGGTGGGCTCCTCTCCAGTTTCTTGAGTCTCCCCTGCCAATACTGATAAGGGAAATTCCGGAGAGTCCTCACCACTCTCAGGGGAGTTCTGGCTATCACATTCCTGGTACATAGGGGCACCAGTGAGGGGCTCAGGATCATCCCACAGTTCCCAGAACTTCGGAAAATCCCTTCCCACAATGGCGTCATGCGGTAACTGAGATACTAAGCCCACTGGATGAGAGAGGGTACCTTTGGGGGTCTCGAAACACACTGTAGTCACTGGATACTCTCGGGTGTCCCCATGCACACAAATAACAGCTACCTTGCTATTCCCAGAGACCTCTGTTTTAACTAACTCAGCCTTTATCAGGGTCACAAGGCTACCTGAATCCAGCAATACCACAACATTTCTACCATTAACACACATTTTGCATAAATGTTTCTCAGTTCCTCGAATGGCAGTGCATGCGACTGTCGCACACAGCGACTGACGTCTGCCCGTCAGAAAGTCACACTGCATGGGTTCCTCCACAACCGGGCAATTGGCTGCAATATGTCCCGCTTGCCGGCAGCGGTAGCAAACGATCCTTCTTGCCGCCTCTTGAGCCGCTGATTTCCCAGGCTGTTCTCGCCAAACTTGGGGTAGAGCTCCCACCCTCTCACTCTCTCCACCCTCACCCCTTGGAATCCTCTTATCCGCCCCTGGGGATGGTCTGGTCTTAGGGTGGAAAGTCCGAGTGTCTCTGGAAGAGGCCGTCAGGTTCTCTGTAGCCAAGTATTTCTCCACACGATCCACAAGACCATCGGCCGTCTCTGGGTCTCCATGGCTTACCCACTTTTGGATGGCAGTAGGAAGAGCTCTCAAAAACCGATCCATTACAACACGTTCCACAATCTTTGGTGCGGACAAAGTCTCTGGCTGTAGCCACTTTCTGCTCAGGTGAATGAGATCATACATTTGAGACCTGGGGGGTTTTCCAAGCTGGAAAGTCCAGTTATGCACACGCTGAGCCCGGACAGCCTGGGTGACACCCAGCCTTGCCAATATTTCAGCTTTTAGCATCACATAGTCTTTTGCTTGGTTAGGCTCTAGGTCATAGTAAGCTTTCTGCGATTCACCAGTTAACAGAGGAGCCACCAGTCCAGCCCACTGCTCCTCAGGCCACTTTTCTCTTTCAGCGGTCCTTTCAAATGTGGTCAAAAATACCTCTGGATCATCCTCTCCAGTCATTTTTGTCAATAAACGACTCACCCCAAAGGACGCGGTATTAGTGGGACGGCTTTCCTCACTGGTCTGCGGACGTTGCTGCATTACTGCTTCCATCTGTTGTTGTAGTCTCTGCTCTTGCTTCTGCAGCAGGTCTATGAAGCGGGCCTCAGATTGCTGCTGGGCTCGTTGCTGAGCCTCCAGACTCTGTTGCAAAGTTGCGTTTGTCTGCTGCTGGGCTGCAAGGCTCCTTTGCAAACCTGCATTTGTCTGCTGTTGATTGGCATTTGCTAGAGCCAGCTGCTTCAGTATCTCCTCCATGCTGGCTTAAAAAAAACTGCCCGCATTCTCCACCAACTGTGAGGGGGTTAGCTCGGCAGCGGGTGTGTGTGACCCCCGGGATGGGCTCCCCACACAAAACAGGCCCAGCAAACGGAGGTTGTGGTTTTCAAAATCAAAAAAGGTGCGGTTTATTTTCTATTTACAGTGACAAAACACAGCAAAGCAAAAGAAACATAACCAAAATAAATCCTGGTCAAGTTGACCTCTGACTAAACATACAGGTTTCCTAACTAACAACTGGGATCAGCCTAGTGCTGTCCTAGTCCCTAAGTCCCTGGTTTAGTAAAAGTCCAAACAAATAGCCACACAGGCTTTGCCTCACCGCACAGGGGTTCACTCTCCCTAGACAGTCCACACAGGTCTGGTTCCAGGCATGAGCTAACATCTAATGAATCTGGGAGTTCTTATAGAGGCCTAAATGAGCTGACAAGCTTCAGCTGGCCTCATCAACTCCCTGTCTGTACGACGCCCAGCCCTCTCCCTAGAGGTATGAGTCATCCATGAGCCCACTAGCCTTATACAACTCTCCACCTAGTTGTATAAGTCGGCGTAAAGCCTGAATCTGGGCGAAATATATCTACCCCCCTGGATGCAACCAGGTGACTTTACCTTCCTGCTGTCACATACCCCCCCTCTTGTTTTAACCTCGGGGTTGGAACACCAGCAATCAGGCATTCATGTACTCGAGACAAAGCATCCACATTCCCCATTTGAACGCCAGGGCGATGCTTTACTGTGAAGTTGAATTCCTGTAGGGCCAGGAACCACCTATTCACTCTTCTATTTGTCTCCTTGTTTTGAGCCATCCACTTTAACGGAGCGTGATCCGTAACCATGTCAAAGTGCCTACCTAGCAGATAGTACCGAAGGGAATCTAGAGCCCACTTCACCGCTAAACACTCCTTTTCAACCGTGGCGTAATTTACCTCATGGGACTTCAACTTCCTGCTGAGGTAAATGACTGGGTGCTCTTCCCCGTTCCAGACCTGGGACAATACTGCTCCTAACCCCACATCTGACGCATCACTTTGTACGACAAAGTCTTTAGAGAAGTCGGGTGAGTACAACACTGGCTGGCTACATAAGGCTTGTTTCAAGAATTGGAATGCTGCCTCAGCCTCGGGGGTCCATTTAATCATGACCGACCCTTTCCCTTTCGTCAGGTTGGTTAGGGGCACAGCCTTAGAAGCAAAGTGGGGAATGAAGCGCCGATAATAACCCGCGATTCCCAGAAAGGCCCGTACCTGCTTCTTGCTGTTGGGACGTGGCCAACTCTGGATGGCCTCGACTTTGTTGAGTTGGGGTTTTATCACTCCCCTGCCAATGGTGTACCCAAGATATTTGGCCTCCTCCTGCCCAATGGTACACTTCTTGGGGTTAGCCGTAAACCCCGCTTCCCGGATAGAGTCTAGGACTGCTTGCACTTTTGGCAGATGTGAGGCCCAATCTGTGCTATGGACAATTACGTCATCCAGGTAAGCCGCAGCATACTTCCGATGGGGCCTCAGTATCTGGTCCATTTTCCGCTGGAATGTGGCCGGCGCATTCTGTAACCCGAACGGCATTCTCTTATATTGGAACGCCCCGTCTGGGGTTACAAATGCGGTTTTCTCTTTGGCCGACTTGGCCAGGGGAATTTGCCAATACCCTTTTGTGAGGTCAAGAGTCGTCATGTATCGGGCTGTTCCCAGCCGGTCGATCAACTCATCTATACGTGGCATGGGGTAGGTGTCAAATTTTGTAACTTTGTTCAACTGACGAAAATCGTTACAAAATCGCCAGCTCCCATCCGGTTTAGGCACCAACACAATGGGACTAGACCAATCACTTTGGGACTCCTCTATCACCCCTAAGTTCAGCATTTTCTGTACTTCCTCCCGTATTGCCTCCCGTCGGGCCTCTGGGATCCGATAGGGTTTTAACTTCACCCTTTCACCGGGCGGGGTAATAATATCATGCTCTACCCCAGATGTTTGTCCCGGCAGCTCAGAGAACACCTCCTTGTTGCGAAGCACAAACTCCTTAACCTCCTGTTGTTGGGGTTGTGACAAGGTGGCTGCTATTCCAACCTCCGGAATCACGCAACCAGTTTGAGCTGGTGACCAAGTTTCTGCGACTAGGGACTCTCTATCCCTCCAGGCTTTCAACAGATTAACGTGATATATCTGTTCGGGCTTTCGCCTTCCTGGTTGTCTGACCTTGTAATTCACTTCGCTCACTTTTTCCATTATCTCGTAGGGGCCTTGCCATTTGGCAAGGAATTTACTTTCAACCGTAGGGACAAGTACCAATATCCTATCCCCCGGGGAAAAGGTACGGGTCTTTGCTCCACGGTTGTACACTCTCTGCTGTGCCAACTGCGCTTGGGCCAAATGTTCCTTCACGATGGGCATTACCTGTGCAATTCGATCTTGCATCAGGGCGACATGCTCAATCACACTCCTGTGGGGAGAACTCTCACTTTCCCAAGTTTCCTTGGCAATATCCAACAGCCCTCTTGGGTGTCTCCCATACAGTAACTCAAAGGGGGAGAATCCCGTAGAGGATTGGGGCACCTCCCTAATAGCAAACATCAAATAAGGAAGTAGACAGTCCCAATCCTTTCCATCTCTATCCACCACTTTCTTCAACATTTGTTTTAGGGTTTTGTTGAATCTTTCAACCAGCCCATCGGTTTGGGGGTGATACACAGATGTACGCAATTGCGTCACTTTGAGCAATTTACACAGCTCTTTCATAACCCGGGACATAAAGGGTGTACCTTGGTCCGTAAGCAGTTCTTTACAAATACCCACCCGGCTAAAAACAAGAGATAGCTCTTTGGCTATGGTTTTGGCCGAGGTATTTCTGAGAGGGATCGCTTCTGGATAACGGGTGGCATAGTCCATTATAACCAATATGTACTGGTGCCCCCTAGCGGACTTGATTATAGGACCTACCAAATCCATTGCGATTCTCTCAAACGGGACCTCAATGATGGGTAGAGGGACCAGCGGGCTACGGAAATGTGGCATCAGGGCCGACCTCTGACACACAGGGCAGGAGGAACAATAATTTTCTATGTCCTTCATCACCCCAGGCCAATAGAATCTCTGTAATACCCTCTCTCGGGTTTTCTCTGTCCCCAGATGACCTCCAAGAATGTGCCCATGGGCCAACTCCAACACCAACTTCCTGTAAGGTTTGGGCACCACAAGCTGCTCAACGGTTTCTTCTGCCCTTTTTGCCACCCGATACAGTAGGTCCTTCTCTACGCTGAAGTATGGGTAAGTGCAGGTATTATCTGGGTTCACTAACTCGCCATCTATTTCCACTACGTTTTCCCGTGCCTTTATTAGGGCGGGGTCTTTTAACTGTTCTGTGGCAAAATTTTCCCTGTGAACCTCCAGATCAGAAAACTCCACAGACGGTAGGTTTTCGTCTGAGGAGGTGGGCTCCTCTCCAGTTTCTTGAGTCTCCCCTGCCAATACTGACAAGGGAAATTCTGGAGAGTCCTCACCACTCTCAGAGGAGTTCTGGCTATCACATTCCTGGTACATAGGGGCACCAGTGGGGGGCTCAGGATCATCCCACAGTTCCCAGAACTTCGGAAAATCCCTTCCCACAATGGCATCATGCGGTAATTGAGATACTAACCCCACTGGATGAGAGAGGGTACCTTTGGGGGTCTCGAAACACACTGTAGTCACTGGATACTCTCGGGTGTCCCCATGCACACAAATAACAGCTACCTTGCTATTCCCAGAGACCTCTGTTTTAACTAATTCAGCCTTTATCAGGGTCACAAGGCTACCTGAATCCAGTAATACCACAACCAGGGATGAGCCGAACACCCCCCTGTTCGGTTCGCACCAGAACCTGCGAACAGACAAAATGTTCGTGTAAACTTTAGAACCCTATTAAATACAATGGACTCGAACGTTCGAAATCTAAAGTGTTAATTATAAAGGCTTATATGCAAGTTATTGTCCTAAAAAGTGTTTGGGGACCTGGGTCCTGCCCCAGGGGACATGTATCAATGCAAAAAGAAGTTTTAAAAACGGCCGGTTTTTCGGGAGCAGTGATTTTAATAATGCTTAAAATGAAAAAATAAAAGTGAAATATTCCTTTAAATTTCGTACCTGGGGGGTGTGTATGATGTGCATGTGAAGTGGCGCATGTTTCCCGTGCTTAGAACTGTCCCTGCAAAAAATGTCATTTTTGAAAGAAAAAAATGCATTTAAAACTGACTCGCGGCTATTAATGAATTGTCGGCTCCCGGCAATACATACAAAAGTCATTGATAAAAAAAAAAAAAAAAAGCGTGGGGGTTCCCCAGAATTCAATTACCAGGCCCTTCAGATCTGGCATGGATTTTAAGGGGAACTCAAGTTTAAAAAAAAATGGCGTGGAGTCCCCCTAAAAATCCATACCAGACCCCTTATCCGAGCACGCAACCTGGCCGGCCGCAGGGGAAAAGGGGGGGACGAGAGAGCGGCCCCCCCTCCCTCCTGAACCGTACCAAGCCACATGCCCTCAACATGGGGAGGATGTCCCCATGTTGATGGGGACAAGGGCCTCATCCCCACAACCCTTGCCCGGTGGTTGTGGGGGTCTGCGGGCGGGGGGCTTATCGGAATCTGGAAGACCCCTTTAACAAAGGGGACCCCCAGATCCCGGCCCCCCCCCTATGTGAATTGGTAAGGGGTACATTGTACCCCTACCATTTCACGAAGAAAGCGTAAAAAAAATGTTTAAAAAAACACACAAACACCTTGAAAAAGTCCTTTATTTAAAAAAATAAATAAATAAACGTTCCAGCGGTGAAATCCAGTGTCCCGCGGCGATCCCGATGTCCAGCGCTGTCCTTCATTGGTTGTGCCTGAGCGGACCTGATGGGGAACTCCCTCTCAGTATTTTAAATGTATAGACCCGCCCCTTCTAATGTTCCCCATCAGGTCCGCTCAGCGGGCGAGATGCAGAACATGAGAAGGGGCGGGTCTATACATGTATTACCAAAGTGAGAGCAGTTCCCCATCAGGTCCGCCCCCTCGGTATGTCGGACCCGCCTACGTCATTGGCTTGAGCGGGGAACTTCCTTCACTATGTAAATTTAAATTACACAGTGAAGGAAGTTCCCCGCTCAAGCCAATGACGTAGGCGGGTCCGACATACCGAGGAGGCGGACCTGATGGGGAACTGCTCTCACTTTGGTAATACATGTATAGACCCGCCCCTTCTCATGTTCCGCATCTGGTCCGCTGAGCGGACCTGATGGGGAACTTTAGAAGGGGCGGGTCTATACATTTAAAATACTGAGAGGGAGTTCCCCATCAGGTCCGCTCAGGCACAACCAATGACGGACAGCGCTGGACATCGGGATCGCCGCGGGACACTGGATTTCACCGCTGGAATGGGTTTTTTTTTTTAATAAAGGACTTTTTCAACGTGTTTGTGTGTTTTTTTAAACAATTTTTTACGCTTTCTTCGTGAAATGGTAGGGGTACAATGTACCCCTTACCAATTCACATAGGGGGGGGGGGGCCAGGATCTGGGGGTCCTCTTTGTTAAAGGGGTCTTCCAGATTCCGATAAGCCCCCCGCCCGCAGACCCCCACAACCACCGGGCAAGGGTTGTGGGGATGAGGCCCTTGTCCCCATCAACATGGGGACATCCTCCCCATGTTGAGGGCATGTGGCCTGGTACGGTTCAGGAGGGAGGGGGGGCCGCTCTCTCGTCCCCCCCTTTTCCCCTGCGGCCGGCCAGGTTACGTGCTCGGATAAGGGGTCTGGTATGGATTTTTAGGGGGACTCCACGCCATTTTTTTTTTAATTTGGGGTGGAGTTCCCCTTAAAATCCATGCCAGATCTGAAGGGCCTGGAATGGATATTTGGGGGAACCCCACGTCAATTTTTTTTTATTTGCGGCGGGGTTCCCCTTAATATCCATTCCAGACCTGAAGGGCCTGGTAATTGAATTCTGGGGAACCCCCACGCTTTTTTTTTTTTTTTATCAATGACTTTTGTATGTATTGCCGGGAGCCGACAATTCATTAATAGCCGCGAGTCAGTTTTAAATGCATTTTTTTCTTTCAAAAATGACATTTTTTGCAGGGACAGTTCTAAGAACGGGAAACATGCGCCACTTTACATGCATATCATACACACCCCCCAGGTACGAAATTTAAAGGAATATTTCACTTTTATTTTTTCATTTTAAGCATTATTAAAATCACTGCTCCCGAAAAAACGGCCGTTTTTAAAACTTCTTTTTGCATTGATACATGTCCCCTGGGGCAGGACCCGGGTCCCCAAACACTTTTTAGGACAATAACTTGCATATTAGCCTTTATAATTAGCACTTTAGATTTCTCCCATAGATTTTTCGAATTTGCCGCGAACACCCCAATTTGTTTGCTGTTCGGCGAACGGGCGAACAGGCAATGTTCGAGTCGAACATGAGTTCGACTCGAACTCGAAGCTCATCCCTAACCACAACATTTCTACCATTAATACACATTTTGCATAAATGTTTCTCAGTTCCCCGAATGGCAGTGCATGCGACTGTCGCACACAGCGACTGACGTCTGTCCATCAGAAAGTCACATTGCATGGGTTCCTCCACAACCGGGCAATTTGCTGCAATATGTCCCGCTTGCCGGCAGCGGTAGCAAACAATCCATTTGGCTGCCTCTTGAGCCCCTGACTTCCCAGGCTGTTCTCGCCAAACTTTGGGTAGAGCTCCCACCCTCTCACTCTCTCCACCCTCACCCCTTGGAATCCTCTTATCCGCCCCTGGGGATGGTCTGGTCTTAGGGTGGAAAGTCCGAGAGTCTCTGGAAGAGGCCGTCAGGTTCTCTGTAGCCAAGTATTTCTCTACACGATCCACAAGACCACCGGCCGTCTCTGGGTCTCCATGGCTTACCCACTTTTGGATGGCAGTAGGAAGAGCTCTCAAAAACCGATCCATTACAACACGTTCCACAATCTCTGGTGCGGACAAAGTCTCTGGCTGTAGCCACTTCCTGCTCAGGTGAATGAGATCATACATTTGAGACCTGGGGGGTTTTCCAAGCTGGAAAGTCCAGTTATGCACACGCTGAGCCCGGACAGCCAGGGTGACACCCAGCCTTGCCAATATTTCAGCTTTTAGCATCACATAGTCTTTTGCTTGGTCAGGCTCTAGGTCATAGTAAGCCTTCTGCGATTCACCAGTTAACAGAGGAGCCACCAGTCCAGCCCACTGCTCCTCAGGCCACTTTTCTCTTTCAGCAGTCCTTTCAAATGTGGTCAAAAATACCTCTGGATCATCCTCTCCAGTCATTTTTGTCAATAAACGACTCACCCCAAAGGACGCGGTATTAGTGGGACGGCTTTCCTCACTGGTCTGCGGACGTTGCTGCATTACTGCTTCCATTTGTTGTAGTCTCTGCTCTTGCTTCTGTAACAGGTCTATGAAGCGGGCCTCAGATTGCTGCTGGGCTTGTTGATGAGCTTGCTGCTGGGCTGCAAGGCTCCTTTGCAAACCTGCATTTGTCTGCTGTTGATTGGCATTTGCTAGAGCCAGCTGTTTCAGTATCTCCTCCATGCTGGCTTAAAAAAAACTGCCTGTATTCTCCACCAACTGTGAGGGGGTTAACTCGGTAGCGGGTGTGTGTGACCCCCTGGTTGGGCTCCCCACACAAAAACAGGGCCAGCAGACGGAGGTTGTGGTTTTCAAAATCAAAAGGTGCGGTTTATTTCTCTATGTACAGTGACAAAAACACAGCAAAGCCAAAAAGAAACATAAACAAAATAAATCCTGGTCAGTTTGACCTCTGACTAAACATGCAGGTTTCCTAAACTAACAACTGGGATCAGCCTGGTGCTGTCCTAGTCCCTAAGTCCCTGGTTTAGTAAATGTCCAAACAAATAGCCACACAGGCTTTTTCTCACCGCACAGGGGTTCACTCTCCCTAGACAGTCCACACAGGTCTGGGTCCAGGCATGAGCAAACACCTAATGAATCTGGGAGTTTTTATAGAGGCCTTAAACGAGCTGACAAGCTTCAGCTGGTCTCATCAACTCCCTGCCTGCACGACGCCCAGCCCTCTCCCTAGAGGTATGAGTCATCCATGAGCCCACTAGCCTCAGCTGGGCTTCATCAACTCCCTAGTTGTATAAGTCGGCATAAAGCCTGAATCTGGGAGAAATATATCTACCCCCCTGGATGCAACCAGGTGACTTTACCTTCCTGCTGTCACAGTAGGAAGAGTGTCAGTTTCTTTCACTGTGATAATCCTTGTTTCTAGGGACAGGGAAGGACAGTGAGGGAAATTCTCCTTGTGCTATAGTGTGCTAAAGCATTGATCATCAACCGTCTTTAAAAAAACATTTTTTCTAGGGACAGAAAACTATAGGTAGGGAGAGTGTCAGTGTGTTTTACTGTGATAATCCTTGTTTCTAGGGACAGGGAAGGACAGTGAGGGAAATTCTCCTTGTGCTATAGTGTGCTAAAGCATTGATCATCAACCATCTTTAAAAAAACATTTTTTCTAGGGACAGAAAACTATAGGTAAGGAGAGTGTCAGTGTGTTTTACTGTGCGAATCCTTGTTTCTAGGGACAGGGAAGGACAGTGAGGGAAATTCTCCTTGTGCTATAGTGTGCTAAAGCATTGATCATCAACCATCTTTAAAAAATCATTTTTTCTAGGGACAGAAAACTATAGGTAGGGAGAGTGTCAGTGTGTTTTACTGTGCTAATCCTTGTTTCTAGGGACAGGGAAGGACAGTGAGGGAAATTCTCCTTGTGCTATACTGTGCTAAAGCATTGATCATCAACCATCTTTAAAAAAACATTTTTTCTAGGGACAGAAAACTATAGGTAGGAAGAGTGTCAGTGTGTTTTACTGTGATAATCCTTGTTTCTAGGGACAGGGAAGGACAGTGAGGGAAATTCTCCTTGTGCTATAGTGTGCTAAAGCATTGATCATCAACCATCTTTAAAAAAACATTTTTTCTAGGGACAGAAAACTATAGGTAGGAAGAGTGTCAGTTTCTTTCACTGTGATAATCCTTGTTTCTAGGGACAGGGAAGGACAGTGAGGGAAATTCTCCTTGTGCTATAGTGTGCTAAAGCATTGATCATCAACCATCTTTAAAAAAACATTTTTTCTAGGGACAGAAAACTATAGGTAGGAAGAGTGTCAGTTTCTTTCACTGTGATAATCCTTGTTTCTAGGGACAGGGAAGGACAGTGAGGGAAATTCTCCTTGTGCTATAGTGTGCTAAAGCATTGATCATCAACCGTCTTTAAAACAACATTTTTTCTAGGGACAGAAAACTATAGGTAGGAAGAGTGTCAGTTTCTTTCACTGTGATAATCCTTGTTTCTAGGGACAGGGAAGGACAGTGAGGGAAATTCTCCTTGTGCTATAGTGTGCTAAAGCATTGATCATCAACCATCTTTAAAAAAACATTTTTTCTAGGGACAGAAAACTATAGGTAGGAAGAGTGTCAGTTTCTTTCACTGTGATAATCCTTGTTTCTAGGGACAGGGAAGGACAGTGAGGGAAATTCTCCTTGTGCTATAGTGTGCTAAAGCATTGATCATCAACCATCTTTAAAAAATCATTTTTTCTAGGGACAGAAAACTAGAGGTAGGGAGAGTGTCAGTAAGTTTTACTGTGCGAATCCTTGTTTCTAGGGACAGGGAAGGACAGTGAGGGAAATTCTCCTTGTGCTATAGTGTGCTAAAGCATTGATCATCAACCATCTTTAAAAAATATTTTTTTCTAGGGACAGAAAACTATAGGTAGGGAGAGTGTCAGTGTGTTTTACTGTGATAATCCTTGTTTCTAGGGACAGGGAAGGACAGTGAGGGAAATTCTCCTTGTGCTATAGTGTGCTAAAGCATTGATCATCAACCATCTTTAAAAAAACATTTTTTCTAGGGACAGAAAACTATAGGTAGGGAGAGTGTCAGTGTGTTTTACTGTGCGAATCCTTGTTTCTAGGGACAGGGAAGGACAGTGAGGGAAATTCTCCTTGTGCTATAGTGTGCTAAAGCATTGATCATCAACCATCTTTAAAAAAACATTTTTTCTAGGGACAGAAAACTATAGCTAGGGAGAGTGTCAGTGTGTTTTACTGTGCTAATCCTTGTTTCTAGGGACAGGGAAGGACAGTGAGGGAAATTCTCCTTGTGCTATACTGTGCTAAAGCATTGATCATCAACCATCTTTAAAAAAACATTTTTTCTAGGGACAGAAAACTATAGGTAGGAAGAGTGTCAGTGTGTTTTACTGTGATAATCCTTGTTTCTATGGACAGGGAAGGACAGTGAGGGAAATTCTCCTTGTGCTATAGTGTGCTAAAGCATTGATCATCAACCATCTTTAAAAAAACATTTTTTCTAGGGACAGAAAACTATAGGTAGGAAGAGTGTCAGTTTCTTTCACTGTGATAATCCTTGTTTCTAGGGACAGGGAAGGACAGTGAGGGAAATTCTCCTTGTGCTATAGTGTGCTAAAGCATTGATCATCAACCATCTTTAAAAAAACATTTTTTCTAGGGACAGAAAACTATAGGTAGGAAGAGTGTCAGTTTCTTTCACTGTGATAATCCTTGTTTCTAGGGACAGGGAAGGACAGTGAGGGAAATTCTCCTTGTGCTATAGTGTGCTAAAGCATTGATCATCAACCATCTTTAAAAAAACATTTTTTCTAGGGACAGAAAACTATAGGTAGGAAGAGTGTCAGTTTCTTTCACTGTGATAATCCTTGTTTCTAGGGACAGGGAAGGACAGTGAGGGAAATTCTCCTTGGCTATAGTGTGCTAAAGCATTGATCATCAACCGTCTTTAAAAAAACATTTTTTCTAGGGACAGAAAACTATAGGTAGGAAGAGTGTTAGTTTCTTTCACTGTGATAATCCTTGTTTCTAGGGACAGGGAAGGACAGTGAGGGAAATTCTCCTTGTGCTATAGTGTGCTAAAGCATTGATCATCAACCATCTTTAAAAAAACATTTTTTCTAGGGACAGAAAACTATAGGTAGGAAGAGTGTCAGTTTCTTTCACTGTGATAATCCTTGTTTCTAGGGACAGGGAAGGACAGTGAGGGAAATTCTCCTTGTGCTATAGTGTGCTAAAGCATTGATCATCAACCGTCTTTAAAAAAACATTTTTTCTAGGGACAGAAAACTATAGGTAGGAAGAGTGTCAGTTTCTTTCACTGTGATAATCCTTGTTTCTAGGGACAGGGAAGGACAGTGAGGGAAATTCTCCTTGTGCTATAGTGTGTTAAAGCATTGATCATCAACCGTCTTTAAAAAAACATTTTTTCTAGGGACAGAAAACTATAGGTAGGAAGAGTGTCAGTTTCTTTCACTGTGATAATCCTTGTTTCTAGGGACAGGGAAGGACAGTGAGGGAAATTCTCCTTGTGCTATAGTGTGCTAAAGCATTGATCATCAACCGTCTTTAAAAAAACATTTTTTCTAGGGACAGAAAACTATAGGTAGTGTGAGGGGGTTAACTCGGTAGCGGGTGTGTGTGACCCCCTGGTTGGGCTCCCCACACAAAAACAGGGCCAGCAGACGGAGGTTGTGGTTTTCAAAATCAAAAGGTGCGGTTTATTTCTCTATGTACAGTGACAAAAACACAGCAAAGCCAAAAAGAAACATAAACAAAATAAATCCTGGTCAGTTTGACCTCTGACTAAACATGCAGGTTTCCTAAACTAACAACTGGGATCAGCCTGGTGCTGTCCTAGTCCCTAAGTCCCTGGTTTAGTAAAAGTCCAAACAAATAGCCACACAGGCTTTGCCTCACCGCACAGGGGTTCACTCTCCCTAGACAGTCCACACAGGTCTGGTTCCAGGCATGAGCTAACACCTAATGAATCTGGGAGTTCTTATAGAGGCCTAAATGAGCTGACAAGCTTCAGCTGGTCTCATCAACTCCCTGCCTCACGACGCCCAGCACTCTCCCTAGAGGTATGAGTCATTCATGAGCCCACTAGCCTCAGCTGGGCTTCATCAACTCCCTAGTTGTATAAGTCGGCATAAAGCCTGAATCTGGGAGAAATATATCTACCCCCCTGGATGCAACCAGGTGACTTTACCTTCCTGCTGTCACATACCCCCCCCTCTTGTTTTAACCTTGGGGTTGGAACACCAGCAATCAGGCATTCATGTACTCGAGACAAAGCATCCACATTCCCCATTTGAACGCCAGGGCGATGCTTTACTGTGAAGTTGAATTCCTGTAGGGCCAGGAACCACCTATTCACTCTTCTATTTGTCTCCTTGTTTTGAGCCATCCACTTTAACGGAGCGTGATCCGTAACCATGTCAAAGTGCCTACCTAGCAGATAGTACCGAAGGGAATCTAGAGCCCACTTCACCGCTAAACACTCCTTTTCAACCGTGGCGTAATTTACCTCATGGGACTTCAACTTCCTGCTGAGGTAAATGACTGGGTGCTCTTCCCCGTTCCAGACCTGGGACAATACTGCTCCTAACCCCACATCTGACGCATCACTTTGTACGACAAAGTCTTTAGAGAAGTCGGGTGAGTACAACACTGGCTGGCTACATAAGGCTTGTTTCAAGAATTGGAATGCTGCCTCCGCCTCGGGGGTCCATTTAATCATGACCGACCCTTTCCCTTTCGTCAGGTTGGTTAGGGGCACAGCCTTAGAAGCAAAGTGGGGAATGAAGCGCCGATAATAACCCGCGATTCCCAGAAAGGCTCGTACCTGCTTCTTGCTGTTGGGACGTGGCCAACTCTGGATGGCCTCGACTTTGTTGAGTTGGGGTTTTATTACTCCCCTGCCAATGGTGTACCCAAGATATTTGGCCTCCTCCTGCCCAATGGTACACTTCTTGGGGTTAGCCGTAAACCCCGCTTCCCGGATAGAGTCTAGGACTGCTTGCACTTTTGGCAGATGTGAGGCCCAATCTGTGCTATGGACAATTACGTCATCCAGGTAAGCCGCAGCATACTTCCGATGGGGCCTCAGTATCTGGTCCATTTTCCGCTGGAATGTGGCCGGCGCATTCTGTAACCCGAACGGCATTCTCTTATATTGGAACGCCCCGTCTGGGGTTACAAATGCGGTTTTCTCTTTGGCCGACTTGGCCAGGGGAATTTGCCAATACCCTTTTGTGAGGTCAAGAGTCGTCATGTATCGGGCTGTTCCCAGCCGGTCGATCAACTCATCTATACGTGGCATGGGGTAGGTGTCAAATTTTGTAACTTTGTTCAACTGACGAAAATCGTTACAAAATCGCCAGCTCCCATCCGGTTTAGGCACCAACACAATGGGACTAGACCAATCACTTTGGGACTCCTCTATCACCCCTAAGTTCAGCATTTTCTGTACTTCCTCCCGTATTGCCTCCCGTCGGGCCTCTGGGATCCGATAGGGTTTTAACTTCACCCTTTCACCGGGCGGGGTAATAATATCATGCTCTACCCCAGATGTTTGTCCCGGCAGCTCAGAGAACACCTCCTTGTTGCGAAGCACAAACTCCTTAACCTCCTGTTGTTGGGGTTGTGACAAGGTGGCTGCTATTCCAACCTCCGGAATCACGCAACCAGTTTGAGCTGGTGACCAAGTTTCTGCGACTAGGGACTCTCTATCCCTCCAGGCTTTCAACAGATTAACGTGATATATCTGTTCGGGCTTTCGCCTTCCTGGTTGTCTGACCTTGTAATTCACTTCGCTCACTTTTTCCATTATCTCGTAGGGGCCTTGCCATTTGGCAAGGAATTTACTTTCAACCGTAGGGACAAGTACCAATATCCTATCCCCCGGGGAAAAGGTACGGGTCTTTGCTCTACGGTTGTACACTCTCTGCTGTGCCAACTGCGCTTGGGCCAAATGTTCCTTCACGATGGGCATTACCTGTGCAATTCGATCTTGCATCAGGGCGACATGCTCAATCACACTCCTGTGGGGAGAACTCTCACTTTCCCAAGTTTCCTTGGCAATATCCAACAGCCCTCTTGGGTGTCTCCCATACAGTAACTCAAAGGGGGAGAATCCCGTAGAGGATTGGGGCACCTCCCTAATAGCAAACATCAAATAAGGAAGTAGACAGTCCCAATCCTTTCCATCTCTATCCACCACTTTCTTCAACATTTGTTTTAGGGTTTTGTTGAATCTTTCAACCAGCCCATCGGTTTGGGGGTGATACACAGATGTACGCAATTGCGTCACTTTGAGCAATTTACACAGCTCTTTCATAACCCGGGACATAAAGGGTGTACCTTGGTCCGTAAGCAGTTCTTTACAAATACCCACCCGGCTAAAAACAAGAGATAGCTCTTTGGCTATGGTTTTGGCCGAGGTATTTCTGAGAGGGATCGCTTCTGGATAACGGGTGGCATAGTCCATTATAACCAATATGTACTGGTGCCCCCTAGCGGACTTGATTATAGGACCTACCAAATCCATTGCGATTCTCTCAAACGGGACCTCAATGATGGGTAGAGGGACCAGCGGGCTACGGAAATGTGGCATCGGGGCCGACCTCTGACACACAGGGCAGGAGGAACAATAATTTTCTATGTCCTTCATCACCCCAGGCCAATAGAATCTCTGTAATACCCTCTCTCGGGTTTTCTCTGTCCCCAGATGACCTCCAAGAATGTGCCCATGGGCCAACTCCAACACCAACTTCCTGTAAGGTTTGGGCACCACAAGCTGCTCAACGGTTTCTTCTGCCCTTTTTGCCACCCGATACAGTAGGTCCTTCTCTACGCTGAAGTATGGGTAAGTGCAGGTATTATCTGGGTTCACTAACTCGCCATCTATTTCCACTACGTTTTCCCGTGCCTTTATTAGGGCGGGGTCTTTTAACTGTTCTGTGGCAAAATTTTCCCTGTGAACCTCCAGATCAGAAAACTCCACAGACGGTAGGTTTTCGTCTGAGGAGGTGGGCTCCTCTCCAGTTTCTTGAGTCTCCCCTGCCAATACTGACAAGGGAAATTCTGGAGAGTCCTCACCACTCTCAGAGGAGTTCTGGCTATCACATTCCTGGTACATAGGGGCACCAGTGGGGGGCTCAGGATCATCCCACAGTTCCCAGAACTTCGGAAAATCCCTTCCCACAATGGCATCATGCGGTAATTGAGATACTAACCCCACTGGATGAGAGAGGGTACCTTTGGGGGTCTCGAAACACACTGTAGTCACTGGATACTCTCGGGTGTCCCCATGCACACAAATAACAGCTACCTTGCTATTCCCAGAGACCTCTGTTTTAACTAATTCAGCCTTTATCAGGGTCACAAGGCTACCTGAATCCAGTAATACCACAACATTTCTACCATTAATACACATTTTGCATAAATGTTTCTCAGTTCCCCGAATGGCAGTGCATGCGACTGTCGCACACAGCGACTGACGTCTGTCCATCAGAAAGTCACATTGCATGGGTTCCTCCACAACCGGGCAATTTGCTGCAATATGTCCCGCTTGCCGGCAGCGGTAGCAAACAATCCATTTGGCTGCCTCTTGAGCCCCTGACTTCCCAGGCTGTTCTCGCCAAACTTTGGGTAGAGCTCCCACCCTCTCACTCTCTCCACCCTCACCCCTTGGAATCCTCTTATCCGCCCCTGGGGATGGTCTGGTCTTAGGGTGGAAAGTCCGAGAGTCTCTGGAAGAGGCCGTCAGGTTCTCTGTAGCCAAGTATTTCTCTACACGATCCACAAGACCACCGGCCGTCTCTGGGTCTCCATGGCTTACCCACTTTTGGATGGCAGTAGGAAGAGCTCTCAAAAACCGATCCATTACAACACGTTCCACAATCTCTGGTGCGGACAAAGTCTCTGGCTGTAGCCACTTCCTGCTCAGGTGAATGAGATCATACATTTGAGACCTGGGGGGTTTTCCAAGCTGGAAAGTCCAGTTATGCACACGCTGAGCCCGGACAGCCAGGGTGACACCCAGCCTTGCCAATATTTCAGCTTTTAGCATCACATAGTCTTTTGCTTGGTCAGGCTCTAGGTCATAGTAAGCCTTCTGCGATTCACCAGTTAACAGAGGAGCCACCAGTCCAGCCCACTGCTCCTCAGGCCACTTTTCTCTTTCAGCAGTCCTTTCAAATGTGGTCAAAAATACCTCTGGATCATCCTCTCCAGTCATTTTTGTCAATAAACGACTCACCCCAAAGGACGCGGTATTAGTGGGACGGCTTTCCTCACTGGTCTGCGGACGTTGCTGCATTACTGCTTCCATTTGTTGTAGTCTCTGCTCTTGCTTCTGTAACAGGTCTATGAAGCGGGCCTCAGATTGCTGCTGGGCTTGTTGATGAGCTTGCTGCTGGGCTGCAAGGCTCCTTTGCAAACCTGCATTTGTCTGCTGTTGATTGGCATTTGCTAGAGCCAGCTGTTTCAGTATCTCCTCCATGCTGGCTTAAAAAAAACTGCCTGTATTCTCCACCAACTGTGAGGGGGTTAACTCGGTAGCGGGTGTGTGTGACCCCCTGGTTGGGCTCCCCACACAAAAACAGGGCCAGCAGACGGAGGTTGTGGTTTTCAAAATCAAAAGGTGCGGTTTATTTCTCTATGTACAGTGACAAAAACACAGCAAAGCCAAAAAGAAACATAAACAAAATAAATCCTGGTCAGTTTGACCTCTGACTAAACATGCAGGTTTCCTAAACTAACAACTGGGATCAGCCTGGTGCTGTCCTAGTCCCTAAGTCCCTGGTTTAGTAAAAGTCCAAACAAATAGCCACACAGGCTTTGCCTCACCGCACAGGGGTTCACTCTCCCTAGACAGTCCACACAGGTCTGGTTCCAGGCATGAGCTAACACCTAATGAATCTGGGAGTTCTTATAGAGGCCTAAATGAGCTGACAAGCTTCAGCTGGTCTCATCAACTCCCTGCCTCACGACGCCCAGCACTCTCCCTAGAGGTATGAGTCATTCATGAGCCCACTAGCCTCAGCTGGGCTTCATCAACTCCCTAGTTGTATAAGTCGGCATAAAGCCTGAATCTGGGAGAAATATATCTACCCCCCTGGATGCAACCAGGTGACTTTACCTTCCTGCTGTCACAGTAGGAAGAGTGTTAGTTTCTTTCACTGTGATAATCCTTGTTTCTAGGGACAGGGAAGGACAGTGAGGGAAATTCTCCTTGTGCTATAGTGTGCTAAAGCATTGATCATCAACTATCTTTAAAAAAACATTTTTTCTAGGGACAGAAAACTATAGGTAGGAAGAGTGTCAGTTTCTTTCACTGTGATAATCCTTGTTTCTAGGGACAGGGAAGGACAGTGAGGGAAATTCTCCTTGTGCTATAGTGTGCTAAAGCATTGATCATCAACCGTCTTTAAAAAAACATTTTTTCTAGGGACAGAAAACTATAGGTAGTGTGAGGGGGTTAACTCGGTAGCGGGTGTGTGTGACCCCCTGGTTGGGCTCCCCACACAAAAACAGGGCCAGCAGACGGAGGTTGTGGTTTTCAAAATCAAAAGGTGCGGTTTATTTCTCTATGTACAGTGACAAAAACACAGCAAAGCCAAAAAGAAACATAAACAAAATAAATCCTGGTCAGTTTGACCTCTGACTAAACATGCAGGTTTCCTAAACTAACAACTGGGATCAGCCTGGTGCTGTCCTAGTCCCTAAGTCCCTGGTTTAGTAAATGTCCAAACAAATAGCCACACAGGCTTTTTCTCACCGCACAGGGGTTCACTCTCCCTAGACAGTCCACACAGGTCTGGGTCCAGGCATGAGCAAACACCTAATGAATCTGGGAGTTTTTATAGAGGCCTTAAACGAGCTGACAAGCTTCAGCTGGTCTCATCAACTCCCTGCCTGCACGACGCCCAGCCCTCTCCCTAGAGGTATGAGTCATCCATGAGCCCACTAGCCTCAGCTGGGCTTCATCAACTCCCTAGTTGTATAAGTCGGCATAAAGCCTGAATCTGGGAGAAATATATCTACCCCCCTGGATGCAACCAGGTGACTTTACCTTCCTGCTGTCACAGTAGGAAGAGTGTCAGTTTCTTTCACTGTGATAATCCTTGTTTCTAGGGACAGGGAAGGACAGTGAGGGAAATTCTCCTTGTGCTATAGTGTGCTAAAGCATTGATCATCAACCGTCTTTAAAAAAACATTTTTTCTAGGGACAGAAAACTATAGGTAGGAAGAGTGTCAGTTTCTTTCACTGTGATAATCCTTGTTTCTAGGGACAGGGAAGGACAGTGAGGGAAATTCTCCTTGTGCTATAGTGTGTTAAAGCATTGATCATCAACCGTCTTTAAAAAAACATTTTTTCTAGGGACAGAAAACTATAGGTAGGAAGAGTGTCAGTTTCTTTCACTGTGATAATCCTTGTTTCTAGGGACAGGGAAGGACAGTGAGGGAAATTCTCCTTGTGCTATAGTGTGCTAAAGCATTGATCATCAACCGTCTTTAAAAAAACATTTTTTCTAGGGACAGAAAACTATAGGTAGTGTGACAGCAGGAAGGTAAAGTCACCTGGTTGCATCCAGGGGGGTAGATATATTTCGCCCAGATTCAGGCTTTACGCTGACTTATACAACTAGGTGGAGAGTTGTATAGGCCCAGCTAAGGCTAGTGGGCTCATGGATGACTCATACCTCTAGGGAGAGTGTGGGGCGTCGTGCAGACAGAGATGAGGAGACCAGCTGAACCTTGTCAGCTCATTTAGGCCTCTATAAGAACTCCCAGCTTCATTAGATGTTAGCTCATGCCTGGAACCAGACCTGTGTGGACTGTCTAGGGAGAGTGAACCCCTGTGCGGTGAGGCAAAGCCTGTGTGGCTATTTGTTTGGACTTTTACTAAACCAGGGACTTAGGGACTAGGACAGCACTAGGCTGATCCCAGTTGTTAGTTAGGAAACCTGTATGTTTAGTCAGAGGTCAACTTGACCAGGATTTATTTTGGTTATGTTTCTTTTGCTTTGCTGTGTTTTGTCACTGTAAATAGAAAATAAACCGCACCTTTTTGATTTTGAAAACCACAACCTCCGTTTGCTGGGCCTGTTTTGTGTGGGGAGCCCATCCCGGGGGTCACACACACCCGCTGACGAGTAGGGATGAGCCGAACACCCCCGGGTTCGGTTCGCACCAGAACCTTCGAACGGACCGAAAGTTCGCGCGAATTTTCGAACCCTATTCGTTATAATGGACGCGAACGTTCGAAATCAAAATTGCTAATTACAACGGCCAATATGCATGTTAATGTTATAAAACAGGTTTGGGGACCCGGGTCCTGCCCCAGGGGACATATATCAATGCAAAAAGAAATTTTAAAAACTAAAGTTTTTTCGGGAGCAGTCATTTTAATGATGCATAAAGTGAAAAAAAAAAAAGTGAAATTTTCCTTTAAATACGGTACCTGGGGGGTGTCTAAAGTATGCCTGTGAAGTGGCATGTGTTTCCCGTGTTTAGAACTGTCCTTGCACAAAATGACATTTGTAAAGGAAAAAAAGAAGCCATTTAAAACCACTTGCGGCTTCAATGTCATGTCTTGTCCTGGCCGCCATATGGCTGAAAATCCTTGAGAAAAATGGCATGGCTACCCCATCACCCCCCCCCCCCACCCCAGCCCCTTTGGGTCTTGTATGGATACTAAGGGGGACCCCGCACCCAAAATAAAACCCTATACCTACAACCCTATATACTCTGAACAGCAGTATATAGGTGGTGCAAACAAGACATGGACTGTAGGTTTGTTCTTAAGTAGAATCTGAACAGGTACATTATGAAGTGTAGCTACATCCCAAAAAAATCAATTTTTAAGCTTTTTGGAGAACATAGGGAGGGGTTATCACCCCTGTAACATTTGCTGTCTTTGCACATCTGTTCAGAACATGTCACCTCACTTTCCGTCCCAATGACAAATGTTTTTGGAAAAGTGGGGTTTTAATTGAAACAAGGATTGGTGATAAAGCATCAGTAGAGAGGAGATACCTTTTTCCCAAATTAAATCTAACAGGATAGAATTTTCCTTCCTAGGGGTAGATTTCCTCTCACTTCCTGTTTTCTCTTGCCGTTTGCAAGTAGGAGTCGTTTGTAAGTTGGATGTTTGAAAGTAGGGGCCTGCCGTATATACTCTGCAGAAATTTGCCCTATTAGATGTTGGTGTAGCCACAAGACTGGTGGGCACAGGAATGGGCCCTGCTGTGAGTTAATAGATCAAGATTTGTACTTGCATGCACCTGTTGAACCGGGCAGAAAAATTGGGCCTTTGGTGGTGGTGGTGGTGGTGGTGGACGGTGTTGCCACAAGACTGTAAGCCCTCACATTTACTCTTGGTGGGTGCAGGAATGGGCCCTGCTGTGAGTTATTAGATCAAGATTTGTAATTGCATGCACCTGTTGAACAGGGCAGAAAAATTGGGCCTTTGGTGGTGGTGGTGGTGGTGGACGGTGTTGCCACAAGACTGTAGGCCCTCATAGTTACTCTTGGTGGGCGCAGGAATGGGCCCTGCTGTGAACTATTAGATCAAGATTTGTAATTACACGCCCCTGTTAAACAGGGGCTGAAAAATTGTGCCTTAGGCATTGGTGCTGGTGCCACAACACTGCAACCCCTCACAGATACTGTACTTGGAGCACAGCAGTCACACCTGTTGCGAAGCATCTTTTTAAAAAATTGTAATTACACGCCCCTGTTATACAGGGGCTGAAAATTGTGCCTTAGGCACTGGTGCTGGTGCCACAACACTGCAACCCCTCACAGATACTGTACTCTGAGCACAGCAATGAGACCTGTTGCAAAGCATTGCCTAAAAATTGTAATTACACGCCCCAACAGGGGCTGAAAAATTGTGCCTTAGGCACTGGTGCTGGTGCCACAACACTGCAACCCCTCACAGATACTGTACTCTGAGCACAGCAGTCACACCTGTTGCGAAGCATCTTTTTAAAAAATTGTAATTACACGCCCCTGTTATACAGGGGCTGAAAAATTGTGCCTTAGGCACTGGTGTGGTGGCATGGATCATTGAGGAGGAGGAAGAGGATAGTCAGTGAACATAACAGGACAGTCACTCAGCATCAGCATAGGCAGTCTTGAAGGGATGTGACATTATAAATTATTCCGTTATATCCGCTTCAGGTGTCTGGTAGCTGGTGGTGATCCAAGACTGATTCATTTTTATGAAGGTCAGTCGATCAACCGAGTCGGTGGACAGGCGCACCCTATGATCGGTGACAAATCCTCCAGCAGCACTGAATGTGCGTTCGGAAAGAACGCTGGATGCAGGACAGGCCAGTAGCTCAATTGCATACTGTGCAAGCTCTGGCCAGTGATCCATCCTCAGGACCCAGTAAGCCAGAGGATTTTCGGTGGGAAAGGTGTCCAAGTCTGACCTTGCCCCTAGGTATTCCTGCACCATGTATATCAGACGCTGGCGATGGTTGCTGGAACCGATCATACCTTGGGGCTGCGGACTAAAAAATTGTCTGAACGCATCGGTCAGACGTCCACCTTCCCCACCGCTCCTTCTGCTACTGACCGAAGCCTCAGCAACTCGTCGTCCAGGACCAGGAGTTTGTAACCTCCCAGTTTCTGGGAACGCGTTGCACAGACCTTTCTGCAAGGCCTCCCTGAGATGTCTCATCCTCTGCTCCCTCTGCGACGGCAAGATAAGGTCCGCAACCTTACCCTTGTACCGTGGATCAAGGAGAGTGGCCAGCCAGTAATGGTCACTCTCCTTGATCCGAAGAACACGAGGATCCTTCCGCAGGCTTTGCAGGATCAGGGAGGCCATGCAGCGTAGGTTAGCTGAGGCATTCGGTCCGGAGTCTTCTGGGTCACTGAGGATGACATGATCGCCAGCCACCTCCTCCCAGCCACGTACAAGTCCACTGGTTTGTTGGGACTGTACATCATCCCTAAAAGACTGCTGCTGCTGATGCTGAGTGCCAGGCTCCACCTCCATGCTCACACAATCCTCCTCCTCCTCCTCCTCCTCCTCCTCTTCCTGTGTGATGGGTGGGACAGAAGGAACATTGTCTGGATAAAGGGGGCCTTGAGAGACAAGGAAGTCCTCCTCTTCCTGCCTCTGTTCTGCCTCAAGTGCCCTGTCCATTATCCCACGCAGCGTATGCTCCAACAGGTGGACAAGAGGTACAGTGTCACTGATGCATGCACTGTCACTGCTCACCATCCTCGTGGCCTCCTCAAATGGTGAGAGGACAGTGCATGCATCCCTGATCATGCTCCACTGGCGTGGGGAAAAAAAGCCAAGCTCCCCTGACCCTGTCCTGGTGCCGTAGTCGCAAAGGTACTCATTGATGGCCCTCTGCTGCGTGTGCAGTCGCTGCAGCATGGCCAACGTTGAGTTCCACCTGGTGGGCATGTCACATATTAGGCGGTTCTTGGGCAGGTTCAGCTCCTTTTGCAGCTCAGTCAGCCGAGCACTGGCATTATAAGATCGGCGGAAATGCACACAGACTTTCCTGGCCTGCCTCAGGACATCCTGTAAGCCTGGGAACCTGCCCAAGAACCGCTGCACCACCAGGTTGAGGACGTGAGCCATACAGGGCACATGGGTGAGCTGCCCCTGTCGCAGGGCGGAGAGGAGGTTGGTGCCATTATCAGAAACGACCATTCCTGGCTTAAGCTGGCGTGGCGTCAACCACCTCTCGGCCTGCCCCTGCAGAGCTGCCAGAACCTCTGGCCCAGTGTGGCTCCTGTCCCCCAAACACACCAGCGCAAGCACGGCATGGCATCTTTTTGCCTGCGTACTCGCGTAGCCCCTTGTACGCCTACGGAGCACCGCTGGTTCCGAGGACAGAGCACTCGAAGAGGACATGGAGGAAGAAGAAGAGGAGGGGGTGGAGGAGAGAGGTGTGTCACAACCAGTAGTAGCATTTTGGAGGCATGGTGGCGGAACAACCTCCAACACTACTGCACCTTGTCCTGCATCCCTCCCAGCTACCAATAGAGTGACCCAATGGGCCGTGAAAGAAAGATAACGTCCCTGTCCATGCCTGCTGGACCATGAGTCAGCGGTAATATGCACCTTACCGCTGACCGCCCTGTCCAGCGAGGCATGGACATTGCCTTCCACATGCCAGTAGAGAGACGGAATTGCCTTCCGTGAGAAAAAGTGGCGTTTGGGAACCTGCCACTGAGGAACCGCACATTGAACAAACTCACGGAAGGGGGCCGAGTCTATCAACTGAAAAGGCAGCAGTTGAAGTGCTAGCAATTTAGCCAAGCTAGCATTCAACCGCTGGGCATGTGGATGGCTGGGAGTATACTTCTTTCGACGGTCCAGCAGCTGGGGCAGGGAAATTTGCCTGCTACAATCGGACGTCGGTGTACTGCAAGTACTTGGTTGTGACACACCTAATTCTACACCTTCAGTCCTCTCAGAGCAGCTTTCAGAGAGGACTGAAGATATAGTGGGGATGGAGATCCCAGCTGATGAGGAGCAAGGAGAGGTCCGCTTTGTTCTTTGGTGTGGGTCTTTTATGTGTGCTTGCCAACGAGCTGCATGGCAGGTCGACATATGTCTGCTCATGCTTGTGGTGCCCAAGCGGCTGATGTTTTGGCCACGCGAGATACGCTTGAGACAAATATTGCAAATAGCAGTGGTGCGATCTGATGCACTCGTCTCAAAAAAGGCCCACACCAAAGAACTTTTGTGATAACGTGCAGAGGCAGCGCCCTGCACAGGCGGAGCTCTGCGGTGTGGTACAGTTGCTGTGCTGGCCTCTAGCTGGCCTCCAGGGGGCATCCTGCCTCGTTGGACATGTGACGCTGCATCCTCCTCCTCCTCCTCCTCTCTCCCTTCAGGCACCCACGTGGAGTCAGTGACCTCATCATCCCCTCCCTCTTCACCACTATAGCAAACCTGGCAGTAAGCTGCAGCTGGTGGAACACTACTGCCAGATTGCTGTCCTTCAGCATCCCCTTTCTCTGCGCGCACACTACTGACTTCCTCAAGCTGGGTATCATCATCCGAGCCTTCGAATCGTTGGGCATCCTCCTGGAGCATGTACCCAACACTGTGCTCAAACAGTTCGGGGGACTCCTCAGGAGGACATGGTGGGTCTAGGGAAGGGGTGGCTGATGATGCCATTGAGTACGCGTTGGCAGCTGCTCTGCCAGTACCCTGAGCCTGGGTGAGAGAGGATGAGGAGGATGAGGAGGGCTTGGTCATCCATTCTACCAAGCCTTCAGCATGATGCGGCTCCACATGTCCAGCTGCCGAAAACAAAGACAAGCGTGTCCCATGGCCACGCGCTGATGACGATGCACGACCACGTCCACGGCCAGCACTGTTGTCTCTAGAAACAGAGCCTGCCTGCCCTGTGTTCTTGCCTCGGCACGCTCTGCCTCTCCTTGGCGGTCTTCCAGCCATTGTAGTCGGTAGTGTATATAGTATAAAAAATAGAACTCCTATGTGTGCTCACAACACACTGTAGGTCCTATGGGTGCTGACACTAACACACTATAGGTACTATGTGTGCTGCTGACAAGAAAATATAGGAGCTCTGTTTGCTGCCACTAACACACTAGAAGTCCTATGGGTGCTGCTGAGAAGAAAATATAGGAGCTCTGTGTGATGCCACTAACACACTAGAAGTCCTATGGGTGCTGCTGAGAAGAAAATATAGGAGCTCTGTGTGATGCCACTAACACACTAGAAGTCCTATGGGTGCTGCTGAGAAGAAAATATAGGAGCTCTGTTTGCTGCCACTAACACACTAGAAGTCCTATGGGTGCTGCTGAGAAGAAAATATAGGAGCTCTGTTTGCTGCCACTAACACACTAGAAGTCCTATGGGTGCTGCTGAGAAGAAAATATAGGAGCTCTGTTTGCTGCCACTAACACACTAGAAGTCCTATGGGTGCTGCTGAGAAGAAAATATAGGAGCTCTGTGTGATGCCACTAACACACTAGAAGTCCTATGGGTGCTGCTGAGAAGAAAATATAGGAGCTCTGTTTGCTGCCACTAACACACTAGAAGTCCTATGGGTGCTGCTGAGAAGAAAATATAGGAGCTCTGTTTGCTGCCACTAACACACTAGAAGTCCTATGGGTGCTGCTGAGAAGAAAATATAGGAGCTCTGTGTGATGCCACTAACACACTAGAAGTCCTATGGGTGCTGCTGAGAAGAAAATATAGGAGCTCTGTTTGCTGCCACTAACACACTAGAAGTCCTATGGGTGCTGCTGAGAAGAAAATATAGGAGCTCTGTTTGCTGCCACTAACACACTAGAAGTCCTATGGGTGCTGCTGAGAAGAAAATATAGGAGCTCTGTTTGCTGCCACTAACACACTAGAAGTCCTATGGGTGCTGCTGAGAAGAAAATATAGGAGCTCTGTGTGATGCCACTAACACACTAGAAGTCCTATGGGTGCTGCTGAGAAGAAAATATAGGAGCTCTGTTTGCTGCCACTAACACACTAGAAGTCCTATGGGTGCTGCTGAGAAGAAAATATAGGAGCTCTGTTTGCTGCCACTAACACACTAGAAGTCCTATGGGTGCTGCTGAGAAGAAAATATAGGAGCTCTGTTTGCTGCCACTAACACACTAGAAGTCCTATGGGTGCTGCTGAGAAGAAAATATAGGAGCTCTGTGTGATGCCACTAACACACTAGAAGTCCTATGGGTGCTGCTGAGAAGAAAATATAGGAGCTCTGTTTGCTGCCACTAACACACTAGAAGTCCTATGGGTGCTGCTGAGAAGAAAATATAGGAGCTCTGTGTGATGCCACTAACACACTAGAAGTCCTATGGGTGCTGCTGAGAAGAAAATATAGGAGCTCTGTTTGCTGCCACTAACACACTAGAAGTCCTATGGGTGCTGCTGAGAAGAAAATATAGGAGCTCTGTTTGCTGCCACTAACACACTAGAAGTCCTATGGGTGCTGCTGAGAAGAAAATATAGGAGCTCTGTTTGCTGCCACTAACACACTAGAAGTCCTATGGGTGCTGCTGAGAAGAAAATATAGGAGCTCTGTTTGCTGCCACTAACACACTAGAAGTCCTATGGGTGCTGCTGAGAAGAAAATATAGGAGCTCTGTGTGATGCCACTAACACACTAGAAGTCCTATGGGTGCTGCTGAGAAGAAAATATAGGAGCTCTGTTTGCTGCCACTAACACACTAGAAGTCCTATGGGTGCTGCTGAGAAGAAAATATAGGAGCTCTGTGTGATGCCACTAACACACTAGAAGTCCTATGGGTGCTGCTGAGAAGAAAATATAGGAGCTCTGTTTGCTGCCACTAACACACTAGAAGTCCTATGGGTGCTGCTGAGAAGAAAATATAGGAGCTCTGTGTGATGCCACTAACACACTAGAAGTCCTATGGGTGCTGCTGAGAAGAAAATATAGGAGCTCTGTTTGCTGCCACTAACACACTAGAAGTCCTATGGGTGCTGCTGAGAAGAAAATATAGGAGCTCTGTTTGCTGCCACTAACACACTAGAAGTCCTATGGGTGCTGCTGAGAAGAAAATATAGGAGCTCTGTTTGCTGCCACTAACACACTAGAAGTCCTATGGGTGCTGCTGAGAAGAAAATATAGGAGCTCTGTGTGATGCCACTAACACACTAGAAGTCCTATGGGTTCTGCTGAGAAGAAAATATAGGAGCTCTGTTTGCTGCCACTAACACACTAGAAGTCCTATGGGTGCTGCTGAGAAGAAAATATAGGAGCTCTGTGTGATGCCACTAACACACTAGAAGTCCTATGGGTGCTGCTGAGAAGAAAATATAGGAGCTCTGTTTGCTGCCACTAACACACTAGAAGTCCTATGGGTGCTGCTGAGAAGAAAATATAGGAGCTCTGTTTGCTGCCACTAACACACTAGAAGTCCTATGGGTGCTGCTGAGAAGAAAATATAGGAGCTCTGTGTGATGCCACTAACACACTAGAAGTCCTATGGGTGCTGCTGAGAAGAAAATATAGGAGCTCTGTTTGCTGCCACTAACACACTAGAAGTCCTATGGGTGCTGCTGAGAAGAAAATATAGGAGCTCTGTTTGCTGCCACTAACACACTAGAAGTCCTATGGGTGCTGCTGAGAAGAAAATATAGGAGCTCTGTTTGCTGCCACTAACACACTAGAAGTCCTATGGGTGCTTCTGAGATGAAAATATAGGAGCTCTGTTTGCTGCCACTAACACACTAGAAGTCCTATGGGTGCTTCTGAGATGAAAATATAGGAGCTCTGTTTGCTGCCACTAACACACTAGAAGTCCTATGGGTGCTGCTGAGAAGAAAATATAGGAGCTCTGTGTGATGCCACTAACACACTAGAAGTCCTATGGGTGCTGCTGAGCAGAAAATATAGGAGCTCTGTTTGCTGCCACTAACACACTAGAAGTCCTATGGGTGCTGCTGAGAAGAAAATATAGGAGCTCTGTGTGATGCCACTAACACACTAGAAGTCCTATGGGTGCTGCTGAGAAGAAAATATAGGAGCTCTGTTTGCTGCCACTAACACACTAGAAGTCCTATGGGTGCTGCTGAGAAGAAAATATAGGAGCTCTGTTTGCTGCCACTAACACACTAGAAGTCCTATGGGTGCTGCTGAGAAGAAAATATAGGAGCTCTGTTTGCTGCCACTAACACACTAGAAGTCCTATGGGTGCTGCTGAGAAGAAAATATAGGAGCTCTGTGTGATGCCACTAACACACTAGAAGTCCTATGGGTGCTGCTGAGAAGAAAATATAGGAGCTCTGTTTGCTGCCACTAACACACTAGAAGTCCTATGGGTGCTGCTGAGAAGAAAATATAGGAGCTCTGTTTGCTGCCACTAACACACTAGAAGTCCTATGGGTGCTGCTGAGAAGAAAATATAGGAGCTCTGTTTGCTGCCACTAACACACTAGAAGTCCTATGGGTGCTGCTGAGAAGAAAATATAGGAGCTCTGTGTGATGCCACTAACACACTAGAAGTCCTATGGGTGCTGCTGAGAAGAAAATATAGGAGCTCTGTTTGCTGCCACTAACACACTAGAAGTCCTATGGGTGCTGTTGGGGTGCAATGCTGTGCTAACAGCACTGCGGTTGGTACTACTGCAATACTGTACTAACAGTAAGCACGCACCAGACTAATCCCCAGCAGCAGCTAATAACACACTAACTGTGCAATCAGCAGCAATGAACGATCAATGACTTAGGTAGCAATGGTTTAGCAAAGAAATAGCCAATGGTTTAGCAAAGAAGAGCAAATCTTTCAGTATCAAGCAAAGACAGAATCAGCAGACTAATCTCTCCTAAAGCCGGAACTCATGTGACCGGGGCCGATGGCGTGGCGGCCTTTTAAATGGTGGGGCGTGTACTAAAGCCCCTGAGCTGTAATTGGCTACAGGCGTCCTGCCTGTAGCCAATTATTGCTCTCCGAGTTTCGGGCGCTGTGATTGGCCAAGCATGCGGGGTCACAGTGCATGCTTGGCCAATCATCAGCCAGCAATGCACTGCGCCGGCCGCAATGCATTGCGGGGCCGCTCGCATCACACGAATGTGATGCGAACGGCCCAAATAGTTCTGGGCTCGACGAGCGAGCGAACGCCCGATGCTCGATTCGAACATGGGTTCGAATCGAGCACCGGGCCCATCCCTACTGACGAGCTAACCCCCTCACAGTTGGTGGAGAACCAGTGGCAGTTTTTTTTTAAGCCAGCATGGAGGAGATACTGAAGCAGCTGGCTCTAGCAAATGCCAATCAACAGCAGACAAATGCAGGTTTGCAAAAGAGCCTTGCAGCTCAACAACAGAGCCTTGCAGCCCAGCAGCAGACAAACGCAACTTTGCAACAGAGTCTGGAGGCTCAGCAACGAGCCCAGCAGCAATCTGAGGCCCGCTTCATAGACCTGTTGCAGAAGCAAGAGCAGAGACTACAACAACAGATGGAAGCAGTAATGCAGCAACGTCCGCAGACCAGTGAGGAAAGCCGTCCCACTAATACCGCGTCCTTTGGGGTGAGTCGTTTATTGACAAAAATGACTGGAGAGGATGATCCAGAGGTATTTTTGACCACATTTGAAAGGACCGCTGAAAGAGAAAAGTGGCCTGAGGAGCAGTGGGCTGGACTGGTGGCTCCTCTGTTAACTGGTGAATCGCAGAAAGCTTACTATGACCTAGAGCCTAACCAAGCAAAAGACTATGTGATGCTAAAAGCTGAAATATTGGCAAGGCTGGGTGTCACCCAGGCTGTCCGGGCTCAGCGTGTGCATAACTGGACTTTCCAGCTTGGAAAACCCCCCAGGTCTCAAATGTATGATCTCATTCACCTGAGCAGAAAGTGGCTACAGCCAGAGACTTTGTCCGCACCAAAGATTGTGGAACGTGTTGTAATGGATCGGTTTTTGAGAGCTCTTCCTACTGCCATCCAAAAGTGGGTAAGCCATGGAGACCCAGAGACGGCCGATGGTCTTGTGGATCGTGTGGAGAAATACTTGGCTACAGAGAACCTGACGGCCTCTTCCAGAGACACTCGGACTTTCCACCCTAAGACCAGACCATCCCCAGGGGCGGATAAGAGGATTCCAAGGGGTGAGGGTGGAGAGAGTGAGAGGGTGGGAGCTCTACCCCAAGTTTGGCGAGAACAGCCTGGGAAATCAGCGGCTCAAGAGGCGGCAAGAAGGATCGTTTGCTACCGCTGCCGGCAAGCGGGACATATTGCAGCCAATTGCCCGGTTGTGGAGGAACCCATGCAGTGTGACTTTCTGACGGGCAGACGTCAGTCGCTGTGTGCAACAGTCGCATGCACTGCCATTCGAGGAACTGAGAAACATTTATGCAAAATGTGTGTTAATGGTAGAAATGTTGTGGTATTGCTGGATTCAGGTAGCCTTGTGACCCTGATAAAGGCTGAGTTAGTTAAAACAGAGGTCTCTGGGAATAGCAAGGTAGCTGTTATTTGTGTGCATGGGGACACCCGAGAGTATCCAGTGACTACAGTGTGTTTCGAGACCCCCAAAGGTACCCTCTCTCATCCAGTGGGCTTAGTATCTCAGTTACCGCATGACGCCATTGTGGGAAGGGATTTTCCGAAGTTCTGGGAACTGTGGGATGATCCTGAGCCCCTCACTGGTGCCCCTATGTACCAGGAATGTGATAGCCAGAACTCCCCTGAGAGTGGTGAGGACTCTCCGGAATTTCCCTTATCAGTATTGGCAGGGGAGACTCAAGAAACTGGAGAGGAGCCCACCTCCTCAGACGAAAACCTACCGTCTGTGGAGTTTTCTGATCTTGAGGTTCACAGGGAAAACTTTGCCACAGAACAGTTGAAAGACCCCGCCCTAATAAAGGCACGGGAAAACGTAGTGAAAATAGATGGCGAGTTAGTGAACCCAGATAATACCTGCACTTACCCATACTTCAGCGTAGAGAAGGACCTACTGTATCGGGTGGCAAAAAGGGCAGAAGAAACCGTTGAGCAGCTTGTGGTGCCCAAACCTTACAGGAAGTTGGTGTTGGAGTTGGCCCATGGGCACATTCTTGGAGGTCATCTGGGGACAGAGAAAACCCGAGAGAGGGTATTACAGAGATTCTATTGGCCGGGGGTGATGAAGGACGTAGAAAATTATTGTTCCTCCTGCCCTGTGTGTCAGAGGTTGGCCCCGATGCCACATTTCCGTAGCCCGCTGGTCCCTCTACCCATCATTGAGGTCCCGTTTGAGAGGATCGCCATGGATTTGGTAGGTCCTATAATCAAGTCCGCTAGGGGGCACCAGTACATATTAGTTATAATGGACTATGCCACCCGTTATCCAGAAGCGATCCCTCTCCGAAATACCTCGGCCAAAACCATAGCCAAAGAGCTATCTCTTGTTTTTAGCCGGGTGGGTATTTGTAAAGAACTGCTTACGGACCAAGGTACACCCTTTATGTCCCGGGTTATGAAAGAGCTGTGTAAATTGTTCAAAGTGACGCAATTGCGTACGTCTGTGTATCACCCCAAACCGATGGGCTGGTTGAAAGATTCAACAAAACCCTAAAACAAATGTTGAAGAAAGTGGTGGATAGAGATGGAAAGGATTGGGACTGTTTACTTCCTTATTTGATGTTTGCTATTAGGGAGGTGCCCCAATCCTCTACGGGATTCTCCCCCTTTGAGTTACTGTATGGGAGACACCCAAGAGGGCTGTTGGATATTGCCAAGGAAACTTGGGAAAGTGAGAGTTCTCCCCACAGGAGTGTGATTGAGCATGTCGCCCTGATGCAAGATCGAATTGCACAGGTAATGCCCACCGTGAAGGAACATTTGGCCCAAGCGCAGTTGGCACAGCAGAGAGTGTACAACCGTGGAGCCAAGACCCGTACCTTTTCCCCGGGGGATAGGATATTGGTACTTGTCCCTACGGTTGAAAGTAAATTCCTTGCCAAATGGCAAGGCCCCTACGAGATAATGGAAAAAGTGAGCGAAGTGAATTACAAGGTCAGACAACCAGGAAAGCGAAAGCCCGAACAGATCTATCACGTTAATCTGTTGAAAGCCTGGAGGGATAGAGAGTCCCTAGTCGCAGACACTTGGTCACCAGCTCAAACTGGTTGCGTGATTCCTGAGGTTGGAATAGCAGCCACCTTGTCACAACCCCAACAACAGGAGGTTAAGGAGTTTGTGCTTCGCAACAAGGAGGTATTCTCTGAGCTGCCGGGACAAACATCTGGGGTAGAGCATGACATCATTACCCCGCCCGGTGAAAGGGTGAAGTTAAAACCCTATCGGATCCCAGAGGCTCGACGGGAGGCAATACGGGAGGAAGTACAGAAAATGCTGAACTTAGGGGTGATAGAGGAGTCCCAAAGTGATTGGTCTAGTCCCATCGTGTTGGTGCCTAAACCGGATGGGAGCTGGCGATTTTGTAACGATTTTCGTCAGTTGAACAAAGTTACAAAATTTGACACCTACCCCATGCCACGTATAGATGAGTTGATCGACCGGCTGGGAACAGCCCGATACATGACGACTCTTGACCTCACAAAAGGGTATTGGCAAATCCCCCTGGCCAAGTCGGCCAAAGAGAAAACCGCATTTGTAACCCCAGACGGGGCGTTCCAATATAAAAGAATGCCGTTCGGGTTACAGAATGCGCCGGCCACATTCCAGCGGAAAATGGACCAGATGCTGAGGCCCCATCGGAAGTATGCTGCGGCTTACCTGGATGACGTAATTGTCCATAGCACAGATTGGGCCTCACATCTGCCAAAAGTGCAAGCAGTCCTGGACTCTGTTCGGGAAGCGGGGTTTACGGCTAACCCCAAGAAGTGTACCATTGGGCAGGAGGAGGCCAAATATCTTGGGTACACCATTGGGAGGGGAGTAATAAAACCCCAACTCAACAAAGTCGAGGCCATCCAGAGTTGGCCACGTCCCAACAGCAAGAAGCAGGTACGAGCCTTTCTGGGAATCGCTGGGTATTATCGGCGATTCATTCCCCACTTTGCTTCTAAGGCTGTGCCCCTAACCAACCTGACGAAGGGGAAAGGGTCGGTCATGATTAAATGGACCCCCGAGGCTGAGGCAGCATTCCAATTCTTGAAACAAGCCTTATGTAGCCAGCCAGTGTTGTACTCACCCGACTTCTCTAAAGACTTTGTCGTACAAAGTGATGCGTCAGATGTGGGGTTAGGAGCAGTATTGTCCCAGGTCTGGAACGGGGAAGAGCACCCAGTCATTTACCTCAGCAGGAAATTGAAGTCCCATGAGGTAAATTACGCCACCGTTGAAAAGGAGTGTTTAGCGGTGAAGTGGGCTCTAGATTCCCTTCGGTACTACCTGCTAGGTAGGCACTTTGACATGGTTACGGATCACGCTCCGTTAAAGTGGATGGCTCAAAACAAGGAAACAAATAGAAGAGTGAATAGGTGGTTCCTGGCCCTCCAGGAATTCAACTTCACAGTAAAGCATCGCCCTGGCGTTCAAATGGGGAATGTGGATGCTTTGTCTCGAGTACATGAATGCCTGATTGCTGGTGTTCCAACCCCGAGGTTAAAACAAGAGGGGGGGGTATGTGACAGCAGGAAGGTAAAGTCACCTGGTTGCATCCAGGGGGGTAGATATATTTCGCCCAGATTCAGGCTTTACGCTGACTTATACAACTAGGTGGAGAGTTGTATAGGCCCAGCTAAGGCTAGTGGGCTCATGGATGACTCATACCTCTAGGGAGAGTGTGGGGCGTCGTGCAGACAGAGATGAGGAGACCAGCTGAACCTTGTCAGCTCATTTAGGCCTCTATAAGAACTCCCAGCTTCATTAGATGTTAGCTCATGCCTGGAACCAGACCTGTGTGGACTGTCTAGGGAGAGTGAACCCCTGTGCGGTGAGGCAAAGCCTGTGTGGCTATTTGTTTGGACTTTTACTAAACCAGGGACTTAGGGACTAGGACAGCACTAGGCTGATCCCAGTTGTTAGTTAGGAAACCTGTATGTTTAGTCAGAGGTCAACTTGACCAGGATTTATTTTGGTTATGTTTCTTTTGCTTTGCTGTGTTTTGTCACTGTAAATAGAAAATAAACCGCACCTTTTTTGATTTTGAAAACCACAACCTCCGTTTGCTGGGCCTGTTTTGTGTGGGGAGCCCATCCCGGGGGTCACACACACCCGCTGACGAGCTAACCCCCTCACAGTAGGAAGAGTGTTAGTTTCTTTCACTGTGATAATCCTTGTTTCTAGGGACAGGGAAGGACAGTGAGGGAAATTCTCCTTGTGCTATAGTGTGCTAAAGCATTGATCATCAACTATCTTTAAAAAAACATTTTTTCTAGGGACAGAAAACTATAGGTAGGAAGAGTGTCAGTTTCTTTCACTGTGATAATCCTTGTTTCTAGGGACAGGGAAGGACAGTGAGGGAAATTCTCCTTGTGCTATAGTGTGCTAAAGCATTGATCATCAACCGTCTTTAAAAAAACATTTTTTCTAGGGACAGAAAACTATAGGTAGTGTGAGGGGGTTAACTCGGTAGCGGGTGTGTGTGACCCCCTGGTTGGGCTCCCCACACAAAAACAGGGCCAGCAGACGGAGGTTGTGGTTTTCAAAATCAAAAGGTGCGGTTTATTTCTCTATGTACAGTGACAAAAACACAGCAAAGCCAAAAAGAAACATAAACAAAATAAATCCTGGTCAGTTTGACCTCTGACTAAACATGCAGGTTTCCTAAACTAACAACTGGGATCAGCCTGGTGCTGTCCTAGTCCCTAAGTCCCTGGTTTAGTAAATGTCCAAACAAATAGCCACACAGGCTTTTTCTCACCGCACAGGGGTTCACTCTCCCTAGACAGTCCACACAGGTCTGGGTCCAGGCATGAGCAAACACCTAATGAATCTGGGAGTTTTTATAGAGGCCTTAAACGAGCTGACAAGCTTCAGCTGGTCTCATCAACTCCCTGCCTGCACGACGCCCAGCCCTCTCCCTAGAGGTATGAGTCATCCATGAGCCCACTAGCCTCAGCTGGGCTTCATCAACTCCCTAGTTGTATAAGTCGGCATAAAGCCTGAATCTGGGAGAAATATATCTACCCCCCTGGATGCAACCAGGTGACTTTACCTTCCTGCTGTCACATACCCCCCCCTCTTGTTTTAACCTTGGGGTTGGAACACCAGCAATCAGGCATTCATGTACTCGAGACAAAGCATCCACATTCCCCATTTGAACGCCAGGGCGATGCTTTACTGTGAAGTTGAATTCCTGTAGGGCCAGGAACCACCTATTCACTCTTCTATTTGTCTCCTTGTTTTGAGCCATCCACTTTAACGGAGCGTGATCCGTAACCATGTCAAAGTGCCTACCTAGCAGATAGTACCGAAGGGAATCTAGAGCCCACTTCACCGCTAAACACTCCTTTTCAACCGTGGCGTAATTTACCTCATGGGACTTCAACTTCCTGCTGAGGTAAATGACTGGGTGCTCTTCCCCGTTCCAGACCTGGGACAATACTGCTCCTAACCCCACATCTGACGCATCACTTTGTACGACAAAGTCTTTAGAGAAGTCGGGTGAGTACAACACTGGCTGGCTACATAAGGCTTGTTTCAAGAATTGGAATGCTGCCTCAGCCTCGGGGGTCCATTTAATCATGACCGACCCTTTCCCTTTCGTCAGGTTGGTTAGGGGCACAGCCTTAGAAGCAAAGTGGGGAATGAAGCGCCGATAATAACCCGCGATTCCCAGAAAGGCCCGTACCTGCTTCTTGCTGTTGGGACGTGGCCAACTCTGGATGGCCTCGACTTTGTTGAGTTGGGGTTTTATCACTCCCCTGCCAATGGTGTACCCAAGATATTTGGCCTCCTCCTGCCCAATGGTACACTTCTTGGGGTTAGCCGTAAACCCCGCTTCCCGGATAGAGTCTAGGACTGCTTGCACTTTTGGCAGATGTGAGGCCCAATCTGTGCTATGGACAATTACGTCATCCAGGTAAGCCGCAGCATACTTCCGATGGGGCCTCAGTATCTGGTCCATTTTCCCCTGGAATGTGGCCGGCGCATTCTGTAACCCGAACGGCATTCTCTTATATTGGAACGCCCCGTCTGGGGTTACAAATGCGGTTTTCTCTTTGGCCGACTTGGCCAGGGGAATTTGCCAATACCCTTTTGTGAGGTCAAGAGTCGTCATGTATCGGGCTGTTCCCAGCCGGTCGATCAACTCATCTATACGTGGCATGGGGTAGGTGTCAAATTTTGTAACTTTGTTCAACTGACGAAAATCGTTACAAAATCGCCAGCTCCCATCCGGTTTAGGCACCAACACAATGGGACTAGACCAATCACTTTGGGACTCCTCTATCACCCCTAAGTTCAGCATTTTCTGTACTTCCTCCCGTATTGCCTCCCGTCGGGCCTCTGGGATCCGATAGGGTTTTAACTTCACCCTTTCACCGGGCGGGGTAATAATATCATGCTCTACCCCAGATGTTTGTCCCGGCAGCTCAGAGAACACCTCCTTGTTGCGAAGCACAAACTCCTTAACCTCCTGTTGTTGGGGTTGTGACAAGGTGGCTGCTATTCCAACCTCCGGAATCACGCAACCAGTTTGAGCTGGTGACCAAGTTTCTGCGACTAGGGACTCTCTATCCCTCCAGGCTTTCAACAGATTAACGTGATATATCTGTTCGGGCTTTCGCCTTCCTGGTTGTCTGACCTTGTAATTCACTTCGCTCACTTTTTCCATTATCTCGTAGGGGCCTTGCCATTTGGCAAGGAATTTACTTTCAACCGTAGGGACAAGTACCAATATCCTATCCCCCGGGGAAAAGGTACGGGTCTTTGCTCCACGGTTGTACACTCTCTGCTGTGCCAACTGCGCTTGGGCCAAATGTTCCTTCACGATGGGCATTACCTGTGCAATTCGATCTTGCATCAGGGCGACATGCTCAATCACACTCCTGTGGGGAGAACTCTCACTTTCCCAAGTTTCCTTGGCAATATCCAACAGCCCTCTTGGGTGTCTCCCATACAGTAACTCAAAGGGGGAGAATCCCGTAGAGGATTGGGGCACCTCCCTAATAGCAAACATCAAATAAGGAAGTAGACAGTCCCAATCCTTTCCATCTCTATCCACCACTTTCTTCAACATTTGTTTTAGGGTTTTGTTGAATCTTTCAACCAGCCCATCGGTTTGGGGGTGATACACAGATGTACGCAATTGCGTCACTTTGAGCAATTTACACAGCTCTTTCATAACCCGGGACATAAAGGGTGTACCTTGGTCCGTAAGCAGTTCTTTACAAATACCCACCCGGCTAAAAACAAGAGATAGCTCTTTGGCTATGGTTTTGGCCGAGGTATTTCTGAGAGGGATCGCTTCTGGATAACGGGTGGCATAGTCCATTATAACCAATATGTACTGGTGCCCCCTAGCGGACTTGATTATAGGACCTACCAAATCCATTGCGATTCTCTCAAACGGGACCTCAATGATGGGTAGAGGGACCAGCGGGCTACGGAAATGTGGCATCAGGGCCGACCTCTGACACACAGGGCAGGAGGAACAATAATTTTCTATGTCCTTCATCACCCCAGGCCAATAGAATCTCTGTAATACCCTCTCTCGGGTTTTCTCTGTCCCCAGATGACCTCCAAGAATGTGCCCATGGGCCAACTCCAACACCAACTTCCTGTAAGGTTTGGGCACCACAAGCTGCTCAACGGTTTCTTCTGCCCTTTTTGCCACCCGATACAGTAGGTCCTTCTCTACGCTGAAGTATGGGTAAGTGCAGGTATTATCTGGGTTCACTAACTCGCCATCTATTTCCACTACGTTTTCCCGTGCCTTTATTAGGGCGGGGTCTTTTAACTGTTCTGTGGCAAAATTTTCCCTGTGAACCTCCAGATCAGAAAACTCCACAGACGGTAGGTTTTCATCTGAGGAGGTGGGCTCCTCTCCAGTTTCTTGAGTCTCCCCTGCCAATACTGACAAGGGAAATTCTGGAGAGTCCTCACCACTCTCAGAGGAGTTCTGGCTATCACATTCCTGGTACATAGGGGCACCAGTGGGGGGCTCAGGATCATCCCACAGTTCCCAGAACTTCGGAAAATCCCTTCCCACAATGGCATCATGCGGTAATTGAGATACTAACCCCACTGGATGAGAGAGGGTACCTTTGGGGGTCTCGAAACACACTGTAGTCACTGGATACTCTCGGGTGTCCCCATGCACACAAATAACAGCTACCTTGCTATTCCCAGAGACCTCTGTTTTAACTAATTCAGCCTTTATCAGGGTCACAAGGCTACCTGAATCCAGTAATACCACAACCAGGGATGAGCCGAACACCCCCCTGTTCGGTTCGCACCAGAACCTGCGAACAGACAAAATGTTCGTGTAAACTTTAGAACCCTATTAAATACAATGGACTCGAACGTTCGAAATCTAAAGTGTTAATTATAAAGGCTTATATGCAAGTTATTGTCCTAAAAAGTGTTTGGGGACCTGGGTCCTGCCCCAGGGGACATGTATCAATGCAAAAAGAAGTTTTAAAAACGGCCGTTTTTTCGGGAGCAGTGATTTTAATAATGCTTAAAATGAAAAAATAAAAGTGAAATATTCCTTTAAATTTCGTACCTGGGGGGTGTGTATGATGTGCATGTGAAGTGGCGCATGTTTCCCGTGCTTAGAACTGTCCCTGCAAAAAATTTCATTTTTGAAAGAAAAAAATGCATTTAAAACTGACTCGCGGCTATTAATGAATTGTCGGCTCCCGGCAATACATACAAAAGTCATTGATAAAAAAAAAAAAAAAAAGCGTGGGGGTTCCCCAGAATTCAATTACCAGGCCCTTCAGATCTGGCATGGATTTTAAGGGGAACTCCACCCCAAGTTTAAAAAAAAAATGGCGTGGAGTCCCCCTAAAAATCCATACCAGACCCCTTATCCGAGCACGCAACCTGGCCGGCCGCAGGGGAAAAGGGGGGGACGAGAGAGCGGCCCCCCCTCCCTCCTGAACCGTACCAAGCCACATGCCCTCAACATGGGGAGGATGTCCCCATGTTGATGGGGACAAGGGCCTCATCCCCACAACCCTTGCCCGGTGGTTGTGGGGGTCTGCGGGCGGGGGGCTTATCGGAATCTGGAAGACCCCTTTAACAAAGGGGACCCCCAGATCCCGGCCCCCCCCCCTATGTGAATTGGTAAGGGGTACATTGTACCCCTACCATTTCACGAAGAAAGCGTAAAAAAATGTTTAAAAAAACACACAAACACCTTGAAAAAGTCCTTTATTTAAAAAACTAAATAAATAAACGTTCCAGCGGTGAAATCCAGTGTCCCGCGGCGATCCCGATGTCCAGCGCTGTCCTTCATTGGTTGTGCCTGAGCGGACCTGATGGGGAACTCCCTCTCAGTATTTTAAATGTATAGACCCGCCCCTTCTAATGTTCCCCATCAGGTCCGCTCAGCGGGCGAGATGCAGAACATGAGAAGGGGCGGGTCTATACATGTATTACCAAAGTGAGAGCAGTTCCCCATCAGGTCCGCCCCCTCGGTATGTCGGACCCGCCTACGTCATTGGCTTGAGCGGGGAACTTCCTTCACTATGTAAATTTAAATTACACAGTGAAGGAAGTTCCCCGCTCAAGCCAATGACGTAGGTGGGTCCGACATACCGAGGAGGCGGACCTGATGGGGAACTGCTCTCACTTTGGTAATACATGTATAGACCCGCCCCTTCTCATGTTCCGCATCTGGTCCGCTGAGCGGACCTGATGGGGAACTTTAGAAGGGGCGGGTCTATACATTTAAAATACTGAGAGGGAGTTCCCCATCAGGTCCGCTCAGGCACAACCAATGACGGACAGCGCTGGACATCGGGATCGCCGCGGGACACTGGATTTCACCGCTGGAATGGGGTTTTTTTTTTTTTTTTTTTAATAAAGGACTTTTTCAACGTGTTTGTGTGTTTTTTTAAACAATTTTTTACGCTTTCTTCGTGAAATGGTAGGGGTACAATGTACCCCTTACCAATTCACATGGGGGGGGGCCGGGATCTGGGGGTCCTCTTTGTTAAAGGGGTCTTCCAGATTCCGATAAGCCCCCCGCCCGCAGACCCCCACAACCACCGGGCAAGGGTTGTGGGGATGAGGCCCTTGTCCCCATCAACATGGGGACATCCTCCCCATGTTGAGGGCATGTGGCCTGGTACGGTTCAGGAGGGAGGGGGGGCCGCTCTCTCGTCCCCCCTTTTCCCCTGCGGCCGGCCAGGTTACGTGCTCGGATAAGGGGTCTGGTATGGATTTTTAGGGGGACTCCACGCCATTTTTTTTTAAATTTGGGGTGGAGTTCCCCTTAAAATCCATGCCAGATCTGAAGGGCCTGGAATGGATATTTGGGGGAACCCCACGTCAATTTTTTTTTATTTGCGGCGGGGTTCCCCTTAATATCCATTCCAGACCTGAAGGGCCTGGTAATTGAATTCTGGGGAACCCCCACGCTTTTTTTTTTTTTTTATCAATGACTTTTGTATGTATTGCCGGGAGCCGACAATTCATTAATAGCCGCGAGTCAGTTTTAAATGCATTTTTTTCTTTCAAAAATGACATTTTTTGCAGGGACAGTTCTAAGAACGGGAAACATGCGCCACTTTACATGCATATCATACACACCCCCCAGGTACGAAATTTAAAGGAATATTTCACTTTTATTTTTTCATTTTAAGCATTATTAAAATCACTGCTCCCGAAAAAACGGCCGTTTTTAAAACTTCTTTTTGCATTGATACATGTCCCCTGGGGCAGGACCCGGGTCCCCAAACACTTTTTAGGACAATAACTTGCATATTAGCCTTTATAATTAGCACTTTAGATTTCTCCCATAGATTTTTCGAATTTGCCGCGAACACCCCAATTTGTTTGCTGTTCGGCGAACGGGCGAACAGGCAATGTTCGAGTCGAACATGAGTTCGACTCGAACTCGAAGCTCATCCCTAACCACAACATTTCTACCATTAATACACATTTTGCATAAATGTTTCTCAGTTCCCCGAATGGCAGTGCATGCGACTGTCGCACACAGCGACTGACGTCTGTCCATCAGAAAGTCACATTGCATGGGTTCCTCCACAACCGGGCAATTTGCTGCAATATGTCCCGCTTGCCGGCAGCGGTAGCAAACAATCCATTTGGCTGCCTCTTGAGCCCCTGACTTCCCAGGCTGTTCTCGCCAAACTTTGGGTAGAGCTCCCACCCTCTCACTCTCTCCACCCTCACCCCTTGGAATCCTCTTATCCGCCCCTGGGGATGGTCTGGTCTTAGGGTGGAAAGTCCGAGAGTCTCTGGAAGAGGCCGTCAGGTTCTCTGTAGCCAAGTATTTCTCTACACGATCCACAAGACCACCGGCCGTCTCTGGGTCTCCATGGCTTACCCACTTTTGGATGGCAGTAGGAAGAGCTCTCAAAAACCGATCCATTACAACACGTTCCACAATCTCTGGTGCGGACAAAGTCTCTGGCTGTAGCCACTTCCTGCTCAGGTGAATGAGATCATACATTTGAGACCTGGGGGGTTTTCCAAGCTGGAAAGTCCAGTTATGCACACGCTGAGCCCGGACAGCCAGGGTGACACCCAGCCTTGCCAATATTTCAGCTTTTAGCATCACATAGTCTTTTGCTTGGTCAGGCTCTAGGTCATAGTAAGCCTTCTGCGATTCACCAGTTAACAGAGGAGCCACCAGTCCAGCCCACTGCTCCTCAGGCCACTTTTCTCTTTCAGCAGTCCTTTCAAATGTGGTCAAAAATACCTCTGGATCATCCTCTCCAGTCATTTTTGTCAATAAACGACTCACCCCAAAGGACGCGGTATTAGTGGGACGGCTTTCCTCACTGGTCTGCGGACGTTGCTGCATTACTGCTTCCATTTGTTGTAGTCTCTGCTCTTGCTTCTGTAACAGGTCTATGAAGCGGGCCTCAGATTGCTGCTGGGCTTGTTGATGAGCTTGCTGCTGGGCTGCAAGGCTCCTTTGCAAACCTGCATTTGTCTGCTGTTGATTGGCATTTGCTAGAGCCAGCTGTTTCAGTATCTCCTCCATGCTGGCTTAAAAAAAACTGCCTGTATTCTCCACCAACTGTGAGGGGGTTAACTCGGTAGCGGGTGTGTGTGACCCCCTGGTTGGGCTCCCCACACAAAAACAGGGCCAGCAGACGGAGGTTGTGGTTTTCAAAATCAAAAGGTGCGGTTTATTTCTCTATGTACAGTGACAAAAACACAGCAAAGCCAAAAAGAAACATAAACAAAATAAATCCTGGTCAGTTTGACCTCTGACTAAACATGCAGGTTTCCTAAACTAACAACTGGGATCAGCCTGGTGCTGTCCTAGTCCCTAAGTCCCTGGTTTAGTAAATGTCCAAACAAATAGCCACACAGGCTTTTTCTCACCGCACAGGGGTTCACTCTCCCTAGACAGTCCACACAGGTCTGGGTCCAGGCATGAGCAAACACCTAATGAATCTGGGAGTTTTTATAGAGGCCTTAAACGAGCTGACAAGCTTCAGCTGGTCTCATCAACTCCCTGCCTGCACGACGCCCAGCCCTCTCCCTAGAGGTATGAGTCATCCATGAGCCCACTAGCCTCAGCTGGGCTTCATCAACTCCCTAGTTGTATAAGTCGGCATAAAGCCTGAATCTGGGAGAAATATATCTACCCCCCTGGATGCAACCAGGTGACTTTACCTTCCTGCTGTCACAGTAGGAAGAGTGTCAGTTTCTTTCACTGTGATAATCCTTGTTTCTAGGGACAGGGAAGGACAGTGAGGGAAATTCTCCTTGTGCTATAGTGTGCTAAAGCATTGATCATCAACCGTCTTTAAAAAAACATTTTTTCTAGGGACAGAAAACTATAGGTAGGAAGAGTGTCAGTTTCTTTCACTGTGATAAACCTTGTTTCTAGGGACAGGGAAGGACAGTGAGGGAAATTCTCCTTGTGCTATAGTGTGCTAAAGCATTGATCATCAACCGTCTTTAAAAAAACATTTTTTCTAGGGACAGAAAACTATAGGTAGGAAGAGTGTTAGTTTCTTTCACTGTGATAATCCTTGTTTCTAGGGACAGGGAAGGACAGTGAGGGAAATTCTCCTTGTGCTATAGTGTGCTAAAGCATTGATCATCAACCGTCTTTAAAAAAACATTTTTTCTAGGGACAGAAAACTATAGGTAGGAAGAGTGTCAGTTTCTTTCACTGTGATAATCCTTGTTTCTAGGGACAGGGAAGGACAGTGAGGGAAATTCTCCTTGTGCTATAGTGTGCTAAAGCATTGATCATCAACCGTCTTTAAAAAAACATTTTTTCTAGGGACAGAAAACTATAGGTAGGAAGAGTGTCAGTTTCTTTCACTGTGATAATCCTTGTTTCTAGGGACAGGGAAGGACAGTGAGGGAAATTCTCCTTGTGCTATAGTGTGCTAAAGCATTGATCATCAACCGTCTTTAAAAAAAAAAATTTCTAGGGACAGAAAACTATAGGTAGGAAGAGTGTCAGTTTCTTTCACTGTGATAATCCTTGTTTCTAGGGACAGGGAAGGACAGTGAGGGAAATTCTCCTTGTGCTATAGTGTGCTAAAGCATTGATCATCAACCGTCTTTAAAAAAACATTTTTTCTAGGGACAGAAAACTATAGGTAGGAAGAGTGTCAGTTTCTTTCACTGTGATAATCCTTGTTTCTAGGGACAGGGAAGGACAGTGAGGGAAATTCTCCTTGTGCTATAGTGTGCTAAAGCATTGATCATCAACCGTCTTTAAAAAAACATTTTTTCTAGGGACAGAAAACTATAGGTAGGAAGAGTGTCAGTTTCTTTCACTGTGATAATCCTTGTTTCTAGGGACAGGGAAGGACAGTGAGGGAAATTCTCCTTGTGCTATAGTGTGCTAAAGCATTGATCATCAACCGTCTTTAAAAAAAAAAATTTTCTAGGGACAGAAAACTATAGGTAGGAAGAGTGTCAGTTTCTTTCACTGTGATAATCCTTGTTTCTAGGGACAGGGAAGGACAGTGAGGGAAATTCTCCTTGTGCTATAGTGTGCTAAAGCATTGATCATCAACCGTCTTTAAAAAAACATTTTTTCTAGGGACAGAAAACTATAGGTAGGAAGAGTGTCAGTTTCTTTCACTGTGATAATCCTTGTTTCTAGGGACAGGGAAGGACAGTGAGGGAAATTCTCCTTGTGCTATAGTGTGCTAAAGCATTGATCATCAACCTTCTTTAAAAAAACATTTTTTCTAGGGACAGAAAACTATAGGTAGGAAGAGTGTCAGTTTCTTTCACTGTGATAATCCTTGTTTCTAGGGACAGGGAAGGACAGTGAGGGAAATTCTCCTTGTGCTATAGTGTGCTAAAGCATTGATCATCAACCGTCTTTAAAAAAACTTTTTTTCTAGGGACAGAAAACTATAGGTAGGAAGAGTGTCAGTTTCTTTCACTGTGATAATCCTTGTTTCTAGGGACAGGGAAGGACAGTGAGGGAAATTCTCCTTGTGCTATAGTGTGCTAAAGCATTGATCATCAACCGTCTTTAAAAAAACATTTTTTCTAGGGACAGAAAACTATAGGTAGGAAGAGTGTCAGTTTCTTTCACTGTGATAATCCTTGTTTCTAGGGACAGGGAAGGACAGTGAGGGAAATTCTCCTTGTGCTATAGTGTGCTAAAGCATTGATCATCAACCGTCTTTAAAAAAACATTTTTTCTAGGGACAGAAAACTATAGGTAGTGTGAGGGGGTTAGCTCGGCAGCGGGTGTGTGTGACCCCCGGGACGGGCTCCCCACACAAAACAGGCCCAGCAAACGGAGGTTGTGGTTTTCAAAATCAAAAAAGGTGCGGTTTATTTTCTATTTACAGTGACAAAACACAGCAAAGCAAAAGAAACATAACCAAAATAAATCCTGGTCAAGTTGACCTCTGACTAAACATACAGGTTTCCTAACTAACAACTGGGATCAGCCTAGTGCTGTCCTAGTCCCTAAGTCCCTGGTTTTAAATGTCCAAGCAAATAGCCACACAGGCTTTGTCTTACCGCACAGGGGTTCACTCTCCCTAGACAGTCCACACAGGTCTGGTTCCAGGCATGAGCTAACACCTAATGAATCTGGGAGTTCTTATAGAGGCCTAAATGAGCTGACAAGCTTCAGCTGGCCTCATCAACTCCCTGTCTGTACGACGCCCCACACTCTCCCTAGAGGTATGAGTCATCCATGAGCCCACTAGCCTTATACAACTCTCCACCTAGTTGTATAAGTCGGCGTAAAGCCTGAATCTGGGCGAAATATATCTACCCCCCTGGATGCAACCAGGTGACTTTACCTTCCTGCTGTCACATACCCCCCCCTCTTGTTTTAACCTTGGGGTTGGAACACCAGCAATCAGGCATTCATGTACTCGAGACAAAGCATCCACATTCCCCATTTGAACGCCAGGGCGATGCTTTACTGTGAAGTTGAATTCCTGGAGGGCCAGGAACCACCTATTCACTCTTCTATTTGTTTCCTTGTTTTGAGCCATCCACTTTAATGGAGCGTGATCCGTAACCATGTCAAAGTGCCTACCTAGCAGGTAGTACCGAAGGGAATCTAGAGCCCACTTCACCGCTAAACACTCCTTTTCAACCGTGGCGTAATTTACCTCATGGGACTTCAACTTCCTGCTGAGGTAAATGACTGGGTGCTCTTCCCCGTTCCAGACCTGGGACAATACTGCTCCTAACCCCACATCTGACGCATCACTTTGTACGACAAAGTCTTTAGAGAAGTCGGGTGAGTACAACACTGGCTGGCTACATAAGGCTTGTTTCAAGAATTGGAATGCTGCCTCAGCCTCGGGGGTCCATTTAATCATGACCGACCCTTTCCCCTTCGTCAGGTTGGTTAGGGGCACAGCCTTAGAAGCAAAGTGGGGAATGAATCGCCGATAATACCCAGCGATTCCCGGAAAGGCTCGTACCTGCTTCTTGCTGTTGGGACGTGGCCAACTCTGGATGGCCTCGACTTTGTTGAGTTGGGGTTTTATTACTCCCCTCCCAATGGTGTACCCAAGATATTTGGCCTCCTCCTGCCCAATGGTACACTTCTTGGGGTTAGCCGTAAACCCCGCTTCCCGAACAGAGTCCAGGACTGCTTGCACTTTTGGCAGATGTGAGGCCCAATCTGTGCTATGGACAATTACGTCATCCAGGTAAGCCGCAGCATACTTCCGATGGGGCCTCAGCATCTGGTCCATTTTCCGCTGGAATGTGGCCGGCGCATTCTGTAACCCGAACGGCATTCTTTTATATTGGAACGCCCCGTCTGGGGTTACAAATGCGGTTTTCTCTTTGGCCGACTTGGCCAGGGGGATTTGCCAATACCCTTTTGTGAGGTCAAGAGTCGTCATGTATCGGGCTGTTCCCAGCCGGTCGATCAACTCATCTATACGTGGCATGGGGTAGGTGTCAAATTTTGTAACTTTGTTCAACTGACGAAAATCGTTACAAAATCGCCAGCTCCCATCCGGTTTAGGCACCAACACGATGGGACTAGACCAATCACTTTGGGACTCCTCTATCACCCCTAAGTTCAGCATTTTCTGTAGTTCCTCCCGTATTGCCTCCCGTCGAGCCTCTGGGATCCGATAGGGTTTTAACTTCACCCTTTCACCGGGCGGGGTAATGATGTCATGCTCTACCCCAGATGTTTGTCCCGGCAGCTCAGAGAATACCTCCTTGTTGCGAAGCACAAACTCCTTAACCTCCTGTTGTTGGGGTTGTGACAAGGTGGCTGCTATTCCAACCTCAGGAATCACGCAACCAGTTTGAGCTGGTGACCAAGTGTCTGCGACTAGGGACTCTCTATCCCTCCAGGCTTTCAACAGATTAACGTGATAGATCTGTTCGGGCTTTCGCCTTCCTGGTTGTCTGACCTTGTAATTCACTTCGCTCACTTTTTCCATTATCTCGTAGGGGCCTTGCCATTTGGCAAGGAATTTACTTTCAACCGTAGGGACAAGTACCAGTATCCTATCCCCCGGGGAAAAGGTACGGGTCTTGGCTCCATGGTTGTACACTCTCTGCTGTGCTAACTGCGCTTGGGCCAAATGTTCCTTCACGATGGGCATTACCTGTGCAATTCGGTCTTGCATCAGGGCGACATGCTCAATCACACTCCTGTGGGGAGAACTCTCACTTTCCCAAGTTTCCTTGGCAATATCCAACAGCCCTCTTGGGTGTCTCCCATACAGTAACTCAAAGGGGGAGAATCCCGTAGAGGATTGGGGCACCTCCCTAATAGCAAACATCAAATAAGGAAGTAAACAGTCCCAATCCTTTCCATCTCTATCCACCACTTTCTTCAACATTTGTTTTAGGGTTTTGTTGAATCTTTCAACCAGCCCATCGGTTTGGGGGTGATACACAGACGTACGCAATTGCGTCACTTTGAACAATTTACACAGCTCTTTCATAACCCGGGACATAAAGGGTGTACCTTGGTCCGTAAGCAGTTCTTTACAAATACCCACCCGGCTAAAAACAAGAGATAGCTCTTTGGCTATGGTTTTGGCCGAGGTATTTCGGAGAGGGATCGCTTCTGGATAACGGGTGGCATAGTCCATTATAACTAATATGTACTGGTGCCCCCTAGCGGACTTGATTATAGGACCTACCAAATCCATGGCGATCCTCTCAAACGGGACCTCAATGATGGGTAGAGGGACCAGCGGGCTACGGAAATGTGGCATCGGGGCCAACCTCTGACACACAGGGCAGGAGGAACAATAATTTTCTACGTCCTTCATCACCCCCGGCCAATAGAATCTCTGTAATACCCTCTCTCGGGTTTTCTCTGTCCCCAGATGACCTCCAAGAATGTGCCCATGGGCCAACTCCAACACCAACTTCCTGTAAGGTTTGGGCACCACAAGCTGCTCAACGGTTTCTTCTGCCCTTTTTGCCACCTGATACAGTAGGTCCTTCTCTACGCTGAAGTATGGGTAAGTGCAGGTATTATCTGGGTTCACTAACTCGCCATCTATTTTCACTACGTTTTCCCGTGCCTTTATTAGGGCGGGGTCTTTCAACTGTTCTGTGGCAAAGTTTTCCCTGTGAACCTCAAGATCAGAAAACTCCACAGACGGTAGGTTTTCGTCTGAGGAGGTGGGCTCCTCTCCAGTTTCTTGAGTCTCCCCTGCCAATACTGATAAGGGAAATTCCGGAGAGTCCTCACCACTCTCAGGGGAGTTCTGGCTATCACATTCCTGGTACATAGGGGCACCAGTGAGGGGCTCAGGATCATCCCACAGTTCCCAGAACTTCGGAAAATCCCTTCCCACAATGGCGTCATGCGGTAACTGAGATACTAAGCCCACTGGATGAGAGAGGGTACCTTTGGGGGTCTCGAAACACACTGTAGTCACTGGATACTCTCGGGTGTCCCCATGCACACAAATAACAGCTACCTTGCTATTCCCAGAGACCTCTGTTTTAACTAACTCAGCCTTTATCAGGGTCACAAGGCTACCTGAATCCAGCAATACCACAACATTTCTACCATTAACACACATTTTGCATAAATGTTTCTCAGTTCCTCGAATGGCAGTGCATGCGACTGTTGCACACAGCGACTGACGTCTGCCCGTCAGAAAGTCACACTGCATGGGTTCCTCCACAACCGGGCAATTGGCTGCAATATGTCCCGCTTGCCGGCAGCGGTAGCAAACGATCCTTCTTGCCGCCTCTTGAGCCGCTGATTTCCCAGGCTGTTCTCGCCAAACTTGGGGTAGAGCTCCCACCCTCTCACTCTCTCCACCCTCACCCCTTGGAATCCTCTTATCCGCCCCTGGGGATGGTCTGGTCTTAGGGTGGAAAGTCCGAGTGTCTCTGGAAGAGGCCGTCAGGTTCTCTGTAGCCAAGTATTTCTCCACACGATCCACAAGACCATCGGCCGTCTCTGGGTCTCCATGGCTTACCCACTTTTGGATGGCAGTAGGAAGAGCTCTCAAAAACCGATCCATTACAACACGTTCCACAATCTTTGGTGCGGACAAAGTCTCTGGCTGTAGCCACTTTCTGCTCAGGTGAATGAGATCATACATTTGAGACCTGGGGGGTTTTCCAAGCTGGAAAGTCCAGTTATGCACACGCTGAGCCCGGACAGCCTGGGTGACACCCAGCCTTGCCAATATTTCAGCTTTTAGCATCACATAGTCTTTTGCTTGGTTAGGCTCTAGGTCATAGTAAGCTTTCTGCGATTCACCAGTTAACAGAGGAGCCACCAGTCCAGCCCACTGCTCCTCAGGCCACTTTTCTCTTTCAGCGGTCCTTTCAAATGTGGTCAAAAATACCTCTGGATCATCCTCTCCAGTCATTTTTGTCAATAAACGACTCACCCCAAAGGACGCGGTATTAGTGGGACGGCTTTCCTCACTGGTCTGCGGACGTTGCTGCATTACTGCTTCCATCTGTTGTTGTAGTCTCTGCTCTTGCTTCTGCAACAGGTCTATGAAGCGGGCCTCAGATTGCTGCTGGGCTCGTTGCTGAGCCTCCAGACTCTGTTGCAAAGTTGCGTTTGTCTGCTGCTGGGCTGCAAGGCTCCTTTGCAAACCTGCATTTGTCTGCTGTTGATTGGCATTTGCTAGAGCCAGCTGCTTCAGTATCTCCTACATGCTGGCTTAAAAAAAACTGCCCGCATTCTCCACCAACTGTGAGGGGGTTAGCTCGGCAGCGGGTGTGTGTGACCCCCGGGACGGGCTCCCCACACAAAACAGGCCCAGCAAACGGAGGTTGTGGTTTTCAAAATCAAAAAAGGTGCGGTTTATTTTCTATTTACAGTGACAAAACACAGCAAAGCAAAAGAAACATAACCAAAATAAATCCTGGTCAAGTTGACCTCTGACTAAACATACAGGTTTCCTAACTAACAACTGGGATCAGCCTAGTGCTGTCCTAGTCCCTAAGTCCCTGGTTTTAAATGTCCAAGCAAATAGCCACACAGGCTTTGTCTTACCGCACAGGGGTTCACTCTCCCTAGACAGTCCACACAGGTCTGGTTCCAGGCATGAGCTAACACCTAATGAATCTGGGAGTTCTTATAGAGGCCTAAATGAGCTGACAAGCTTCAGCTGGCCTCATCAACTCCCTGTCTGTACGACGCCCCACACTCTCCCTAGAGGTATGAGTCATCCATGAGCCCACTAGCCTTATACAACTCTCCACCTAGTTGTATAAGTCGGCGTAAAGCCTGAATCTGGGCGAAATATATCTACCCCCCTGGATGCAACCAGGTGACTTTACCTTCCTGCTGTCACAGTAGGAAGAGTGTCAGTTTCTTTCACTGTGATAATCCTTGTTTCTAGGGACAGGGAAGGACAGTGAGGGAAATTCTCCTTGTGCTATAGTGTGCTAAAGCATTCCTCATCAACCATCTTTGAAATCCTTGTTTTTTGGACAGTCAGGGAAATTGTCGTTGTGCTATTCTGTGCGAAAGCAATCATCCTCAACCATATTTAGAAATCCTTAAGTAAAGGGACAGAGAAGGACACCTGAAGGTAGCCCTTATTGCTTTTTTCCCATCTCCCTGCAGGCCATCTATTAGAATGTCTGGAAGGCAAACAAGGAGAGGCAGACAGTCAGGAGGCAATAAAAGAGGGCAAGCAGGCTCTGTGTCTGGGGGCAACAGTGCTGGTCGTGGACGCGGTGCATTGTCATCAGCACATGGCCATGGGACACGCTTGTCCTTCTTTTCGGCAGCTGGACATGTTGAGCCACATCATGCCGAAGACTTGGTAGAGTGGATGACCAAGCCCTCCTCCTCCTCCTCATCCTCTCTCACCCAGGCTCAGGGTACTGGCAAAGCAGCTGCCAAAGCGTCCTCTTCCCTGGTATCAATGTCAGACTCATCATCAGTCACTCCTTCCCTAGACCCACCATGTCCTCCTCCTGAGGAGTCCCCGGAACTGTTTGAGCACAGTGTTGGGTACATGCTCCAGGAGGATGCCCAGCGTTTCGAAGGGTCTGATGATGAAACCCAGCTACAGGAAGGCAGTAGCGTGAGAGCAGACAGAGGGGATGCTCAAGAAGGACACCAATCTGGCAGTCATGTTCCAGCAGCTGCAGCATGCTGCCAGATTGGCTCCAGTGATGAGGAGGGAGGGGATGATGAGGTCACTGACTCCACGTGGGTGCCTAATAGGAGAGAGGAGGAGGAGGAGGATGAGGAGGAGGCACATCTCCAACGAGGCAGGATGCCCTTTGGTGGCCAGCGTAAGGGCAGTACACCGACGGAATCACACCGCAGAGCTCCGCCTGTGCAGGGCGCTGCCTCTGCCCGTCATTCAAAAAGTTCTTTGGTGTGGGCCTTTTTTGAGGCTAGTGCATCAGATCGCACAGCTGCTGTTTGCAACATATGTCTCAAGCGTATATCGCGTGGCCAAAACATCAGCCGCTTGGGTACCACATGCCTGACCAGACATATGTTGACCTGCCATGCAGCTCGTTGGCAAGCCTACCTCTAAGACCCACACCAAAGAACAAAGCGGACCTCTCCTTGCACCGCATCAGCTGGGATCTCCAACCCCACTATAACTTCAGTCCTCTCTGAAACATGCACTGAGAGGAATGAAGGTGTAGAATTAGGTGTGTCACAGCCAAGTAGTTGCGGCCACTCTGCTAGCAGTACACCGACGTCCGATTCTAGCAGGCAAATTTCCCTGCCCCAGCTGCTGGACCGTCGAAAGAAGTTCACTCCCAGCCATCCACATGCCCAGCGGTTGAATGCTAGCTTGGCTAAATTGCTAGCGCTTCAACTGCTGCCTTTTCAGTTGGTAGACTCGGCCCCCTTCCCTGAGTTTGTGCAATGTGCGGTTCCTCAGTGGCAGGTTCCCAAACGCCACTTTTTCTCACGGAAGGCTATTCCGGCTCTCTACCGGCATGTGGAAGGCAATGTCTTGGCCTCGCTGGACAGGGCGGTCAGCGGTAAGGTGCATATTACCGCTGACTCATGGTCCAGCAGGCATGAACAGGGACGTTACCTTTCTTTCACGGCCCATTGGGTCACTCTTTTGGCAGCTGGGAAGGATGCAGGACAAGGTGCAGTAGTGTTGGAGGTTGTTCCACCGCCACGCCTCCAAAATGCTACTACTGGTTGTGACACACCTCTCTCCTCCACCCCCTCCTCTTCTTCTTCCTCCATGGCCTCTTCCTATGGTTTGTCCTCTGAACCAGCGGTGCTCCGTAGCCGTTCAAGGGGCTACGCAAGTACGCAGGCAAAAAGATGCCATGCCGTGCTTGCGCTGGTGTGTTTGGGGGACAGAAGCCACACTGGGGCAGAGGTCCTGTCTGCTCTGCAGGGCCAGGCCGAGAGGTGGTTGACGCCACGCCAGCTTAAGCCAGGAATGGTGGTTTGCGACAATGGCACCAACCTCCTCTCCGCCCTCCGACAGGGACAACTGACCCATGTGCCCTGTGTGGCTCACGTCCTTAACCTGGTGGTGCAGCGGTTCTTGGGCAGGTACCCGGGCTTACAGGATGTCCTGAGGCAGGCCAGGAAAGTCTGTGTGCATTTCCGCAGATCTTATAATGCCAGTGCTCGTCTGGCTGAGCTGCAAAAGGAGTTGAACCTGCCCAAGAACCGCCTTATATGTGACATGCCCACCAGGTGGAACTCAACGTTGGCCATGCTGCAGCGGCTGCACACGCAGCAGAGGGCCATCAATGAGTACCTGTGCGACTACGGCACCAGGACAGGGTCAGGGGAGCTTGTTTTTTTTTCTCCACGCCAGTGGGGCATGATCAGGGATGCATGCACTGTCCTGGCACCATTTGAGGAGGCCACGAGGATGGTGAGCAGTGACAGTGCATGCATCAGTGACACTGTACCTCTTGTCCACCTGTTGGAGCACACGCTGCGTGGAATAATGGACAGGGCACTTGAGGCAGAACAGAGGCAGGAAGAGGAGGACTTCCTTGCCTCTCAAGGCCCCCTTTACCCAGACAGTGTTCCTTCTGTCCCACCCATCGCACAGGAAGAGGAGGAGGAGGAGGAGGAGGAGGAGGAGGAGGATTGTGTCAGCATGGAGGTGGAGGCTGGCACTCAGCATCATCAGCAGCAGTCTTTTAGGGATGATTTACAGTCCCAAGAAACCAGTGGACTTGTACGTGGCTGGGAGGAGGTGGCTGCGGATCATGTCGTCCTTAGTGACCCAGAGGACTCCGGACCGAATGCCTCAGCAAACCTACGCTGCATGGCCTCCCTGATCCTGCAAAGTCTGCGGAAGGATCCTCGTATTCTTCGGATCAAGGAGAGGGACCATTACTGGCTGGCCACTCTCCTTGATCCACGGTACAAGGGTAAGGTTGCGGACCTTATGTTACCGTCGCAGAGGGAGCAGAGGATGAGACAACTCCGGGAGGCCTTGCAGAAAGGTCTGTGCAACGCGTTCCCAGAGACTGGGAGGTTACAAACTCCTGGTCCTGGACAACGAGTTGCTGAGGCTTCGGCCAGTCAAAGAAGGAGCGGTGGGGAAGGTGGCCGTCTGACCGATGCGTTCAGACAATTCTTTAGTCCGCAGCCCCAAAGTATGATCGGTTCCAGCAACCATCGCCAGCGTCTGATAAACATGGTGCAGGAATATCTAGGGGCAAGGTCAGACTTGGACACCTTCCCCACCGAAAATCCTCTGGCTTACTGGGTCTTGAGGATGGATCACTGGCCAGAGCTTGCACAGTATGCAATTGAGCTACTGGCCTGTCCTGCATCCAGCGTTCTTTCGGAACGCACATTCAGTGCTGCTGGAGGATTTGTCACGGATCACAGGGTGCGCCTGTCCACCGACTCGGTTGATCGACTGACTTTCATCAAGATGAACCAGTCTTGGATCACCACCAGCTACCACACACCTGATGCTGATATAACAGACTAATTGATTTTAACATGTCACATCCCTTCAAGACTGATGCTGATGCTGAGTGCCTGTGCTGTTATGTTGACTGGCTATCCTCCTCCTCCGAGTCCTCAATGATACGATTGATGATGATAGCTTGGAAGATCATTTTTGTTTATGGGTGCCGCCACCAGTGGCTAAGGCCCAATTTTTCAGCCCCTGTTTTACAGGGGCGTGTAATTACAATTTTTTTAGCAATAATTTGCCATAGGGCTCATTGCTGTGCTCCAAGTACAGTATCTGTGAGGGGTTGGAGTGTTGTGCCACCAGTGCCTAAGGCCCAATTTTTCAGCCCCTGTTTAACAGGGGCGTGTCATTACAATTTTTGAAGCAATACTTTGCAACAGGGCTCATTGCTGTGCTCCAAGTACAGTATCTGTGAGGGGGTTGTAGTGTTGTGCCACCAGTGCCTAAGGCCCAATTTTTCAGCCCCTGTTCAACAGGGGCATGTAATTACAATTCTTGATCTAATAATTCACAGCAGGGCCCATTGCTGCACCCACCAAGAGTAACTCTGAGGGCTTACAGTGTTGTGGCAACGCCACCACCACCACCACCACGAAAGGCCCAATTTTTCAGCCCCTGTTCAAAAGGGGCATGTAATTACAATTCTTGATCTAATAATTCACAGCAGGGCCCATTCCTGCACCCACCAAGAGTAACTCTGAGGGCTTACAGTGTTGTGGCAACACCACCACCACCACCACCACCACGAAAGGCCCAATTTTTCAGCCCCTGTTCAACAGGGGCATGCAATTACAATTCTTGATCTAATAATTCACAGCAGGGCCCATTGCTGCACCCACCAAGAGTAACTGTCAGGGCTTACAGTGTTGTGGCACCAGCACCACCATCAAAGGCCCAATTTTTACTACCACTGTTCAACAATTATATGTAATTAAAATTCCTGATATAATAGTTGACAGCAGGGCGTTCCAGCACCAACCAAGAGTAACTGTGAGTGCTTACAGTGTTGTGCCAACACCAACAACTAAGGGGCCTATTTCGGCAGGTCCCTACTTTCAAACATCCAACTTACAAACGACTCCTACTTGCAAACGCAAGAAGACAACAGGAAGTGAGAGGAAATCTACCCCTTGGAAGGAAAATTCTCTCCTGTAAGAATTAATATGGGAGAAAGGTGTCTCCTCTGTACTGATGCTTTATCAGCAATCCTTGTTTCAAGAAAAACACCACATTTCAAAAACAGTTGTCATTGGGACGGAAAGCGAGGTGAAATGTTCTGAACAGGGGCACAAACAGCAAAACAAATGTTACAGGGGTGATAACCCTTACTTATGTTTTCCAAAAAGTTTAAAAATAGATTTTTGGGCTGGAGCTACACTTAAACAATGTACCTGTTCAAAATTACAAACAGATTCTACATAAGAACAAACCTACAGTCCCTGTCTTGTATGCACCGCCTGTATACGGCTGTTCAGAGTATATAGGGCCTTTTTTATTTTATGTGCGGGGTTCCCCTTAATATCCATACAAGACCCAAAGGGGCTGGTAATGGGCTGGGGTAGGGGGGGGCGGTCATGGGGTAGCTATGCCATTTTTCTTAAAGATTTTCATCCATATTACCGGGACCAGACATTACATTAAAGCCGCAAGCAGTTTTAAATGGCTTTTTTTTCCTTTAGAAGTGTCATTTTGTGCAGGGACAGTTCTAAACACGGGAAACACGTGGCACTTCACAGGCATACTTTAGACACCCCCCAGGTACGATATTTAAAGGAATATTTGACTTTTTTTTTTCACTTTATGCATCATTAAAATGACTGCTCCCGAAAAACGACCGTTTTTAAAACTTCTTTTTGCATTGATACATGTCCCCTGGTGCAGAACCCGGGTTCCCAAACCCTTTTTAGGACAATAACATGCATAATAGTCGTTATAATTAGCACTTTAGAATTCAAACGTTCGCATCCATTGTATTTAATAGGGTTCTAATGTTCGTACGAACTTTCGGTCCGTTCGCGGGTTCTGGTGCGAACCGAACCCGGGGGTGTTCGGCTCATCACTAACAGCAGCCAAAGAGACAATGGATATCCTGGCATATACTGTAAATAAGCTATATGAGCTGCTGGTAGTTTTCAATGTAGAGTTCCTAGTGCCATAAGTGATGGTCTTCCCTAAGGGCCCCCTCATACTAATTCTACCTCTTACCCTGAAGCCTTGTACACACGGCCGGTTTTCTCATCAAGAAACGACAAGAAAACTGCCGGGAGAGCTTTCTTGCAGAGAAAACCGGCCGTGTGTACAAGGCTTTCAGGTTTCTCATCAAGAAAACTAGCCAGAATCTCAATGAGAAAAATAGAGAACCTTCTCTCTATTTTATCGTCGAGATTCTCGTCGGCCTGTTTCCCGACGAGAAACCCGAGAGTGTGTACGCTTACCTGTCGCCATGGAAACACGCGCATGCTCCAAATGACTTTGACGCATGCGTGGTAGCTTCCTAGGCATAGGTAGGGTGTAGCAAGATGGCGGCGGCGGCATCGAATGTGACAAGCGCGCGCTCGTCGTAGTCGATGACGTCACCGCGTTCGTTCCATTCAAAAGAACGGCGGTTCTTTTGAATCGAGCGTGTGTACACTCGGCCGGGACAAGATTCTTGTCAAGACTCTCGTCAGGAAAAACAACGTGTTTTTTCCTGACGAGATTCTCGGCCGTGTGTACGAGGCTTAACCCTCACACTTATGCAGCCATATACATGTTAATTTCTAGTCAATTGCAATCACTTTCGGGACAATACGATCCCCATAAACCAAACAATCTACCACTTATGAGTATGTTCGACTACCAGCAATTGATTGATTGTGAAATGAAAGCTCTTTGGCGACGATTGAAAGCAGCATTTTATGTCTTCCGCTGCTTTGTGATTTTTATATATAATGAAATCAATCATTCAATAGCTTTATTCACTTGGGACGTGTATGGCCAACGCTTTTTTTCAGTAAACATGACCTTTTTTTGCATACTCATCTCCTTTACTGATGGTATCAGCGGTGGCATCTACTGCTTTTCTACTCTGAGGCCTCGTACACACGACCGATTTTCTCGTCGTAAAAAACACGTTGTTTTTTTCGACGAGATTCTTGTTAAGCTTGTCGATTTTCTCGTCAAGCTTTCTATGCGTACACACTGTCATTTTCCAATTTCCTCGTGGTTCTCTGCGCTCACGTCCAGCACGTACGACGGCACTATAAAGGGGAAGATCTTTTTTCTTGGCGCCACCCCTTGGGCTGCTTTTGCTGATCTCGTGTTACCGCGTGTGAAGTAAAAGTTTGGGAAGAGACGATTCGCGCTTTTCAGTCTTCGTACTTTTCAGATCGTTTTCTGCGGTTCAGTTTGTGCTTGTGGGTTCGTATCTTGACTTTCAGGGCGTCTAGGCAGGTCGTATCTGTTTTACAGTGCGTTATTGCCTGTTCGTTTCTGAATTTCAGTTCGTTATTCATAGGCCTTGCTGTTCTAAAGTGCGTTCTGTTCTGTACGTTCTGATTAGACGACCGTTTCCTAGCCATGTCGCCTGGACGTTCTCGTCGTCGAGTTCGTGCTGTGCGTGCGCTTGGTGTTGGTCTGCTTGTTTTGGACCAAGACCAGTCCATGAATGGTGTGAGGAGGAGTTCATGGACCAAGAATTGGTTGCTCCAGCGGGACCAATTCTGCCACATGCCTCTGCTGCGGGAGATCGTCGAGAATAATCCTGAGGACTACAGGAATTTTCTGAGGATGTCTGACCCCGTTTTTCAGGAACTGTTGGCTTTGGTGTCCCCCTATATTACCAGGAAGGACACCTTTATGTGGGAAGCCATCAGTGCTGAGCAGAGGCTCATCGCCACGTTGCGTTACCTGGCGACAGGGAGAAGTCTTCAGGACTTGAAGTTCACCACAGGCATCTCCCCCCAGGCTCTGGGCCTCATAATCCCAGACACCTGTTCTGCTATTATACAAGTCCTGCAGGAGGACTATATTAGGGTAAGTTTTCTCCCTTAACATCACATTTTATGTATTACATGTATGCTAATGTATTGTATTTCTTTCATCCTTCCCTAATTACCATGATTGTAATATGCTGAGAATGTCCCCTTTGTCCCCATGCATGTTGGAAGCTTTAGATTGCCCCTTTTTTATCCTCCCTAAATATTTCCCCTCACTAACTTTTCCAGCAGGGGCGCCTGTTGCTCCAAATGTTGGGGGGTTCCAACCCCAATTTCGGAAATAAACTTCCTCCTTTTTTGCTCTGTTGCCTAATAAACGCCCCCAGTTGTCCCCTCCAATGCAGCCATTTAGTCCCCTCTAATGCAGCCAGTTTCCCCCCAGCCCTGCACTTACCTTCTTGTGGTCAGCGCCATCCTTCTTCTGTCCTTGATGTCTTCTCCTTCCCTTCATGTTGCATCAGCCAATCATGTTACCATTAAACAGACTTGGTGAACATGATTGCCAGAGCAGCCTGTCAGTGTTTACACAAGGAATGCCCCCTCCTTGCGTCCCCGATTTTTCTTTGAGGAAGCCAATTACATCCCTCAGGTTGTAATTTGCAAGACTTTTTTAATACCTGTTTCTGCTCTGCAATTTTAACCCCCTAAATGACGCAATTATTCATATGTCGGTCGCTTTACAAGAGGCCATCCACCTGAATAGTGTGCGGCATAGACAATACATAGGTTCATGCAACGCATGAACCTATGTATTGTTCTGAGTGATGGGCACAGGAGAGAGGGGACAGTGCTCCAGCGCCCACTCTGGACGCACCGCCACTGCAATGCTATCCTGTGGCCAAACACATCTCCCCCCCCCCCCAAAATAATTTAGTAATGGCCCATCAGAGGTGGTGATGAATATGATAAATGAGCCTTCCATTATACTTTTTTTACACACCTTAATAAACGTATAATTAGATTGATGTTGGTCTCTAATTTTTTGGTTTAGAATTTGCTTGTAATGTATGCCTTTGTTTTTCTAATATTATTTCATCTTGTTTCACTCCACAGCTTCCTTCCACGCCACAGGAATGGCAGACTGTGGCATCGGAGTTTGCCACGCGGTGGGACTTCCCCAACTGCGGTGGTGCCATAGACGGGAAGCACGTCCGCATCGTGCCGCCACCCCGTTCTGGGTCCTACTACTACAACTACAAGGGGTTTCATAGCATTGTGCTGATGGCGGTGGTGTCAGCACGGTATGAATTTCTCTATGTTGATGTAGGGAAGAATGGCCGGATGTCCGATGGGGGATCCTTCATCCAGACGGAGTTTGCCCTCCGTCTCCAGAGTGACGACCTTGCATTGCCACCGGATGCAGGGAATATTGAAGGACTCCCCTTTGTTTTCTTGGCTGATGAAGCCTTCGGACTCGGACGGCATCTTATGAGGCCATTTCCACAGAGGACCCTGACCCCAGAGAAGAGTGTGTTCAATTACCGGCTGGCCAGGGCCCGAAGAGTCGTTGAAAATGCCTTCGGCATAATGGCCAGCCGGTTCCGCCTTTTTATGACTTCCATCCACTTGGCGGACTACAAAATAAACTATGTAGTGTTATGCTGCTGTGTGCTACACAACTTTCTGAGCCAAAAATCTAATTCGTATATGGCCTCAGTTTTGCCAGAGGCTGGACTTTCCCCTGCAAATCCCCTTCCGGGCCTGGAATCTGCCCGTCTTGGCTTGCCCCCCCAAAATGCCCGTGTGGTTCGGGACAAATACATGGAGTATTTCACGGGTAGGGGGGCAATTCCTATGCCAGCCTATGTCTAAGTATCCCAATAAAAATCTTGTTTAAACCTTTAATTATTTGTTCTTTCCTGTCTCCTAGTTTGTCTTTGTGCATTTGTAGTGGCAAGTGTATTTTACTTTAGTAAATAACAACCAATTTCACTATGTTACCTTACAAAAGAACCAAATAAGCTTAGAGAGTATTATAAAAAGAAGCTACACATTGTTTGTGGTCAAATATTTTACTCTCTGCACTTTTTTTTTTTTTTTACTTTGGGGTTGGCCTGGCCACAACCCGGCAAATTTTGGCTTATGAAAATACAAAAATACCACTTGCATTTCTAAAATGACAACATTGGATACCTCTGAGCAATCTGAGACATTCAGTTACACAAACTATGTCTCTATGTGCCCGTCCTAATATGGGGTCCTGCCACCCCTTGCCCAGCCAAAAATTCAATATGCACACATTTTAAATTTTTTGCAAATAGGAAGTTTACAATCCTGATCCCTATTGTCAACATGTGCTATCTGCCATCAGGGGTGATCAATGGACGTGTTTTGGGGGTGCATCCCCTTCCTCAGTTCACCGACTTTTGATACGAGGAAGGGGTTGCACCCACAAAAGACGTACATGGATATCCCCTGATGGCAGATAGCACATGTTCACACACTGTGTGCATATTCAATTTTTGGCTGCTTTGTTACTCAAAAAATTAGTAAAAATATAAAAACAAACATGTAAAAACAAATGTGTTTGGATGGCTTATTGAATTCTCCCCAAAACATCGAGAATGTCTTTAAATGTTTGTTCCATCACATGGATTCTTTGTTTAATTAGGTCCAGTTCCGTGCTACATTCCATCACTTGCTGGATGAGGCGGAGGGCACTGTCAGCAGAGAACGGTGTGCTATCCTTCACAACATTTCCATCCCCTAAAAACCATAAAAAAAAATTAATAAAACTCTGCAGGCCTACCTCGCTTACCTTAAGCTGTGGTGTCAGATACTGACCTGTTGTGGTGACCAGATCCACAACGTCATCCACCTCTCCTTCCTGCACTTCTCCTTCCTCCACCTCAACTTCCTGCACATCTTTCGGTTGTGGATCTTTGGGAGTTTGGGGTTGCTTGGAAGTTGTGGGGTGCATGTGCTCCCTGGAGTGTCCTCCTCCCAGTCTTCTCTCCCCTATGAGAATAAAACCAAAGGTCTATTTATCACACTGTAAAAATCTCATTTTTAAACTTAAAACAGGCTAAATTGTTTGGAAGTGGGGTACAAGTGTGCGTTTGTGCGGAATTTAAAGAAAAATGCATTATTTATGACCCCAAATATGTTTAGTATTCACATTTGGATGTAATTTTTTGGACATGGAGGCACCACAAATAAACTCTGATGCACCTGTGTGGGACACCCAAAAAAGGCGGGTCTGGTGGCCCACACTATAGTGCTCCAAAGTACAGATGTGGAAGCAGCTGCTGAGTGTCCTCTCCTTTACACTGATTAAAGTTTGCATTTCATTCTCCTTACAAACACATCATCTAGACTTAAAAATTAGCCACAATACTTGATCAAAAATGGCAGATGTCTAATTACTTTTGGGGGTCTTAAATAAGCCAAAACCGCGGATAGTGGCCGAACGAAGTGTCGGTAACGTAACGAACGATTACTGTGCCCAACCTAGTTCAAAATATTACATTTTGGAAGGGAGTCCAATATGAAAAAAAAAAAAAAAAGGTCAGTTTCTAAAAAGATTAATAGCAGAAAGGTCGTCATTTTACTTACTTTTAGCGAGCATCCTCTTTATGCTCCTCAACTGGTCTGGCTCCCTCAGTTTGAGGTCTGACCACCTCTTTCTGAGCTGCTCATTTGAGCGTTTCACCCCGAACTTCGCCCTCAGACTCTTCACAACTTTAGTGAGGATTTTGGCCTTCCTTCTATTTGGTTTGCTATACGGCCCATGCTTGGCATCATAATCAGCCTTGACCAAGATGTCCACCATCTCCGCCATCTCCGCCAAAGACATATTCGATGCCTTGAATCTCCTCCTTGATCGTGACGTGTCCTCGGTCTCCGGGCTTGTCTCCTCGCTAGTTGCGGAATTATCAGACACCTGCTGTAACTCCGCCATATCTGTCTGCGCGCCGAAAGAGAAGGGGCGGGGAAAAGATGTTAGTTAGAACGTCATGGGCGGGCGACGTGTGCGGAGCGACGTGTTCGAATTTGGACGCATGCGTGGTGTGTATATAGCAAACACACATGTGACTATAGTACGTTCGGTGTGCGGAGAGAGGAGTTCAAGTGACGGACGTGCGAACGAAGGTATGTGATTTTGTGAGACTTGTAAAAATTGTGGGCCTATACTGTCTTGAGATTGGTGGAGGATATATATGGTGACTAGGATGTGAAGGAGGTTAGACTGTTTGCCTCACATTATTTAAATATAAATTATTTTACTTGCAGATACAATATGAATGTCTTTATTAGCGACAAAGAGTTCCTGGCGGAATTTATTGACCGGGTAAGGGAGCTGCCGGCTCTGTGGGAGACCAAAAACCCCATCCATAAAAAAAAAGGGGTGAGAAAAGCAGCGCTGGAGAAGCTGCTCCCATTTGTGCATACCAAGGTGCCCACAGCCACAGCAAAACAAGTGGACACTAAAATTGGGAGCTTGAGAGGTACCTACAGGACTGAACGCTCTAAGGTGCTGGCTTCTCAGAGGTCAGGAGCAGCAGCAGATGATGTTTATGTCCCGGTTTTGTGGTACTACAGCAGGATGTCCTTCCTGGATGACCACATTGAGCCAAGGCCATCACTCTCCACTCTTCCCCCCAGACTTCCCTGCAGCCAACCTGAGCCTTCTCTGGAGCAAGAGGAGGCAGCCATCCTGGATGATCCTGATTTGTCCATCTGGAGCCAGGTATAGTATTAACTGAAAATGTAGTGGGATAAAATTAATGTTTCCCAAATATGTCAGGATGAGAAACATACATTATTTTGTATTCCACAAGTGAAATCATGATCTGTAGACATTATTCTGCACTTAATTGTGTGGTAAATAGTCAAGCTGATGTAGTGGTAAATTTAAAGCAAGGATTTATGCATTTACATTCTAATTGCTTCCATCAGGATTACAAAGTTTGAGGCAAAGATTAAACCAACATATTAAACTATGTTTCTTTTTCATACACAGGATGAAATCAGCCAGGAGGAGGGTCTGGAAACTGTCAGGCAGGAGGAGGAAGGGCCCAGTGGCAGCCAGGAGGTGGCAGGGCCCAGTACCAGCCAGGAGGTGGCAGGGCCCAGTGGCAGCCAGGAGGTGGCAGGGCCCAGTACCAGCCAGGAGGTGGCAGGGCCCAGTGGCAGCCAGGAGGTGGCAGGGCCCAGTGGCAGACAGGAGGTGGCAGGGCAAAGGAGAAGCACCAGATCCCAGGTGCCTCCCATCAGGCTTCACAAAAGAGGCAGGAGGGACAGGACCACCAGTGACGCAGCAATGGCCCTTATTAAAGAGGCCCATGCCACCCTCAAGGAGCCCACATCCCCTGAAGAGGCCATTGCCGGCCTAGTGGAGGCTAAGTTCAAGGTGATGAGCATGGAGCAACGCCTCCTATGCGAACCCCTGCTCATCACCTTGCTCAACAAGGGGGTGATGGAGCAAATTACCCCCAATACCGCCATATGTGAGGTGGCCCAACTGACCCAACCTCAACCTCCACCTTCCTCTTCTGCCCCACCCCCTTCTGCTACCCCTCCACCTTCTGCCCCACTCCCTTCTGCTACACCTCCACCTTCTGCCCCACCCCCTTCTGCTACACCTCCACCTTCTGCCCCACCCCCTTCTGCTACACCTCCACCTTCTGCCCCACCCCCTTCTGCTACACCTCCACCTTCTGCCCCACCCCCTTCTGCTACACCTCCACCTTCTGCCCCACCCCCTTCTGCTACACCTCCACCTTCTTCTTCTGCCCCACCCCCTTCTGCTACACCTCCACCTCCTCCTCCTGACAGGAGTACCCCTCCAGTGGGCCAGCCTCCAGCTAAACGAAGAAGGAAGGCTGCAGGAAAGGCTGCAGGAAAGGCTTCAGGAAAGGCTTCAGGAAAGGCTGCAGGGAAGGTTGCCAGGAAGAAGAGGAAGTGATGGCCTTGCTTCATTGTGGTCGCACTGGTCGGACAGAAGGCAGCCTGTTGTAGTACCACACACTTGGGACATATATCTCACCTGCTGCTGTTCCTGACCTCTGGGAGGCCAGCATCAGATTGTGTTCTGAAATGTGGGCCTTCTCAAGCTCCCAATTTTAGTGTCCACACAGGGTTGGTGTGTGCTCTGGGGTCCCTGGGATGCACAAATGGCAGCAGCTTCTCCAGCGCTGCCTTCTCTTTATTTAATTTATAAACATGAATAAATGTGTTTTTTGTTTAAGTTCATACTTGACTATGTGTATTTTTAAATAAAAAAAAAAAAGCTTTGGAGTAAGCAGATACATTTGACTGACAATAAAAGGCACAGATATCACCCCCCCCCCCAAAAGAATAACTAAATCTGATTAGCTCAAAAACATGGTGTGAAATTTTAAAAATATAGATTAGAAAATTAAATGTGAGATCGCTATCAAAACATTGAGAAATTATAATTAACATCATTTTGAAAAATCTAACCATTTAAATTATTCCTAAAAACTTGCACGATATAATACACATAAATCTTATAAAGAGCAGCATGAAAAAGGTTAAAAATAAGGCAGAACTCTGTGTGAATATCAGCAGCAAAAGAAGGTCTCTCGTTTTGATTAATGTAACATTCTAACGAAGAATTCAATGCAGAACATTTAAACGATGAAATATTTATGAGCGTGACGAATGTGCTCTCTCCATTATGAAGGCTTGTTTTACCAGAAGATGCGCTCCCGTCTCATAGTTGCTTGTGAGCATGCGCGCTTTTGGAAGAGTCGTAAAAGCATACACACGAACCATTTTCTCGTCACAAAACAGGCCGACGAGAAACACGACGAGGAAATCTGGAATCCTGACGAGAAAATAGAGAGCAGGTTCTCTATTTTCTCATCGAGATTCTCGTCAAGTTTCTCGTCGTAAAACCATACACACGAACGTTTTTCTAGACAAAAAAACTCTCGCGGCACTTTTCTTGACTGTTTACGACGAGAAAATCGGTCGTGTGTACGAGGCCTCACGCTTCCAGGCTAAGCTATATCTGATATTTTACTAAACGTTGCCTTTTATAATATTATTTTGTATCATTTATCATTAAAAAAAAGTAGGCAGAAAATAATTTTGTTGTTGTTTTACAAATGGTTTATTTATGCTAGATTACATTGAGGGATTATATTCATCAGGGTCTTTCATAGACTAAAGGAACAAAATACGTTGAGCTGTGCATTCCCCTCCCCCACCTCTTTAATTCCCACGCTAAGCAAAAGAAGCTTCAGTCTACTACTGCACTTGTCAGTTAAACAGCAATACCCTAATGACTGCTGTGTGTGACTCGGGGGTGGGGGGTCAGATTTTAGCATGCACTATTCATGCATATTTGTATTTTTTTTCATTGATCACATAAGGGAGTGCTATCTTTTAGATGTGTCATACAATTTGTTGCTTTTTTCAGTTTGAACAAAATCCCAATTAAAAACTCAAAAGATGTTTGTTGTAGAGCTGTAAAACAGGCCGTTATTTGTGTGCAAATGTAGTTATCAAGTAAGTTGCGTTGAATGGGAGACTTCTCTTTGATCAAACAAATTTTTATGAAGGGCCTGCAAACAACCTTTCCACATTAGCAATAAATTTCCAAAAACATCTTAAGAAAACCCAGATTTATTTTAGTATCTATAAACATATTGTACCCAAGAAAACAAAGTCAATGGCTTTAATTCTGTACAGTTCCTTACAGCAGCCTTTTTACCCCAGAGGAACCCTTGAAATTATTTGTAGGTCTTGGACAACCTTTGCCAAATCCAATTCATAGGGTTTCAGTGGGAAAATGCCTCTTACATTGGTGGTCAGTAGTAGAAGAAAGCCCCCGTTACACTGGTGGTCAGAATGTCACCCTTACAGAGAGCTGAAAAATCTATTGGTGTCGTGCCATAGACTCTGACAAATGACATTGGCAGGGGAGGGCTGGCGGCCTTAGGCCTGGGGGGCAAGTCCAGTCAAGTGGCCCATTGAACCGCCGAATCAGCTCACCATCCATGGCCCACCTGGTTTTTCAATGCAGCCTCACCAGTGCCCATCAGTGCAGCCAACTCCAGTGCCCATCAATGCAGCCTGATCACTGGGGCAGGTTACATGGGGTGTATGGGGGGGGAGATGGGGGTCAGCTAGGGGTGTCAGGGTCTCTCACCTCAGCGATCTCAGCTCAGCAGGTCCTTGCACGCCACGGTTTCCTGGGGGGGGGTAACGTTCCTGATCCTGGGGTCAAGTTGCAGCCAGCGCCCAGCCCTGCAGCCCTGCGTCCTGACTCCCTGGCACGCCCTGCCTCTACCTGCTTCCAAGAATCCGGTCCCAGGTAGTTGTAGTTTCCTCTGCGCTGCTGTGTTTTCCACCCACCAGAAGCTTGAGTGCGGACTACAACTCCCGGAATGCAACAGATAGTGGTCGGCCACCATGGCCATGCCCCCGGCCCAACTTCCTAGACCAGAATAAAAAAGAAAATGGTAGCGAGCAGCAGCTGCCGGCCATTTTTAACATAAGTTAGGGCGGCCTGGGAGGCAATTGCCACCCTTCCCCCTGGCCCAGCCCTCCCCTGGGCATTGGACTCTACTCTAGAACTATGTATTCACCATCAAATGGGAGTTTAATCAGCTACAGCTCAAAGAATGCCTAACAACCTCTCGAGAATCCCTAATGATCCAGGGAAACCCACCAAGAGAACATTGATTATTACTAGCAGTTATAACAGCTGCTAGCAATAATCACATGTAAAATTTGGCAGGCTGGTTCTACCCAAGTTGATCGATTTGTTCAACTTGGTACATTCAGCCTGCCCATACATGTTTTGAATCTTGGCCGGTTCACCTGGACGTTTGAAGCGTCTATGGCCGGCTTAAAGGTTTTTTTTCACCTTAATGCGTGAAGGTGAAAAAACTTCTGTCACTGACAGGCCCCCCAGCCCCCCCATTTTACTCACCTGAGTCCTGTATTCCCATGCCAGAGATGCGCTCTTCCACTCTGCCATTGTCTCGGCTCTTGATTGGATAGATTGATAGCAGCGAAGCCATTGGCTCCCGCTGCTGTCAATCAAATCCAATGACGTTGGCGCCGGAGGGCCCCAGAAGTCTATTGACGCAAATGCTGGACTCGGAGTGCGCACGTAAGGTAACCCCCCGGGAAAGCGCTTCTCCTAGGGGGTTATATGATGTGGGGAGGAGCTACCAGCGCCGGGGGACCCCAGAAGTCGAGGATCGGAGCCACTCTGTGCAAAACTAACTGCACAGTGGAGGTAAGTATGATATGTTTTTTATTTTATTTTTAAAACAAAGCCTTACAATCACTTTAAGGCCCGGTTCACATAGGGGCGACTCCTCAGGCGACTTGGTCGCCTGAGAAGTCGCGTCCCGGTCTGTGCTATGGAACCGTTCTAATAGGAGCGACCTGAGTCGCTCCGACTTAGAAAAAGGTTCCTGTACTACTTTTGGGGGCGACGCAGGGTGACTTGCATTGACTTCTATACAGAAGTCATTATGCAAATCGCCTCGGCGGGCGTCTCAAGTCGTCTTGAGATCGCGCCGCCGAGGTTGCCCCCGAAGTCGTGCCGCCCCTGTGTGAACCGTGCCTTAGACATTTTGTCTTGGAAGGAAATGTAGATTCAGTTATTTGTACAGTGGGATTGTTTTTACTGGAATTATTATAATGTTGATGTTTTTTATTGATTCATCCACACATTCTAGCCTGTTTACATCTACATGTAGCGGGGTCTCCTTTAAGGCCCCGAAACTACGTTACCCAGAACCCCATCCGGCCTTAGGGTGAAAGTTTCCACCGCAGAGACTCATGGGAGGGGCTATTTAAGGAAGAGGAGAGGCGGAACTCGCTCTCTTTGGACACCGCGCTGCAAGCAACCAGTCTTCCTGTGCGGATCTGCTGCGGTGCAAGGCCCAAAGCCTGGGGCCTTGCGTGACTTCCGAAGAGCCTTCCACCCCATTGCGGAGCCTGGGTGGATCCTGTTTTGTCGAGTGAGGACATCAGTTGGATCGGGGACCCGATCGTTGCAGACGCTATGTGCGGACCTATAGAACTGCATAGGCCCACAGTTAGTTTATCTGCTGTTCCACAGGGGGGACCGGTAGCAGGACAGAGTTGAAGTGTCCCCCCCCCCCAGTATAGTTGTTCCAAGTTACTGCCTGTTGTGGATTACAAATTAGAATTTCATCAAGTGCACCACCGAAAGCTGGCATGCGAAGAAATCCTTATAGGAAGTGACTGAGATTTACTCCATGTCAGGCCTGACTCGGGTGGGGAGATAGTATATTTTTTAGTGCGCCATAGGGCGGCGCGCACACCATAATAGCTACGCGTGGTGTAGTACCGCGCAGTGCCATTATAGTGTGCTGAATTGATGCCAGTTGCATGTGTGATGTTATACCTATGCTATTTACTATAAGAGTAAAGCCGTTATAATCAATCTCTCGCCTTAGTGTGTTGTCTTACTGCTTAGAGATTAATTCATGCAATATAATTGAATGTGGTATAAGTATAGCCCTAGACTAACTGTGCCAGCGGGGGTCGAGTAAGATTGCCGGGGGTTGGCGGTACTGCACACAGGGCCCGAAAACAAACCAGCGGCTCTCTTAACTGGGGGTAGCGCTACACGTGGGGGCTCTCGAGTCCGGGATCCTGTTGCAGCAAATAACGCGCCAAAAGTACCAGCATGGACCCACTAGAAGTAGGACAGTGGAATAAAACTGTCAACATAGATCCAGCCGGGGTAGTAGTCATAGAACTCCCAGGGATCTGGCAAGAAGAAGCGGTGAGGCAGCTGGTGATGTCACTGTCACCACATCAGAAAGCATGGGTGGTGGATGTCAGGACGAATTCCTCGCTGACCCACGCATTGGTGGAGTGGAAGGATGGAGTCCCAGAGCATTTTAAGAATCCAAGTGTAGAAGCTATGGATGACCAGTCTTATAGCCTAATACATGCGCTGCCATTTGAGCCAGGAGAACGGTCTCAGAAACCGAAACTGTCTCCATCACCCACCCCAAAAGAAGCAAGACACTTAAAAAGGGAAAGTCCCGGGTCGCCATCCACCATTCTTGGCGCAGAGTTGTGCGCGGTCCTGGGGGAACTTGTAGAAAGATCCTACAGATTACCAGATGTCAGGATACAGAAAGCTTAGAATATTCTCAGGGAGGAAACCTGTACCCTCAGGTGAAGAGGGGTTTGAGGAGTGGTTAGACGGTGCGACTCAGGCCCTAGAAGAATGGGAAGTCCCAGACCACAGAAAGAAGCAGAGAATTGCTGAGAGCTTGAAGGGGCCTGCTCTAGAGGCCATACGCAATCTCAAGATGAGTAAGACAGACTGTAATGCGCAGGACTATCTGGACATCCTGCAGAATGTGTTCGGTGGAACAGAGAAAATCACTGAACTCACTTATCAGCTGGAGCATTGCTACTAGAAGACAGGAGAGAAGCTGTCAGAGTTCATGAAGCGCCTGGATAAGATACTGCACAAGATAATCCTTAAGAAGGGGATTGATCCGCGGAAGGTGGATGAGGCCCGTGTTCAACAGGTGATGAGAGGATCTCAGCCCCTGGACCCCATCGCACTGGCGCTACGTACAAGACAGGACGGGAAGAGCCTGGAGTACCCTGACTTGATCCGAGTAGTTAGAGAAGAAGAAGCTATGCTGGAGGAGAAGAGGAGCCAACCAGTTGAGACGGTGAATCCTCCTCCCGTGATGGTCAGGACAGCCATGACCATGGAAAGAGACGCAGAGGTGGATACCTTGAAGTTGCAGATGTCCCAAGTGTTGGGGATGCTGACCTCCCTAATAGAAAAGAAGTCAAGGGAGCCAGAGAGGGAAAGTCCAAGAAGGGAGTTGTTTCCCAACTCCTCAGCGCCCGCATCCCTGGAAGATTGGGGGGATGTGATTTGTTTCAATTGTGGAGGAGCTGGCCATTTCGCCAAAGTGTGTGCCAGCCCAAAGGAAAAAAAGATGAATAACCGCAAGCCGCCGGAAAACTTCAGCGGGCCCCGGTGAAGGAGTCAACCGGGTGCCCATCATCTCCAGTGAGCTCCAAACTGAATGCAGAAGCTACGGAGTTCATCCCGTCCAGTCCTTGGTCAGATGCTTGGGAAAGTGCTTGTGACCTACCACCTGAAGAAGATCCAAGGGAGTCCCTGTACCTCCCTGCCCCGGAGTCCAGTGCTCCTGAACCAGAAGTAAATTCTAAGTCAGTTACAGAAGAAGAACCTGTCTCAACAGAAAGTCCAAGAGGACAGAGGAAGCGAAGAGCCATGAAACCTCCCAGGAGATTAACCTACCCACAAATGGGGAGGAGTGCTGAAGACACTGTGGTCACTGCCAGAAGGAGTATGGAGAACCCTGACTCTCCCACTGTTCATTTGGTGGGAGGCAACCCCAACTCACTCTCTGGCACAGTTAGACAGGATACTGATGATAGTGTGTCCTGTGGGCAGGGGAGTTCGCTACCTTGGTTTTGGTGGGAATTTCCTCTGCCGACATCATATGAAACTTTGATTGATGTTGTACGTTCTGTAATTTAAGGTTATGTTATCTTTGGGGACCAAAGAGTTTAAGTGGGGGGAGTGTGTAGCGGGGTCTCCTTTAAGGCCCCGGAACTACGTTACCCAGAACCCCATCCGGCCTTAGGGTGAAAGTTTCCACCGCAGAGACTCATGGGAGGGGCTATTTGAGGAAGAGGAGAGGCGGAGCTCGCTCTCTTTGGACACCGCGCTGCAAGCAACCAGTCTTCCTGTGCGGATCTGCTGCGGTGCAAGGCCCGAAGCCTGGGGCCTTGCGGGACTTCCGAAGAGCCTTCCACCCCATTGCGGAGCCTGGGTGGATCCTGTTTTGTCGAGTGAGGACATCAGTTGGATCGGGGACCCGATCGTTGCAGACGCTGTGTGCGGATACACAGCAGGTGGAAGTCCCGGACTGGGATCGCGTTCGGAGTGGTGAGCGGGCACCTGCCCAGACCAATAGACTGTGTCATGTTCAGGCCTATAGAACTGCATAGGCCCACAGTTCGTTTATCTGCTGTTCCACAGGGGGGGGCCGGTAGCAGGACAGAGTTGAAGTGTCCCCGCCCCAGTATAGTTGTTCCAAGTTACTGCCTGTTGTGGATTACAAATTAGAATTTCATCAAGTGCACCACCGAAAGCTGGCATGCAAAGAAATCCTTATAGGAAGTGACTGAGATTTACTCCATGTCAGGCCTGACTCGGGTGGGGAGATAGTATATTGTTTAGTGCGCCATAGGGCGCGCACACCATAATAGCTACACGTGGTGTAGTACCGCGCAGTGCCATTATAGTGTGCTGAATTGATGCCAGTTGCATGTGTGATGTTATACCTATGCTATTTACTATAAGAGTAAAGCCGTTATAATCAATCTCTCGCCTTAGTGTGTTGTCTTACTGCTTAGAGATTAATTCATGCAATATAATTGAATGTGGTATAAGTATAGCCCTAGACTAACTGTGCCAGCGGGGGTCGAGTAAGATTGCCGGGGGTTGGCGGTACTGCACACAGGGCCCGAAAACAAACCAGCTGCTCTCTCAACTGGGGGTAGCACTACATACATAACTGCAGTAGAATTTCAAAAAGGTAAAACTGCCTATGTAAAGAAAAAAAAACCACAACTTTAGGCTATGAAAATGTGTTGGAAGAAAATGTTCTTGTTCCTAATAGCAATCAATTAGCTTCTAACATCATCCATTGTTCAGGTCTGAGACTAAAACAACACTTCTGATTGGCTGGTTTGGGTAAGAAGACATTTTCTTGATATATTTACCCACGACATTAAACCTTACATCGGCCTTACAGAATTTTCGGGCAACTTCAAACAGCTTCTGATCAGAAAAATGTATATTTTTTCTTTGGCATTGAGATTATATAAATGCCCAGTAAGAACACTGTTACTGTACAGGGGTAGGAAGCTGGCAGAGCTTACACACAGTACCATGTTTTCTCCCATCGGACTTACAACAGCAAAATAACACAAATTTATATAAAACAGAGCACATATGTATTATTTATACAATACTTTAAAACATCTTTACATAAAACAGCACAGTTATGCCATTGTGTTAAACCTCCTGGTGACACAAAGCTACAATACCCATTTACCCATTGGCTGAATTAAACAAAATGTATGTATCAACTGTAGAATTTCCTTGATAGTGTGCCCACTACCAGGTGAACCCAACGCGTTTCAATTTGTTTCTTGCTAATATTTCCCAGAAAAAAGGGTATAAAGGTCTATCTTCTAGACTGTAAGCTCTAATGAGCAGGGCCCTCTGATCCCTTTGTATTGAATTGTATTGTGACTGTACTGTCTTCCCTGATGTTGTAAAGCGCTGCGCAAACTGTTGGCGCTATATAAATCCTGTATAATAATAATAATAAATAAATTATAATACATCAAAAAGGACTTACATAATCATATGTCATCACTACATACAAGCCAGAATGATAAAAAGAAGCGGTACCATTGCCTCAGACCCTCCGATCCCCAGAAACTCACAAGGACCACAAATGAGCACACAGGGGACCACATGAGAATATACAACTGGTCAGAAAGGCAACCTCCTGGAAGAAAATCAGATAGATGTGAGGATCCCTAGTAAAAATAATCAGTAAATAATTTATGCCAGAAAAAAATAAGTAAATAACATTGCGTGACCCCATCCAACCATGAGCTTCTAATTGGTATAGCCATAATAATCTTTTGACATATGCTTAAAAAAAAAAGCCCAATAATGATACACATATGTTGGAGTTAAAGAAAGTTTACAGGCTGGAGTGACAACGATAAGTAAAAATAAAAATAAAGGGGAGCGAAAATAAGAACAAACAAAGAGGCCCTAAAATATTGAGTCCCCAATACCAGAAATCTATATCCTATAAAAAAAAGTATAAGCTGTAGCATTATAAACTTTAATGTATAGCTAGTACATAACAAAACATCGTTAAAAATCACCTCCCACTTTCATACGTAGTGTACCTGATCCAATCCAAGTCTCAAAACAGCCCAAGATAGTAATGGCTATGAGACATCTCATGTGGCCCCCCCCCCCCCACGCACATGTTGGGGCGGAGATGTTACCATGGGAGCAAAAAATGGCTGCGCCTGCCCAGCCGCACCACGCAATGACTTTAGGCGTAGGCGTGCTGGTGTTGCACGCATGTGTGATGACGTCCCGTGCCATGAAAGACCCACTGGTGGAGCTTAAAGGCAAAGTTTGTGTAGCGCTACCCCCCGTTAAGAGAGCCGCTGGATTTGTTTCGGGCCCTGTGTACAGCACCGCCAACCCCCGGTAATCTACTCGACCCACTCTGGCACAGCTAGTCTAGGGATTGTTCTCCTATCACAATCTAACAGTCTATGCACATAATCTATTTGTATTGCAAGGGTAACCTCTTTGCATAAAGACAACACACTGATAGCAACAGATAAATTATAACGTTTCTTTACTTTGGGTAAAAGGCATAAGGTTAACACATAACACATATATGTCTATAGCCCTGCAGCAGAAAATATAACGCAGGCGGTTACCCGCCAAGTACAGCTATCTCTAACTATGCGCCCTTATGGCGCAGCAACCAAAGTCTAACTACAGATCAGGCCTGACCCAGATCTAAACTCAGTCTCTAGAAGAACAATTTCTTTGCATGCAACTTGACTGGTGGTGCACAACAGGAATGGTAATTTGTAATCCAAAGGGTAGGAAAATAAAAAGGAGAATGAACCCCTCACAGGAGACTACTCAACTCAGTTCCGCCACTAGTCTCCTGTGGGACAGTAAAATAGAACCCGGAGGGCCAAGGCAGTCTCTAGGTCGAATCAAAGTACAGTCTATATGAATGAGCAGGTGCTCGCTCACCACTCCGGACGCGATCCCAGTCCGGGACTTCCACCTACTGTGTCTCCGCACACAGTATCCGCAACGACCGGGTCCCCGGCCCAACTGATATCCAAACTCGACAAAGTCAGGTGCCACCCAAGCTCTGCAGTGGGGGGGAAGGCTCTCTGGAAGTTGTGCAAGGCCCCTGGCTTCCGGCCCTGCACTGCAGCAGATCCGCACAGGAAGACCTGTTGATTGCAGCGCGGTGTCCAAAGAGGCCGAGCTCAGCCTCGCCCTCTTCTTATATAGCCCCTCCCATGAGTCTCTGCGGTGGCTAAATGCACCCTGGGTGTTGAACGGGGTTCTGGGTAACGTAGTCCCGGGGCCTTAAAGGAGACCCCGCTACATTTGGTTTTACAATAAAACTGTCTATGCAAATAAGGGGTATCTGTAGATAAAAAACAAACAGTGCAGCTTTGACCAAAATTGAATAATGACCTTCTATAGGTGTAGGACATTTATATACCTCCTAAAGCTTGACTAATAAATAATTTCCCCATCCTGCCTTGTTGCTGGGACATTGTTAGGAGACCCGCAGCTGTTACTGTTCACCTCCACCATCACAGGAGTGAGCTCTCAAATGCTGAGTTTAGAGCTCCTGCATCAGGGGAGAGAAAGAGCAAGTGAGGAGGTTTGAATCAGAGAAAGAGCTCACTCACTCACATGGTGGAGGTGAATAGTAACAGCTACCAGTCTCTTAGATCGGCCATAGATGGTTTGAATCTAGGCCAGTTCAGCAGGAATCGGTCGATTATTGGGCAGAAGTGGTGGCTGGAGTTTTTTTTGGGGAGAGCGGCAAACTCCCCCCCCCTGGGCCATCGGTGGAGCGGCACTACCCCCCCCCCCCTCCATGGCACTAATACACTCCCCAACCACGACCCGCTGTCCTTACCTTGGATGCGGGCGGTGAGAACGTGGCAGGCTTGGGGAAAGCTGCTCTGGTGTCCTCTCCTGGAGCAGCTTCCGCGGTGTCTCCTCTCTCCTGCTCCTGTCGCTAGGCGTCCAATAGGTTTGCCAGACATTTTGGCAAATCGGGAAACCGGTTTCATACCTGCTTCCCAATTGGCCGGGAGGAAGATCAGTGTTGCAAAAGCGAATTTTCATTCGCTGTTGCAACACACCTGGGTGGGTTCCAGACGCAATGTTCTGCGTCCTGAGTCCACCCTATTTTGAAGCCTATTAGAGCCTATGGCTCTAATCAGTGCTTCAAAAAAAAAATGCTATGCATGAATCTATCCATTATGCATATAGGCGGTGTCGAGGGTAGGAGGAGGCGGCGGCCAGGTGCTCCTAATGGACAGTTGGGCAGGCTGAATGTACCAAGTTGATCTATCGATCAACTTGGGTACAACCAGCCTGCCGGATTCTCTTTGCTATAGCCGCTAGCGATAATCACTATCTTCTCCCGCCCAACCCTGCCCCCCCGCCGGGAGAACACAATTGCTGACTGTGTGTCGTTCAAGCAACAAAACAGGACAGGGGGATGCAGTCTCTGGGAGTTTATCAGTCAAGCTTCATTAGGTGCTGTATGTAAATGGCCTACACCTATAGCAAGGGCATTATTTAACTCTGGTCAAAGTTGCGCAGTTCTTTTTTATCTACAGACACCCCTTATCTGCATAGGCAATTTTTTGGTGAAGGTAAACTGTGCCTTTAAGGCCTCATTTACATGCTGTGAATGGGCCGTTTGTTTATGCAACTTGAGCCGATAGGTGCTGCATGCAGGCAGTCCATGTAGGTTTATGGGGATGCAGCAGCTGCACAGCCACAGGTGCTCACCTTAATTTAAATGGCATGCCGGTAAACGTCTGCATTTGGGGCCACTCATCCACAACTGTGCAACTGTCAGATTAAGAAGAGCAGCTGTATCCATGCATCAGCTGCATCCCCATACACTCACATAGACCACCTGCATGCTGCATAAACAAATGTTTGGGCCTCATGTGAATGAGGCCTAAAAGAGAATATAACTAGGGGTGGTCAGCAGAAATTTTCTAGAATGTACAGACAGCATACTTGCACGTTATGACACTCTTATCTCTGGGGTTTCTTTCCTCCAGCAATTAGAGGTGTGAGCTCTGCAACGCCATCACTGCCATTTCTGTTTCCTTTTTTTCCAAATTTGGACCTTCTATGTGCATACAGGCAAAATGCATTTCAGCCTGTCATTGATTGTGATAGGCTGCTGGCGGCAGGCTATACACCAATCAGCCATAGCATTATGGCCACTGGCAGTTAAAGTGAATAACATTGATTATCTTGTTACAATGCCATCAGAAAGTGGGTGGTATATATTAGGTAGCAAGTGAACATGTTGTCCCTGACATTGATGTGCTGAAAGCAGAAAAAATGGGCAAGCATAAAGATTTGAGCGACTTTGACAAGGGCTGAATTGTAATGGCTCCATGACTGGGTCAGAGCATCTCAAAAACTGCAGCTTATGTGGAATGCTCCCAGTCTGCAGTGGCCAGGACCTACCAAAAGTGGTCCAAGGGAGGAAAACCATCGAACCAGCGACAAGGTCATGGGCAGCCAAGGCTCATTGATGCACATTGGGAGCGAATTCCAGCCCATTTATCCAATAGAAGAGCTACTGTAGTTTAAATTGATGAAAAAGTTAATGCTGGTTCCGATAGGTGTCGGAATACACAGTACATTGCCGCTTGTTGTGTATGGGCCTGTGTAGCCACAGACTGGTCAGGGTTCCCATGCTGACCCATGTCCACAGCCAAACGTGCCTACAATTGTCATGTGAGCATCAGAACTGAACCACGGAGCAATGGAAGAAAGCGGCCTGGTCTGATGAATCATGTTTTCTTTTACATCATGTGGCTGGCCAGGTGCATTACTTACCTGGAGAAGAGATGGCACTAGGGTGCTCTATGGGAAGAAGGTAAGCCAGGGAAGGCAGTGTGATGCTTTGGGCAATGTTCTGCTGGCAAACCTTGGGTCCTGTCAGGGGAGGGCTGGCTGCCTTAGGCCTGGGGGGCAAGTCCAGTCAAGTGTCCCATTGAACTGCCGAATCAGCTCACCATCCATGGCCCACCTGGATTTTCAATGCAGCCTCACCAGTGCCCATTAGTGCAGCCAACTCCAGTGCCCATCAATGCAGCCTGATCACTGGGGCAGGTTACATGGGGTGTATGGGGGGGAGATGGGGGGTCAGCTAGGGGTGTCAGGGTCTCTCACCTCAGCGATCTCAGCTCAGCAGGTCCATGCACGCCACGATTTCCTGGGGGGGGGTAATTCTCCTGATCCTGGGGTCAAGTTGCAGCTAGCGCCCAGCCCTGCAGCCCTGCGTTCCGACTCCCTGGCACGCTTCCAATAATCCGGTCCCAGGGAGTTGTAGTTTCCTCTGCGCCGCTGTGTTTTCCACCCACCAGAAGCTTGAGTGAGGACTACAACTCCCGGAATGCAACAGCTAGTGGTCGGCGGCCAAGGCCATGCCCCCGGCCCGACTTCCTAGACCAGAATAAAAAAGAAAATGGTAGCGGGCAGTGGCTGCCGGCCATTTTGAACATAAGTTAGGGCGGCCTGGGAGGCAATTGCCACCCTGCCTCCTGGCCCAGCCCTCCCCTGGGTCCTGTCATTCACGTGGATGTTCATTTGGAGTCCATGCCTCGACGGGTCAGGGGGACCTGCTCAATATTAGGTTGGTGGTCATATTTTATGGTGGGTGGTAGAGCTGCACAATTAACCACTTAACGACCGCCCACTGTAATTATACGTCAGCAGAATGGCACCGACAGGCAGAATCACGTAGATCTACGTGATCGCCTTTGTATGGTTGGGGGGTCCGATCGGACCCCCCTTCTGTACAGTAAGCGGTGGTTAAGTGTTCGGGAGCGATCCGGCATGAGGGGGCGGCCGTTCAATTCCGGCCACCCCTCTCGATTGCTCCCGGCGAATGAGAGAGCTTCCCCTGCCTGTGTAATGTAAACACAGGCAGAGGAAGTGATGTCATCTCTCCTCGTGGCGGTCTTTTCGATCCGGCGCGAGGAGAGAAGACATCACATAGTAAGTGCACCAACAGCCCACTGACACCAGTACACGTAGGCACACTTACACCCCCCAGTCACCCCCAGATCACGCCCCAGATCACCCCCAGTACCCCCAGTCACAGTGCACCGTTTGCAGTGATCATTTTTTTTACCGATCACTGCAATCAGTGTCATTTGTGACTGTAAAAAGTTGCAGGGCAGTTAGGATTAGGCCCCTTTAGGTCCAAGGTAGCCCCCTAACCCCTCCTAATAAAGGTTTAACCCCTTGATCGCCCCCCAGGTAACCCTTTCACCCCCTAACGCCAGCGTCACTAAGCGATCGTTTTTTCCAATCGCTTTTTTCTTGTCGCTGGTGCCCTAGATAGCCAGTTAATTATTTTTAGGTTCGCCGCAGGTTTTTATTAGCGTCATGCCGCGTACACACGACCGCTTTTCTCGACGAGAAAAACTGCATTTTTTTTTTCGCAGAGAAAAACGATCGTCTGTGGGCTTTATGTCGTTTTTCTTGTTGAGAACAACGGCAGAAAAAACAACGAGAAAAATTAGAACATGTTCTAAATTTTCTCATCGTTTTTTCCATCATTTTTTTCCGCGGCAGTTTTCCCATAGGGAGACACTGCCGCGGAGCCCACAGACGGTCGTTTTTCTCGTCAAGAGAAAAAATGATGGGAAAAACGACCGTGTGTAGGGAACCCTTGGAACCGAAGCGGTTCCCTCGTTTTTCCTGTCATTATTCACGGCGGATTTTTAACCGCCGTGAATAATGATCGTGTGTACGTGGCATTAGGGACCCCCATATATTATTTTAACCCCCTGATTGCCCCTAGAGTTAACCCTTTCACCAGTGATCACCGTATAAGCGTCACTGGTGACACTGGTAGCCCAGTTAGTTATTTAGTTATTTAGGTAACCCGTCAGGTTTTTATATAGCGTCGGGTACCCCCGTATTTAACCTAATAAAGGTTTTAACCCCCTGATTGCCCCTAGTTAACCCTTTCACCAGTGATCACCATATAAAGGTTACAGGTGACGCTGGTTGGTTAGTTTGCTTTTAATAGCATCAGGGCACCCGCCGTATATAACCCAATAAAGGTTTAACCCCCTGATCGCCCGGCGGCTGATATCAATTATGTTTTAGCGTCAGAGAGGGTCTGCGTCGCCCCAGGCAGCGTCAGGTTAGTGCCAGTAACGCTAACACCCACGCGCAAAGCATACACCTCCCTTAGTGGTATAGTATCTGATCAGATCTATACTAGCGTCCCCAGCGGTTTAGGGTTCCCAAAAATGCAGTGTTAGCGGGATCAGCCCAGATACCTGCTAGCACCTGCGTTTAGCCCCTCCGCCCAGCCCAGCCCAGCCTAGCCCACCCAAGTGCAGTATCGATCGATCACTATCACTTACCAAACACAACACACATAACTGTAGCGTTCGCAGAGACAGTCCTGATCCCCGCGATCGCTAACAGTTTTTTTGGTAGCGTTTGATACATTTGGCGACAGTCAGGTGCTTTTTTTACCTGTGAATCTTACTAGTGTACCCCTAAATTTAGAGCCCAAAATGGCAAGACGAAGGTACACTAGTAAAGAGGCCTACGAGATTCTGAGCATGACAGATAGTGAAGAGGAGGTCACGCATCTGTCAGATTCAGGCTCAGAATATCTTCCCGTAGAAGACAGTGACATCAGCGGCCCCACGTCAGATAGCTCTGACGACGAAGTTGAGGTCCCTGCTAAGGTCAGGCGTACCCGATCCCGATCTTCTGAGGTTGTTGAGGAGCAAGAACCGCAGGTCTCTCGTATCATGGAGCAGAGTAGTACTAGCGCCGCTATTCCTTCTGGTGAATTGGCAAGCACCAGCGGCCTAGTACAGCCTGGGCGTACATCCAGCACTGCAGTATCACGTGGTGACGTGGCGAGTCCCATAAGTGCAGTTCAAGCTGGCGAGGTGGCAAGCACAAGTAGTGTCCCGCTGCCACCAAGAAGACAAAGGCAGGCCCGTCGTGCCCATAGTGCCCTTCCTGCAGAATTCACCTATCCTGATTGGGTCCCCACCACTTCTGCAGAACCCGTACTTCCCCCATTCACTGACCAACCCGGTATTCAGGTGGAAACAGCTGATTTTATGCCAATTGATTTTTATTCGCTGTTTTTCACGGAAGATCTCTATAGATCTATTGTGGACCAGAGTAATTTGTATGCTGGTCAATTCATCGCCGCTAACCCCCAGTTGCCTAAAATTGCCAAAGATTGGAAACCAATTACGGTTTTCGACTTTAAGACCTTTCTGGGCCTTTCCCTCAACATGGGCACACATAAATTCCCGTCATTGCGTGCTTATTGGTCCACGCACCCAATTGACCACATGCCCGTGTTCTCTGCCTCCATGCCCAGGACACGATACGAGCAGATTTTGCGGTTCATGCACTTCAACGACAATGAACTTTGTCGTCCACGTGGGGACCCTGAATACGACCGGCTCTATAAAATTCGGCCCCTCATAAACCACTTCAACGAACGTTTTGCAGCCTTGTTTATTCCCGATCAAGTTGTCTGCGTTGATGAGTCCCTGATTAAATTTTCTGGTCGCTTGTCTTTCAAGCAGTACCTTCCCAGCAAGCGTGCCAGATACGGGGTCAAACTCTACAAGTTCTGTGACAGGGCAACAGGCTATGTATTGAGAAACTATAGAGTGGGTATTTCTGCGCTGCCAATCTGGAGGAGTGTGGAGGTGAATGAAACTATCGCAAGCACCTCGCAGGTTAATCCTAACCTGATAAGTAAAGGATCTAAATCGAGGGGGGGTGGTGCTGCGCTGTTTCTAATATGATAAATTATAGTGCACAATGACTAAGAAATTATCAATCAATAAACAGGTTAAAAAATAAACAATAAATACAACTGATCAATTATAGTGATGTATAAATACTAAAACTATGAGATCAGTAAAAATATAAATAAATAAAAACTGTAAAAACAATAAATATATAAGTAAACCTGTGAATAAATACCAAAGTGAATGTTACTGTGCAAATATGCTGTGAGAATGAATAAATGAAAGAAGTCGCCTGCAAATTGCAGTAAAATGATAATAAGTGCACCAATGTGACTGCTAAATAAACAAAGTGCAGTGCAGTGCTAAAGTGAAGCAGTAAGTTCAATGAGTAACGAAAAAAAACGAAAAAGTGAAAATTGTCCAATAAGCAAAGGAACACAAATTGAACTCCAAAAATCCAGAGAAGAAGAACAATGGTAAGTGGTGCCCGTGCAGATCAATTTCTTGTAAGTGACAATCCTGCAACTTCATATAGGTGAATGGTGCTGTGGTGACGGGGTGTCTGAATCTCCACTTCCGGTGTCACACTAAGAGTAATGGCGGACGGACGGAGAGGCAGACAGTCAGACGGAGGCACACGAGCTCGCCGTTCGTTTGGGATAAGTGCATGTTTTTATAATTTTTTTATGTGAGTTTATGTAAGCAACCTTGTTATATTTATGCAATATTAAAGTACACACCTTTTTAAAAAACGTACTTCAGGATCGAGACCCCATTTTTTTCCTTTTAACCCGGCCATCGTTGGGAGATGTAAGCAACCCTTTAAGATCCAGTATAAGTTATCCCATATGTGAGGAACAGCAGCATCCTGTTATAAAGGTTTCCCTATTGGACGTCAGGATCGTGTTAAAGGATTTTACTGACCCCCACTATACAAAAGCGGTTACCTCATTACCGCAAGGTAAGAGGCCACCCATTACTCTTAGTGTGACACCGGAAGTGGAGATTCAGACACCCCGTCACCACAGCACCATTCACCTATATGAAGTTGCAGGATTGTCACTTACAAGAAATTGATCTGCACGGGCACCACTTACCATTGTTCTTCTTCTCTGGATTTTTGGAGTTCAATTTGTGTTCCTTTGCTTATTGGACAATTTTCACTTTTTCGTTTTTTTTCGTTACTCATTGAACTTACTGATTCACTTTAGCACTGCACTGCACTTTGTTTATTTAGCAGTCACATTGGTGCACTTATTATCATTTTACTGCAATTTGCAGGCTATGTATTGAACTTTACGGTTTATGAGGGAAAAGATAGTCAGGTTGAGTCGGTCAACTGCCCGGATTACATAGGGAGCGCTGGCAAGATAGTGTGGAACTTGGTGTCACCCTTATTCGGAAAGGGGTACCACTTGTATGTGGACAATTATTACACGAGCGTGCCACTGTTTAGTCACTTGTTTGATCATCAGATTGGAGCATGTGGCACCGTGCGACCTAATCGCCGGGGCTTTCCCCAGCGGCTTGTAGATGCCCGTCTTAGGCTGGGGGAGAGAGCCTGCTTGAAGTGTAATAACTTGCTCGCTATGAAGTGGAGGGACAATAAGAATGTTTTCCTTCTTACCTCCCTTCATGCAGACACGACAGTCCAAATTCGTACGGCGACTGGTGTTGTGGAGAAACCCCTCTGTGTCCACGAATATAACCAAAATATGGGAGGGGTGGACCTCAACGACCAGTTGTTGGCGCCGTATCTAATTGACCGTAAGGCGAGACGCTGGTACAAAAAAGTGTCTCTATCCTTATTCCAATTGGCTTTGCTGAACGCTCATGTGCTATACAGAGCTTCAGGCGGGACGTTATCTCTTCTAAAATTCCAGACTGAGATAGTCACAGAACTCCTGTATCCAGGCGGTTCTGCACCTCACCATTCCCAACCAAATGCAGTAAGCCGGCTGCATGAGAGGCATTATCCGTATGCCCTCCCGAGTACCCCTACCCAACGAACCCCCCAAAAAATATGTCGTGTCTGTAGCAAGCGCGGATTTAGGCGTGACACCCGTGTTTTTTGTCCACTCTGTCCTGACAAACCTGGTCTTTGCCTTGGTGAATGTTTTGAACGCTACCACTCAAAAGTGAAGTTTTAGCGTAGGGTACAGCATTTCACAGACTAGGACACACTTACACAGGGTCTCCCAAGATGCCATTACATTTTGAGAGACCCGAACCATGAAGCCTCATACACACGACCGAGTTTCTCGTCCAAAACCGTCAAGAAAAGTGCCGCGTGAGCTATTTTGTCGAGAAAACCGTTTGTGTGTATGGTTTTACGATGAGAAAATTGCGTGAATCTCGACGAGAAAATAGAGAACCTGCTCTCTATTTTCTCGTCAGGATTCCAGATTTCCTCGTCGTGTTTCTCGTCGGCCTGTTTTGTGACGAGAAAATGGTTCGTGTGTATGCTTTTACGACTCTTCCAAAAGCGCGCATGCTCACAAGCAACTATGAGACGGGAGCGCATCTTCTGGTAAAACAAGCCTTTGTAATGGAGATAGCACATTCGTCACGCTCCAATTTTTTGCATCGTTTAAATTAGGGTTGTCCCGATACCACTTTTTTAAGACCGAGTACAAGTACCGATACTTTTTTTCAAGTACTCGCCGATACCGAATACCGATACTTTTTTTTAATCTCATGTGTCAGTATTTTTTTTTTTTTTTTTACTATTTATTTTATTTATTTATTTTTTACAATGCTTTATTTTTTTAAGGGGGGGGGGGGGTGGACAGTGTCAGTGTGTGTGTTTTTCTTTTCTTTTCTTTTTTTTACAATTCATTTTTATTTTATTGTTTTTTTTTTTTTATCAGCCCTGTTGTGGGGGGCTTTGGTGAGATATCAGGGGTCTTAACAGACCTCTGACATCTCCCCTTTGAGACAGAGAAAGGGACTAGGGACACATATTCCCCAGTCCCTCTCTCAGCAGCCTCAGCTGCGCTGAAAATGAATGGAGAGAAGACAGCGGCTCCTCTCCATTCATTAACTGAAACATTGTAAACACAGTTTACGATGTTTCAGTTATGTGAATGGACAGAGTCAGTGATGACTCTGTACATTCCGACAAGTAAGGAGCCGGATTTTACCGGCTCCTACCTCCGCTCTCCATCCTGAGATACCAAGGGGGTGGAGGAGGAGCACGGAGGGGGCGGCAGCACGGAGGGGGACGGCGGCATGGAGGTGAAGGGGGAACAGGTAGCATTTGAGCAGGAGACAGGCAAGGCAATTGGATCAGATTAATTTTACTTACCCGCCTGAAGACCCGCTCTGCTCTCCGCTCTGGTCTCTGCCACGCTCTCCGTCTTGGTCTCCGCCCCCTGCCCCGCTCTCCGCCCTGGTCTCCGCCCCCGCCACGCTCTCCGCCCTGCTCTCCGTCCCGCGCCGCACACTCTCCGCCCCCCGCCGCACACTCTTCACCCCGGTCTCCGCCCTGCTCTCCACCCCCCGCTCTGAGAAAAAAAAAAAAAAAAAAGTATCGGACTGGGCATCGGGAGCATTTGCGCGAGTACAAGTACTCGTGCAAATGCTTGGTATCGGTCCCGATACCAATACTAGTATCGGTATCGGGACAACCCTAGTTTAAATGTTGTGCATTGAAATCTTCGTTAGAATGTTACATTAATCCAAACGAATGAACTTCTTTTGCTGCTGATATTCACACAGAGTTATGACTATGTTTTTTTAACCTTTTTCTTGTTGCTCTTAAGAAGATTTATGTGTATTATATCGTGCAAGTTTTTAGGAATATTAAAAAATTAGATATTTTTCTAACTGATGTTAATTGTAATTTTGCAATGTTTTGGTAGTGATCTCCCATTGAATCTTTTAATATATATTATGTAAATTTTACACCCTTTTTTGGGAAATACGATTTAGTTATTTTTTGGGGGGGTTGTTATCTGTCCCTTTTTTGTCAGTCAAATGTATCTGCTTACTCCAAAGCTAGATTTTACATTTTTACAAATACACATAGTCAAGTATGAACTTAAAGAAAAATAACATTTATTCATGTTTGAACTAAAATAAAGAGAAGGCAGCGCTGGAGAAGCTGCTGCCATTTGTGCATCCCAGGGACCCCAGAGCACACAGCAACCCTGTGTGGACACTAAAATTGGGAGCTTGAGAAGGCCAACATTTCTGAACACAATCTGATGCTGGCCTCCCAGAGGTCAGGAACAGCAGCAGGTGATATATATGTCCCAAGTGTGTGGTACTACAACAGGCTGCCTTCTGTCCGACCACAATGAAGCAAGGCCATCACTTCCTCGTCTTCCTGGCAACCTTCCCTGCAACCTTCCCTGGAGCCTTCTCTGCAGCCTTCCTTCTTCGTGTGGCTGGAGGCTGGGCCACTGGAGGGGTACTCCTGTCAGGAGGAGGAGGAGGTGGAGGAGAAGGGGGTGGCGCAGAAGAACAAGGTGGAGGTGGAGGTGGAGGAGAAGGGGGTGGGGCGGAAGAACAAGGTGGAGGTGGAGGAGAAGGGGGTGGGGCAGAAGAAGAATGTGGAGGTGGAGGAGGAGGTTGAGGTTGGGACAGTTGTGCCACCTCACAAATGGCGGTATTGGGGGTAATTTTTTCCATCACCCCCTTGTTGAGCAAGGTGATGAGCAGGGGCTCGCATAGGAGGCGTTGCTCCATGCTCATCACCTTGAACTTTGCCTCCACTAGGCCGGCAATGGCCTCTTCAGGGGATGTGGGCTCTTTGAGGGTGGCATGGGCCTCTTTAATAAGGACCATTGCTGCCTCACTGGTGGTCCTGTCCCTCCTGCCTCTTTTGGGAAGCCGGATAGGAGGCACCTGGGATCTGGTGCTTCTCCTTTGCCCTGCCACCTCCTGGCTACCACTGGGCCCTGCCACCTCCTGGCTGCCACTGGGCCCTGCCACCTCCTGGCTGCCACTGGGCCCTGCCACCTCCTGGCTGCCACTGGGCCCTTCCTCCTCCTGCCTGACAGTTTCCAGACCCTCCTCCTGGCTGATTTCATCCTGTGTATGAAAAAGGGACATAGTTTAATATGTTGGTTTAATCTTTGCATCAAACTTTATAAACATGATTGAAGCAATTAGAATGTAAATCCAGAAATAATTTTTTCTAATTTACACCTACATCAGATTGACTATTTAGCAACCAATTAAGTGCAGACTAATGTCTAGAGATCTTGATTTCACTTGTGGAACCCAAAATATTGTATGTTTCTCATCTTGACATATTTGTCACACATTAATTTTATCCCAATACATTTTCATTTAATACTATACCTGGCTCCAGATGGCCAAATCAGGATCATCCAGGATGGCTGCCTCCTCTTGCTCCAGAGAAGGCTCAGGTTGGCTGCAGGGAAGTCTGGGGGAAAGAGTGGAGAGTGATGGCCTTGCCTCAATGTGGTCATCCAGGAAGGACATCCTGCTGTAGTACCACAAAATCGGGACATACACATCACCTGCTGCTGCTCCTGACCTCTGAGAAGCCAGGACCTTAGAGCGTTCAGTCCTGTAGGTGCCTCTCAAGCTCCCAATTTTAGTGTCCACTTGTTTTGCTGTGGCTGTGGGCACCTTGGTCTGCACAAATGGGAGCAGCTTCTCCAGCGCTGCTTTTCTCACCCCTCTTTTTTTATGGATGGGGTTTTTCGTCTCCCACAGAGCGGGCAGCTCACTTACCCGGTCAATAAATTCCGCCAGGAACTCTTTGTCGCTAATAAAGACATTCATATTGTATCTGCAAGTTTAAGAAATAATATATAACTAATGTGAGGCAAACAGTCTAACCTCCTTAACATCGTAGTCACCATATATATCCTACAACATTCTCAAAACAGTATAGGCCAACAATTTGTCCAAGTCACAAAATCACATACCTTCGTTCGCACGTCCGTCACTTGAACTCCTCTCTCCGCACACCGAACGTACTATAGTCACATGTGTGTTTGCTATATACACACCACGCATGCGTCAAAATACGAACACGTCGCTCCGCACACGTCGCCCGCCCATGACGTTCTAACTAACATCTTTTCCCCGCCCCTTCTCTTTCAGCGCGCAGACAGATATGGCGGAGTTACAGCAGGTGTCTGATAATTCCGCAACTAACGAGGAGGAGACAAGCCCGGAGACCGAGGAAACGCCACGATCAAGGAGGAGATTCAAGGCATCGAATATGTCTTTTGCCGAGATGGCGGAGATGGTGGACATCTTGCTCAAGTCGGATTATGACGCAAAGCATGGGCCGTATAGCAAACCAAATAGAAGGAAGGCCAAAATCCTCACTAAAGTCGTGAAGAGTCTGAAGACGAATTTCGGGGTGAAACGCTCAAATGAGCAACTCAGAAAGAGGTGGTCAGACCTGAAACTGAGGGAGCCAGACCAGTTAAGGAGCATTAAGAGAATGCTCGCAAAAAGTAAGTAAAATGTACACTTTTATGCTATTAATCCTTTTCTAAACTGACATGTTGCTGATTTATTTATTTTTTCTTATTGGACTCCCTTCCAAAATGTTATATTTTGAACTTGGTTGGGCACAGTAATCGTTCGTTACATTACAGACACTTCGTTCGGCCACTATCCGCTGTTTTGGCTTATTTTACAGCCAGAAAAGTAATTAGACATCTGCCATTTTTTGGGAAATTTGGGGCACAAAGTTTTAGGCTAGATGATGTGTTTGTAAAGAGAATGAAATGCAAACTTTTGTCAGTGTAAAGGAGAGGACACTCAGCAGCTGCTTCCACATCTGTACTTTGGAGCACTATAGTGTGGGCCACCAGACCCGGCCTTTTTGGGTGTCCCACACAGGTGCATCAGAGAATTTTTGTGTTGCCTACATGTCTAAAAAATGACAGACAAAGGTGAATACTAAACATAATATTGGTCAGAAATAATGCATTCATCTTTAACTTCCGCCCAAACACACACTTGTACCCCACTTCCAAGCAATTTAGCCTGTTTTTTTGTTTAACATAGAGAATTTCTGTGTGATAACTCTACCTTTTGTTTGATTCTCATAGGGGAGAGAAGACTGGGAGGAGGACACTCCAGGGAGCACAAGAACCCCACAGCTTCACAACAACCCCAAACTCCCAAAGACCCACAAACGAAGGATGTAGAGGAAGTTGAGGTGGAGGAAGGAGAAGTGCAGGAAGGAGAGGTGGATGACGTTGTGGAACTGGTCACCACAACAGGTCAGTATCTGTCACCACAGCTTCAGGTAAGAGAGGTAGGCCTGCAGAGTTATAATACCTTTTTATTTTGTTTTTAGGGGATGTGAATGTTGGGGTGAAGGATAGTACAGGTTTCTCTGCTGACAGTGCCCTCCGCCTCATCCAGCAAGTGATGGAATGTAGCACGGAACTGGACAAAATTAAAGAAAGAATTCATGTGATGGATCAAACATTTAAAGACATTCTCGATGTTTTGGGGAGAATTCAATAAGGCATCCCAACCCCCTTTTGTTCATGTTTATTATTCAACTTTTAAAAAACTTTTTGACAATCAAACCAGCCAAAAATTGAATCTGCACACAGTGTGTCAACATGTGCTATCTGCCATCAGGGGATATCCATGTACGTCTTTTGGGGGTGCAACCCCTTCCTCGTATCTAAAGTAGGTGAACTGAGGAAGGGGTTGCACCCCCAAAACACGTCCATTGATCACCCCTGATGGCAGATAGCACATGTTGACAATAGGGATCAGGAGTCTAAAATCCCTATAGGAAAATAATCCCAATTGTGTGCATATTCAATTTTTGGCTGGGCAAGGGGTGGCAGGACCCCATATTAGGACGGGCACATAGAGACATATAGTTTGTGTAAGTGAATGTCTCAGATTGCTCCGAGGTATCCAATTTTGTAATTTTTGGAATGCAACTGTTGTTTTTGTATTTTCCTAAGAAAACAATTGCCGGTTTGTGGCCAGGCAAACAAAAAATGTAAAAAAAAAAAAAAGTGTGTGAATTTGCACATAGTAAAAGATTTGAACACAAACAACGTGTAGCTTTTTCTAATATGCTCTAACCTTATTTGGTACATTTTTTAAGGTTACATAGTGAAATGGTTGGTATTTACTAAAGGAAAATACACTTGGCACTACAAATGCACTAAGACAAACTAGGAGACAGGAAACCAACAAAAGTTAGAAGTTTAAACAAGATTTTTATTTGGATCGTTAGACAGGAATCTTTAGACATAGCCTGGCATAGGAATTGCCCCCCTACCCGTGAAATAGTCCATGTATTTGTCCCGAACCTCACGGGCATTTTGGGGGGGCAAGCCAGCACGGGCAGATTCCAGGCCCGGCAGGGGATTATCAGGGGAAAGTCCAGCCTCAGGCAAAACTGAGGCCATATATGAATTAGATTTGCGGCAAAGAAAATTGTGTAGCACACAGCAGCATAACACTACATAGTTTATTTTGTAGTCCGCTAAGTGGATGGGAGTCATAAAAAGGCAGAACCGGCTGGCCATTATGCCAAAGGCATTTTCAACGACTCTTCGGCCCCTGGCCAGCCGGTAATTGAACACCCTCTTCTCTGGGGTCATGGTCCTCTGAGGAAATGGCCTCATAAGATGTGGTCCGAGCCCGAAGGCTTCATCAGCCAAAAAAACAAAGGGGAGTCGTTCAATATTCCCTGCATCCGGTGGCAATGCAAGGTCGTCACTCTGGAGACGGAGGGCAAACTCCGTCTGGATGAAGGATCCCCCATCGGACATCCGGCCATTCTTCCCTACATCAACATAGAGGAATTCATACCATGCTGACACCACCGCCATCAGCACAATGCTATGAAACCCCTTGTAATTGAAGTAGTAGTACCCAGAACGGGGTGGCGGCACGATGCGGACGTGCTTCCCGTCTATAGCACCACCGCAGTTGGGGAAGTCCCACCGCGTGGCCAACTCCGATGCCACAGTCTGCCATTCCTGTGGCGTGGAAGGAAGCTGTGGAGTCAAACAAGATGAAAAAATATTAGAATACACAAATCAAACATTACAAGTAGGGATGAGCTTTGAGTTCGAGTCGAACTCATGTTCGACTCGAACATTGCCTGTTCGCCCGTTCGCCGAACAGCGAACAAATTGGGGTGTTCGCGGCAAATTCGAAAAATCTATGGGAGAAATCTAAAGTGTTAATTATAAAGGCTAATATGCAAGTTATTGTCCTAAAAAGTGTTTGGGGACCCGGGTCCTGCCCCAGGGGACATGTATCAATGCAAAAAGAAGTTTTAAAAACGGCCGTTTTTTCGGGAGCAGTGATTTTAATAATGCTTAAAATGAAAAAATAAAAGTGAAATATTCCTTTAAATTTCGTACCTGGGGGGTGTGTATGATATGCATGTGAAGTGGCGCATGTTTCCCGTGCTTAGAACTGTCCCTGCAAAAAATGACATTTTTGAAAGAAAAAAAGTCTTTTAAAACTGACTCGCGGCTATTAATGAATTGTCGGCTCCCGGCAATACATACAAAAGTCATTGATAAAAAAAAAAAAAAAAGCGTGGGGGTTCCCCAGAATTCAATTACCAGGCCCTTCAGGTCTGGAATGGATATTAAGGGGAACCCCGCCGCAAATTTAAAAAAAAATTGACGTGGGGTTCCCCCAAATATCCATTCCAGGCCCTTCAGATCTGGCATGGATTTTAAGGGGAACTCCACCCCAAATTTAAAAAAAAAATGGCGTGGAGTCCCCCTAAAAATCCATACCAGACCCCTTATCCAAGCACGCAACCTGGCCGGCCGCAGGGGAAAAGGGGGGGACGAGAGAGCGGCCCCCCCTCCCTCCTGAACCGTACCAAGCCACATGCCCTCAACATGGGGAGGATGTCCCCATGTTGATGGGGACAAGGGCCTCATCTCCACAACCCTTGCCCGGTGGTTGTGGGGGTCTGCGGGCGGGGGGCTTATCGGAATCTGGAAGACCCCTTTAACAAAGGGGACCCCCAGATCCCGCCCCCCCTATGTGAATTGGTAAGGGGTACGTTTTACCCCTACCATTTCACGAAGAAAGCGTAAAAAAATGTTTAAAAAAACACACAAACACCTTGAAAAAGTCCTTTATTAAAAAAAAAAAAAAAAAAAAAACATTCCAGCGGTGAAATCCAGTGTCCCGCGGCGATCCCGATGTCCAGCGCTGTCCTTCATTGGTTGTGCCTGAGCGGACCTGATGGGGAACTCCCTCTCAGTATTTTAAATGTATAGACCCGCCCCTTCTAAAGTTCCCCATCAGGTCCGCTCCCTCGGTATGTCGGACCCGCCTACGTCATTGGCTTGAGCGGGGAACTTCCTTCACTGTGTAATTTAAATTTACATAGTGAAGGAAGTTCCCCGCTCAAGCCAATGACGTAGGCGGGTCTGACATACCGAGGGGGCGGACCTGATGGGGGACTGCTCTCACTTTGGTAATACATGTATAGACCCGCCCCTTCTCATGTTCCGCATCTGGTCCGCTGAGCGGACCTGATGGGGAACTTTAGAAGGGGCGGGTCTATACATTTAAAATACTGAGAGGGAGTTCCCCATCAGGTCCGCTCAGGCACAACCAATGAAGGACAGCGCTGGACATCGGGATTGCCGCGGGACACTGGATTTCACCGCTGGAATGTTTTTTTTTTTGTTTGTTTTTTAAATAAAGGACTTTTTCAAGGTGTTTGTGTGTTTTTTTAAACATTTTTTTACGCTTTCTTCGTGAAATGGAAGGGGTACAATGTACCCCTTACCAATTCACATAGGGGGGGGCCGGGATCTGGGGGTCCCCTTTGTTAAAGGGGTCTTCCAGATTCCGATAAGCCCCCCGCCCGCAGACCCCCACAACCACCGGGCAAGGGTTGTGGGGATGAGGCCCTTGTCCCCATCAACATGGGGACATCCTCCCCATGTTGAGGGCATGTGGCCTGGTACGCTCTCTCGTCCCCCCCTTTTCCCCTGCGGCCGGCCAGGTTGCGTGCTCGGATAAGGGGTCTGGTATGGATTTTTAGGGGGACTCCACGCCATTTTTTTTTTAAATTTGGGGTGGAGTTCCCCTTAAAATCCATGCCAGATCTGAAGGGCCTGGAATGGATATTTGGGGGAACCCCACGTCAATTTTTTTTAATTTGCGGCAGGGTTCCCCTTAATATCCATTCCAGACCTGAAGGGCCTGGTAATTGAATTCTGGGGAACACCCACGCTTTTTTTTTTTTTTTATCAATGACTTTTGTATGTATTGCCGGGAGCCGACAATTCATTAATAGCCGCGAGTGAGTTTTAAATGACTTTTTTTCTTTCAAAAATGACATTTTTTGCAGGGACAGTTCTAAGCACGGGAAACATGCGCCACTTCACATGCATATCATACACACCCCCCAGGTACGAAATTTAAAGGAATATTTCACTTTTATTTTTTCATTTTAAGCATTATTAAAATCACTGCTCCCAAAAAAACAGCCGTTTTTAAAACTTCTTTTTGCATTGATACATGTCCCCTGGGGCAGGACCCGGGTCCCCAAACACTTTTTAGGACAATAACTTGCATATTAGCCTTTATAATTAACACTTTAGATTTCGAACGTTCGAGTCCATTGTATTTAATAGGGTTCTAAAGTTTACACGAACATTTTGTCTGTTCGCAGGTTCTGGTGCGAACCGAACAGGGGGGTGTTCGGCTCATCCCTGATTACAAGTATATTCTTAGAAAATACATTAGAGGCCAACATCAAGCAAAGTCTACGTTTATTAAGGTGTTTTAAATAAGTATAATGGAAGGCTCATGTATCATATTCATCACCCCCTATGATGGTCCATTAATAAATTATAATGGGGAGGGGGGGGGGGGTAGATGTGTTTGGCCACAGGATAGCATTGCAGTGGCGGTGCGTCCAGAGTGGGCGCTGGAGCACTGCCCCCTCTCTCCTGTGCCCGTCACTCAGAACAATACATAGGTTCATGCCTTGCATTAACCTATGTATTGTCTATGCCGCCCACTATTCAGGTGGATGGCCCCCTGTTAAGCGACCGACATATGAAGAACTGCAGCATTTATGGGCTTAAAATTGCATATCAGAAACAGTAAGGAAAATTGTCTTGCACATTACAGCCTGAGGGATGTAATTGGCTGTAGAAAAGTTAAATAGGGGACGCAGGGGGGGGGGGGGGGCATTCCTTGGGTAAACACTGACAGGCTGCTCTGCCAATCATGTTCACCAAGTCTGTTTAATGGTAACATGATTGGCTGATGCAACATCAAGGGAAGGAGAAGACATCAAGGACAGAAGAAGGATGGCGCTGACCACAAGAAGGTAAGTGCAGGGCTGGGGGGGAACTGGCTGCATTGGAGGGGACAAAATGGCTGCATTAGAGGGAACAAAATGGCTGCATTGGAGGGAACAAATGGGGGCGTTTAATAGGCACCAGAGCAAAAAAGGAGGACGTTTATTTCCTAAATTGGGGTTTGAACCCCCAAACATTTGGAGCAACAGGCGCCCCTGCTGGAAAGGTTAGTAAAGGGAAAAATGCATGGAGGAGAAAAAAGGGGCAATCTAAAGCTTCCAGCATGCATGGGGACAAAGGGGACATTCTCAGCATATTACAATCATGGTAATTAGGGAAGGATGAAAGAAATACAATACATTAGCATACATGTAATACATAAAATGTGATGTTAATGGAGAAAACTTACCCTAATATAGTCCTCCTGCAGGACTTGTATAATGGCAGAACAGGTGTCTGGGATTATGAGGCCCAGAGCCTGGGGGGAGATGCCTGTCGTGAACTTCAAGTCCTGAAGACTTCTCCCTGTCGCCAGATAACGTAACGTGGCGATGAGCCTCTGCTCAGCACTGATGGCTTCCCGCATAACGGTGTCCTTCCTGGTAATATAGGGGGACACCAAAGCCAACAGTTCCTGAAAAACGGGGTCAGACATCCGCAGAAAATTCCTGTAGTCCTCAGGATTATTCTCGACTATCTCCCGCAGCAGAGGCATATGGCAGAATTGGTCCCGCTGGAGCAACCAATTCTTGGTCCATGAACTCCTCCTCACACCATTCATGGACTGGTCTTGGTCCAAAACAAGCAGACCAACACCAAGCGCACGCACAGCACGAACTCGACGACGAGAACGTCCAGGCGACATGGCTAGGAAACGGTCGTCTTATCAGAACGTACAGAACAGAACGCACTTTAGAACAGCAAGGCCTATGAATAACGAACTGAAAAACAGAAACGAACAGGCAAGAACGCACTGTAAAACAGATACGACCTGCCTAGACGCCCTGAAAGTCAAGATACGAACCCACAAGCACAAACTGAACCGCAGAAAACGATCTGAAAAGTACGAAGTACGAAGACTGAAATCGTCTCTTCCCAAACTTTTACTTCACACGCGGTAACACGAGATCAGCAAAAGCAGCCCAAGGGGTGGCGCCAAGAAAAAAGATCTTCCCCTTTATAGTGCCGTCGTACGTGCTGGACGTGACCGCGGAGAACAACGAGGAAATTGGGAAATGTCAGTGTGTACGCATGGAAAGCTTGACGAGAAAATCGACAAGGTTAACAAGAATCTCGTAGAAAAAAACAACGTGTTTTTTACGACGAGAAACTCGGTCGTGTGTACGAGGCTTTACAGTTGTTAAAGTTACAAAAAAAGTGTAAAAAAGAAAAAAAAAAACGTAAAAAACAAAACACAAAAAAAATAAAAAATAAAAAATTGTTGTCGTTTTATTGTTCTCTCTCTCTCTCTCTATTTTCTCCTCTATTGTTCTGCTCTTTTTTACTGTATTCTATTCTGAAATGTTTTATCATGCTTGCTTTTCAGGTATGTAATTTATTGTTTTCAGGTACGCCATTCAGTTGCAGCGCGGATCTATTTATCTTGACAGCAACAGCGTTTGCTCCCACGATACATAAAGCTGTGACTCCAACACTGTAGGAGGTGATTTCACCACCACAGTTAAAAAAAAGAGCATATATACTGAAGCATGGGGGCAGCAGGGGCGGAGGAGCGATTTTGCTCCTAATGCCGCGTATATACGGTCGAAATTCCGACGGAGGCTTGCCCGTGGAAAAGTCCGACCGTGTGTACGCGGCATAACCTTTTATGCCGCGTACATACGGTCGAAATTCCGACAGAGGCTTGCCCGTGGAAAAGTCAGACCGTGTGTACGCGGCATAACTTTTTTGCGGGAGGATGCCCCCATGCTTCGGCATATATATATTTTAGGCACAGGGTGCGTTAAAAAAATGTTTTATTTTTTACTAGGTTTTGTTTTGGTATTTGCTTTGCAGGTATGGTATGGTAAGGTCTTACTGTTGTACTGTAATGTTACTTTGTTTTAATGTTAACCATCATTTGCTTAGCAGGTACGCCATTCCGTTGCATCGCGGATTTATTTATCTTGACAGCAACAGCGTTTGCTCCCACGATACATAAAGCCGTGATTCCAACGCTGTAGGAGGTGATTTCACCACCACAGTTAAAAAAAGAGCATATATGCCGAAGCATGGGGGCAGCAGGGGCGGAGGAGCGATTTTGCTCCTAATGCCGCGTATATACGGTCGAAATTCCGACGGAGGCTTGCCCGTGGAAAAGTCCGACCGTGTGTACGCGGCATAACCTTTTATGTTGCGTACATACGGTCGAAATTCCGACGGAGGCTTGCCCGTGGAAAAGTCCGACCGTGTGTACGCGGCATAACTTTTTTGCGGGAGGATGCCCCCATGCTTCGGCATATATATATTTTAGGCACAGGTTGCGTTAAAAAAATGTTTTATTTTTTACTAGGTTTTGTTTTGGTATTTGCTTTGCAGGTATGGTATGGTAAGGTCTTACTGTTGTACTGTAATGTTACTTTGTTTTAATGTTAACCATCATTTGCTTAGCAGGTACGCCATTCAGTTGCATTGCGGATTTATTTATCTTGACAGCAACAGCGTTTGCTCCCACGATACATAAAGCCGTGATTCCAACGCTGTAGGAGGTGATTTCACCACCACAGTTAAAAAAAAGAGCATATATGCCGAAGCATGGGAGCAGCAGGGGCGGAGGAGCGATTTTGCTCCTGATGCCGCATATATACGGTCGAAATTCCGACGGAGGCTTGCCCGTGGAAAAGTCCGACCGTGTGTATGCGGCATAACCTTTTATGCCGCGTACATACGGTCGAAATTCCGACGAAGGCTTGCCCGTCGAAAAGTCCGACCGTGTGTACGCGGCATAAATTTTTGCGGGAGGATGCCCCCATGCTTCGGCATATATGCCCATCATTAGAAGTGGGTGGATGAAGGGAGGTATTCTAATGGTGGGCATGCATACCCACCGATCAATCTCTTTTTTTCATTCAGCCAACAGGCTGCATGAAAAAAAATATTACAATACATGTCCAACAAGGACCAGCAACGTACTGGTATGTTGCTGGATTTGAATGTTTATACCAGAATGATGCCTGCAGGTTTAGGTATCATCTTGGTATCATTCTTTTCAGCCAGCGGCCGGCTTTCATGTAAAAGCAATTCTAGCAGATAATTAGCCTCTAGACTGCTTTTACAAGCAGTGGGAGGGAATGTCCCCCCCCCCCCCGGATATAAACAGCGCCATTGGGAAATTGGGAAAGCATTGTATCACACCGATCTTGGTGTGGTCAGATGCTTTGAGGGCAGAGGAAAGATCTAGGGTCTAACCCCACAATTTTTTTCCAAAAAAGAGTACCTGTCACTACTTATTGCTATTATAGGGGATATTTACATTCCCTGAGATAACAATAAAAATGGTAAAAAAAAAAAAAATATGGAAGGAACAGTTTAAAAAAAAAAAAAAAAAAGCAAAATAAATAATAAAAAAAAAAAAAAAAAAAAAAGCACCGCTGTCCCCCCCTGCTCTTGCGCAAAGGCGAACGCAAGCATCGGTCTAGCGTCATATGTAAACAGCAATTGCATCATGCCTGTCAGGTATCACCGCGAAGGTCAGCTCGAGGGCAGTAATTTTAGCAGTAGACCTCCTCTGTAAATCTAACGTGGTAACCTGTAAAGGCTTTTAAATGCTTTTAAAAATGAATGTAGTTTGTCGCCGCTGCGCGTTTGTGCGCAATTTTAAAGCATGTCATGTTTGGTATCCATGTACTCGGCCTAAGATCATCTTTTTTATTTCATCAAACATTTGGGCAATATAGTGTTTTTTAGTGCATTAAAAATAAAAAAAAGTGTGTTTTTCCCCCAAAAAATGCGTTTGAAAAATCGCTGCGCAAATACTGTGTGGAAAAAAAAAATGCAACACCCACTATTTTAATCTGTAGGGCCTTTGCTTTAAAAAAATATATAATGTTTGGGGGTTCAACATAATTTTCTTGCAAAAAAATAAATGTTTTCATGTAAACAAAAAGTGTCAGAAAGGGCTTTGTCTTCAAGTGGTTAGAAGAGTGGATGATGTGTGACATAAGCTTCCTAATGTTGTGCATAAAATGCCAGGACAGTTCAAAACCCCCCCAAATGACCCCATTTTAGAAAGTAGACACCGCAAGCTATTTGCTGAGAGGCATGTTGAACCCATTGAATATTTTTTTTTTGTCCCAAGTGTTGAATAATGACAAAAAAAAAAAAAAAATGTACAAAAAGTTGTCACTAAATTATATATTGCTCAAACATGCCATGGTTATATGTGGAATTGCACCCCAAAATACATTCTGTTTCTTCTCCTGAGTACGGGGATACCACATGTGTGAGACTTTTTGGGAGCCTAGCCGCGTACAGGACCCCGAAAACCAAGCACCGCCTTCAGGATTTCTATGGGTGTAAATTTTTGATTTCACTCCTCACTGCCTATCACAGTTTCGGAGGCCATGGAATGCCCAGATGGCACAACCCCCCCCCCCCAAATTACCCAATTTTGGAACGTAGACACCCCAAGCTATTTGCTGAGAGGTATGTTGAGTATTTTGCAGATCTCGCTTTTTGTCACAAAGTTTTGGAAATTGAAAAAAGAAAAAAAAAAAATGTCTTTCTTCATTTTCAAAAACAAATGAGAGCTGTAAAATACTCACCATGCCTCTCAGCAAATAGCTTGGGGTGTCTACTTTCAAAAATTGGGTCATTTGTGGGGGTTTTGGGCTATCTTGGCATTTTATGGCCTTCAAATCTGTGATAGGTAGTGAGGAGTGAAATCAAAAATTTGTGCCCTTAGAAATCCTGAAGGCGGTGCTTGGTTTTCAGGGCCCCGTACGCGGCTAGGCTCTCAAAAAATGTGGTATCCCCATACTCAGGAGAAGCAGCAAAATGTATTTTGGGGTGCAATTCCACATATAACCATGGCATGTGTGAGCAATATATCATTTAGTGACAACTTTTTGTACATTTTTTTTTTCTTTTTGTCATTATTCAATCATTTGGGACAAAAAAAAAAAAAAATATTCAATGGGCTCAACATGCCTCTCAGCAAATAGCTTGGGGTGTCTACTTTCCAAAATGGGGTCATTTGGGGGGGTTTTGTGCCATCTTGGCATTTTATGGCCTTCAAAACTGTGATAGGTAGTGATAGGTAGTGAGGAGTGAAATCAAAAATGTATGCCCTTAGAAACCTTGAAGGCGGTGCTTGGTTTTTGGGGTCCCGTACGCGGCTAGGCTCCCAAAAAGTCCCACACATGTGGTAGCCCCGTACTCAGGAGAAGCAGCAGAATGTATTTTGGGGTGTAATTTCACATATGCCCATGGCATGTGTGAGCAATATATCATTTAGTGACAACTTTGTGCAAAAGAAAAAAAGTTTGTCATATTCCCGCAACTTGTGGCAAAATATAAAATATTCCATGGACTGAACATGCCTCTCAGTAAATAGCTTGGGGTGTCTACTTTCCAAAATGGGGTAATTTGGGGGGGGGTTTTGTGCTATTTTGGCATTTTATGGCCTTCAAAACTGTGATAGGTAGTGAGGAGTGAAATCAAAAATTTACGCCCTTAGAAATCCTGAAGGCTGTGCTTGGTTTTTGGGGCCCCGTACGCGGCTAGGCTCCCAAAAAGTCCCACACATGTGGTATCCCCGTACTCAGGAGAAGCAGCAGAATGTATTTTGGGGTGCAATTCCACATATAACCATGGCATGTTTGAGCAATATATCATTTAGTGACAACTTTTTGTACATTTTTTTTTTCTTTTTGTCATTATTCAATCATTTGGGACAAAAAAAAAATATTCAATGGGCTCAACATGCCTCTCAGCAAATAGCTTGGGGTGTCTACTTTCCAAAATGGGGTCATTTGGGGGGGGGGGTTTGTGCCATCTTGGCATTTTATGGCCTTCAAAACTGTGATAGGTAGTGATAGGTAGTGAGGAGTGAAATCAAAAATTTATGCCCTTAGAAACCTTGAAGGCGGTGCTTGGTTTTTGGGGTCCCGTACGCGGCTAGGCTCCCAAAAAGTCCCACACATGTGGTATCCCCGTACTCAGGAGAAGCAGCAGAATGTATTTTGGGGTGTAATTTCACATATGCCCATGGCATGTGTTTGCAATATATCATTTAGTGACAACTTTGTGCAAAAAAAAAAAAGGTTGTCATATTCCCGCAACTTGTGGCAAAATATAAAATATTCCATGGACTGAACATGCCTCTCAGTAAATAGCTTGGGGTGTCTACTTTCCAAAATGGGGTAATTTGGGGGGGTTTTGTGCTATTTTGGCATTTTATGGCCTTCAAAACTGTGATAGGTAGTGAGGAGTGAAATCAAAAATTTGCGCCCTTAGAAATCCTGAAGGCGGTGCTTGGTTTCCGGGGTCCCGTACGTGGCTAGGCTCCCAAAAAGTCCCACACATGTGGTATCCCCGTACTCAGGAGAAGCAGCAGAATGTATTTTGGGGTGCAATTCCACATATAACCATGGCATGTGTGAGCAATATATCATTTAGTGACAACTTTTTGTAATTTTTATTTTTTTTGTCATTATTCAATCACTTGGGACAAAAAAAAAAATATTCAATGGGCTCAACATGCCTCTCAGCAATTTCCTTGGGGTGTCTACTTTCCAAAATGGGGTCATTTGGGGGGGTTTTGTACTGCCCTGCCATTTTAGCACCTCAAGAAATGAGATAGGCAGTCATAAATTTAAAGCTGTGTAAATTCCAGAAAATGTACCCTAGTTTGTAAACGCTATAACTTTTGCGCAAACCAATAAATATACGCTTATTGACATTTTTTTTTACTAAAGACATGTGGCTGAATACATTTTGGCCTAAATGTATGACTAAAATTGAGTTTATTCGATTTTTCTTATAACAAAAACTAGAAAATATCATTTTTTTTCAAAATTTTCGGTCTTTTTCCGTTTATATCGCAAAAAATAAAAATCGCAGAGGCAATCAAATACCATTAAAAGAAAGCTCTATTTGTGGGAAGAAAAGGACGCAAATTTCGTTTGGGTACAACATTGCATGTCCGCACAATTTACAGTTAAAGCAGCGCAGTGCAAAATTCTGAAATCACCTCTGGTCCTCTAGCTACCAAATGGTCCGGGGCTTAAGTGGTTAATCGTTAAAAAATCGTGATCTCGATTCAACCCCCCTGACAATCTCCAATGCAGAGTTTGCCGATTCTTTCATATAACAAGTGGAGAGAATTTATCTGCTCACTCAGCTGTCAAAAGAAAATATCGGGCAGGGTGCCAAGTTTAGATCAAAGGGATAAACTTCTGTGTGTGTGTGTGTGTGTGTGTGTGTGTGTGTGTGTGTGTGTGTGTAAAGAAAAAGTCCGGGCAGTCTGCCAACTTTTTAACAACATGAAACATTGTAACTGACTTCCTTCTAAGAGCAAACTCTGTGTGTAAATGCAGGAAGTTTAACCACTAGTCTAAATCTTTTTCTGACATTTGTTTCTTAAGGCCCTTTCACACTGGGGCGGGCATGTGTGGTGGCGGTATAGCGGCGTGATTTTCAGCTCCGCTATACCGTCGTATTTACCACAATATTCGGCCGCTAGCGGTGCGGTTTTAACCCCCGCTAGCGGACGAAAAAGGGTTAATATCGCCCGCAAACCGCAGCTACAGCCGTGGTTTGCGGGCGGTATTACCGCGGTGTCCCATTGATTTTAATGGGAAGGAGCGGTAAAGGAGTGGTATACACACCGCTCCAAAGATGCGGCTTGCAGGAGATTTTTTTTTCTCCTGCCAGTGCCAGCGCATCGCCTCAGTGTGAAAGCCCTCAGGCTTTCACATTGAGAATGCTGGGGCAGGAGTATTTTAGGCGTTATTTATGCGCTATTTTTAGCGCTAAAACGCCTGAAATATGCCTCAGTGTGAAAGGGGCCTAAAGGGGGATTCCACCCGCAATTAAATTTTTTTTTTAAAGTCAGCAGCTACAAACACTGTAGCTGCTGACTTTTAATAAGGACACTTACCTGTTCTACTCGCCCGCGATGTCAGCCCCCCCGAGGCCGATCCCTCGATCCTGGCAGCTCCCGGCGCTGCCATCCTCAGTAAGGGAAACAGGCAGTGAAGCCGTGCCAGTTTCCTACTGCGCATGCGCGATCCGCTTTGTGAATGGCCTGGCTGCTCTCTGGGATACACACAGTTCCCAGAAGGCAGCGCGCCCCATTCACCAGAAGACACCGCGAGTAGGACGGAGGAAGAAGACCAGCCGCGGACGATGAAGAGGCAGATAAGGGACTTCCACATAGCAACCGCTATTTCTGGTAAGTAAAAATTTTATTTTTTTCAAAAAGAAAATTCTATTTTTTTTAGGATTTTTGGTCAAAAAAAATTATTCAGGGTGGAACTCCACTTTAAGTTAAAATCAATATTTTTTTCTAGAAAATTACTTGGAACCCCCAAACATTATATATAATTTAGCAGAGACCCTATGGAATAAAATGGCAATTGCTGCAATATTTTATGTCACACTGTATTTGCCCAGTGGTCTTTCCAATGCAATTTTTGGGGAAAAAATACACTTCAATGAATAATAAAAAAAAAAAAAACAGTAAAGTTAGCCCAATTTTTTTTGTTTTAATGTGAAAGATGATGTTACGCCGTGAGAATCGTGAGAGAATCGTGAGAGAATCTTCTAAGCAAAAAAATTGTGATTCTCATTTTAGCAAGAATCGTGCAGCTCTAGTGGGTGATCAGAATGTTATGACTGATTGGTGTACGTGCCACCTGTGCACCATGGATGCCAAAATATGCCTTGTTTTTATGTTGTATCAGTGAATGTGCCCGTGTGCATGAGGCCTTCCAGACGTGGATAATGTAGCAGGACTGTACACTGCATTTTATGCGCCATAGTCAGCGTACATTTAATAAAAAAAAAAAATAGCTGGTGAGTAACAGAGCTTTTTGGCAGAAAAGCCTTAGAAAAAATCTTCAACCCAAAAGAATTATGATTTGCGGGGCAAATTTTATATTTCGAACTTAGTTTTACTTTAATCATGAAGTCAGCGTCCTGTAACAAAGTTCAAGAAAACCATTGGAAGGCACAGAACGGGCTTGTCTGCTTAAAGCGGACCTTCAGTCATTTTTTCATCTTTCCATCTTCTTTCCTTGTTTTAACTTTAGATAGTAAAATATATATATTTTTTTGCCAGTAAATACCTTATACAGCCCACTTCCTCTTTCTGGTCATTAGCCTAGGCTTATGACATCATGCACTGCTCTCTCTCTCACTCTTGTAAGAGTTTGCCTGGAAGGGAGGGGGGATGAGTCATAAGAGGGCCAATGAGAGCTGCAGGGCTGGAGGTGTGCCTCTGTGTGTGTCTGTGTAAATCCAGGAAGTGAACAGGCAGCAGCTTCAGCTGCCCACAGTTAAAATGGCTGCAGCCAGACTCAGTGGGGGGACATTTCTGCAGCATGTTTGGCAAGTACAGAATCGCAGTCTATATATAATAATATGCAAAGTGGATGGAGGGAAGCTTCAGAATGGCAAAGATGTTTTTATTACAAATTATGTGAGCAGACTGCAGATCCTCTTTAAAGTGGAACTTCACTCTCTCAATCAACATTGACCACAGGCATACCCCACTTTTAAGTACACAATGGGACCAGAGCATGTATGTAAAATGAAAATGTACTTAACCACGTAAGCCCCAGACCATTTTGTAGCTAAAGGACCAGGTGTTTTCAGAATTTTGCACTGCGCTGCTTTAACTGTAAATTGTGCGGACATGCAATGTTGTACTGAAACGAAATTTGCGTCCTTTTCTTCCCACAAATAGAGCTTTCTTTTAATGGTATTTGATTGCCTCTGCGATTTTTATTTTTTGCGATATAAGCGGAAAAAGACCGAAAATTTTGAAAAAAAATTATATTTTCTACTTTTTGTTATAAGAAAAATTGAATAAACTCAATTTTAGTCATACGTTTAGGCCAAAATGTATTCAGCCACATGTCTTTAGTAAAAAAAATGTCAATAAGCGTATATTTATTGGTTTGCGCAAAAGTTATAGCGTTTACAAACTAGGGTACATTTTCTGGAATTTACACAGCTTTAAATTTATGACTGCCTATCTCATTTCTTGAGGTGCTAAAATGGCAGGGCAGTACAAAACCCCCCCAAATGACCCCATTTTGGAAAGTAGACACCCCAAGGAAATTGCTGAGAGGCATGTTGAGCCCATTGAATATTTTTTTTTCCTGACTGACTCCATGGCAGCCTACGTGTGGGTTAACCCCGCCTCCTCTCCAATGCTATAGGACCCCATACCCATAAAAGTAAGCTCACCTCTCAGCACTGTGTTCCTTTTTTGTCCTCCTCCAATGGACCTGAAGCACGCACGGCTGTGCAGATTTCCGGATGGATGGATGGATGGATGGATGATTGGCACACCTTTAGCGGTGCAGCTCGGAACCCAGCCATGGGCGGGTGGAGAGCTTACAGCAACCATGAAGGTTTGAATGGAAGTTGCTGCGGTGTGCCCTGAATTCCCCCGGCTGGCAGGTCTGCTACTTATTTTTTTCATGCTCCATGGCAGTCGCATCTTTTTTATATTTGTTGTCTGTTTGTTTGTTAAAACATGCCCCTGCTCTCCCCAATGGCGGCTGGAACGCTCTGCGTTCCAGCCCACATCGGTGACCCAATTCTCGGGCGCCGCCGCCATTCGCGCATGCGCAGTGCCCGCTCCCAGAGCGAGGCTTGGTTCGCGCATGCGCGGTCCAGCGGGTCGCTAGGCGGCCGCACAGGCGCAGATGAGAGATCCTCCCACACGCAGGTGAGCTGGATTGACAGCTGTGATGTCACGGGCGGGGAATTTAAAAGCTAGGCTCGCCTGTGTCATTTTGGGATCTCCCCTGACAGGCGAGCAGAGGCTACTTGGATCTCCCTGCTGAGGCTCTTGTCTCTCAATCAGGTCAGTGCACTATTTAAAAGACTTAAAGGCAGTGCGGATTTGTTTTTTGTCTGTTCCAATCATAGTCTTTGGTTATACATATAGGTGTATATGTACATAATGTGTCTTTTCAACATATATCGCTTATCATTATATAGTGCACTTTCCTTAAAGGGCAAGTTACCAATTTATTTTTTTGTATAAATACTGTAGGTTTTTTTGGTCGACCTGTCTCTATTGTGACTTCTTAGTCCAGGAGTTATGGACAATTCACCGCTTACATGTGGCCAGCCCTCATGCACAAGGTATGTGCAGGAGAGGGGAGGGCGTAGGGTTCAGTCGCAAGTATTGTTTCCTTTTTTAGCCCTTCCGCAGATCTTCATCTCGACTCAGACCTTGCCATGCCGCAGCATTCATCAAAATCAAAACACAGACGTGATTCCCCGTCTGCATCTCACCACCAGAGGAGAAGTTCCCATTCCTCCTCCAGACACCGCTCCCACCGCCAGGACAGTTATTCTGATCGGAGAGCCTGCTGGGGATGCGGCTCACGAGTCCCAGAGGACAAATCATTATGCAGCCATTGCTATGCCCATGCGGTTGGGGAAAAAGAGACAGAAGACCAACGGATCGAGTCTCTAGTAAAACAGGTGGTGCAACGTTCTCTTAAGGAGATGGATGCTTCCCACGCACAAAGCCAGTCCAGCACTATTCGATCTGGCTCCCCGGCTGACGTGGTCCGTGAAGTTCCAGGTCCTTCCCAGCCCTACGCATCCTCGCCTCTTCCTTCGGAAGGAGAATTAGAGAGTGATGAAGAGAGTGTGGAATTTGATTTCTCTCAAGTTACTCCGCTCATTAAAGCGGTCAAAGAGGCCCTTATGTGGGAAGACCCTTCTACTCCCCCAGCTAAACAGAAAAAGTTTTTCAAGCGCCTTGGGAAAGAGCGCCCAAGCTTTCCGCTTTTAGCCGAACTAAAGGGCATCTTTGATGAAGAGTGGAGCAAAGTGGACAGGAAGTCCTCAATGACAAATAAGGCCTCCAGAATGTATCCATTCAAGGCAGAAGAGGTGAAATACCTGGAGAATATTCCTCCTGTGGACGCAGCGGTAATGCGTCTGGCTAAACACGTCACGCTCCCTCTTGAAGACACAGTCTCCTTTAAGGACAGTCTTGACAGAAGAATGGATCAGGACCTTAAAAGAATTTACGGTCTTGCTGGGACAGCTTGTAAACCCGCTCTAGCCTTGGCAGCCGTATCTAAGGCTATGGAGGTATGGACTGAGAATGTAGATTCATTTCTCAAAGGTGTTTCAGAAGATCTGGCAAATAACTCAGCAGCAGCAGAGCTAAAACTAGCAGTGGCCTTCTTGGGTGAAGCATCAGTTGATCTGATCCGTCTACTGTCCAGGATTATGCTATCCTCAGTTACAGCTAAACGTGCCCTATGGCTACGCCCTTGGCAGGCTGACCCATCTTCTAAGCAAACATGGTGCAAGATTCCCTTCGAAGGATCATCCCTGTTTGGTAATAAACTAGATGACGCCATAGCAAAGGCCACAGGCGGAAAATCTGGCTTTCTTCCACAGGACAGGCGTCCACAGAATCGAAGAAGGCCCCAGAAGCACGCTCCTATAGACCTGGCCGGGACTTCAGAAGAAACTGGAGCAGAGGCCAAGCGTCCTTCCGCAAGCCAGCAAACAACCAAGCGTCCAGTGGTCGCGATCAGGCTAAATCCTTTTGAGATTTTGCCCGCCCAGGCGGGTCGGGTAGGGGCACGCCTGCTCCTCTTCCGGCACATGTGGGTGGCCTTAATCTCAGACTTCTGGGTCGTCAGGACAGTGTCGTCAGGTCACGCATGGTCCTTCTCCAGCATTCCTCCCCCCAGATTTATCTCAACCCTACTTCCAAGTATGGAAGAACAAAAACAGGCCTTACTGTCCTACGTAGACCTGCTGAAAACCCAGGGAGCAGTAGTACGTGTCCCAGAGGAAGAAAAATTTCAAGGAGTATACTCCCCCCTTTTCCTAGTCCAAAAGAAAAGCGGTGCCTGGCGCCCGGTAATAGATCTGACGTACCCGAACAGGTTCATAAGGCACGGAAAATTCTAAATGGAAACTCTGTCAACAATCCAGCAAGCCATTCAACCAGGTGACTGGATGATTTCGATAGACCTGAAAGATGCCTATTTCCATGTACCAGTGGCAAAGGACTTTTTAAAGTACCTCCGGTTCCATATCGGGCAAGAACATCTTCAATTCATCTGCCTACCATTCGGTTTGACAACTTCTCCTCGAGTTTTCACCAAGGTCCTCTTGGCCGTAGTGGCCCTCATCAGGCTAAAAGGTGTGCGTCTTTACCATTATTTAGACAATCTCCTAGTTCCGTCTCAAAACAGAGAACGGCTTATGGTGCACAGAGAACAAGTGATCTCAACCCTTTCCAGCTTTGGATGGCTTCTAAACTTGGAAAAAAGCCACCTGGATCCAGCCCAAAACTTAATTTACTTAGGGGCTCTGTTCAACACAGTGGAGAACACCATCTCCTTCCCGGCAGAGAAGATTCCGGTGATTCGGAAGAGGATTTCTCGTGCTCTGGATGCTCCTCATCTGAAAGCATCACAATGCCTAAGAATTATCGGCACAATGGTCTCCACGTCCCCCATGGTCAAATGGGCTCTATGGAGGTTACGCCCTTTTCAGTCAGGGTTCCTCCGGCAGTGGAAGTCAGGGGACAAGAGTCAACTCATCCACATATCCGCAAAAATGAGAAACAGCCTCTTCTGGTGGCTCCAACTCAAAAATTTGCAAAATTGTCACTCCATTGCCCCCATCTCCTGGGTTACAGTCACGACCGACGCCAGCGGCTCAGGCTGGGGGGCTCTCTGTGGTCAGAACCTAGCTCAGGGCAGATGGGATGCTCGTCTTCACAACCCAGGCTCAAACGTCCTGGAGCTCAGGACGGCCTGGTGCACCCTCCAATTTTTATCCCAGTTCCTGAAAGGAGAGTCGGTATTGTTAAGGATGGACAACACAACAGCAGTGTCGTATGTGAAGAGGCAAGGGGGGACTCGGAGTTCTACTCTCCTTCTAGAGGTCGAGCCTATAATAACATGGGCCCAGAAAAACCTGGCCAATATTTCGGCAGTTTTCATTCCGGGAGTCCAGAACTCCCAGGCAGACTTCCTCTCTCGAACTCGTCTAGACAACAACGAGTGGTCCCTCCATGTACAGTCCTTCAACTGGATTCTGTCTCTGGGAGTCAATCCCGAAGTGGATCTATTCGCTTCCCCCTACAATCACAAAACTGTGAAGTTCTATTCTCGGGGCCGTTGCAGCCAGGCAGTCGGAACGGATGCCCTGACGGACAGATGGAGGTTCAGGCGGGCATACGCTTTTCCCCCGATCCCGATAATCCTCAAGTTCCTGAGGAGACTTCAAGCGGAATCAGCCGAAATAACAGTAGTGGCTCCTTACTGGCCAAACAGGCCTTGGTTTCCCCTCCTTCAAAAATCCAGGAGTTCAGGATGTTCTTAGTTTTCTGCAAACAGGACTAGACTTACCCTTATCTGTTAGCTCTCTAAGAGTACAAGTTTCGGCCTTGTCGGCCTTCTCTGGAGTCCCATGGGCAGTCTATCCCTTAGTCAGACAATTCTTTCGGGGGGCATCAAGAATTAAGCCCCAAAGAAAACCAAGATTTGCCAAGTGGGATCTTCCACTCGTTCTAGATTCTCTGACTGGACTCAGTATGTCGGGGCCCTCCCCGTCCTCCATTAAGGACTTTTCAGCAAAAGTAGCCTTCTTAGTAGCCATCACCTCAGCTAAGAGGGTCTCTGAGATCGGGTCTCTAGGTCATGAAGAACTTTTTCTAACATTTTTTCCGGATCGAGTAGTCCTTATACCCATGTTGGGTTCAAATCCAAAGGTGTCTTCGGTATTTCACGAAAATCGAGAAATTGTTCTACCTACATTTAAGACTCCAGATTCCAGTGAAACTCATCCCCTGGATATGGGTGAAATCCTAAAGGAGTATCTACAAATTACTTCTTCCTTCAGATGATCTGATCATCTGTTTGTTCTACATTCTGGAAACAACAGAGAGAAGAAAGCATTAACCAGAACAATTGCATCATGGATCAAACAATCCAGCAAGCATACAGGGCTAAGGGCTTGGCTCCTCCACAGGCGGTGACGGCACACTCCACGAGAGGGATGGCAGCTTCCTGGGCGGCAGCCCAACATGTGGCTCCAGATGTCATTTGTAAAGCGGCCTCGTGGGCCTCTATCAATATATTTATTGCCCATTACTGCATTGAACCGGCATCATTGTCGTCTGTTAATTTTGGGTTAAGAATCCTGTCGGTTGACAGGACAAATTAAAGCTTTTTTGTTCAGCATACCCACCCGTGTGGTCTGGCTAGTTATTTCCCACACGTAGGCTGCCATGGAGTCAGTCAGGAAAATGGAAAATTTATTACCAAATACTTACAGTAATTTTCCTTTCCTGATGGACTCCATGGCAGACGGAGTTCCCACCCTGAAAGAAAATATTAATAAAAGAAAGTAAGTGTCCAAGAGTCGGCTAGTTATGGAACACAGTGCTGAGAGGTGAGCTTACTTTTATGGGTATGGGGTCCTATAGCATTGGAGAGGAGGCGGGGTTAACCCACACGTAGGCTGCCATGGAGTCCATCAGGAAAGGAAAATTACGGTAAGTATTTGGTAATAAATTTTCCGTTTTTTTGTCCCAAGTGATTGAATAATGACAAAAAAAATAAAAAATTACAAAAAGTTGTCACTAAATAATATATTGCTCACACATGCCATGGTTATATGTGGAATTGCACCCCAAAATACATTCTGCTGCTTCTCCTGAGTACGGGGATACCACATGTGTGGGACTTTTTAGGAGCCTAGCCACGTACGGGACCCCGGAAACCAAGCACCGCCTTCAGGATTTCTAAGGGCGCAAATTTTTGATTTCACTCCTCACTACCTATCACAGTTTCGAAGGCCATAAAATGCCAAAATAGCACAAAACCCCCCCAAATTACCCCATTTAGGAAAGTAGACACCCCAAGCTATTTACTGAGAGGCATGTTGAGTCCATGGAATATTTTATATTTTGCCACAAGTTGCGGGAATATGACAAACTTTTTTTTTTGCACAAATTTGTCACTAAATGATATATTGCTCACACATGCCATGGGTCATTTGGGGGGGTTTGTGCCATCTGGGCATTCCATGAAATCAAAAATTTACACCCATAGAAATCCTGAAGGCGGTGCTTGGTTTTCGGGGTCCTGTACACGGCTAGGCTCCCAAAATGTCTCACACATGTGGTATCCCCGTACTCAGGAGAAGCAACAGAATGTATTTTGGGGTGCAATTCCACATATAACGATGGCATGTTTGAACAATATATAATTTAGTGACAACTTTTTGTACATTTTTCTTTTTTTTTTCTTTTTGTCATTATAGCTTGAGGTGTCTACTTTCCAAAATTGGGTCATTTGGGGGGGTTTTGAACTGTCCTGGCATTTTATGCACAACATTAGGAAGCTTATGTCACACATCATCCACTCTTCTAACCACTTGAAGACAAAGCCCTTTCTGACACTTTTTGTTTACATGAAAACATTTTTTTTTTTTTTTTGCAAGAAAATTATGTTGAACCCCCAAACATTATATATTTTTTTAAACGCAAAGGCCCTACAGATTAAAATAGTGGGTGTTGCATTTTTTTTTCCACACAGTATTTGCGCAGCGATTTTCAAACGCATTTTTTGGGGGAAAAACACACTTTTTTTATTTTTAATGCACTAAAACACACTATATTGCCCAAATGTTTGATGTAATAAAAAAGATGATCTTAGGCCGAGTACATGGATACCAAACACGACATGCTTTAAAATTGCGCACAAACGCGCAGCGGCGACAAACTACATTAATTTTTAAAAGCTTTTAAAAGCCTTTACAGGTTACCACGTTAGATTTACAGAGGAGGTCTACTGCTAAAATTTCTGCCCTCGATCTGACCTTCGCGGTGATACCTCACATGCATGGTGCAATTGCTGTTTACATATGACGCTAGACAGACGCTTGCGTTCGCTTTTGCGCAAGAGCAGGGGGGGACAGCAGTGCTTTTTATTTTATTTTTATTTTTTTATTATTTATTTTGCTTTTTTATTTTATATTTAAAAAGTTTCTTCCATATTTTTATTTTTTTTACCATTTTTATTGTTATCTCAGGGAATGTAAATATCCCCTATGATAGCAATAGGTAGTGACAGCCTGACAGGTACTCTTTTTTTGAAAAAAATTGGGGGGTTAGACCCTAGATCTTTCCTCTGCCCTCAAAGCATCTGACCACACCAAGATCGGTGTGATAAAATGCTTTCCCAATTTCCCAATGGCGTTGTTTATATCCGGGGGGGGGGGGGACATTCCCTCCCACTGCTTGTAAAAGCAGTCTAGAGGCTAATTATCTGCTAGAATTGCTTTTACATGAAAGCCGGCCACTGGCTGAAAAGAATGATACCAAGATGATACCTAAACCTGCAGGCATCATTCTGGTATAAACATTCAAAGTCCAGCAACATACCAGTACGTTGCTGGTCCTTGTTGGACATGTATTGTAATCTTTTTTTTCATACAGCCTGTTGGCTGAACGAAAAAAAGAGATTGATCGGTGGGTATGCCCACCATTAGAATACCTCCCTTCATCCACCCACTTCTAATGATGGGCATATATGCCGAAGCATGGGGGCATCCTCCCGCAAAAAAGTTATGCCGCGTACACACGGTCGAACTTTTCCACGGGCAAGCCTTCGTCGGAATTTCGACCGTATGTACGCAGCATAAAAGGTTATGCCGCGTACACACGGTAGAAATTTTCCACGGGCAAGCCTCCGTCGGAATTTCGACCGTATATACGCGGCATTAGGAGCAAAATCGCTCCTCCGCCCCTGCTGCCCCCATGCTTCGGCATATATGCTCTTTTTTTAACTGTGGTGGTGAAATCACCTCCTACAGCGTTGGAGTCACGGCTTTATGTATCGTGAGAGCAAACGCTGTTGCTGTCAAGATAAATAGATCCGCGCTGCAACTGAATGGCGTACCTGCTAAGCAAATGATGGTTAACATTAAAACAAAGTAACATTACAGTACAACAGTAAGACCTTACCATACCTGCAAAGCAAATACCAAAACAAAACCTAGTAAAAAATAAAACATTTTTTTAACGCAACCTGTGCCTAAAATATATATATGCCGAAGCATGGGGGCATCCTCCCGCAAAAAAGTTATGCCGCGTACACACGGTCGGACTTTTCCACGGGCAAGCCTCCATCGGAATTTCGACCAAATGTACGCGGCATTAGGAGCAAAATCGCTCCTCCGCCCCTGCTGCCCCCATGCTTCGGCATATATGCTCTTTTTTTTTAACTGTGGTGGTGAAATCACCTCCTACAGCACTGGAGTCACGGCTTTATGTATCGTGGGAGCAAACGCTGTTGCTGTCAAGATAAATAATTCCGCGCTGCAGTTGAATGGCGTACCTGAAAACAAAAAATTACATACCTAAAAAGCAAGCATGATAAAACATTGCAGAATAGAATACAGTAAAAAAGAGCAGAACAATAGAGAGAAAATAGAGAGAGAGAGAGAGAGAGAGAGAGAGAACAATAAAACGACAACTATTTTTGGTTTTTTTATTTTATATTTTTTTGTGTTTTGTTTTTTCCTTTTTTTTTTTTCTTTTTTACACTTTTTTTTGTAACTTTAACAACTGTAATGGTTCGGGTCTCTCAAAATGTGATGGCATCTTGGGAGACCCTGTGTAAGTGTGTCCTAGTCTGTGAAATGCTGTACCCTACGCTAAAACTTCACTTTTGAGTGGAAGCGTTCAAAACATTTAACCAATGCAAAGACCAGGATTGTCAGGACAGAGTGGACAAAAATAACGGGTGTCACGCCTAAATCCGCGCTTGCTACAGACATGACATCTTTTTTGGGGGGTTCGTTGGGTGGGGTACTCTCGAGGACATATGGATAATGCCTCTCATGCAGCCGGCTTACTGCATTTGGTAGGGGATGGTGAGGTGCAGAACCGCCTGGATACAGGAGTTCTGTGACGATCTCATTCTGGAATTTTAGAAGAGATAACGTCCCGCCTGAAGCTTTGTATAGCACATGAGCGTTCAGCAAAGCCAATTGGAATAAGGATAGAGACACTTTTTTGTACCAGCGTCTTGCCTTACGGTCAATTAGATACGGCGCCAACAACTGGTCGTTGAGGTCCACCCCTCCCATATTTTGGTTATATTCGTGGACACAGAGGGGTTTCTCCACAACACCAGTCGCCGTACGAATTTGGACTGTCGTGTCTGCATGAAGGGAGGTAAGAAGGAAAACATTGTTATTGTCCCTCCACTTCATAGCGAGCAAGTTATTACACTACAAGCAGGCTCTCTCCCCCAGCCTAAGACGGGAATCTACAAGCCGCTGGGGAAAGCCCCGGCGATTAGGTCGCACGGTGCCACATGCTCCAATCTGATGATCAAACAAGTGACTAAACAGTGGCACGCTTGTGTAATAATTGTCCACATACAAGTGGTACCCCTTTCCGAATAAGGGTGACACCAATTTCCACACTATCTTGCCAGCGCTCCCTATGTAATCTGGGCAGTTGACCGGCTCAACCTGTCTATCTTTTCCCTCATAAACCGTAAAGCTCCATACATAGCCTGTTGCCCTGTCACAGAACTTATAGAGCTTGACCCCGTATCCACTAGCGTTGCTAGCCAGGTGCGGGGGGGGCGGGCCGCACCCGGGTGACACCCACCAGAGGGGTGACACCCGTGGGTAGCGCAGCGGCCACACTGACATCGCCCGCCCGCTGCCCTGTGCCTTAGGCTCACGCTGCGGCTGTGTCCCTCAGCGGAGCGGAAGGAAGCCGCCGCCCCCTCTGCCTCCTCTATGTTTACATCCACAGAGGAGGAGGAGGAGCCCGCGCTCAAGAGATACACCGCTGTGTGTATCTGCCGCTCTGTATTGAGGTCTGAAAGGTAAGGGGGGCATCTTTACTGATGGGGGGAGGGGGTGTCTGTACTGCTGGGGTCTGCACAAGAGGGAGTTTGCACCAGGGGGGGGGGCTGTAACTGAGGGGGGTGTCTGTACTGAGGGGGGTCTGGTACTGAGGGGGGTGTCTGTACTGAGGGGGGTGTCTGGTACTGAGGGGGGTGTCTGTACTGAGGGGGGTGTCTGTACTGAGGGGGGTCTGGTACTGAGGGGGGTGTCTGTACTGAGGGGGGTATCTGTACTGAGGGGGTGTCTGTACTGAGGGGGGTCTGGTACTGAGGGGGGTGTCTGTACTGAGGGGGGGTCTGGTACTGAGGGGGGTGTCTGTACTGAGGGGGGGTCTGGTACTGAGGGGGGGTCTGGTACTGAGGGGGGTGTCTGTACTAAGGGGGGTCTGGTACTGAGGGGGGGTCTGGTACTGAGGGGGGGTCTGTAACTGAGGGGGGATCTGTAACTGAGGGGGATCTGTAACTGAGGGGGTGTCTGTTACTGAGGGGGGTCTGTTACTGAGGGAGGTGTCTGTACTGAGGGGGGTGTCTGTACTGAGGGGGGATTGGTACTGAGGGGGGTGTCTGTACTGAGGGGGGGGTCTGGTACTGAGGGGGGTGTCTGTACTGAGGGGGGTGTCTGTACTGAGGGGGGTCTGGTACTGAGGGGGGGTCTGTAACTGAGGGGGGGTCTGTAACTAAGGGGGTGTCTGTTACTGAGGGGGGTCTGTTACTGAGGGGGGTGTCTGTACTGAGGGGGGTGTCTGTACGAGGGGGGTCTGTAACTGAGGGGGTGTCTGTAACTGAGGGGGTCTGCACTGAGGTGGGGGTGTCTGTACTGATGGAGCGGTCTGCACTGAGGTGGGGGTGTCTGTACTTATGGAGCAGTCTGCACTGAGGTGGGGGTGTCTGTACTGAGGGGGAGGTTCATACTGAGGGAGGCGGGTCTATATTGATGGCGGGGAGTCTGTACTTAGTGGAGCGGGTTTGTACTGAGGGAGAGGGATCTATACTGTGGGAGGGGGGTCTGTAGTTAGTGGAGGGGGGTCTGTACTGAGGGGGGACTATAGTTGTTGGGGGGTGACACCATTTTTTTTTGCACCGGGTGACACCAACCCTAGTGACGCCACTGCCTGTATCTGGCATGCTTGCTGGGAAGGTACTGCTTGAAAGCCAAGCGGCCAGAAAATTTAATCAGGGACTCATCAACGCAGACAACTTGATCGGGAATAAACAAGGCTGCAAAACGTTCGTTGAAGTGGTTTATGAGGGGCCGAATTTTGTAGAGCCGGTCGTATTCAGGGTCTCCACGTGGACGACAAAGTTCATTGTCGTTGAAGTGCATGAACCGCAAAATCTGCTCGTATCGTGTCCTGGGCATGGAGGCAGAGAACACGGGCATGTGGTCAATTGGGTGTGTGGACCAATAAGCACGCAATGACGGGAATTTATGTGTGCCCATGTTGAGGGAAAGGCCCAGAAAGGTTTTAAATTCGGAAACCGTAATTGGTTTCCAATTTTTGGCAATGGAAGGCAACTGGGGGTTAGCGGCATATAAATTACTCTGGTCCACAATAGATCTATAGAGATCTTCCGTGAAAAACAGCGAATAAAAATCAATTGGCTTAAAATCAGCTGTTTCCACCTGAATACCGGGTTGGGCAGTGAATGGGGGAAGTACGGGTTCTGCAGAAGTGGTGGGGACCCAATCAGGATAGGCGAATTCTGCAGGAAGAGCACTATGGGTACGACGGGCCTGCCTTTGTCTTCTTATTGGTGGCAGCGGGACACTACTTGTGCTTGCCACCTCGCCAGCTTGAACTGCACTTATGGGACTCGCCACATCACCAAGTGATACTGCAGTGCTGGATGTATGCCCAGGCTGTACTAGGCCGCTGGTGCTTGCCAATTCACCAGAAGGAATAGCGGCACTAGTACTACTCTGCTCCATGATACGAGAGACCTGCGGTTCTTGCTCCTCAACAACCTCAGAAGATCGGGATCGGGTACGCCTGACCTTAACAGGGACCTCACCTTCGTCGTCAGAGCTATCTGACGTGGAGCCGCTGACTTCACTGTCTTCTACGGGAAGATATTCTGAGCCTGAATCTGACAGATCCGTGACCTCCTCTTCATTATATGTCATGCTCAGAATCTCGTAGGCCTCTTTACTAGTGTACCTTCGATTTGCCATTTTGGGCTTTAAATTTAGGGGTACACTAGTAAGATTCACAGGTAAAAAAGCACCTGACTGTCAGCAAATGTATCAAACGCTTCAAAAAAATCTGTTAGCGATCGCAGGGATCAGGACTGTCTCTGCGAACGCTGCAGTTATGTGTTTTGTGTTTGGTAAGTGACAGTGATCGATCGATACTGCACTTGGGTGGGCTGGGCTGGGCTGGGCTGGGCGGAGGGGCTAAACGCAGGCGCTAGCAGGTATCTGGGCTGATCCCGCTAACACTGCGTTTTTGGGAACCCTAAACCGCTGGGGACGCTAGTATAGATCTGATCAGATCAGATATTGATCTGTTCAGATACTATACCACTAAGGGAGGTGTATGCTTTGCGCGTGGGTGTTAGCGTTACTGGCACTAACCTAACGCTGCCTGGGGCGACGCAGACCCTCTCTGGCGCTAAAACCTAATTGATATCACCCGCCGGGCAATCAGGGGGTTAAACCTTTATTGGGTTATATACGGCGGGTGCCCTGATGCTATAAAAAGCAAACCAACCAACCAGCGTCACCCGTAACCTTTATATGGTGATCACTGGTGAAAGGGTTAACTAGGGGCAATCAGGGGGTTAAAACCTTTATTAGGTTAAATATGGGGGTACCTGACGCTATATAAAAACCTGACGGGTAACCTAAATAACTAACTGGCTAACCAGTGTCACCAGTGACGCTTATACGGTGATCACTGGTGAAAGGGCTAACTCTAGGGGCAATCAGGGGGTTAAAATAATATATGGGGGTACCTGACGCTATAAAAACCTGCGGCGAACCTAAAAAAAAATAACTGGCTATCTAGGGCACCAGCGACACGAATACAGCGATCGGAAAAACGATCGCTTAGTGACGCTGGAGTTAGGGGGTGAAAGGGTTACCTGGGGGGCGATCAAGGGGTTAAACCTTTATTAGGGGGGGGTTAGGGGGCTACCCTGGACCTAAAGGGGCCTAAACCTAACTGCCCTGCAACTTTTTACTGTCACAGATGACACTAAATGCAGTGATCAGTAAAATAAATGATCACTGCAATCAGTGACACTGTGCCTGGGGGCTGGGGGGTGACCTGAGGGGTGATCTGGGGGTGACTGGGGGGTGAAATGTGTGCCTACGTGTCAGTGGGCTGTTGGTGCACTAACCTGCGTCTTCTCTCCTCGAAAAGACCGCCGCGAGGGGAGATGACATCACTTCCTCTGCCTGTGTTTACATTTACACAGCAGAGGAAGCTTTTCATTCGCCGGGAGCGATCGCGAGGGGGTGGCCGGAATCGAACGGCCGTCCCCTCATCACGGATCGCTCCCGAACAACTAACAACCGCTCACTGTATAGAAGGGGGGTCCCACTGGACCCCCCAACTATACAAAGGTAGTCACGTACCGGTACGTGACTTTGCCTGTCGGTGCCATTCTGCCGACGTATATATACAGTGAGCGGTCGTTAAGTGGTTAAAGTGAAACAATACCTTTTTTCACTTCTAGGGTGTATTGGGGGGTAAGGGGCTGTAGTGGGGGTGTCGGGAGCTGTAGTTGAGGTCTCAGGGGCTGTAGTGGGGGTGTCAGGGACACACTGGAACAGGGTGGGCTATGCTCTCGGAGCTTCAGCTCCTTTTACTGCGGCTGCAAAATGTCTGTACATTACTTGTGAGGCACTTTACATACACTCGCGGGTATGTCCTTACTCGCGAGTGTATGTAAAGTGAGTGTACTTAAAGCGGGGTATGCCTGTATTTTAATCCTAATGCTGCTGGCATTAGTAAATAGATAGGAAGATATATTATATTTACTTGTTTTAAACCTTTTTTTTTTTACATTTCTTTAGTTACTTCCTAGTTTCCATTCCTAGCTAAATTATGTCATTCATCCCAGGAGTCTGCAGGAGGAGAGGATGGGTTTTCTCAGTTAAGAACACCCTCCTGTCTGTATGCCTGAGCCAAGGGCTGATGAATTCCAGGAAGTAAATGCTATACGAATCATCTGCCCTTACTCAAGAAATGCATTTTTCGAAGTGATTTCTCAGCAAAAAAAAAAAAAAAGCACAGAGACATGGATGGATGGGGGAGTTTGCTTTGAATATTAAAAATGAAATGAACAGCGCTTTTAGTTTGTGGTGCTCAGATAGTGTAGTTCCACTTTAACTATAGCAATAGCGGACATCTTGTAGTGTCCCTTTATTGTAAAAGTGGTTGTTCTATTTCATGCTGTTAATTTACAGATAAAATGATTTTCTCGCTGAGGAAATTGTTACAGATGTTACTTGGCACTTAGTTATGTCTGTGGGATGCGTGTGGGATGCGTTACAGCAGAACGTTCTGTGTGTTGTCCAACACAAGACATGGCCTCAGGGCATCTATAGTTCCTTTTCCCTCCAAATGTGAACAGACTGCCTCACAGACGTCACCTGTCATTCAGTCATTTACATTGAGGTCAAAAGACCTCCTGCTATTGTTATTATAAGGAGCCTATTTCCCACCTGCTGTTACAGAGCCATGTGCTGTCAGAGTATTTGGAACATTGAGCCTCCATTACTGTATACAACATGTATTTCTACCCAGTCAATGTTATGATTACACCCCAGTTTGTCTTTCTTGCTCTACTTAGCCTAACTCCAGCCATTTTAATTTTAAGCTTTGAATATAGCATGGGAATAAAACAAATAAACTGGGACGCTCCTCTAATTATTAAAAAAAAATATATATATATGTGCATTAACATGAAATCAGCAGTGATTATAATTCAGTAGTACCAACAAATCAATATTGGAAACTATGATCAAAAAAGAAAACAAATATGTGATGCTTAAATAGTCATTTAGATTTGTAGCAGATTAGAAAATCCAAAGAATATATTCCTATGGTCATACCTCCCAACTTTCTGAGATGAAAAGAAGGGACACCAATTAGCAAAAGTACACTATATTGTCAAAAGTATTGGGACGCCTGCCTTTACACGCACATGAACTTTAAGACACTTCAGCCCAGGAAGGATTTACCCCCTTCCTGACCAAGCCATTTTTTGCGATACGGCACTGCGTCTCTTTAACTGACAATTGCGTAGTCGTGCGACTTTATACGCAAACAAAATGTATGTCTTTGTTTCCCCACAAATAGAGCTTTATCTGGGTGGTATTTGATCACCTCTGCGGTTTTTACTTTTTGCGCTATAAACAAAAGAAGAGTGACAATTTAGAAAAAAACACAATATTTTTTACTTTTTGCTATAATAAATATCCCAAATTAAAAAAAACGAATTTCTTCATCAGTTTAGGCCGATATATATTCTTCTACATATTTTTGGTAAAAAAAATCGCAATACGCGTGTATTAATTGGTTTGCGCAAAAGTTACAGCATCTATAAAATAGGGGATAGATTTATGGCATTTTTATTATTATTATTTTTTTTTTACTAGTGTAGTAATACCCTCTTCAGGGCCGCTGATTCGTTTTGGGTTTTGCACATTACCTCTTCAGCTGCGTTGTCCGGGTAGGAAAGTCTGTAGTAATGCAATGTCCACACAGATGTAAAACCTCAAACAGTTAGGCTTTATTTTTCTTATGCAGTATAACTGTGAGAAGTAGAAGGTACAGAAGAGTAGGGGAAGGTTCAGGCACTCGCCACCAAAGTTGACAAAGGTGGAAGTTCAAAGTCACTCACCACTCTCAATGTTAGAGTGGGTATTGGTCACCCGGATAGTCCCCTCTCACATGGCCTAGCAGCCGGGATGACACACGAATCAGCAAGAGGGCAGTCTCTGCCACAGACTGCCCAAGGTGAAGAAGGTCTCTGCCACAGACCTGTTTGAAGTTGAGCAATGGATAGTCCAGGAATCCTCTGCCACAGGATTTTAAAGTCCCAAACTTCCAGCCGTACAGTTTAAAGAGCCTTTAAGCCAATTTGGCGAACTGCAGGGCTTGTAGTGTAATGGATCCCTCCTTAATAAAGTTGCCAGGCCTCACCCGAGACAGCAGTGTTGTGCCGGTCTCCTCCAGGGCAGGTCCTCCCCTGGTCTCCTTCATTAAGATGCTTTCTCCCCATTTAGATGAGCAGCTTGGGATCCCTTCTCCGGATATAGGCTCCAGCCAGACTAGCTGGGCCTACTAAGTGGCGATGCAGCCTCTGGCCAACGTGGCCACAAGACCAGGACCACACACACACCTCGCGCCCGGAGGGCTGCGGGGCGTGAACAAACTCCAATCAATGGCGTCTGCCCCTTAAGTATCCCCTCCCAGCAGGCACAGCGGGTCAACCACTCCCAATATACCACCGCCGAGAGGGGCCACTCAATATACCATAATCTGCCTGTATTCCAACAAGTGCCTAAGGTGGTAACGCCACCTACAGGCAAAAAGGGAAATCACTACCAGGCAAACCATTACTGAGACAGAGGTGAATTTAGGTGTAATTACCAACCGTCTGAGCCCAACTACTGGCTCAGACATCCCACTAAATTTGAATAGCGTCCCAACCATTTGCATACCTCCCAACAGGCACGGATTCCGCGGGTTTCTCCCGCACAGGCCCCTCCTTCCCGCATTCCCGCGAGAGCTGTGTTTTTCCCGCACAGCCGTCACAGCAGGAAAAAAAATAAAAATTTGATGTCCCGCGACACCCCCCCCCCGCTCAGCACCCCCCCCCCCTCAACAACTTTCGATTGCAGGGGAGAGGGGAGATCATCAATGTCCCGCAGTGGGACTTTATCAAGTTGGGAGGTATGCATTTGGGAGGATGGGCGCTACACTAGTAATCTGCGATTGTTATCGGGACTGCGACATTGCGGCAGTCAGATCGGACACTTTTAACACATTTTTGGGACCATTGACATTTATACAGCGATTAGTGCTATAAAAATGCACTGATTACTGTATAAATGTCACTGACAGGGAAGGGGTTAACACCAGGGGGCGATCAAGGGGTTAAATGTGTTCCCTCAGTGTGTGTTCTAACTGTGGGGGGATGGGACTGACTTGGGGAGGAGACCGATCGTTGTTCCTATATACTAGGAACAACAGATATTTCTCTTCACCCCTGACAGAATGTGGATTTGTGTGTTTACATCGCGGCCGCCAGGCACGCGCATCGGCTCCTCAGGGAAGCGGCAGGCGCCGTACAGCTATGGCGATTTGCGCAGGAGTGCCATTCCGGCAGTCGGCAAGTGGTTAATGGCATCCCAGTTTTAGTCCATAGGGTTCAATAATAAGTTGGCTCACCCAGTGTAGCTATAACAGCTTTAACTCTTCTGGGAAGGCTGTCCACAAGGTTTAGGAGGGTGTCTATGGGAATGTTTGACCATTCTTCCAGAAGCGCATTTGTGAGGTCAGACACTGATGTTGGATGAGAAGGCCTGGCTCGCTGTCTCCGCTCTAATTCATGCCAAGGGTGTTCTATCGGGTTGAGGTCAGTCGAGTTCCCCTACCCCAAACTCGCTCATCCATGTCTTTTTGGACCTTGATTTGTGCACTGATCCAAATCATTTGGTGGAGGGGGGATTATGACAATATAGTGTATGTAGGCATAGGACACACCCCCTTCCACACCCCTCTCAAAGGAGAATTATAAAAAAAAGATTGGTTAAACCCACAAGTGCTTTTTTAGTACTATTATTTCTTTATATTGTCTCTTAAAATTTACAAATGCAGCCATTTTGAAATTGAATGAAAGATTTAGCACTGGGAAACACCTTTTGATAGATAAATAGTGCATTTTTTATACAACCATACAGAACAGACCAAAATGAGGTACAAATGAGGAGGAAAGAGGGACAGAGGGACTTTGTTTCAAATGAGGGACAGTCCCTCGAAATCAGGGACAGTTGGGAGCTAGGGATGAGCTCGGTGTTCGAGTCGAACATAGGTTCGACTCGAACATCGGCTGTTCGCAGCGTTCGGCGAACAACAAACGATTTGGGCCGTTCGCGCCAAATTCGAGTGACGCGAACGGCCCACAATACACTGCGCCATCGCAGTGTAATCCCGGCGCTGTGATTGGCCAAGCATGCACTGTGACCCTGCATGCTTGGCCAATCACAGCGCCGGCAGCGAGGAGAGCAATGATTGGCCACAGGCAGGATGCCTGTGGCCAATTATTGCTGAGGGGGTTTAGTACACGCCCCACACTATAAAAGGCCGCCAGCGCGGCGGCCTCGTGTAGTGTGTTCCGGCGCAGGGAAAGAGAAGGATAGGCAGGGACAGTGTCATATTTTTTCTTTGCTAAACCTTGTGTGTAGGGACAGAGAAGGACAGGTAGGGAGAGTGTCAGTGTCATATTCTTTGCTACACCTTGTTTGTAGGGACAGAGAAGGATAGGCAGGGAGAGTGTCAGTGTCATATTCTTTGCTAAACCTTGTGTGCTGAACCATATTGCTAAACCTTGTGTGTAGGGACAGACAAGGATAGGTAGGGAGAGTGTCAGTGTCATATTCTTTGCTAAACCTTGTTTGTAGGGACAGAGAAGGATAGGCAGGGAGAGTGTCAGTTTCATATTCTTTGCTAAACCTTGTGTGCTGAACCATATTGCTAAACATTGTGTGTAGGGACAGACAAGGATAGGCAGGGAGAGTGTCAGTGTCATATTCTTTGCTAAACCTTGTGTGCTGAACCATATTGCTAAACCTTGTGTGTAGGGACAGACAAGGATAGGCAGTCGAGAGTGTCAGTGTCATAATCTTTGCTAAACCTTGTGTGCTGAACCATATTGCTAAACCTTGTGTGTAGGGACAGACAAGGATAGGCAGTCGAGAGTGTCAGTGTCATAATCTTTGCTAAACCTAGTGCGCTGAACCATATTGCTAAACCTTGTGTGTAGGGATAGACAAGTATAGGCAGTCGAGAGTGTCAGTGTCATAATCTTTGCTAAACCTAGTGTGCTGAACCATATTGCTAAACCTTGTGTGTAGGGACAGACAAGGATAGGCAGTCGAGAGTGTCAGTGTCATAATCTTTGCTAAACCTAGTGCGCTGAACCATATTGCTAAACCTTGTGTGTAGGGACAGACAAGGATAGGCAGTCGAGAGTGTCAGTGTCATAATCTTTGCTAAACCTAGTGCGCTGAACCATATTGCTAAACCTTGTGTGTAGGGACAGACAAGTATAGGCAGTCGAGAGTGTCAGTGTCATAATCTTTGCTAAACCTAGTGTGCTGAACCATATTGCTAAACCTTGTGTGTAGGGACAGACAAGGATAGGCAGTCGAGAGTGTCAGTGTCATAATCTTTGCAAAACCTAGTGTGCTGAACCATATTGCTAAACCTTGTGTGTAGGGACAGACAAGGATAGGCAGGGAGAGTGTCAGTGTCATAATCTTTGCTAAACCTAGTGCGCTGAACCATATTGCTAAACCTTGTGTGTAGGGACAGACAAGGATAGGCAGTCGAGAGTGTCAGTGTCATAATCTTTGCTAAACCTAGTGCGCTGAACCATATTGCTAAACCTTGTGTGTAGGGACAGACAAGTATAGGCAGTCGAGAGTGTCAGTGTCATATTCTTTGCTAAACCTTGTGTGCTGAACCATATTGCTAAACCTTGTGTGTAGGGACAGACAAGGATAGGCAGTCGAGAGTGTCAGTGTCATAATCTTTGCTAAACCTAGTGCGCTGAACCATATTGCTAAACCTTGTGTGTAGGGACAGACAAGTATAGGCAGTCGAGAGTGTCAGTGTCATAATCTTTGCTAAACCTAGTGCGCTGAACCATATTGCTAAACCTTGTGTGTAGGGACAGACAAGGATAGGCAGTCGAGAGTGTCAGTGTCATAATCTTTGCTAAACCTAGTGCGCTGAACCATATTGCTAAACCTTGTGTGTAGGGACAGACAAGGATAGGCAGTCGAGAGTGTCAGTGTCATAATCTTTGCTAAACCTAGTGTGCTGAACCATATTGCTAAACCTTGTGTGTAGGGACAGACAAGGATAGGCAGTCGAGAGTGTCAGTGTCATAATCTTTGCAAAACCTAGTGTGCTGAACCATATTGCTAAACCTTGTGTGTAGGGACAGACAAGGATAGGCAGGGAGAGTGTCAGTGTCATAATCTTTGCTAAACCTAGCGCGCTGAACCATATTGCTAAACCTTGTGTGTATGGACAGACAAGGATAGGCAGTCGAGAGTGTCAGTGTCATAATCTTTGCTAAACCTAGTGTGCTGAACCATATTGCTAAACCTTGTGTGTAGGGACAGACAAGGATAGGCAGTCGAGAGTGTCAGTGTCATAATCTTTGCTAAACCTAGTGCGCTGAACCATATTGCTAAACCTTGTGTGTAGGGACAGACAAGGATAGGCAGGGAGAGTGTCAGTGTCATAATCTTTGCTAAACCTAGTGCGCTGAACCATATTGCTAAACCTTGTGTGCAGGGAGAGAGAAGGATAGGCAGGGGACAGTGTCAGTGTCATTGTTGCTAAGCCTCCTGCACAGTATACACCTGAAGCTAGCCCTTATTGCTGGTTTTCCCATCTCCCTGCAGGCCATTAGAATGTCTGGAAGGCAAACAAGGAGAGGCAGACAGTCAGGAGCCAATAAAAGAGGGCAAGCAGGCTCTGTGTCTGGGGGCAACAGTGCTGGTCGTGGACGCGGTGCATTGTCATCAGCACATGGCCATGGGACACGCTTGTCCTTCTTTTCGGCAGCTGGACATGTTGAGCCACATCATGCCGAAGACTTGGTAGAGTGGATGACCAAGCCCTCCTCATCCTCCTCATCCTCTCTCACCCAGGCTCAGGGTACTGGCAAAGCAGCTGCCAAAGCGTCCTCTTCCCTGGTATCAATGTCATCATCAGTCACTCCTTCCCTAGACCCACCATGTCCTCCTCCTGAGGAGTCCCCCGAACTGTTTGAGCCCAGCGTTTCGAAGGGTCTGATGATGATAGTGATACCCAGCTAGAGGAAGGCAGTAGCGTGAGAGCAGAGAGAGGGGATGCTCAAGAAGGACACCAATCTGGCAGTCATGTTCCAGCAGTTGCAGCATACTGCCAGATTGGCACCAGTGATGAGGGGGAGGGGATGATGAGGTCACTGACTCCACGTGGGTGCCTAATAGGAGAGAGGAGGAGGAGGAGGATGAGGAGGAGGCACATCTCCAACGAGGCAGGATGCCCTTGGGTGGCCAGCGTAAGGGCAGCACACCGACGGAATCACACCACAGAGCTCCGCCTGTGCAGGGCGCTGCCTCTGCCCGTTATTCAAAAAGTTCTTTGGTGTGGGCCTTTTTTGAGGCGAGTGCATCAGATCGCACAGCTGCTGTTTGCAACATATGTCTCAAGCGTATATCGCGTGGCCAAAACATCAGCCGCTTGGGCACCACATGCTTGACCAGACATATGTTGACCTGCCATGCAGCTCGTTGGCAAGCCTACCTTAAAGACCCACACCAAAGAACAAAGCGGACCTCTCCTTGCACCGCATCAGCTGGGATCTCCAACCCCACTATACCTTCAGTCCTCTCTGAAACCTGCACTGAGAGGAATGAAGGTGTAGAATTAGGTGTGTCACAGCCAAGTACTTGCGGGCACTCTGCTAGCAGTACACCGACGTCCGATTCTAGCAGGCAAAGTTCCCTGCCCCAGCTGCTGGACCGTCGAAAGAAGTTCACTCCCAGCCATCCACATGCCCAGCGGTTGAATGCTAGCTTGGCTAAATTGCTAGCGCTTCAACTGCTGCCTTTTCAGTTGGTAGACTCGGCCCCCTTCCGTGCAATTGAGCTACTGGCCTGTCCTGCATCCAGCGTTCTTTCAGAACGCACATTCAGTGCTGCTGGAGGATTTGTCACGGATCACAGGGTGCGCCTGTCCACCGACTCTGTTGATTGACTGACCTTCATAAAGATGAACCAGTCTTGGATCACCACCAGCTACCAAACACCTGAAGCTGATATAACAGACTAATTTATTTTCAAATGTCACATCCCTTCAAGACTGATGCTGATGCTGAGAGTTTGTCCTGTTATGTTGACTGACTATCCTCCTCCTCCTCAATGATCCGATTGACGATGATAGCTTGGAAGAACATTTTTGTTTCTGGGTGCCGCCACCAGTGGCTAAGGCCCAATTTTTCAGCCCCTGTTTAACAGGGGTGTGTTATTACAATTTTTTATGCAATGCTTTGCAGCAGGGCTCATTCCTGCACTCCAACTAGAGTATCTGGGAGTGGTTGCAGTGTCGTGGCACCAGCACCAGTGGCTAAGGCCCAATTTTTCAGCCCCTGTTTAACAGGGGCGTGTAATTACAATTTTTGATGCAATACTTTGCAACAGGGCTCATTGCTGTGCTTCAAGTACAGTATCTGTGAGGGGTTGCAGTGTTGTGGCACCAGTGCCTAAGGCTCAATTTTTCTGCCCCTGTTTAACAGGGGCATGTAATTACAATTCTTGATCTAATAATTCACAGCAGGGCCCATTCCTGTGCCCACCAAGACTAACTGTGAGGCCTTACAGTGTTGTGTCAACACCACCACCACCACCTAAGGCCCAATTTTTCAGCCCCTGTTCAACAGGGGCATGCAATTACAATTCTTGATCTAATAATTCACAGCAGGGCCCATTCATGCGCCCACCAAGAGTAACTGTGAGGGCTCACAGTGTTGTGGCAACACCAACATGTAAGGGGCAAATTTCAGCTGAGTATATATGGCAGGCCCCTACTTTCAAACATCCAACTTACAAACGACTCCTCCTTGCAAACGGAAGGATACAACAGGAAGTGAGAGGAAATCTACCCCTAGGAAGGCAAATTCTCTCCTGTAAGAGTTAATATGGGAAAAAAGTGTCTCCTCTCCACTGATTCTTTATCACCAATTCTTGTTTCAATAAAAACCCCAAATTTTCAAAAAACATTTGTCATTAGGACGGAAAGTGAGGTGAACTGTTCTGAACAGGTGCACACTGCACAGACAGCAAAACAAATGTTACAGGGGTGATAACCCTTCCCTATGTTTTCCAAAAAGCTTAAAAATAGATTTTTTGGCTGGAGCTACACTTAAACAATGTACCTGTTCAAAATTACAAACAGATTCTACATAAGAACAAACCTACAGTCCCTGTCTTGTATGCACCGCCTGTATACGGCTGTTCAGAGTATATAGGGCCTTTTTTATTTTGTGTGCGGGGTTCCCCTTAATATCCATACAAGACCCAAAGGGGCTGGTAATGGGCTGGGGTAAGGGGGGGGGGGGGTGTGATGGGGTAGCTATGTCATTTTTCTTAAAGATTTTCATCCATATTACCGGGACCAGACATTACATTAAAGCCGCAAGCAGTTTTAAATGGCTTTTTTTCCTTTAGAAATGTAATTTTGTGCAGGGACAGTTCTAAACACGGGAAACACGTGGCACTTCACAGGCATACTTTAGACACCCCCCAGGTACGATATTTAACCACTTGTCCCCCGCCCACTGTCAATTGACGGCGGGCGGAGGATACTCTCGTTCTGGGAGGACGTCATATGACGTCCTCCCTTTAAAACGAGCTAGGAGGCGCGCGCTTGAAGCCAGCGGCGCGCTGCGCGCGCCCGCCGCGTTCACGAGGCCCCGATTGCCGCCGGGCACCCGCGATTGCCCGGGAAACGAGCAGGAAAGTGGGTCTCTGTGTGTAAACACAGAGATCTACGTCCTGTGAGGGAGAGGAGGCTGATGGTGTGTCCCTTGTACATAGGGACAACCATCGGTCACCTCCCCCAGTCAGTCCCCTCCCCCCACAGTAAGAACACATTGAGGGAACATATTTAACCCCTTCCCGCCCCCTAGTGGTTAACCCCTTCCCTGCCAATCACATTTATACAGTAATCAATGCATTTTTATAGCAGGGATCGCTGTATAAACGTGAATGGTCCCAAAAATGTGTCAAAAGTGTCCGATGTGTCCGCCGCAATATCGCAGTCACAATAAAAAATCGCAGATCGCCGCCATTACTAATAAAAAAATAAAAAAATAAAAATGCTATAAATCTATCCCCTATTTTGTACACGCTATAACTTTTGCGCAAACCAATCAATACGCGCTTATTGCGATTTTTTTTTTTACCAAAAATATGTAGAAGAATACGTATCGGCCTAAACTGAGGAAAATTTTATTTAAAAAAAAAAAAAATGGGTATTTATTATAGCAAAAATTAAAAAATAGTGTTTTTTTTCCAAACTGGACGCTATTCTTTTGTTTATAGCGCAAAAAATAAAAACCGCAGAGGTGATCAAATACCACCAAAAGAAAGCTCTATTTGTGGGAAAAAAAGGACGCAAATTTCGTTTGGGAGCCACGTTGCACGACCGCGCAATTGTCATTCAAAGTGTGACAGCGCTGAAAGCTGAAAAATGGCTTGGGCAGGAAGGGGGTTTTCGTGCACAGTAGGGAGGTGGTTAAAGGAATATTTGACTTTTTTTTTTTCACTTTATGCATCATTAAAATGACTGCTCCAGAAAAACGCACGTTTTTAAAACTTCTTTTTGCATTGATACATGTCCCCTGGTGCAGAACCCGGGTTCCCAAACCCTTTTTAGGACAATAACATGCATAATAGTCGTTATAATTAGCACTTTAGATTTCGAACGTTCGCATCCATTGTATTTAATAGGGTTCTAAAGTTCGTGCAAACTTTCGGTCCGTTCGCGGGTTCTGGTGCGAACCGAACCCGGGGGTGTTCGGCTCATCACTATTGGGAGCTATGCTATGGTGAATATCCAGTGCTTGACAGTGTCATATACAGCAGTGGTTCTCAACCTCAGTCCTCAAGTACCCCCAAAGGGCCATGTTTTGGGAACTTTCCTTAGATAAAATAGCTCTTATCAATACTATGTCATTGATATTGATTAAAAGCAGCTGTGCAAAGTAAAGGAAAACCTGAAAACATGGCCCATTGGGGGTACTTGAGGACTGAGGTTGAGAACCACTGATATACAGGACATAAAAGCGGGGCTCAGATGGGAACCTCCACCACATTTATCGCACGCCTCTTACCGGACATATATGATCTCAAATTATAGAGCTCTCACTCGCTTGAGGTATATCCAGAAAATTCAGCAGCAAAAGGGAGACTCCAGTCATTCCACTCCCGATCAGCAAAGAGATCCCAAAGTGTCAGATAGGTTTCGACACTTCTGTATTTTTGTCTGTGGCACCATAGCATAGAATTCACTTCACTTACTGTCAAAACAAACATAAATCTTGGGAGTCCTAATGCAAGAATAAACTCTGTGATACTTATCTTACCTTGAATTTTGATGTTCCTTGTACATGCCAACATCTTTTCCCCAGCTTCTTTTGCGTGCCGGTGTTCTGACGAGAAAGGTTCCCCGTCGAATAATGCCCACCCTGTACTGCACAGGCGCAGCGCTTGCGCAGTACGGAGCACAATAGAGCTGTTGAAAGTCTCCGAACATGAACAGCTGTTGATCAGCAGTACACGGCGCCTGCGCAATGAAGACGACATTGTGCCACACGCTGCCGCACGCTCCCGATGCTCGTGCAACTCTGCAAGGGGCGGGCTTATTATTCATTGAACTCTGCAAGGGGCGGATGCATACAGAAGAGGCCGTATTGTATCATGATGGGCAGAGCTCATACGATGGCGGTGGATTTCTCAAAGGGGCGGATGTACTATTGAGAAGCCTGTGTAGTTTATTGAGAAATCCACCCCCAATTTATCAGCTCAGCCCATCATTATTAAATACGGGCTCTTCTGTAGGCATCTGCCCCTCACATGCTTTAATCAACATTATATCCGCCCCTTGCAGAGTTGCACGAGCATCGGGAGCGTGCAGGAGCGAGTGGCACAAGGTACTGTGCGCAGGCGCCGTGTACAGCTGTTCAGCTTTGCGCATCACTGTGTCCTCTGAACACAGCTGATCACAGATTAGGGTAAAAAGCCAATCAGCGGCTCTTTATCATGTGATCAGCAGTATCCAATCACAGCCGATCACAATGTAAAAACAACCCGGTTATTGACATTACTTTCCTTGTGCTGACAGCGTGAGGAGAGGAGAGACGATAACCGGCTTGTGTAAAAGGGACATCTACACTGATAACCAGGGCACCGATTGTCAGTGTCTTGATTATCAGTGCAGTCCCAACAGTGCTCACCAGTGCTGCCGTCAGTGCCCACCAGTGCTGCCAATCAGTGCCCACCAGTGCTGCCAATCAATGCTGCATATCAATGCCTCCTATCAATGTCATCTATCAGTGCTGTCAATCAGTGCCCATCAATGACACCTATCAGTGTAGCCTCATCAGTGCCTCCTCATCTGTGCCCACCAGTGCCACCTCATCAGTGCCCATCAGCACAGCTTATCAGTGCCACCTCATCAGTGCCCATCAGTGGAGCCTCATCAGCGAACATCAGTAAGGGAGAAAAATTACCTGTTTGCCAAATTTTATAACAAACTATGAAATAAATTAAAATTTTCGTTGTTTTTCATTTACCCAGTGTTGATTAAATACCACCAAAAGAAAGCTCTATTTGTGTGAAAAGAAATTATACAAATTTCATATGGGTACAGTGTTGTATGACTGCGCAATTGTCATTCAAAGTGCGACAGCGCTGAAAGCTGAAAATTGGCCTGGGCAGTAAGGGAGTATAAGTGCCCAGTAGGCAAGTGGTTAAAGTAGAACAAAATCCATTAATGTGGCTGTTTCCCAAAACAGTTCCATTCAAGGTAATCTACTTTAACTTCCCCTAATCCAAGGCTTAAAACTCAACCCAACCCCTAATATGATACCCTATTGGGAACGTATAGTCTTTTAATTATTTTCTTTAGTTATACAATATGTGCAAAATATTCCTTGTCGCTGGCATTGGCCTACCACCCACACCTTACTTCTGTACCATGACTGACTGTTAGCATTGCTTAGGGCTCGTTCACGTCACGGCAGTTGAGCTGTGTTGATCTGCATAGATCAACACAGGCTCGATGCAACGGCACATAGTAAACAATTGATTTCTATGTTACCTATTGCACCATAACACTACCTTGAAGTGGGTTGCAGTGTATTGTGTAAAAATCTCATACATGCCTCATTTTCACACATTGCAACTTACCGCTGTCACAGCACCGCAGCGCAACACTTTGTGCTGCATTGCATAGACTTGAATGAAGTTTAATTTTGTGACACTTCAATAAAATCATAGCCCCTCACGGCCTCTACACAATATAGTCCACCGCTAATGTGTTTTTGTGCGTGGGCTGGTGTGAAGGGGGAAAGCCAGAGCCAGTAATCAGAAAGCATTCTGCAAAAGCAAGTATAGCAATACCCCCGTAGCGGGCCGCTGGTTTAATTTTGGGCCTTTCACGTTACCTTACTGTTCCGTATGCTCGTCTCAGGGGTTCTCCTTGAAAAGTTGTCTAGAAGAAGTTTGCACCAACACAAAATCTCTTTCAAGGGTTTATTTGAATAAAAGTTTCCAACAGAGGGGATGAAGGGATGGGGAGGACTCAGGTACCTTAGTTGCGGATCACAGGAATTTTCCTAGGTCCAGAGGAACAACTGTCTCCACACTGGACTCAGCAAACACCCGATAGGCCCAATCTCACCGGCCTAGCAACCGATGCGTAGCTCGATCACATGTAGTCTCTGCCACAGACTTGGTGCAAATAGAACAGTCTCTGCCACAGACTTAAGCCTCGTACACACGGTCGGACTTCCATCTGACTTTTCCGTGGTTTTTTGTCCGAACGGAGTTGGTTGGGAACACCCATAGCATACACACGCTTGGACTTTTCTGCAAACTTTCTTAAAACTTCTTACAACATCGCGTGTTTTTTCTGCTCTTTTCTGCTCTTTACTGGTCAACTTCTGCTATTGTTGGTTGATTTTAACATTAGTTGTTATTATTAGTTGTTATGTCCATCGGACTAAAGTCTGATGGTTTTCTGTACACACGGTCGGACTTTGCTCCATCGGACTTTTGTTGGGCAAAAGTTTGTCCGTTTGCAGACCCAACTTTTGTCCGATGAAATCCAAAACCAAACAAAAAAAGTTTGTCCGATGGAGCGTACACACGGTCGGATTGTTGGTCCAACTTGCTCAAAACGAAGTTTGTTGGGCAAAAGTCCGACCGTGTGTACGGGGCTTTAGAGTAAATAGAACAGTCTCTGCCACAGACTCGGAGTAACCTTTACTTGGGTTACCTTCTGAATGAAGAACACAGCTCTCAGTGCCAGGATCTTCCAGCCGTTCCGGCAGCACTGTGAGGTAGATCACGATCCGGATGCATCCTCCAATTGAGTCCTCAATTGCTTGGTCCCTTCCAGCAGGTAAGGCGACACAGGATCATCTCTGGATCAGTAGGCCCCAGCAACTCCTGGGCCTACCTTTCAGTAACGGAGCCTCAGGCCAACGTGGCCCCGAGGCGGAAACTGCCAACTCCTCCCTGAGGCCATGAGGGCCCTCAGGTGGGGATCGAACACACGACCCCAAAGCAAATTCCCCAACTTATTGGCATCTGTCACTTAAATACCCCAGCATGCACAGCGGGTTCACCACGCCCCCTGGGCTGCTTGTTGGGAAAGAGGTACCCAATACGTCCAGCCTATAGCCTTTCCAATCCTGACCAGCGGTGGCAGCGACACCTACTGTCAGGAGGGAAATCACACAACCAGCTGAACTGAAACAAAGTACAATTTATAACACAATCCCTCTGAGCCAAACTATTTCTCAGACAACTATAATTTAACATATAGCCAGTGCCGGCCCAAGACATTGTGCTGCCTGGTACCAAGAATTAAATGCTGCCCCCCCCCCCAAAAAAAAATCACGCCCACCAAATACCCCACATTCATTATTTTATATCATGATAACTAAAGTGGACCTGTCATGGCTCTATACATGTAAAGGAGTATAAAAGGACCTGTGCGTGGCTGGTGGCCGCGATCGCTCCAGAGAGCCAGAACGGGGATCTGTTAATGTAAACAGACAGATCCCTATTCTGACAGGGGAGGAGAGACAGATCTGCTCTTCCTAGTGATTAGGAACAGAGATCTCTCTCCTCCTACAGTCAGTCCCATCCCCCCCAGTTAGAAACACCTCCCAGGGAACACATTTAACCCCTTTCCTGCCAGTGACATTTACACATTAATCAGTGCATTTTTATAGCACAGATCGCTGTATAAATGTCACTGGTCCCAAAAAAGTGTCAAAAGTGTCTAATCTGTCCACCGCAATGTCACAGTCTAGCTAAAAATCGCAGATCACCAGACCCCGCTACACTAGTAAAAAAAAAATAATAATAATAAAAATGCCATAAATCTATCCTCTATTTTGTAGACGGTATAACTTTTGCGCGAACTAATCAATATACACATTGCATTTTTTTTACCAAACATATGTAGAAGAATACATATCGACCTAAACTGATCAAGAAATGTTTATTTTTATTTTATTATGCTCCACTAGACCCTAGTCTCTTTATTGGCTACAGCCCTTAACCCTTCATGGATTTGCTTTTGGAATTAACTCTTCACGGACTATGTTGTGTTCTTTTTGGACTCTGCATTAGTTTTCTTTTTAATTAATTTTTCATATATAAATTTTTCACATTTCAAGGTTTAACATTTATTTCACACATGGTTTTAACCACATAGCGCTGCACATTTTTTGAACACATGTGACCTATCTGACCCCTACACTGACCCCCTGACACACCTACGTGACACATGCACTGATCCACCTGACTCCTACTTCCTGCACTACTCACATTACACTGACCCACCTGACCTACATGACCATTACCCTGACCCCTACCCTGACCCCTACCCTGACCCCTACCCTACTCACATTACACTGACCCACCTGACTCCTACTTCCTGCACTACTCACATTACACTGACCCACATGACCATTACCCTGACCCCTACACTGACCCCTACCCTGACCCCTACCCTGACCCCTACTTCCTGCACTACTCACATTACACTGACCCACCTGACCTACATGACCATTACTCTGACCCCTACACTGACCCCTACACTGACCCCTACCCTGACCCCTACCCTGACCCCTACCCTACTCACATTACACTGACCCACCTGACTCCTACTTCCTGCACTACTCACATTACACTGACCCACATGACCATTACCCTGACCCCTACACTGACCCCTACCCTGACCCCTACACTGACCCCTACACTGACCCCTACTTCCTGAACTACTCACATTACACTGACCCACCTGACTCCTACTTCCTGCACTACTCACATTACACTGACCCACATGACCATTACCCTGACCCCTACACTGACCCCTACCCTGACCCCTACACTGACCCCTACTTCCTGAACTACTCACATTACACTGACCCACCTGACCTACATGACCATTACACTGACCCCTACACTGACCTACCTGACACCTACACTGACCTACCTGACACCTACCTCACTCCTACATCCTGCACTACTCACATTACACTGACCTGACAGCAACACTGACTATTACACTGACTGACACATACACTGACCCACCGACCTTACACCTACACTGACCTACTACACAGACCCACCTGACTCCTACAGTAGGAGTCCTACTTCCTGCAGTACTCACACCCGACCCCCTCCCCACAGCTCGGTGCGAATCCATCCTTTGAGTCCTCCTTACCTTTGTCTGCTCTTCACCAGGACTCTCCTCCGGACCTCAGCACTGGATGTGCAGAACTGCTTTGGCGTCCCAACTTCCCCCCAGCGCCATCCACCCGCAGCCCGCTCCATGGTGTCAGACGCTGCACGCCTGCACCTCCATGATCCCATCTCCACCGCGCCGTAACAAAGCAGAGGGACAGGCGGAGGCGAAGACAGCTCACACTTCCAGTGCTTGTCTCCCGCCACCATGTTCGTGTTTCCCGGCGCACTGTGATTGGGCGTATGGCGGTCATGTGCGGAGGCGGGACTTCTAGAGCGATCGCTGACAGGCCAGCCCCACGCCGCACATGACCCCCATTCGTCCAATCACAGGGCGCCGGACACTAAACATGGCGGCTGGAAAATCGGGGACACAGGAAAGGAAAATCAGTAGGAGACACGGAATGTCGCTGGCTGACGGGCGGCAATTTGCCGCCCCCCTTAAAGTGCCGCCTGGGACCGGGGTACCATCGGGTCCCATGGTAGGGCCGGCCCTGCATATAGCGCACACTCATTGGGAGCAGGGCGCTACACAAGAAGCAGCACAAATACATTAAATTGCAACAGTAAAGATAACCCACATCAATGGACCATCCAAACTCTGATGAAGAAATTCTAAAATGTTGTCTGTAATCGACTTGCACACAAGTATAAACCAAGGATGTACTCTATATCTGATGATACCTTAGGTAGATTTATACTGTTAGTAGCACTTATATGGCAATGTACAGCCGACAGTCCATCCCACACATTTCCTCTGTGGTTGTCCCTTTTGGAATGCATATTATGCCGTCACCTCAAGGTGTAAAGAACAGCTCTTCTTTCTTTTTAATGTAGGCCTTAAAGACAAAGTTCACCCCCCTCCTTTTACTCTTTCGTCCATGGACCGACACAGCTTCTCTATTGACAAAGTGGGTATTATCCGTTAATTAGGAGTGACTAGGCAGAAAAACTTGTAAAAAGTGTTGCATCACACCTTCTACAGTACCGCCCAGGGGGCGGACCCTCTGGGTATACCCTCTCAGTCTGCACATCGCAGATCAGTTTTTTTTCTGTCTAGCAAGGAGTAGGACATGGCTCCCTTCGGGCTCATTGGTCCGGGGAAAAAAGATATATATATTTTTATTTTTTTGCTACATTTGTTGTTTCCTGCGATCTTCGATCAACTGCCGACTGGGTGACAGGCTGGATCCTCGATCCTTGTAGTCTCCCCAGTTTCGGCCATCGAGCGTGTGCCGACCCTAGCTACGCGCTGGGTTTTCCACGACATGCCCGTCGCTCCACGGGTGGCCGGTGAGCCTACGCTCCAGGGCCTGCATCGGACCGCTCAGCTTCGGCTGACCTTACGGCCGAGTCGCAGCAGCCTGGCCGGTGAGCTTACGCTCCAAGGCTTGCATCGGACCGCTCAGCTTCGGCTGACCTTACGGCCGAGTCGCAGCAGCCTGTCCGGTGAGCGTCATGCTCCAGGGCATACATATGATCGTCCCTTCTGGGTCCAATCACAGCATGCCTGGCCAACAGTCACCTTCCGTGCGCGGACGATGATCTGTTTGGAATGTCTTCCAGCAGAATACATGCAGGATAGGTAAGTAAAACTCCCCTGCCTCGGCTGGGTGATTTAGCTGGACATTCCTGGAGAGATCAAGTAAGTGGTTGTGGCCCCTTTCTTCCCTCTCTCCCTGCCTTTCCCTCCTCCCTGGGCTTCTAGCTAAAGGTTGCTGGGTGCTGGGGGTCACCTAGGGGGTCCCACTGGAGCGGGGCTGGCTGTAACTAACATTTAAAAGAAATGTCATTTTTGCTTACCTGTGTTTCTGTGTCTCCATGCTGTCGGCGGCCATTTTGAGGTGGTCCATGCCAAGTTTGGCCTCTTGTAACTGCCTGGCGGCCATCTTCCTGTAGTTCGGCCACACCCACTGGCCCCTATCAGGTGATCGGCGGCCATGTTTGTCCACCCTGTATGCAGATATTGCCGTTCGGCGGCCATCTTTTTTGTGGGCTATGGCTGCCTGACCTCTATCTTCTGTCGGCGGCCATTTTCTTAGAGCCCACATTATCTTCCATACAGACGGTTTTGGCAACCATTTTGCGAGAGCCTCCGGCCTCTAGGGTGCATTACACTGGCGCGAAAATTCACACAGGAAGTGCTGATAAAAGAAGCAGACTGACACAGCAGCAAGGGGACAGCATCATAGGCGCAGCATAGCAGTACCTATCCAGGGTGGTGAGTCCTCTGGGTGACCCAGCATCTCTGCAGCGCAGGAGGGTGGCCTATTGATATCTTGCCTGGAGCCCTGTGAGTGTCAGCGTGTGGTCAGCATGGCATCTGAGCCAGATGTCTTCTCCCCTGAAACACCAGATTTAGCAGCTGGTGTCCCTGAGGTGTCTATGGACGCTATGTCGGCAATCCTAGAGGCGTTTGCTGCCAGGGTGGAAGCAGCACACGGGAATACAGGGGGTAGTAAACGCCCCATCCCCTGCAAGCTTCTGGGGATAATTCTGGTGCAGAACCAGGTCCAGCTATGGCTCGGGGCCCAGATTCTGACGCACCAGAGACTGCAGACCGTGACCGGACAGTGAGAATGACTCAAAGTCCAGGTCAGTACGCGAGACGGCTTTGGTATCTGACCTTATTACTGCAGTGCGGGATATGCTAAAATTGGAAAATACTGCAGAAGCAGCAGAGACTCCGGTCCACTTGGGTTTCATAGACCTGCCCGCACTGCTAAGGTGTTCCCTTGTGTGTCTTTTGATAAACTCTTATACAAGGAATGGGAGAACCCACTGAGGGTCTTTACAGCCCCAAAGAGGTTTGCGGTACGGTACCCCTTTTGAGGAGAGTTTTCTGAAGAAATGGACCTCTCCCCCCTATAGTGGACCCTCCGGTGTCCAGACTTAATAGAGCCACCACAATTCCTGTAGAAGGGGCTCCTGTTTTCTAGGACCCTGTGGATAAGAAGGCTGAAGCACTCGCTTGCTACCTATACTCAGTGGTAGGCTCGGCAGTACGCCCGGCATTGGCGGGGGCCCTAGTGTCTCACACACTTACTGAATGGGCAAGATTGCTACTCCAGGGGTTAAGGAGCGAGATGCTCCTCCTGATGAGATAACATTGGCCGACCTGTTGGTCCAGGGCCTTAGGTTTGTCTGCGAGTCAGACATGAATACTATTCCCCTGCTGTCTAAAACTTCGGTTTATGCAGTAGCAATACGCCACCTGATCTGGCTAAAAGGCTGGTCTGCGGACCAGACTTCCAAGAAAGCCCTGTTGGATCTGCCTTTTAAGGGCGACAGACTTTTTGGGGCTTCTCTGGATGACATCATCAAGGATGCCACAGGAAGTAAAAGCACTTTGCTTCCCCAAATTAGCAAGGGTAAGGGGCCACGCCAAGGGCAAGGGCCCTCCTTTACTGCACACAAGTGGTTTTTTCGTCCCCCTAGGGCGACAGGGAAAAGACCCCAGGCCGATAAAGCGCCTGCCCAAGGACAAAAGCGTCCCTGGTCCCGCATACCCAATAAGCCTGCGGACAAATTTGCGTCCGCATGAAGGTCCACCCCCACCCAGCTCTCGGGTGGGGAGACGTCTTCGCAAATTCGCGACTCAGTGGACAGCACTAATCTCCGACAGGTGTGTTTGCGAAGTAATCTCCTCAGGCTACAAGATAGTTTCTCTCTTGTCCACCGGACAGATTCAACACCTCCAATCTCCAGCTACTACCGACCCGTCGGGAGGCCCTGTATGGGGCGGTCCAGGGTCTACTGGAACGCGGGGTAGTTATTCCAGTTCCAGAACTGGAACGGGGTTTTTACTCAAATCTGTTCATTGTGCCGAAGAAGGAGGGGGTTCGTCCAAGCTTGGATCTCAGAGCCCTCAATTGCTTTGTGAAGGTACAAAGTTTTCGGATGGAGTCGGTTCGATCTGTAGTCACGGCTCTCCATCCGGGGGACTTTCTGGCCTCCTTGGACATCAAGGACGCATACCTGCATGTCCCCATATACTCCAGACACCAGAGGTTTCTGCGATTTGCTATCGGGAAGAACCACTACCAGTTTGTGGCCCTCCCGTTTGGCCTTGCCTCAGCACCCAGGACGTTCACCAAGGTGCTCGCTCCGATTCTGGCACTTCTAAGACAGCGGGGTATCGCTATCACAGGTTACTTGGACGACCTTCTGCTGAAGGGCCCTTCAAGCTCAGAATTAGAGGTAAGCGTGTCCATTACCTGTCAGACTCTTCGAGACTGTGGTTGGATACTAAACACGCAAAAGTCAGTATTGGTGCCCACTCAACGCCTAGTGTACCTGGGGTTGATTCTGGATTCCTCAGAGGCAAAGGTATTCCTCCCTGTGGAGAAGTTGCAGACCCTCCGGGCTGCAGTACGGCAGCTGACTTCCAGGAATTGGTCGTCACTCCGTTTTTGCATGCGAGTGTTGGGCCTCATGGTAGCCTCCTTCGAGGCGGTCCCATATGCTCAATACCACACTCGAGTGTTACAGAGGGAAGTTCTGTCCAGATGGAACAGATGCCCTTCATCTCTGGATTATCAAATCCGAGTGAGCCACCTAGTCAGGAGATCCCTGGTATGGTGGCTGACAGCACCGGCTCTAATGGCCGGGAAGTCATTTCTTCCGGTTTACTGGATAGTGATCACGACGGACGCCAGCCTTACAGGTTGGGGGGGAGTCTGGGGTGTCCAGTCGGCGCAAGGTCGCTGGACCCCAGAGGAAGCCCTCCTGCCGATCAATGTCCTGGAGATCCGGGCGATCAAGCTGTGCCTCTTCAAATGGTCTCAGAGACTGCAAGGGCGTCCAGTCAGGATCCAGTCAGACAACGCCACAGCAGTGGCATATGTCAATCATCAAGGAGGAACAAGAAGCTCAGCTGCAGCATCGGAGATCGCTCGCATCCTGAAGTGGGCAGAGAGGAGCGTACCGGCACTGTCGGCCGTGTACATTCCGGGTGTGGAAAACTGGCAGGCGGACTACCTGAGCCGCCAGATGCTGGACCAGGGAGAATGGTCCTTACACCCGGAGGTGTTCCAACTCCTCTGCCAAAGATGGGGCACACCAGACGTAGATCTTCTGGCTTCCCGACTCAATCGGAAGGTATTGAGGTTTGTGGCCCGGTCAAGAGACCCATGGGCAGACGCAACGGACGCGTTGGTAGCATCGTGGGGCCAGTATCGGCTAATCTATGCCTTCCCTCCCTTAAGGCTTCTTCCTCTTCTGCTCCGCAGAGTGGAGGCAGAGGGAATTCCAATGATCCTAATCGCTCCAGATTGGCCTCAGCGTCCTTGGTACGCCGATCTAGTACGTCTGGTAGCAGACGTCCCCTGGCGCCTACCACTACGGAAGGACCTGCTGTCGCAAGGTCCCATATTCCATCCTGCTTTACAGTCATTGGCTTTAACGGCATGGCTGTTGAGAACCAGGTACTGAGAGACCGGGGCCTGTCAGACTCAGTAATTTCTACTATGAGAAGTGCTCGGAAACCGTCCTCTAGGAAGGTCTATCACCGCACTTGGAGGGCCTACATCTCCATGTGTGAGGAAATGAAATGGCATCCGCGTACCTATTTGGTTTCCAGAATCCTGCTGTTTTTACAGCATGGGGTAGACCAAAGGCTTGCCCTAAGTACGATTAAGGGACAGATATCTGCCCTGGCTGTCTTTTTTCAGCGACCCCTGGCGACTCACTCTCTCGTGAGTACATTTGTGCAGGGGGTTCGACATGTGGCCCCTCCGGTCCGCCCCCCGTTACCTCCGTGGGACTTGAACCTGGTCCTCTCGGTGCTTCAGAAGGCACCGTTTGAGAATATTAGAGATATTCCCCTGTTGACACTTTCTCAGAAGGTGGTCTTTTTGGTGGCTGTTACGTCAGTTAGACGAGTCTCTGAGCTGGCAGCCTTGTCCTGCAAGGCTCCCTATTTGATTTTCCACAAGGATAAGGTGGTGCTGCGGCCGCAGCCTTCCTTTCTTCCGAAGGTCGTTTCGGCTTTTCATCTCAACGAAGACATTGTACTTCCATCCTTGTGTCCTCAGCCGTCGAATCCTAAGGAGTCGGCGTTGCATTCCTTGGACGTTGTCCGAGCTTTGAGAGTATACATATCTGCTACTTCCCTGTTCCGGAAGTCAGACTCACTGTTTGTTTCGGTGGCTGGTCCCAAGAAGGGCCAAGCAGTCTCATCGGCCACCATCTCTAGGTGGATCCGACAGATAGTAATCCAGGCTTACGCCTTAAAGGGTCAGGCGCCCCCCTTTCCTGTCACGGCGCATTCGACCAGGGCAATAGGTGCCTCTTGGGCTTTCCGACATCAAGCGTCTGTTTCCCAACTATGTAAAGCGGCGACTTGGTCGTCCGCTCACACTTTCACAAAATTCTACAAAGTTGATGTAGGTGCATCTTCGGATGCCTCTTTCGGCCGCAAGGTTTTGCAGGCGGCTGTTTAGAGTTGCAACTCCTCCGTTGGAGGAGTGCTGTTTTGTGTTTTGGGGTGAAGTTTGTTTTTATGCTGTTACCACCCCTCGTTTTTTTCTCTGACACTGCTTTGGGACGTCCCACTTTGTCAATAGAGAAGCTGTGTCGGTCCATGGACGAAAGAGTAAATAGGATTTTTTACTCACCGTAAAATCCTTTTCTCTGAGTCCATGGACCGACACAGCACCCACCCCTCCTTTTAAGTTTGTACTGCTTTTTGACGAACTGATCTGCGATGTGCAGACTGAGAGGGTATACCCAGAGGGTCCGCCCCCTGGGCGGTACTGTAGAAGGTGTGATGCAACACTTTTTACAAGTTTTTCTGCCTAGTCACTCCTAATTAACGGATAATACCCACTTTGTCAATAGAGAAGCTGTGTCGGTCCATGGACTCAGAGAAAAGGATTTTACGGTGAGTAAAAAATCCTATTTTTCCATATCCCTTCCTTCCTGTTATGCTGAGTTCTCACCGGAAGACATACTCACCTGCCCTGCGTATCCAGTTTTCTCCTGCTGCAGAGCCAGGGTTCCACGCCACCATCTTCTTCTCTGATGTCATCAGGAGCCGGCCATCTATTTTGGAAATGTATAGGAGCAGGGTTTGAGACTTTGTAAGAAACATGCAGCTTGGGAAACCTCACGATATAGATGTGTCTGGTGGGTATACCATAAATACGACCATATATCATACATAATATAATATCATGATACATCTAAAATAGTAGCATAAGAAAAATGTATTCCATAACATAATACATGATAAGATGATGGTATAATGGCATAACAACGCAATAGTTCACAGTAATAGCATCATGAAAAAACTCCAGACTCATTATAGCGTGTCTCCACAGTAAATAACATAATTGAAATTGGTATGATCCAAAGAAATATAATGTTGGTAATAATCTTAAGATGTAAGTACAAGGGTAGGTCCCCCACTCATTCTTACAAGCCAGCTATGAGTCTGGGCATGGGCATGGAAAGCTGAGGGCCAGCCAAGTGGAACGTCAGCCCAAGGAGCTGAGGCGGTGATCCCCACTTGGCCGGCCCTCAGCTTTCCATGCCCATGCCCAGACTCATAGCTGGCTTGTAAGTATGTGTGAGGGACCTACCCTTGTACTTATTTTTCTGCCCACTTTCTTTATATTTTTATATACTTACACAATTTATATTTACTTTTAACATTTTTGTAGACAACTATCCTGCATCTGCTCCTGTAGAGTGGCACTTTAGCCATGAAACGCGTTGAGCTATTAGATGCTTCTCCTTTTACATCTTAAGATTATTGCCAACATTATATTTCTTTGGATCATACCAATTTCAATTATGTTATTTACTGTGGAGACACGCTATAATGAGTCTGGCATTTTGTCATGATGCTATTACTGTGAACTATTACGTTGTTATGCCATTGTGCCATCATATTATCATGTATTATGTTATGGAATAAATTTTTCTTATGCTACTATTTTAGATGTATCATGATTAGGGATGAGCTTCGTGTTCGAGTCGAACATACGTTCGACTCGAACATCGGCTGTTCGATCGTTCGACGAAGATCGAACGATTTGGGCCGTTCGCGCCAAATTCGAGTGACGCGAACGGCCCACAATGCACTACGCCATCGCAGTGTCATCCAGGCGCTGTGATTGGCCAAGCATGCACTGTGACCCCGCATGCTTGGCCAATCACAGCGCCGGCAGCGAGGAGAGCAATGATTGGCCACAGGCAGGATGCCTGTGGCCAATTATTGCTGAGGGTGTTTAGTACACGCCCCACACTATAAAAGGCCGCCAGCACGGCGGCCTAGTGTAGTGTGTTCCGGAGCAGGGATAGAGCAGCATAGGCAGGGACAGTGACTGTTATTTCTTTCTTGCTTAACCTGGATTCCTTTAGTTTAGGGAAAGAGAAGGATAGGTAGGGAGAGTGTCAGTGTGTTTTGTGCTTGTGCTATAGTGTGCTTAAAAAAAACATTTATTCTAGGGACAGAAAACTGTAGGTAGGGACAGTGTCAGTTTCTTTCACTCTGCAAGTCCTTGTTTCCAGGGACCTGGAAGGACAGTGAGTCAATTGTCCTTGTGCTATATTGTGCTTAATAAAACATTTATTCTAGGGACAGAAAACTGTAGGTAGGGAGAGTGTCAGTTTCTTTCACTCTGCAAGTCCTTGTTTCCAGGGACCTGGAAGGACAGTGACTGAATTGTCCTTGTGCTATATTGTGATTAAAAAAAACATTTATTCTAGGGACAGAAAACTGTAGGTAGGGAGAGTGTCAGTTTATTTCACTCTGCAAGTCCTTGTTTCCAGGGACCTGGAAGGACAGTGACTGAATTGTCCTTGTGCTATAGTGTGCTTAAAAAAAACATTTATTCTAGGGACAGAAAACTGTAGGTAGGGACAGTGTCAGTTTCTTTCACTCTGCAAGTCCTTGTTTCCAGGGACCTGGAAGGACAGTGAGTGAATTGTCCTTGTGCTATATTGTGCTTAAAAAAACATTTATTCTAGGGACAGAAAACTGTAGGTAGGGAGAGTGTCAGTTTCTTTCACTCTGCAAGTCCTTGTTTCCAGGGACCTGGAAGGACAGTGACTGAATTGTCCTTGTGCTATATTGTGATTAAAAAAAACATTTATTCTAGGGACAGAAAACTGTAGGTAGGGAGAGTGTCAGTTTATTTCACTCTGCAAGTCCTTGTTTCCAGGGACCTGGAAGGACAGTGAGTGAATTGTCCTTGTGCTATATTGTGCTTAAAAAAACATTTATTCTAGGGACAGAAAACTGTAGGTAGGGAGAGTGTCAGTTTCTTTCACTCTGCAAGTCCTTGTTTCCAGGGACCTGGAAGGACAGTGACTGAATTGTCCTTGTGCTATATTGTGATTAAAAAAAACATTTATTCTAGGGACAGAAAACTGTAGGTAGGGAGAGTGTCAGTTTATTTCACTCTGCAAGTCCTTGTTTCCAGGGACCTGGAAGGACAGTGACTGAATTGTCCTTGTGCTATATTGTGATTAAAAAAAACATTTATTCTAGGGACAGAAAACTGTAGGTAGGGAGAGTGTCAGTTTATTTCACTCTGCAAGTCCTTGTTTCCAGGGACCTGGAAGGACAGTGACTGAATTGTCCTTGTGCTATATTGTGATTAAAAAAAACATTTATTCTAGGGACAGAAAACTGTAGGTAGGGAGAGTGTCAGTTTATTTCACTCTGCAAGTCCTTGTTTCCAGGGACCTGGAAGGACAGTGACTGAATTGTCCTTGTGCTATATTGTGATTAAAAAAAACATTTATTCTAGGGACAGAAAACTGTAGGTAGGGACAGTGTCAGTTTCTTTCACTCTGCAAGTCCTTGTTTCCAGGGACCTGGAAGGACAGTGAGTGAATTGTCCTTGTGTTATATTGTGATTAAAAAAAACATTTTTTCTAGGGACAGAAAACTGTAGGTAGGGAGAGTGTTTTTTTTCTTTCACTCTGCAAGTCCTTGTTTCCAGGGACCTGGAAGGACAGTGACTGAATTGTCCTTGTGCTATATTGTGATTAAAAAAAACATTTATTCTAGGGACAGAAAACTGTAGGTAGGGAGAGTGTCAGTTTATTTCACTCTGCAAGTCCTTGTTTCCAGGGACCTGGAAGGACAGTGACTGAATTGTCCTTGTGCTATAGTGTGCTTAAAAAAAACATTTATTCTAGGGACAGAAAACTGTAGGTAGGGACAGTGTCAGTTTCTTTCACTCTGCAAGTCCTTGTTTCCAGGGACCTGGAAGGACAGTGACTGAATTGTCCTTGTGCTATATTGTGATTAAAAAAAACATTTATTCTAGGGACAGAAAACTGTAGGTAGGGAGAGTGTCAGTTTATTTCACTCTGCAAGTCCTTGTTTCCAGGGACCTGGAAGGACAGTGACTGAATTGTCCTTGTGCTATAGTGTGCTTAAAAAAAACATTTATTCTAGGGACAGAAAACTGTAGGTAGGGACAGTGTCAGTTTCTTTCACTCTGCAAGTCCTTGTTTCCAGGGACCTGGAAGGACAGTGACTGAATTGTCCTTGTGCTATATTGTGATTAAAAAAAACATTTATTCTAGGGACAGAAAACTGTAGGTAGGGAGAGTGTCAGTTTATTTCACTCTGCAAGTCCTTGTTTCCAGGGACCTGGAAGGACAGTGACTGAATTGTCCTTGTGCTATATTGTGATTAAAAAAAACATTTATTCTAGGGACAGAAAACTGTAGGTAGGGAGAGTGTCAGTTTATTTCACTCTGCAAGTCCTTGTTTCCAGGGACCTGGAAGGACAGTGAGTGAATTGTCCTTGTGTTATATTGTGATTAAAAAAAACATTTTTTCTAGGGACAGAAAACTGTAGGTAGGGAGAGTGTTTTTTTTCTTTCACTCTGCAAGTCCTTGTTTCCAGGGACCTGGAAGGACAGTGACTGAATTGTCCTTGTGCTATATTGTGATTAAAAAAAACATTTATTCTAGGGACAGAAAACTGTAGGTAGGGAGAGTGTCAGTTTATTTCACTCTGCAAGTCCTTGTTTCCAGGGACCTGGAAGGACAGTGACTGAATTGTCCTTGTGCTATAGTGTGCTTAAAAAAAACATTTATTCTAGGGACAGAAAACTGTAGGTAGGGACAGTGTCAGTTTCTTTCACTCTGCAAGTCCTTGTTTCCAGGGACCTGGAAGGACAGTGAGTGAATTGTCCTTGTGCTATATTGTGCTTAAAAAAACATTTATTCTAGGGACAGAAAACTGTAGGTAGGGAGAGTGTCAGTTTCTTTCACTCTGCAAGTCCTTGTTTCCAGGGACCTGGAAGGACAGTGACTGAATTGTCCTTGTGCTATATTGTGATTAAAAAAAACATTTATTCTAGGGACAGAAAACTGTAGGTAGGGAGAGTGTCAGTTTATTTCACTCTGCAAGTCCTTGTTTCCAGGGACCTGGAAGGACAGTGACTGAATTGTCCTTGTGCTATATTGTGATAAAAAAAAACATTTATTCTAGGGACAGAAAACTGTAGGTAGGGAGAGTGTCAGTTTATTTCACTCTGCAAGTCCTTGTTTCCAGGGACCTGGAAGGACAGTGACTGAATTGTCCTTGTGCTATATTGTGATTAAAAAAAACATTTATTCTAGGGACAGAAAACTGTAGGTAGGGAGAGTGTCAGTTTATTTCACTCTGCAAGTCCTTGTTTCCAGGGACCTGGAAGGACAGTGACTGAATTGTCCTTGTGCTATATTGTGATTAAAAAAAACATTTATTCTAGGGACAGAAAACTGTAGGTAGGGAGAGTGTCAGTTTATTTCACTCTGCAAGTCCTTGTTTCCAGGGACCTGGAAGGACAGTGAGTGAATTGTCCTTGTGTTATATTGTGATTAAAAAAAACATTTTTTCTAGGGACAGAAAACTGTAGGTAGGGAGAGTGTTTTTTTTCTTTCACTCTGCAAGTCCTTGTTTCCAGGGACCTGGAAGGACAGTGACTGAATTGTCCTTGTGCTATATTGTGATTAAAAAAAACATTTATTCTAGGGACAGAAAACTGTAGGTAGGGAGAGTGTCAGTTTATTTCACTCTGCAAGTCCTTGTTTCCAGGGACCTGGAAGGACAGTGACTGAATTGTCCTTGTGCTATAGTGTGCTTAAAAAAAACATTTATTCTAGGGACAGAAAACTGTAGGTAGGGACAGTGTCAGTTTCTTTCACTCTGCAAGTCCTTGTTTCCAGGGACCTGGAAGGACAGTGAGTGAATTGTCCTTGTGCTATATTGTGCTTAAAAAAACATTTATTCTAGGGACAGAAAACTGTAGGTAGGGAGAGTGTCAGTTTCTTTCACTCTGCAAGTCCTTGTTTCCAGGGACCTGGAAGGACAGTGACTGAATTGTCCTTGTGCTATATTGTGATTAAAAAAAACATTTATTCTAGGGACAGAAAACTGTAGGTAGGGAGAGTGTCAGTTTATTTCACTCTGCAAGTCCTTGTTTCCAGGGACCTGGAAGGACAGTGAGTGAATTGTCCTTGTGCTATATTGTGCTTAAAAAAACATTTATTCTAGGGACAGAAAACTGTAGGTAGGGAGAGTGTCAGTTTCTTTCACTCTGCAAGTCCTTGTTTCCAGGGACCTGGAAGGACAGTGAGTGAATTGTCCTTGTGTTATATTGTGATTAAAAAAAACAGTTTTTCTAGGGACAGAAAACTGTAGGTAGGGAGAGTGTTTTTTTTCTTTCACTCTGCAAGTCCTTGTTTCCAGGGACCTGGAAGGACAGTGACTGAATTGTCCTTGTGCTATATTGTGATTAAAAAAAACATTTATTCTAGGGACAGAAAACTGTAGGTAGGGAGAGTGTCAGTTTATTTCACTCTGCAAGTCCTTGTTTCCAGGGACCTGGAAGGACAGTGACTGAATTGTCCTTGTGCTATAGTGTGCTTAAAAAAAACATTTATTCTAGGGACAGAAAACTGTAGGTAGGGACAGTGTCAGTTTCTTTCACTCTGCAAGTCCTTGTTTCCAGGGACCTGGAAGGACAGTGAGTGAATTGTCCTTGTGCTATATTGTGCTTAAAAAAACATTTATTCTAGGGACAGAAAACTGTAGGTAGGGAGAGTGTCAGTTTCTTTCACTCTGCAAGTCCTTGTTTCCAGGGACCTGGAAGGACAGTGACTGAATTGTCCTTGTGCTATATTGTGATTAAAAAAAACATTTATTCTAGGGACAGAAAACTGTAGGTAGGGAGAGTGTCAGTTTATTTCACTCTGCAAGTCCTTGTTTCCAGGGACCTGGAAGGACAGTGACTGAATTGTCCTTGTGCTATATTGTGATTAAAAAAAACATTTATTCTAGGGACAGAAAACTGTAGGTAGGGAGAGTGTCAGTTTATTTCACTCTGCAAGTCCTTGTTTCCAGGGACCTGGAAGGACAGTGAGTGAATTGTCCTTGTGTTATATTGTGATTAAAAAAAACATTTTTTCTAGGGACAGAAAACTGTAGGTAGGGAGAGTGTTTTTTTTCTTTCACTCTGCAAGTCCTTGTTTCCAGGGACCTGGAAGGACAGTGACTGAATTGTCCTTGTGCTATATTGTGATTAAAAAAAACATTTATTCTAGGGACAGAAAACTGTAGGTAGGGAGAGTGTCAGTTTATTTCACTCTGCAAGTCCTTGTTTCCAGGGACCTGGAAGGACAGTGACTGAATTGTCCTTGTGCTATATTGTGATTAAAAAAAACATTTATTCTAGGGACAGAAAACTGTAGGTAGGGAGAGTGTCAGTTTATTTCACTCTGCAAGTCCTTGTTTCCAGGGACCTGGAAGGACAGTGACTGAATTGTCCTTGTGCTATATTGTGATTAAAAAAAACATTTATTCTAGGGACAGAAAACTGTAGGTAGGGAGAGTGTCAGTTTATTTCACTCTGCAAGTCCTTGTTTCAAGGGACAGAGAAGGACACCTGAAGGTAGCCCTTATTGCTTTTTTCCCATCTCCCTGCAGGCCATCTATTAGAATGTCTGGAAGGCAAACAAGGAGAGGCAGACAGTCAGGAGGCAATAAAAGAGGGCAAGCAGGCTCTGTGTCTGGGGGCAACAGTGCTGGTCGTGGACGCGGTGCATTGTCATCAGCACATGGCCATGGGACACGCTTGTCCTTCTTTTCGGCAGCTGGACATGTTGAGCCACATCATGCCGAAGACTTGGTAGAGTGGATGACCAAGCCCTCCTCCTCCTCCTCATCCTCTCTCACCCAGGCTCAGGGTACTGGAAAAGCAGCTGCCAAAGCGTCGTCTTCCCTGGTATCAATGTCAGACAAATCATCAGTCACTCCTTCCCTAGACCCACCATGTCCTCCTCCTGAGGAGTCCCCCGAACTGTTTCAGCACAGTGTTGGGTACATGCTCCAGGAGGATGCCCAGCGTTTCGAAGGGTCTGATGATGAAACCCAGCTAGAGGAAGGCAGTAGCGTGAGAGCAGACAGAGGGGATGCTCAAGAAGGACACCAATCTGGCAGTCATGTTCCAGCAGCTGCAGCATACTGCCAGATTGGCTCCAGTGATGAGGAGGGAGGGGATGATGAGGTCACTGACTCCACGTGGGTGCCTAATAGGAGAGAGGAGGAGGAGGAGGATGAGGAGGAGGCACATCTCCAACGAGGCAGGATGCCCTTTGGTGGCCAGCGTAAGGGCAGTACACCGACGGAATCACACCGCAGAGCTCCGCCTGTGCAGGGCGCAGCCTCTGCCCGTCATTCAAAAAGTTCCTTGGTGTGGGCCTTTTTTGAGGCTAGTGCATCAGATCGCACAGCTGCTGTTTGCAACATATGTCTCAAGCGTATATCGCGTGGCCAAAACATCAGCCGCTTGGGTACCACATGCCTGACCAGACATATGTTGACCTGCCATGCAGCTCGTTGGCAAGCCTACCTCAAAGACCCACACCAAAGAACAAAGCGGACCTCTCCTTGCACCGCATCAGCTGGGATCTCCAACCCCACTATAACTTCAGTCCTCTCTGAAACATGCACTGAGAGGAATGAAGGTGTAGAATTAGGTGTGTCACAGCCAAGTACTTGCGCCCACTCTGCTAGCAGTACACCGACGTCCGATTCTAGCAGGCAAATTTCCCTGCCCCAGCTGCTGGACCGTCGAAAGAAGTTCACTCCCAGCCATCCACATGCCCAGCGGTTGAATGCTAGCTTGGCTAAATTGCTAGCGCTTCAACTGCTGCCTTTTCAGTTGGTAGACTCGGCCCCCTTCCGTGAGTTTGTGCAATGTGCAGTTCCTCAGTGGCAGGTTCCCAAACGCCACTTTTTCTCACGGAAGGCTATTCCGGCTCTCTACCGGCATGTGGAAGGCAATGTCTTGGCCTCGCTGGACAGGGCGGTCAGCGGTAAGGTGCATATTACCGCTGACTCATGGTCCAGCAGGCATGGACAGGGACGTTACCTTTCTTTCACGGCCCATTGGGTCACTCTTTTGGCAGCTGGGAAGGATTCAGGACAAGGTGCAGTAGTGTTGGAGGTTGTCCCACCGCCACGCCTCCAAAATGCTACTACTGGTTGTGACACACCTCTCTCCTCCACCCCCTCCTCTTCTTCTTCCTCCATGGCCTCTTCCTGTGGTTTGTCCTATGAACCAGCGGTGCTCCGTAGCCGTTCACGGGGCTACGCAAGCACGCAGGCAAAAAGATGCCATGCCGTGCTTGCGCTGGTGTGTTTGGGGGACAGAAGCCACACTGGGGCAGAGGTCCTGTCTGCTCTGCAGGGCCAGGCCGAGAGGTGGTTGACGCCACGCCAGCTTAAGCCAGGAATGGTGGTTTGCGACAATGGCACCAACCTCCTCTCCGCCCTCCGACAGGGACAACTGACCCATGTGCCCTGTGTGGCTCACGTCCTTAACCTGGTGGTGCAGCGGTTCTTGGGCAGGTACCCGGGCTTACAGGATGTCCTGAGGCAGGCCAGGAAAGTCTGTGTGCATTTCCGCAGATCTTATAATGCCAGTGCTCGCCTGGCTGAGCTGCAAAAGGAGTTGAACCTGCCCAAGAACCGCCTTATATGTGACATGCCCACCAGGTGGAACTCAACGTTGGCCATGCTGCAGCGGCTGCACACGCAGCAGAGGGCCATCAATGAGTACCTGTGCGACTACGGCACCAGGACAGGGTCAGGGGAGCTTGGTTTTTTTTCTCCACGCCAGTGGGGCATGATCAGGGATGCATGCACTGTCCTGGCACCATTTGAGGAGGCCACGAGGATGGTGAGCAGTGACAGTGCATGCATCAGTGACACTGTACCTCTTGTCCACCTGTTGGAGCACACGCTGCGTGGAATAATGGACAGGGCACTTGAGGCAGAACAGAGGCAGGAAGAGGAGGACTTCCTTGCCTCTCAAGGCCCCCTTTACCCAGACAGTGTTCCTTCTGTCCCACCCATCGCACAGGAAGAGGAGGAGGAGGAGGAGGAGGAGGAGGAGGAGGAGGATTGTGTCAGCATGGAGGTGGAGGCTGGCACTCAGCATCATCAGCAGCAGTCTTTTAGGGATGATTTACAGTCCCAAGAAACCAGTGGACTTGTACGTGGCTGGGAGGAGGTGGCTGCGGATCATGTCGTCCTTAGTGACCCAGAGGACTCCGGAGCGAATGCCTCAGCAAACCTACGCTGCATGGCCTCCCTGATCCTGCAAAGTCTGCGGAAGGATCCTCGTATTCTTCGGATCAAGGAGAGGGACCATTACTGGCTGGCCACTCTCCTTGATCCACGGTACAAGGGTAAGGTTGCGGACCTTATGTTACCGTCGCAGAGGGAGCAGAGGATGAGACAACTCCGGGAGGCCTTGCAGAAAGGTCTGTGCAACGCGTTCCCAGAGACTGGGAGGTTGCAAACTCCTGGTCCTGGACAACGAGTTGCTGAGGCTTCGGCCAGTCAAAGAAGGAGCGGTGGGGAAGGTGGCCGTCTGACCGATGCGTTCAGACAATTCTTTAGTCCGCAGCCCCAAAGTATGATCGGTTCCAGCAACCATCGCCAGCGTCTGATAAACATGGTGCAGGAATATCTAGGGGCAAGGTCAGACTTGGACACCTTCCCCACCGAAAATCCTCTGGCTTACTGGGTCTTGAGGATGGATCACTGGCCAGAGCTTGCACAGTATGCAATTGAGCTACTGGCCTGTCCTGCATCCAGCGTTCTTTCGGAACGCACATTCAGTGCTGCTGGAGGATTTGTCACGGATCACAGGGTGCGCCTGTCCACCGACTCGGTTGATCGACTGACTTTCATCAAGATGAACCAGTCTTGGATCACCACCAGCTACCACACACCTGATGCTGATATAACAGACTAATTGATTTTAACATGTCACATCCCTTCAAGACTGATGCTGATGCTGAGTGCCTGTGCTGTTATGTTGACTGGCTATCCTCCTCCTCCGAGTCCTCAATGATACGATTGATGATGATAGCTTGTAAGATCATTTTTGTTTATGGGTGCCGCCACCAGTGCCTAACGCCCAATTTTTCAGCCCCTGTTTAACAGGGGCGTGTAATTACAATTTTTGAAGCAATACTTTGCAACAGGGCTCATTGCTGTGCTCCAAGTACAGTATCTGTGAGGAGTTGCAGTGTTGTGCCACCAGTGCCTAACGCCCAATTTTTCAGCCCCTGTTTAACAGGGGCGTGTAATTACAATTTTTGAAGCAATACTTTGCAACAGGGCTCATTGCTGTGCTCCAAGTACAGTATCTGTGAGGAGTTGCAGTGTTGTGCCACCAGTGCCTAAGGCCCAATTTTTCAGCCCCTGTTTAACAGGGGCGTGTCATTACAATTTTTGAAGCAATACTTTGCAACAGGGCTCATTGGTGTGCTCCAAGTACAGTATCTGTGAGGAGTTGCAGTGTTGTGCCACCAGTGCCTAAGGCCCAATTTTTCAGCCCCTGTTTAACAGGGGCGTGTCATTACAATTTTTGAAGCAATACTTTGCAACAGGGCTCATTGCTGTGCTCCAAGTACAGTATCTGTGAGGGGTTGCAGTGTTGTGCCACCAGTGCCTAAGGCCCAATTTTTCAGCCCCTGTTCAACAGGGGCATGTAATTACAATTCTTGATCTAATAATTCACAGCAGGGCCCATTGCTGCACCCACCAAGAGTAACTGTCAGGGCTTACAGTGTTGTGGCACCAGCACCACCATCAAAGGCCCAATTTTTACTACCACTGTTCAACAATTATATGTAATTAAAATTCCTGATATAATAGTTGACAGCAGGGCGTTCCAGCACCAACCAAGAGTAACTGTGAGTGCTTACAGTGTTGTGCCAACACCAACAACTAAGGGGCCTATTTCTGCAGAGTATATACGGCAGGTCCCTACTTTCAAACATCCAACTTACAAACGACTCCTACTTGCAAACGCAAGAAGACAACAGGAAGTGAGAGGAAATCTACCACTAGGAAGGAAAATTCTCTCCTGTAAGAATAAATATGGGAGAAAGGTGTCTCCTCTGTACTGATGCTTTATCAGCAATCCTTGTTTCAAGAAAAACACCACATTTCAAAAACAGTTGTCATTGGGACGGAAAGTGAGGTGAAATGTTCTGAACAGGGGCACAGACAGCAAAACAAATGTTACAGGGGTGATAACCCTTACCTATGTTTTCCAAAAAGTTTAAAAATAGATTTTTGGTCTGGAGCTACACTTCAACAATGTACCTGTTCAAAATTACAAACAGACTCTACATAAGAACAAACCTACAGTCCCTGTCTTGTATGCACCGCCTGTATAGGGCTGTTCAGAGTATATAGGGCCTTTTTTATTTTATGTGCGGGGTTCCCCTTAATATCCATACAAGACCCAAAGGGGCTGGTAATGGGCTGGGGTAGGGGGGGGGTCATGGGGTAGCTATGCCATTTTTCTTAAAGAATTTCATCCATATTACCGGGACCAGACATTACATTAAAGCCGCAAGCAGTTTTAAATGGCTTTTTTTTCCTTTAGAAGTGTCATTTTGTGCAGGGACAGTTCTAAACACGGGAAACACGTGGCACTTCACAGGCATACTTTAGACACCCCCCAGGTACGATATTTAAAGGAATATTTGACTTTTTTTTTTCACTTTATGCATCATTAAAATGACTGCTCCCGAAAAACGACCGTTTTTAAAACTTCTTTTTGCATTGATACATGTCCCCTGGTGCAGAACCCGGGTTCCCAAACCCTTTTTAGGACAATAACATGCATAATAGTTGTTATAATTAGCACTTTAGAATTCGAACGTTCGCATCCATTGTATTTAATAGGGTTCTAATGTTCGTTCGAACTTTCGGTCCGTTCGCGGGTTCTGGTGCGAACCGAACCCGGGGGTGTTCGGCTCATCACTAATCATGATATTATATTATTTATGATATATGGTCATATTTATGGTATACCCACCAGACACATCTATATTGTGGGGTTTCCCTGGCTGCATGTTTCATACAAAGTCCCAAAAATTTCCATTATCTGGGATGGAGGCACATTCATTGGCCTCATATAAAGTCCCAAACCCTTTTCCTTTCCTCATTGGCCATCTATTTTGGTTTCTGCATCCAACCCATGATGACGCAAGGTCCACCCACTGGTCACTGTGTGCCCCTGCTCATTCAAACTCTTGGGTTATGTGATGGGGGGGGAAGCAGGGACACATCATTCTCATCTTGCGAGAACGGAGGCAGGACCAATCAATAAAAATGAACAGACAAAAATAAATAAATTGGTGCTTTATATTGCGAGGGGGGGGGCGTACAGGGAGCTAAAATGGATCTGGAGAGTGAAGGACTTTAAGATTGGGAAAATCTGTGAGCCAATCACACAAGCAGAACATGACATATCTGGGGGGCGTTCTGTACACATTCTGTGTACAAAACACCTCCAGGTAGCCATATTGCATTGCATTTTCAGAAAATTACAGTGGCTGCAGATTAAAATGGAAATTAAATTTTTAATAACATTCAATTACAATACGACTTGTCGCAATTGTATACACTATATTATTTTTTCTTTATTTGCTATTTTTTTCCCCCACCACAGTGGAGTTACCCATTAATCATAAATCTTCACCTATAACATTGGTCTTCAAACTGTGCCCCAGGGGCCAGATCTGCCCCTTTGCTTGCCTCTATCTAGCCCTTGGGGCACTATTTCATCCTCAGCTGACACCAATGATGGGACACTATTCCTCCCACTGACTGGGTGCTAATTCAACAATGCGGCACTGTTGTTCCCATTGATATCAACAATATAAAACTATTCCTGCCACTGACACCAACAATAGGGCACAATTCATGCCACTGACAACAATGATGGTGCACTATTCATGCCACTGACACCAATGATGAGGCACTATTCCTGCCACTGACACCAATGATGGTGCACTATTCATGCCACTGACAACAATGATGGTGCACTATTCATGCCACTGACACCAATGATGGGGCACTATTCCTGCCACTGACACCAATGATGGGGCACTATTCATGCCACTGACAACAATGATGGTGCACTATTCATGCCACTGACACCAATGATGGGGCACTATTCATGCCACTGACACCAATGATGGGGCACTATTCCTGCCACTGACACCAATGATGGGGCACTATTCCTGCCACTGACACCAACAATAGGGCACTATTCCTGCCACTGACACCAACAATAGGGCACTATTCGTGCCACTGGTACCAACAATGTGGCATTATTCCTCCCACTTAAACCACATATGGGGGGTTGTTTACTCCCACTGATGCTAGGACATTTTCTACTCCCACTGGCAACCATCTGACCCCCCCTAAAGTCTGAAGTACAGGAAACTGGCCCTTTGTTTAGAAAGTTTGGAGACCTCTGATCAATAATTTATATATTATACTGTACTGTTATGAAAATTAAATTCAAGAATATATTCTTAATGCCGCGTACACACGACCCTTTTTCATGACGAGAAAAATTTAATTTTAAAAAATGGTCGTGAAAAAGGTGGTGGTTTATGCTCCAAAGCATTTTTCTCAACGAGAAAAATGCCCGAAAAAAAATTAGAACCTGCTCTATTTTTTCTCGTCGTTTTTCACGTCGTGAAAAACGGTTGTGTGCATGCTTTTACGAGGGGAAAAAAAATGCGCATGCTCAGAATCAAGTATAAGACGGGAGCGCTCGTTCTGGAAAAATTAGCGTTCATAATGGTGATAGCACATTCGTCACGCTGTAACGGACTGAAAAGCACGAATCGTCTCTTACCAAACTTTATTAACACGAGGATCAGCAAAAGCGTCCCAAAGGGTGGCGCTATACGAATGGAACTTCCCCTTTATAGTGCCGTTGTATGTGTTGTACGTCACCGCGCTTTGCTCGAGCATTTTTTTTCACGAACGTGTGTATGCAAGGCAGGCTTGAGAGGAAACACGAAAAATCACGTCGAGAAAAATGTCGTTTTTTTCCATGACATGTATGACGGTCGTGTGTACGCGGCATTACTCAAAAAAAGTACCTTCTATTGCTCTCAGCCTCAAAATTCCTTTTTATTTATTTTTGCGGCTGTGATCCAACTTGCTGTTAGAAGGTGGCTACCTTCATTCTCTTTGGTCCCAATGTAGGTAGACTCCTGACTCCCCCCCCCCCCCCCATGCCACATTTGGCACATAATTTTTTTGGGGGGGCGGGTACCTAGTTTTGACAGGTACCCAGCTCCCACTTCCGCTCGAGCTGCCTAGGAAGTTCTCCTCTCCCCCTCTCTCCCTGCAATCTTCTGGGACACAGCACAGGTCCCAAAAGAATGCCTTGAGGAGGCGCAGCGCGACTCACACATGCACAGTGTGCACCCAGATGTGAATCCACAAGCTGTTACAGTGGGGTGCCCACACTAGTGATGCCGGGGAGAGAAGTGAGACTTCGGATAGCCGCATCCCTGGACCGTGGGACAGGTAAGTGTGTGTTTATTAAAAGTCAGCAGATACACTTCTTGTAGCTGGTGACTTTTAATGAACACAAAAATGGCTCGAACTCTTCTTTAATGCCGCGTACACACGATAGTTTTTAATGTCATTTAAAAAAACGATGTTTTTTTCGACAAAGTTTTTTTATGTTTCCTCTCAACCCTGTCTTGCATACACACGTTCATTAAAAAAAACGCTCGAGCAAAGCGCAGTGACGTACAAAACGTACGACGGCACTATAAAGGGGAAGTTCCGTTTGGATGGCGCCACCCTTCATGTTAGTAAAGTTTGTTGAGCGACGATTCGCGCTTTTCAGCCTCGTGCTTTTCAGTCCGTTACAGCGTGACGAATGTGCTATCTCCATTACAAACGCTAGTTTTACCAGAACGAGCGCTCCCGTCTCATACTTGATTCTGAGCATGTGCGTTTTTTTCCCCCTCGTAAAAGCATACACACTACCGTTTTTCACGACGTTAAAAAAAACTACGTGAAAAACGATGTGAAAAAATAGAGCAGGTTCTAATTTTTTTAGGCTATTTTTCACGTCGTTAAAAATGCTCTGGAGCCTACACACGATCGTTTTTAATGCCCATTTTTAAAAATGGCATTTTTAACGTCATGAAAAACGATCGTGTGTACGCGGCATAAGTCTTACATTTTTAAGAATGTTCCATTCTCCATGTTCCATTCTCTGTGTTCCATGTTCCATTCTCTATGCTCTGTGTTCCATTCTCTGTGTTCTGTGTTCCATGTTCCATTCTCTGTGCTCTGTGTTCCATTCTCTGTGCTCTGTGTTCCATTCTCTGTGTTCCATGTTCCATTCTCTATGCTCTGTGTTCCATAATCTGTGCTCTGTGTTCCATTCTCTGTGTTCCATTCTCTGTGCTCTGTGTTCCATGTTCCATTCTCTGTGCTCTGTGTTCCATTCTCTGTGTTCCATGTTCCATTCTCTGTGCTCTGTGTTCCATTCTCTGTGCTCTGTGTTCCATTCTCTGTGTTCCATGTTCCATTCTCTATGCTCTGTGTTCCATTCTCTGTGCTCTGTGTTCCATTCTCTGTGTTCCATTTTCTGTGCTCTGTGTTCCATGTTCCATTCTCTGTGCTCTGTGTTCCATTCTCTGTGTTCCATGTTCCATTCTCTGTGCTCTGTGTTCCATTCTCTGTGCTCTGTGTTCCATTCTCTGTGTTCCATTCTCTGTGTTCCATGTTCCATTCTCTATGCTCTGTGTTCCATTCTCTGTGCTCTGTGTTCCATTCTCTGTGTTCCATTCTCTGTGCTCTGTGTTCCATGTTCCATTCTCTGTGCTCTGTGTTCCATTCTCTGTGTTCCATGTTCCATTCTCTGTGCTCTGTGTTCCATTCTCTGTGCTCTGTGTTCCATTCTCTGTGTTCCATGTTCCATTCTCTATGCTCTGTGTTCCATTCTCTGTGCTCTGTGTTCCATTCTCTGTGTTCCATTCTCTGTGTTCTGTGTTCCATGTTCCATTCTCTGTGTTCTGTGTTCCATTCTCTGTGTTCCATGTTCCATTCTCTGTGCTCTGTGTTCCATTCTCTGTGCTCTGTGTTCCATGTTCCATTCTCTGTGCTCTGTGTTCCATTCTCTGTGTTCCATGTTCCATTCTCTGTGCTCTGTGTTCCATTCTCTGTGTTCCATGTTCCATTCTCTGTGCTCTGTGTTCCATTCTCTGTGCTCTGTGTTCCATTCTCTGTGTTCCATGTTCCATTCTCTGTGCTCTGTGTTCCATTCTCTGTGTTCTGTGTTCTATTCTCTGTGCTCTGTGTTCCATTCTCTGTGTTCTGTGTTCCATTCTCTGTGCTCTGTGTTCCATTCTCTGTGTTCTGTGTTCTATTCTCTGTGCTCTGTGTTCCATTCTCTGCGCTCTGTGTTCCATTCTCTGCGCTCTGTGTTCCATTCTCTGTGCTCTGTGTTCCATTCTCTGTGCTCTGTGTTCCATTCTCTGTGTTCCATTCTCTGTGCTCTGTGTTCCATTCTCTGTGTTCCATGTTCCATTCTCTGTGTTCCATGTTCCATTCTCTGTGCTCTGTGTTCCATTTTCTGTGCTCTGTGTTCCATGTTCCATTCTCTGTGCTCTGTGTTCCATGTTCCATTCTCTGTGCTCTGTGTTCCATTCTCTGTGCTCTGTGTTCCATGTTCCATTCTCTGTGCTCTGTGTTCCATTTTCTGTGCTCTGTGTTCCATGTTCCATTCTCTGTGCTCTGTGTTCCATGTTCCATTCTCTGTGCTCTGTGTTCCATTCTCTGTGCTCTGTGTTCCATGTTCCATTCTCTGTGCTCTGTGTTCCATTCTCTGTGTTCCATGTTCCATTCTCTGTGCTCTGTGTTCCATTCTCTGTGTTCCATGTTCCATTCTCTGTGCTCTGTGTTCCATTCTCTGTGCTCTGTGTTCCATTCTCTGTGTTCCATGTTCCATTCTCTGTGCTCTGTGTTCCATTCTCTGTGTTCTGTGTTCTATTCTCTGTGCTCTGTGTTCCATTCTCTGTGTTCTGTGTTCCATTCTCTGTGCTCTGTGTTCCATTCTCTGTGTTCTGTGTTCTATTCTCTGTGCTCTGTGTTCCATTCTCTGCGCTCTGTGTTCCATTCTCTGCGCTCTGTGTTCCATTCTCTGTGCTCTGTGTTCCATTCTCTGTGCTCTGTGTTCCATTCTCTGTGTTCCATTCTCTGTGCTCTGTGTTCCATTCTCTGTGTTCCATGTTCCATTCTCTGTGTTCCATGTTCCATTCTCTGTGCTCTGTGTTCCATTTTCTGTGCTCTGTGTTCCATGTTCCATTCTCTGTGCTCTGTGTTCCATGTTCCATTCTCTGTGCTCTGTGTTCCATTCTCTGTGCTCTGTGTTCCATGTTCCATTCTCTGTGCTCTGTGTTCCATTTTCTGTGCTCTGTGTTCCATGTTCCATTCTCTGTGCTCTGTGTTCCATGTTCCATTCTCTGTGCTCTGTGTTCCATTCTCTGTGCTCTGTGTTCCATGTTCCATTCTCTGTGCTCTGTGTTCCATTCTCTGTGTTCCATTCTCTGTGTTCCATGTTCCATTCTCTGTGATCTGTGTTCCATTCTCTGTGCTCTGTGTTCCATTCTCTGTGCTCTGTGTTCCATTCTCTGTGTTCCATGTTCCATTCTCTGTGCTCCGTGTTCCATTCTCTGTGTTCCATTCTCTGTGTTCCATTCTCTGTGTTCTGTGTTCCATTCTCTGTGCTCTGTGTTCCAATCTCTGTGCTCTGTGTTCCATGTTCCATTCTCTGTGCTCTGTGTTCCATTCTCTGTGTTCCATGTTCCATTCTCTTTTTTACATGTTCCATTCTCTGTGCTCTGTGTTCCATTCTCTGTGTTCCATTCTCTGTGTTCCATTCTCTGTGCTCTGTGTTCCATTCTCTGTGTTCCATGTTCCATTCTCTGTGCTCTGTGTTCCATTCTCTGTGTTCCATTCTCTGTGCTCTGTGTTCCATTCTCTGTGTTCCATTCTCTGTGTTCTGTGTTCCATTCTCTGTGTTCCACGTTCCATTCTCTGTGCTCTGTGTTCCATTCTCTGTGTTCCATGTTCCATTCTCTGTGTTCTGTGTTCCATTCTCTGTGCTCTGTGTTCCATGTTCCATTCTCTGTGCTCTGTGTTCCATTCTCTGTGCTCTGTGTTCCATTCTCTGTGCTCCATGTTCCATTCTCTGTGCTCTGTGTTCCATTCTCTGTGCTCTGTGTTCCATTCTCTGTGCTCTGTGTTCCATGTTCCATTCTCTGTGCTCTGTGTTCCATTCTCTGTGTTCCATTCTCTGTGTTCTGTGTTCCATTCTCTGTGCTCTGTGTTCCATGTTCCATTCTCTGTGTTCCATGTTCCATTCTCTGTGCTCTGTGTTCCATTCTCTGTGCTCTGTGTTCCATGTTCCATTCTCTGTGCTCTGTGTTCCATGTTCCATTCTCTGTGCTCTGTGTTCCATTCTCTGTGCTCTGTGTTCCATGTTCTATTCTCTGTGCTCTGTGTTCCATTCTCTGTGTTCCATTCTCTGTGTTCCATGTTCCATTCTCTGTGCTCTGTGTTCCATTCTCTGTGCTCTGTGTTCCATTCTCTGTGCTCTGTGTTCCATGTTCCATTCTCTGTGTTCCAAGTTCCATTCTCTGTGCTCCGTGTTCCATTCTCTGTGCTCTGTGTTCCATTCTCTGTGTTCCATTCTCTGTGTTCCATTCTCTGTGTTCTGTGTTCCATTCTCTGTGCTCTGTGTTCCAATCTCTGTGCTCTGTGTTCCATGTTCCATTCTCTGTGCTCTGTGTTCCATTCTCTGTGTTCCATGTTCCATTCTCTTTTTTACATGTTCCATTCTCTGTGTTCTATTCTCTGTGCTCTGTGTTCCATTCTCTGTGTTCCATGTTCCATTCTCTGTGCTCTGTGTTCCATTCTCTGTGCTCTGTGTTCCATTCTCTGTGCTCTGTGTTCCATTCTCTGTGCTCTGTGTTCCAATCTCTGTGCTCTGTGTTCCATGTTCCATTCTCTGTGCTCTGTGTTCCATTCTCTGTGTTCCATGTTCCATTCTCTTTTTTACATGTTCCATTCTCTGTGTTCCATTCTCTGTGCTCTGTGTTCCATTCTCTGTGTTCCATGTTCCATTCTCTGTGCTCTGTGTTCCATTCTCTGTGTTCCATTCTCTGTGTTCCATTCTCTGTGCTCTGTGTTCCATTCTCTGTGTTCCATGTTCCATTCTCTGTGTTCTGTGTTCCATTCTCTGTGTTCCACGTTCCATTCTCTGTGCTCTGTGTTCCATTCTCTGTGTTCCATGTTCCATTCTCTGTTTTCTGTGTTCCATTCTCTGTGCTCTGTGTTCCATGTTCCATTCTCTGTGCTCTGTGTTCCATGTTCCATTCTCTGTGTTCCGTGTTCCATTCTCTGTGCTCTGTGTTCCATTCTCTGTGCTCTGTGTTCCATTCACTGTGTTGTATGTTATGTGTTCCATTCTCTGTGTTGCATGTTCTGTGTTCCATTTTCTGTGTTGTATGTTCTGTGTTCCATTCTCTGTTGTATGTTCTGTGTTCCATTCTCTGTGTTGTATGTTCTGTGTTCCATTCTCTGTGTTGTATGTTCTGTGTTCCATTATCTGTGTTGTATGTTCTGTGTTTCATTCACTGTGTTGTATGTTCTGTGTTTCATTCACTGTGTTGTATGTTCTGTGTTTCATTCACTATGTTGTATGTTGTGTTCCATTCTCTGTGTTGTATGTTCAGTGTTCCATTCTCTGTGTTGTATGTTCTGTGTTTCATTCACTGTGTTGTATGTTCTGTGTTTCATTCACTGTGTTGTATGTTGTGTTCCATTCTCTGTGTTCCATGTTCCATTCTCTGTGTTCCATGTTCCATTCTCTGTGCTCTGTGTTCCATGTTCCATTCTCTGTGTTCTGTGTTCCATTCTCTGTGCTCTGTGTTCCATTCTCTGTGTTCCATGTTCCATTCTCTGTGCTCTGTGTTCCATTCTTTGTGTTCCGTGTTCCATTCTCTGTGTTCCATGTTCCATTCTCTGTGCTCTGTGTTCCATTCTCTGTGTTCCATTCTCTGTGCTCTGTGTTCCATTCTCTGTGTTCCATTCTCTGTGCTCTGTGTTCCATGTTCCATTCTCTGTGCTCTGTGTTCCATGTTCCATTCTCTGTGCTCTGTGTTCCATGTTCCATTCTCTGTGCTGTGTTCCATTCTCTGTGCTCTGTGTTTCATTCACTGTGTTGTATGGTATGTGTTCCATTCTCTGTGTTGCATGTTCTGTGTTCCATTCTCTGTGTTGCATGTTCTGTGTTCCATTCTCTGTGTTGTATGTTCTGTGTTCCATTCTCTGTGTTGCATGTTCTGTGTTCCATTCTCTGTGTTGCATGTTCTGTGTTCCATTCTCTGTGTTGTAATTTCTGTTTTCCATTCACTGTGTTGTATGTTCTGTGTTTCATTCACTGTGTTGTATGTTCAGTGTTCTGTGCTGTGTTCCATTCTCTGTGTTGTATGTTCTGTGTTCCATTCTCTGTGTTGTATGTTCTGTGTTCCATTCTCTGTGTTGTATGTTCTGTGTTTCATTCACTGTGTTGTATGTTCTGTGTTTCATTCACTGTGTTGTGTTCCATTCTCTGTGTTGTATGTTCTGTGTTCCATTCTCTGTGTTGCATGTTCTGTGTTCCATTCTCTGTGTTGTATGTTCTGTGTTCCATTCTCTGTGTTGTATGTTCTGTGTTCCATTCTCTGTGTTGTATGTTCTGTGTTCCATTCTCTGTGTTGCATGTTCTGTGTTCCATTCTCTGTGTTGTATGTTCTGTGTTCCATTCTCTGTGTTGTATGTTCTGTGTTCCATTCTCTGTGTTGTATGTTCTGTGTTCCATTCTCTGTGTTGCATGTTCTGTGTTCCATTCTCTGTGTTGTATGTTCTGTGTTCCATTCTCTGTGTTGTATGTTCTGTGTTCCATTCTCTGTGTTGTATGTTCTGTGTTTCATTCACTGTGTTGTATGTCCCATTCTCTGTGTTGTATGTTCTGTGTTTCATTCACTGTGTTGTATGTCCCATTCTCTGTGTTGTATGTTCTGTGTTTCATTCACTGTGTTGTATGTCCCATTCTCTGTGTTGTATGTTCTGTGTTTCATTCACTGTGTTGTATGTCCCATTCTCTGTGTTGTATGTTCTGTGTTTCATTCACTGTGTTGTATGTCCCATTCTCTGTGTTGTATGTTCTGTGTTTCATTCACTGTGTTGTACGTTCTGTTCTCTATGTTGTATGTTCTGTGTTCCATGCTCCACATTCTATGCACACAGAACAGTTCAGCTGGTGTTCCATGCTCCAGGGCAGTGTTTCTCAACTCCAGTCCTCAATGCGCACCAACAGGTCATGTTTTTGGGATTTCCATTGATTTTCACAGGTGATTTGAGCAGTTTCACTGCCTTAGTAATTATCACAGCTGTTTTATCTGCAGGAAATCCCAAAAACATGACCTGTTGGTGCGCCTTGAGGACTGGAGTTGAGAAACACTGCTCCAGGGGGACCACCTTATACTTTGATAATATGAACCCCAGCACTATTTTTCCCAGAAAGTATTAGCTTTCATTAAAACCCGTGTGGTTTGATAACACGTGCCCATCTGGTCCCTGCACAATGAGAGTCTTATGGTCCCACATACACACAGCCAGTATTAGTGACTATCATTCCTCCAGCACCTGTGACATCACAGTCAGCTGATCTCCCTCTTTCGCTCTTGGCTTTTTTCCCCTGCAGACTCCCGTAGTCCTGATGACGTTGACCCGCGCGGTGCTGTGATTGGCTGATTTCAATAGTCGCGGGCTACTTGAACTGAGAAGTGTGTGTCCGCTGCAGCAGCGCGCAGGAATTAAATTGCCGGACAAAGTGAGAGCGTGGCGGGCACAGGACCGGTATTATACTCGGTGAGCTCCGGTAAGAGCGGGACTCTCTGGTCTGCCGAGTGCAGAGCCTCGTCCTGTGTGCAGCGAGCTTCTCCCTCCGCATAGTACAAGAACAGGGGGGTCGTATACCCGAGCACCCTCCCTAATTCCGCCTCCCAGGCCAAGATGTCGCAGTACGTGCTGCGGGATGACAACCAGGAGAACGTCCAGCCCAGGAAGGCGCCCTTACAGCAAGCCGGGTCCCAGGGAGGCCGCACCGCGCTCGGGGTCCTGCAGGAAAATCGGGGGCTACGTGGGGCCCAGGGACGAGGAGGAAAGCAGCACCCGGTACGTTCAATGCTCTAGGGGGCGCGCACGGTGTCCTCCCCACTCCTAGACAGGCCTTTCTTCGGGCGGTAATGGCTGATCGGCCTGTGTTCTATAATAATGGGGGACATGGCCCAGAGAGGACGGCGGGAGGGGGGACATTCTGCCTGCACCGTGCTATGATCTATCAGGCCTCTATACATCAAGCGATCATTTCCCTCCAATACTGATCGATCACACTTCCCTCCCTGGCACTCCCAGCTCTGATCACACTGCATGCTGCTGCTATGGATCCATCACTGTCAGAGCTGAAATCATTGGGCTTTTATGGTTAGTAGGCAGCTATTTCATAGACCAGGGGGTAGAGTTTTGTCAGTGTGATCCTGGATTGTAGTGTTATATAGGGTCTGCAGTGCTTTATTCTATACAGGGGATGGAGGGCCTTGCTCATAGGAGCTTACAATCTAAGTTGATTTCCCTTTTTCTCTATTAACCTGATGGGGGCTCAACAGATCTATGGAAGCCATTGGGCTATCACATGGGTGCTTTTCTTGCAGTGATCACCCCCCCCCCCCTTCACAACACTAGGACCCTAATAAAATCATATTTTCTGTGGGTTTGCAAATTGTGGCCTTTGTTTCTCAGCAGTTGAGATTCATCCATATGTTTGCTCCAGTAGTGAAAATGCTACAATTGCTTTTTTTTTAGGCAAGTTTCATGTTGCTGGTGGTGCGCCTTGCATTTGTGTGGGCACAGCAGCCCCTTTCATGACAATGGCTTGGTGTACATGCGGGGGAAAGATCCATGACCCTTGTCTAAAATGCAGACGCCTTGTGCTGTGTTTTCCCACACCCCAAAAAACCTGCATTTTCTGATGAATGGGGGTACTAGTAAGAATTATTGCACCCCTTTCCTGTATGCTAAAGAGCAGCATATTTTGGGTGCAGGAATACATGTGATTTACATGGTTTCCTGCACACACTACAGCATAGACTTGTTTGTGATTGGGCAGTGGTAAAGGTTTTTATGCATGGAGGTAAAAGAGCTTCGGTATGCAGCCTCCCTTATACTTATCTGAGCCTGATCGCGATCCAGAGATGTGCATGAGAGCAGCTGCCCTCCAGGGTCTGTCTCTCCATCAGCCTATCAGGAGACAATCATTCAGTGAGGGATGTGGGGGTGAGCTATCCCTGTTCTGTCTTATGGACACAGTTCGGGGCTCAGGAGGGAGCATGCAAGAGTGCCCCCATGGCAAACAGCTTGCATTATTACTTAAGTACTTGTATAGCACTGTCAATTTACGCAGCGCTTTACATATACCGCATAAGCCGATCCGAATATAAGCCGAGGCACCTAATTTTACCACAAACTGGGAAAACTTGACTCGCGTATAAGCCTCACTGTACCCATGCCTCGACTGACGTTTAACATGGGAGTCTATGGAACGGGTGCCCGGGTTTGAAAAATCTGTGCTCCCCAGCCGTAGGTCCCCCAGACAAAAATCTTTGCACACTTATAGCGGAAGAGTGAAGCTACATGAGTGCCAAGTTTGGGGTCCAGGGGACCTACGGCCAGCTGGTAGAAGGTCCCCAAATCACCAGGTAAATGACCCTTTAACATGGGAGTCTATGGAAGGGGTGTCTGGCCGTAGGTCCCCTGGACAAAACTTTACTCTCTTATAGAGGAAGAGCGAGGCTACATGTGTGCCAAGTTTGGGGACCTACGGCTGGCCGGTACCGGGTCCCCAAAGTCCGGGCGCAAAAAGGTGACTAGAGTAAGCCGAGGGGGCATTTTCAGCACAAAAAAAAATTGCTGAAAAACTCGGTTATTCTCGGGTATATATTGTACGTTCACATCAGTCCCTACCCTCAAGGAGCTTACAATCTAAGGTCCCCAACTCTCATTCATATACTAGGGCCAATTTAGAGAGGCATTGGAGGCACTCGGGGGTGGGGGGTCGTCTAAAGCGCCCGGCATGGGACCCAAGAGGATCGGGACTGCTCTGCAAATCCATTGCATAATATTTTGAAAAAAGAGCGGGAGGAGGGGAACCTTTATCACTTGAAGGCAAAAAAAATCTTGGATAGAGTAAAAGGTGTCTTGCCTTTACTCTGCAAGGGTTTTGCACAGCCTGGCCCCTATCCTTTTCTGGAGGGCCTCCCCCGTGGCGCGCATCTTCTTTAATGCCCCCCTCAGAGCCGCTTTCCAAGGGGGCACTCATGTGGGTGTGCTCCTGTGTCACTGGATTTGGTTGGCAGCAGAGGGAGCCACTGGCTCCTGCTATGAATCTATCCAGTGAGGACCAGAGACAGCGACTTGAGCTGCCATGCTCGTTCCCGCCGCTAGAACGATCGGGTTCAGTTGGGGGGGGGGGGGGGGGGGGGGGGTTGCTGCAGCACTAAAGGTTTCACCTTAATGCATTATGGTCAAAAACCCTTAGGGTTTACAACCCCTTTATTGCTGGCATCAGTGATTTAAATCTCCAAGAGAACCTAGTGCCGCATCAGCCTTAAAGCAGAGTCCCACCCAAAAGTGGAACTTCTGATCTGCTCCCCCCCCCCCCGCACCTTTTGAGGGGGAGCAGGTACCTGTTTTTGACGGGTATCCTGTCCCCCACTTTACGTTGGACCTTGCGGTGAGTTGCATCAGAAGTCTGGCTCCCTCCTCCCCCTGCTGCCAGGGTCAGTAAGGGAGCGCAGCGTACATGCGCAGTAGGGTCCCAGCTGTGAAGCCGTAAGGGTTCACTACCAGGTTCCCTTTTTGGCAATGGCAACATCAGCTGCGGTGCTTGCATCGCTGGACTCCAGGACAGGTAAGAGTCCTATTAAAATTCAGCAGCTACAGTATGTGTAGCTGCTGACTTTTAATTTTTGGAGGGGTGGGCGGAACTCCACTTTAATGTTTACGTATAAATCTAGACTCTTCAAATTGCTGATCAGATCTGGGCAGTGGTTTGGACTTGTGTTTTTAATTGTTCGTTGTGCTGCTAGATTGAACTATTCTCCTCATATCTTGTTTAGGTTCTTGCTGCACGCAATCCGTTGGGCACCAACGATGAGAATTATGGCAAGCTACCAGCTGGAAAAGTGGCTCCCAAGCAGGCTACCTTTGCAATCCACGTGGATGAGCCGGACTGTGCAAACTATCGGAAGCAGCCAATTACAAAAAAGCCTGTGCAAGATGAACACCTGAAACAGCTGAATAAAGTGGTCATTTCTCTTGGACAAAGGAAGCCTCTGGAGCCCATAGAAATCCCAGTAGTCCATACGAACTATGGTAAGGCAAACTCATCCTCCCAGCTGCTGTTCTTGGTTATTACACTAAAATAAACACCTGCCACATAATACAAACCTGGTGGCCCATGTATATTGGCTTGCTATAATGCATTCTGCTTCTGTGGGTGCAGTATGCAAGTGTGTGTTATCTTTGAACACTTCTCTCAGCACTGGACAAGTCTTGGTTGATAAGGTGCCCACGGACATTGATAAACCTCTGATCTGGCCTTTCCAGATGTCCCTTAGACTTCTAGCGGATTCTGTTGGCTATTTTTTTTTCTTCCCCTTTCTAATATAAGGACCAGAGGAAACGAATTCAGGTAATATCAAACCATACAATCCCTTTAGCTACATAGTGGATGGTAGATCTAAAGGAAGATTGTACAAGCAGGTTGTGTATTGGATGATTTGGATCCTGTCACCCAGGCATTAAAATGTGCACTTGTGCTTTATACCTGCAAGTAGCTTAACTTGGGCCATATGGCTCAGTACATAGCAGTGAAAGTATTAGCTTTGCTTCGGAGACACAAGGTAAAATCCCCCCCCATGTTATACTCGCCTGCTCTGTGCAATGGTTTTGCATAGAGCGGCCCTGAACCTCTCCTCCTAGGGTGCTCCACTGCCACTCTTGGCTCCTTTGTGTGCCCCCATAGCAAGCTGTTGCTATGGGGGTACACAGTGCATGCCCACTCCTGAGTTGTGTGGAGCTCTGCTCCATAGACAAACAGCAGGGCTAAGCCTTGCCTCTGCTTTCTCCTTACTGCATTTAACAGCAGCAGGAGCCATTGGCTCCTGCTTCGCCAGAGTGTATGTGAAGAGGGGAGCTGTGCACAGTGCTGGATCCTCCCCCTCCACACAGGGAAGGAAAGGATCGGAAACAATAAAACCCTTTGTTTTTATTGGGGGGGGGGGGACTTTATACTTGCTATGGGGGCACCCAAGTAACAGCTCCTTGTGTCCATTCAGACACTGAGCCCCAGTTTTGTCCCTCTCCTGATTGGCTAACTGACTTTGACAGCTATCGGGAGCCAATGGTGCTGCTGCTGTCAGCCAATCAGGAGAAACAGGCTGGCTGAGGAACTTGTGGACATCGCTGGAGAGAGATGGGGATCAGGTAAGTATTGGGGGGGGGGGTGGGGCTGCTGCACCAAGGTTTTATCTTGATGCATAGAATGCATTAAGATAAACTGCCAACTTTACAACTGCTTTAAGGTAATGTGTGGCGTCATTGATTCTATCCCAACACTAATACATTGCAGCCATGTTGTAGGACACTTTAACAGACCTGTGTGGGATGCACTGTGCCAAAAAGAAAATGGTGCATGTAAACCTTTCACTGCAGTATAGTACTGACAACCCATTCAGCTGAAAGTATGCTGGTTCTATTCCCCCTTCTACTTGGTGCTTCATTTTTAAGTGTATTAAACCAAATGGCTTGGTAGACAACAGTCGGTGAAGCTTTTTTTTTTTTTATTTTTTATTGGAGCTCCTCTAACAAAAGAATATTAACGCAGGGTAGAACACCTGTAAGTTATCTGCGGTTTTTCGTGTGCTGATACTTTTAATGCTCCGTGTGGTAGATCAAAACCTTGCTTGCAAGGTTTGTGCATTTGTTTTTTTTTTTTTTTTGTTTTTTTTAAGTAGAAAATATAAAAGCTTTTCAGGTTGTTCGTGTGATCTGAACGCTGCTGTGGGGGATTAGCCTGCGCTAATGCATGTATTTGGGTGGAATATGGTGTGTTCCATTTGTCTGCTTTAGTGCAGTGTCTTGTACAAGTTCACTCCTTTTGGCTAATGTTCCCTAAAGTGGATGTAAACAATCTATACACCCAGTGAATTGAACATCCTCAGATGATAGAAATGAACCAAATCTCCCTACATAGGTTTTGCATCCATATCTGCTGTCTTCACATTTATACACTTTAGAAAGTACAGAGTGTGATGTCTGGGCATACAGCCAAGATGGCTAAAATTGCTGATTGGAGGAAAGGTGCACACACCCCCTCTCCACATAGGCAGAGACTCTCTCAGGTGTGTTGTAACAGAACCCGCTCCCTGCTAATCTATCTTGGCAACCTCCCCTGATGGAAATTTCAGGCTGCTTTTATCTGATGTGTCCAAGAATTTGTCAGGAGTTATCAGGCTGATAACAGAGGAATGGTTCAGAAGAGAGCTATAAGACATGGCTCTTTAAAGAGATGACAAAATACTGCAGATGTCCCCAGCTCAAATTTCATGAATTGAATTTACATCCACTTTAAGCACCTAAACATGGAGTTTCTGGACCTTTCAACAATATTACTACAGTAACAAGAACAATGCTGTTGCATATGGACATCTGAGGCATATACTTTGCCAAGCAATGTTTGTTGATCACAGAAGCCCTGATTGTGCAATGTTTTGGAATTGCACAGGGCTGAAAAACATGTCTGTTATACAGTGGAACCCCGGATTGCGAGTAACGCTGTTGACGAGCGTTTCGCAATACGAGCAATTAAAAAAATAAAAATAAAAATCCTGACTCGGTTTGCGAGTGTCTAACAAAACGAGCAGGATTCAAGCCTCTACAGTACCGCTTTTAGCCAGAGGTGTGGGGGCGCCGGAGCCAATTGAAGCCACTCTGAAATACTGAGTATTTCTGAGTCTCTCTGGCACGCCCCCCACCTCTGGCCACATGCAGTATTGCATGCCATAGAACTCATTGTGCAACAAATTCTTTGTTTCCATTGACTTCTTTGGGCAAACTCGCTTTGATATGTGAGTGCTTTGGATTACAAGCCTTTCCCTGGAACGGTTAATGCTCATAATCCAAGGTTCCACTTAGGGCTGCAACTAACGATTATTTTCATAATCGATTAGTTGGCCGATTTATTGTTTCGCTTAATCTTTTAATAACCGTTAAAAAAAAAAAAAATTTGCTTTTTTTTTTGGCCAATTTGTTGTTGGGCAGACTAAAACACAAATTGCCACAAACACATTATTACATGCTTTTCTGCAGCTTCTCTATTGAAGTATATTGAAACAAAATGGCACCGTTTTGCGTTTAAAAAAAGTCCTTGCCCTTTCCAAATACGCAGCAGCTGAAAAAATCATGGATGTGAACGTGTCCCATAGGAAATCATGTAAATGACCTGTAGTGTTTCTGCAAAAAAGGTGTCCCAGGCCTGAGATGTTTAGTAACATAATGGTGTTAAAAAAACTAAAATTAGTACAAAAAGAGCAAATCGCTGTAAGGGGTTAATTTTTTTACTGTGGGACAGTGAAAGTAATATTTACAGTAGCGATTTGCTATTTTTGTACTGTAAAGGGCTCATTTGAGTTTTTTTTTTTTTTTTTTTAACCCCATTATGTTACTGGCCGATCGAATATGAAAATAGTAATCAATTGATTTCATAATCGATTAGTTGTTTCGGGCCTTGGTTCCACTGTAGTTTATTTTCGGACTTGTGAATCTTAAGTTTCATAAGCACTCACTGTTTAAGCTCTGAAGATGGATATTCATTTAAAGGCTAATGCCACCCTTTTCCAAAACAAAAAATGCATCTGTATTCAATTGTTTGTTTTGTTTTTTGCAGATTCTCCGATGGATATGTCAATTGTGGATGAGGAAGAAAAGGTGGCCAGTAGCAATGCAGTCCAAGACTATGCAGAGGAGATTCACACTTATATCAGGGAAATGGAGGTAAGTTGGTGGTCTGACAAGCCCTGTTCCAAATATTTTTTTTTTAAACCTAACCAGCGTAGTTCAGTGTGAATCTGTCCTAAGCAAATATAACAATAACTGGTAGTGTCTGCAAATCCTGCCTGTCATTCAGAATTTTAGTGTAGGTGTTTGACACAAGACAGCAGGCAGCATAGTGAGGTTAACACTAAAGCTCTACTTGACAAACTTTTAGCCTGACTCTAAAATCCAAAAGGGAGCGTGTGTGTGTGTGTCCCCTCCGGTTTCCCCCCACGCTCCAATGGAAATGCACAGCATAAACATGTGCAATATGTTCATTCACATGCTATCATTCCTACACGGTGTCTGCGTGCAGTTCTTCTGAGTGTTCCGGTTTCCTCCCACGCGCTGACGGTATGTGCGCCTTTGGCCTTCTGCACAGTTAAACATGTTCAATGTTTATCACGCATGCTATAATACCTACACGGTATGTGTAGGCAGTCTGTGTGGTTTTCCTCCGGTTCCCTCCCACACTCCATTGGTATGGGCGCTATGCACAGTCTAAATTTGTGCGATTGGCTATCCACATACTAACATACCTACCCGGTATGTCTTTGCAGTCTGCGTGGGTTTCCGCCCACGCTACATGACATGCATGCCTTTGGTGCAATACACGATGTAAACATACACAGTAGTTGTAGGTATTGCATTTTCTGAGTATGCGTGGGGTACTTCGGTTCCTCCCACGCGCCAACAGTGTGCGCGCCTTCGGTGCTATGCACACATGGGCTTGTGCAAAATGTTTAGCACACATACTATAATACCATACACGGTATGCGTATGCAGTCTGCATGGGTTTCATCCGGGTGCTCAGGTTTCTCCCCTGCGTTCCAATGGTGTGCGCATTCTCAGCGCTATGCACAGTATAAACATGTGCAATTTGTTTATTCGCAGGCTAACATACCTACACGTTTGTGTACGCAATCTGCGTGGCTGGTTTACGTCCAGGCCCCGATGTGCGCGCCTTCGTCGCTGGCACAGTATATACGCGTTTAATAGGTTTATCCACAAATACTAAATTGCATACGCCATATGTGGTGGTATTATGCTTTGTGGCTGGGTGGGTTTCCTCCCACACTCTCCATTTGTGCGTTTGACGCTATACATAGTATAAACGATGTGTTTGCACAATCAGCACCTATCCATGGGTAGCTGCTGGATGGAGCATTGTCACAAGGATCCCTGGTTTCAGGGGTATCACTTTCCACCTGCTTTCAGTGGTGATCAGAAGCGCTGGCTTGGACTGTGTTCGCCAGGCTGGGGTTGGCGTTGTGCCCGTTAGTGGCTGCGTCTCTGGCATTTTTTGTAGCTCAATGACTGGGCAAAAGCCTCTGCTTCATCCATCAGTCGTCTAGCAGGTGCACTACAACTGCTTTAGCCTTTAGGGTCTCTGTGCCCGGGGTGGGTTTGCGCCACCTGTGGAGGCTGAGACCGAGTTTCTAGGGAAGTACCATCAAGTTGCCTTTATTGGCCAACATTTGAGGCACCCTGTACACTGGGGCCTCCCTTCTCCGATACATTGCGGAGTCTCTTTGGGATTTTCATACATCTCGCTGCAAGACAGTCCTGTCGGCCGTGTGCATTGCAGGCAAAGGGTCCTTGCATCCGGAGGTGTTTCCACCTTCTTTACCGGAGGTGGGGCACCGGAAGTGGACCTTGTGGCCTCTCGACTCACTCGCAAGGTGGCAAGATCGTGGTCAGGTTCAGGGACCCCTGGGCGGATGCGTTAGATGCGTTGGAAGCCCGTGGGGGCAGTATCACCTGATATATGCTTACCCTCCTGCTACTGTTGCTTCGCAGAGCATACTTCATCCTGCTTTACAGTCCTTGGCTTTAATGGCATGGCTGTTTAAAGCCAGGTGCTAAAGGACCGAGTTCTCTCGTATTCGGTCATCTCTTCTATGTTGTTGACACGGGAATCTTCCTCCAGAAAGATATCTCACCGTACCTGGAAGGCTTGCATCGCTATGTGCGAGGAACTTGAGTGGCATCCTCGGATGTATTCCATTCCCAGGATTTTGCGGTTCCTACAGTGTGGTGTCACCCAAAAGCTGGCCTTGCATACCCCTTTATTTTTTTGGGTCGGATTTAGGCCCGGGCTGTCTTTTTCAATGACCGCTACCGGGCCATTCCTTAGCACCTTTTGTGCAGGGGGTTCACCATGTGACCCCCCCCCCCCTTGTCAAGCCTCCTCTCCCTACTTGGGATCTGATTCTGATACATCTCGGTTCTCCAAGAATATCAGAGAGATTCCTCTCTTGACCTTGTCCCGGAAGTTGGCCTTAGTGGCCATTGCTTCGGTTAGACGGGTGTCTGAGTTGGCGGCCTTGTCTGGCAAGTCGCCTTACTTGGTCCTCCAAAAGGATATGTTGGTATTGCGCCCACGACCATCCTTCTTTTCTAAGGATGGTCTTGGCCTTTCACCTTTTAAGGACATTGTTCTTCCGTCCTTGTGTCCTCACCCATCGCATCCCTGAGAGTTTGCGCTTCATACATTAAGATGGGTACAAGCCTTACGAGTGTACCTGTCTGCTACTGTTTCCATTTGGAAATCTGTGTCTGGTCCAAAACAGGGCTGAGCGGTGTCGTCTGCCACAGTCTTTAGGTGGGTCATACAGGCCTATGCCCTTAAGGGGCGGGCGCCTCGCTTTCCGGTTGCAGTGCATTCCACCAAGGCAATTGGTGCTTCCCGGGCCTTCCGACATCAAGCGTCGGTTGCACAAGTGTGCAAGGCGACGACCTGGTCGTCCGTTCATACCTTTTCAAAGTTCTACAAGGTTGATGTGGCTGCATCTTCGGATGCTTCCTTCGGCCGCAAAGTGTTGCAGGCCGCTGTCTAATGTTGCAACTCCTCCATTGAGGGGCTCTGCTGGTTTGGAGTGAAGTTTTGGTTGTTCCTTACTTTTTTTGCTCCCACCCTTTTCTTATACTGCTTTGGGACGTCCCACATGTAATCAGTATGAGAGCTGCGTCGGTCCATGGACAATAAGAGAAAATAGGATTTTTGTACTCACCGTAAAATCCGTTTCTCTGACGTCCATGGACCGACGCAGCACCCACCCTTCCTTTAAGTTTGTACTGCTTTGTTACGAACTGAGGCTGCTAGTTGCAGGTGGGAGGGTAATGTCCGGAGGGACCGCCCCCCTGGGCGGGGCTGTTCAGCTCTGGCTTGTTCTAGAATGTTTTAACCTCTAACATTCTGCCTAGGTCTTCTCCTGCGAGCAGGGACATATACCCACATGTAATCAGTATGAGAGCTGCGTCGGTCCATGGACGTCAGAAACGGATTTTACGGTGAGTACAAAAATCCAATTTTTTTTGGTAGAATATCCCCCAATTTTTTTTTTTTTTTAAAGTGTAAGTTCACCTTTCCAGAAATCTCTAAGGTGAACATGCACAGGTCCTGCTGACCTGGACCATCGCAATCTCTGGTTATAAACCCTGGCTATGCGGCTGCTAATTGGTGACGGCACTGACCAATTGGAATACTCCAACTCCCTCTCTGAGGGATGTTTTGGACTTTCAGCTGAGAGGATTTCTAAGCCCCGGACACCTGGCGTGGATTTATTGGGGCTTAGAACCAGAGATTAGCGCGGTCCAGGTCAGGGTGAGGGGGACCTGTGTAAGTTAACCTTACCGAATTTTCTGGAAAGGTGAACTTGCCCTTTAAACAAATTTTATCAGTTGAGGCCAATATGTATTCTAAAAAAATCGATCAAGGGGTTAAATGTGTTCCCTAGTTTCTAAAGCCTCGTACACACAATCTGATTGGCAGGGTATTGTCTGACAGACTGTTGGCCTTTAAATCTGATCGTTGGTACGCTCCTTCAGACAAATGTTGGATGGCAGGCTAGTAAATTTTGAACAAATAATGGTCTGTTTTCAGATTTTCATATCGTTTACAAAAGTACAAACACGCATGCTCGGAATCGATGCTCGCCAAACACAAAATTAGCAGAAGGGGCCGAAAGGGTGGTGCTCAAGAGCTGAAATTCCTCGTATGTCACTACGTTCGTGTTGGCCGACAATTGTAACATTGGTATGCAAGACAAAATCCTGGCACACCCTGAAGATAAAAATCAGACGCTTGGTTGGCCAAGAATCTGATCGTGTACCAGGCTTAACTGTGAAGGGATGTGACTGACTAGAGGAGGAGACAGTCTGTTCCTAGTAAGTAGAACAGCGATCTGTCTGTTTCTCCTCCCCTGTCAGAACAGGGATTTGTGTTTACTCTCAAATCCCTGTTCTGGCTCTTGTGCCTGCGATTGCGGGTGGCCGGCAGCGATCGGGTCCCATACCATGCAGCCTGCCTGCTATGGCTCTTAAAGGATTCACGCAGGAGAGCCATCCTTCTGCCGTATATGTACTAGAGCTGGTTGGGAAGTGGTTAAAGATTCTAGCTACCAGCAAGAATGAGTCCTTACATTTTAAAGAGCACCTGCCATTTAAGCTCCATGGCAGCGCCTGTTGGCGGGCATCCACTCACCTGCTGCTGCCATGTTACTCTCACCTTGTGTCATTGCTGCATCACCAGCCATCCCATTAAATTGAATGGGACTGTCAGTGAGTCAACAGCGGGTCAGGAGGAGCTGCTGCGGGACAGGACAGTTGCTCTTTAAAAATTATGATTTTAAATCGCGTTGCATAGTAGCGGAGCACCCACCCCTGGGCCATGCGTAGTAGGGAACCATAATTTTTAATTTGATTTAAATTTAAATCCACCCTGTGATATATCGGTATCCAACACTTGCCAAAGGGTTTGCTATTTAAGCAGTAGCTCTGCAAAAGCAAATTAGACTAATGGCAAGAATTCATGTTTTAAAATGCTGTCTGCTTATCTTCAACATGACCGGTTTCTTTAAAGCGGAGCACCACCCAAAGGTTAGCGCCCTGGCCAATGCCCAGTAGGGAACCAGCTGTAAATCTGCAAGGCTTCACTGCTGGTTTCCCTTAGCTGAGATGGCAGGAGCAACCAAGAGCCAATTTAAACATTCGGCTTGGGTGAAGACACTGCTAGATTCATGGACAGGCAAGTATCCTAATAAGTCAGCAGCTACAGTAATTGTAGCAGCTGACTTTATATTTTTTCTGAAGGAGCTCCACTTTAAAGTAAACCTCCTGCTTTTCCCATCGACTGACTAATTTTTTTTCCAGGTGAATTTGGAGTGGAAAAGCTGAAGAAACAAATGCAGCCACCATATTGAAGGATTGGTAAACTGCAATATTAAACTTTTTTTTTTTTTTTTTCTTTCTACAGATAAAGTGTAAACCCAAGGCTGGCTACATGCAGAAGCAGCCTGATATAACGAACAACATGCGTGCAATCCTTGTTGACTGGCTGGTTGAAGTTGGTGAAGAGTACAAGCTGCAGAATGAGACTCTTTATTTGGCTGTGAACTACATTGACAGGTTCTTGTCGTCAATGTCTGTATTACGGGGGAAGCTTCAATTAGTTGGCACTGCTGCTATGCTTTTAGCTTCGTAAGTATTTTCACCCACCTATTACAAAGGAACAATTTTTTTTTTTTGCCTAAACCTGAGTGCTAATGGACTTGTTTCTGCCAATGCAGGAAATTTGAAGAGATCTACCCACCTGAAGTAGCAGAATTTGTTTACATTACTGATGACACTTACAACAAGAAACAAGTTCTTAAAATGGAACATTTGGTTCTTAAAGTTCTGTCTTTTGACCTTGCTGCTCCAACTATCCTACAATACCTCAACCAGTATTTTCGTCTCCATCCAGTGGCTTCTAAAATGGAAAGTTTGTGCATGGTAAGTGTTGGTGTACAGTTGCATGTTGTCATTTGCTTAGTTAAAATTAAATTTTTAAAGGTCAAATGGGGGGGGAACCTTTGCTGTGATGGCCCCCTGCATTGCAAGAGTTAACTGCTAATTAAGTCTATATAAGCTACAATGTCATTCCTTGCTCTGGCGTGCTTCAGATTGTGGGTGGGCCCTTACCATCCCCACATACAATGGACTATTGGTCTTGCATTGTATGCAACCAGTGGCTTCAGGGGGTCTGGTCATGCCAGAGCCTCAGGGGTTCTGCTGCATGGGAGAAGTCTTCTGGAGTGAGAAATGGGCTAAATATTACATCTTCTACCTGTGACTAAATAAGCAGTTAACCCTTGCACTGCAAGGTGTATGTAGGTTTTCACCTGGCATGGGGCTTTGACAGAACTAATTGCATTGTGAACATGGCACCAATCTCAGATCTTGATTTGAAGCTGGAGGAATCAGATGGGTAGGGATAAAGCTAATAACTTTTGTAGGTGTACGTTTGAATTTTGCACCCAAAATGACTCAGATCACATTGGGCTGATTTGACATGCTAAATCAGCAGCTATTGCTGGCAATGACAGTCAATTGGTGTGACGCTGCACCGATTCCCAAAAGTAGTTCCTGTGCTACTTTTGGTGACTAAAGGCACAATTTGAATAGACATCTGTGCATGAACCCGCACAGGGATTTTTTTTTGGGGGGGGGGAATTCACTTGATTGAAACTTATTACGGGGCGATTGGGGCATACCCCAGCCAACCACGTGCATCACAAGACGCAACTAACGTCACACCTTTAAAACTACACATGTCTAAAGACAACATGGTCCCCTCTCGTTACACATGGTAGGATTATGATAGGAAATTGTTTTTGGAGGCCCTCATCTCATTCCTAGTTGTCTGCACTGGATTTTACAGGGACATTTATGAGTAAATGTGGTTATTTTGGTCTCTAGGCTTGCACCTCAATTTGCCTACACCTCCATTTGCCTATGTGGAGTATGGACCCCAGCTCTTAGATTTCCTCTGCATCTAGCTGATATGCTATCTGGGTTACTCCCCTGAGGGCTGATCGTCTGTTGTGTGGACTCTGAGTCTGTCCACAAATGCCAGTCTTTTTCATATATTTTTTGGGGCATCCTCGTGACAGTCATTGCTTTATAGAGGGGTATCATTGTGTTAATTGCTTCCATTAGGACAGGGTGGGGCAAGTGGTTGACTTTCACGCTAGTACTATGGCTTTTCTCAATATAAAAAGATGCCTATTGGGGTGCGTGTTTTGGCAAATGCCAGTTGTTCCACCAGACCAAGGAGGCAGACACTAATTGTCAGGGAAATGGAGGTTAAACTACGAATAAATTGAGTTACCTCCTGCCAATAGTCCTGAATCTGGGCAACCTGAGAATATATGCGTGAAGCCTGCAGGAGTACCAGAGCATCTCCAGCAGCTGGCCAACAAGGCTGGGTATATGCGGTGGAGGCTTTGGAGCAGGTAGTAGATCCTGTGTAGGATTTCCAGGTATTCACCATCCAGTCACTGCACCTCTGCCTGCTGCAGACCTTCCAGTCCAGCCTGGATGTAGAAGTGCTCGATAAATTTGGGATAATGGTTTTGAGAGCAGCAGGTTTAATCACTACCGTGTGCTGTGAATAACCACTTTCATGGTTGGTGTTAAAGGTACAGCAGAATCCCCCTATAGAGGGCATTATATCACTGCAAAATAGAAATGGTTTCATTTATAGGCAATGACCTAACTACTGGATCTCCTAGTTTTAGTCTGACAATGAGCCTTATAAATGTTTAGGACCACTATATAATATGCTATTGATGTGTTTTAAAAAAAAAAAAAAAAAAAATTTACCTGTTGCATTTTGACAATTTCATTGGCAAGTGTACTCTGCACTGCATTTACTAAATGTTTCAGTAACTTTATTTTATTTTTGCAGTATCTGGGAGAGCTCAGCTTAATAGATTCAGACCCTTTCCTCCGATACTTGCCATCTGTTGTTGCTGCATCGGCTTTCGTCATTGCAAACTTTACCTTAAACGATGAGACTTGGGTAGGTTGTGTGTTGGTGTGTTTTTGTAGCCATAAGGGATATAAGTCTACTGTGCACAAAATGCCTTTGTACAGAGTTGGTTAAAGTGATACTAAAGCTAAAAGCTTTACCTTTTATGCAATACTTATTCTATTCCTCGGTCTTCCCCAAGTGTATTTGTTTTAAATCTAAGTCTCTTTAAATCACTAGTAAAAGGCTTGATTGAAATCACAATTTTTAAAGAGCAACTGACATCTCTGTTCTGCAGCTCCTCCTGACCCGCTGTTACTCACCGACTGTCCCATTTACTTTAAAGTGGTTGTAAACCCTCATGAATTTTTTTTTTTTAAACTAGCTGTAAAAGGCATAATGAGCTAATATGACTAGCATAATAGCGCATTATGCATCACTTACCTTAGATCGGGGCCCCCGAAGCCATCCTCGTCTCCCTCTTCAGCCGCATCCATCGCTGTGGCGATAGCCGGAAGGTTACTTCCGGCTATCGCCGCTCCAGCCTATCACAGCGGCGCTGTGATTGGCCGGAGCGGCGAAGACGTGACTCCGTGCATGCGCAGTCGAATTCGGCTACGTCGAATGCTGCGACCTAGCCGAATTTGTGAATGGGGTTAACTGCATGCGCGTGACGTCAGCGTCGCCGCTTTTAAATGCAAATATCTCCTTAACTGTAGTTTAAGGAGATATTTCATGCACCTACAGGTAAGCCTTAATCTAGGCTTACCTGTAGGTCTTTGTTTATAAAGTGGGTTTACAACCACTTTAATGGGATGGCTGGTGATGCGGCAGTGACTAAACAAGGTGAGGGATGTGGCAGCAGCAGGTGAGTGGATGCCTGCTAACAGGTGCTGCCATGATGGTTCTGAAATGACATGTGCTCTTTAAATCTAAGAAATCATTCTTGCTGGTAGTTAAAATCTTTAATATTTGCCAACAAAATGAAGGTTTCCTATTGAAAATGAGCTGTCAGGTTAGTAAAACGGCAATATCAGAACCGATTAATCAGTTTGTCATGTACATAGATTTACAAAATGAAGGGATAAAGGAATATTCTTGCATTTTATTTTTTTCTCATGGTTACTGTGAATTTTGTGTAAATGCATCAATGCAGTGCGATTGTCGGCTTGCATTCATTGAGTTAGCCAAAAATGTAAATATTGCAGAATATACAGCCTCATGCAACATAACGAAGCTCCATTTCATGCTGAATAAACTAAATTTTTATCTTTAAACTCTTTAGATTTTATACTCCAAAGCATTTTATTAAAATGTAAATCCCAAAAGATTTTTAAATCCACAAAATCCAGTTACTCTTTTGTCCATGGACCGACGCAGCTTCTCTATTGACAAAGTGGGTATTATCCGTTAGGAGTGACTAGGCAGAAAAACTTGTAAAAAGTGTTGCATCACACCTTCTACAGTACCGCCCAGGGGGCGGACCCTCCGGGTATAACCTCTGTCTGCATCTACGCAGATCAGTTTTTTTTCTGTCTAGCAAGGAGTAGGACATGGCTCCCTTCGGGCCCATTGGTCCGGGGGGGAGAAAGATAATAGAATTTTTATAACAGCTTACCTGTAAAATCCTTTTCTTAGAGTACATCACGGGACACAGAGGGACATAGTCATTACTATGTGGGTTATATAGATACCTTCAGGTGCTGGCACTGGCAACTTCCAAAACCGGAAGTACCCTCCCCTATATAAGCCCCTCCCATCCGGGAGTACCTCAGTTTTGTAGCAATAAGTGTCCCCAAAAGAGGGGTGGGAGCTCTGTGTCCCGTGATGTACTCCAAGAAAAGGATTTTACAGGTAAGCTGTTATAAAAATCCCTTTTTCTTTTTCGTACATCACGGGACACAGAGCGGCATAGTCATTACTATGTGGGACGTCCCAAAGCAATGCCAAATGAGGGGGGGATACACCATACATAAGCTGGGGGCTATCAGACATGAGGATCTTTTGCGGCCTGCAACACACTGCGCCCAAAGGCGACATCCTCCTGACTTCTAACGTCCACCTGGTAGAACCTAGTAAACGTGTGTACTGAAGACCATGTTGCAGCCTTACAGATTTGAGCCAGGGAGGCCTGGTGATGCACTGCCCATGAAGTTCCAACTGCTCTCGTGGAGTGCGCCCTAACTTTGAACGGAGGCGGTCTCCTTCTCAAGCCATAGGCTTGCATTATGACCTGTCGAATCCTACTTGGCTAAAGTAGATTTTGACGCTGCCTGACCCTTTCTGGGGCCTTCCGGCAGAATAAACAAAGTATCCGTTCTACGAATCTGAGCAGTGGCTTTTAGATAAGCTTTAACTGCTCTTACTACATCCAAAGAATGTAATAACTTTTCCTCTACCGAGCTCGGTTTGGGGGGGAAAAAGGAAGGAAGAACCACATCTTGGTTCAAATGAAACCTCGATTCCACCTTAGGAAGAAAGGCTGGATGAGGACGTAACACTACTCTGTCCTTATGGTTAACCAGATATGGCTCTTTACAGGACATAGCGGCTAATTCCGATACTCTTTTAGCCGAACAAATGGCTACTAGAAAAATCAATTTCCTGGTGAGAAGAACCAAGGAAATGTGCTGTAATGGTTCAAATGGTTGTTTCTGTAGAACCGACAGAACCAGGTTTAAGTCCCATGGACATATAGGAATACTAACCGGAGGGCTAATACGCATCACTCCTTGTATAAAAGCTTTGACTAGTGAATGCGAAGCCAAGGGCCTTTGAAAAAATATTGACAAGGCCGAAATCTGACCCTTGATGGTACTCAAGGCAAGCTTCCTATCTACAGCCCACTGTAGGAAGTCCAGAATCCTACCTATTACGTACTTGCGCGGATGCCATTTCTTGGCCTCACACCACGCGATGTACGCCTTCCAGATTCTATAGTAGAGCTGCCTGGATACCGGCTTCCTGGCATTGATCATGGTAGCTACCACAGGATTAGAGAGCCCCTCTTTTTTAGAATGTGGGCTTCAATAGCCAGGCCGTTAAACCTAGAGCTGGTAAGGAAGGGTGGTATATCGGTCCTTGCGAAAGCAGGTCCGGACGATGTGGGAGGGTCCAAGGACTCCCCACAGACCTTTTTACAATCGCCGCGTACCATGCTCTTCTGGGCCACGCTGGAGCCACCAGAATCACTGGTTTCTTTTCTACCCTGATTCTGCGGAGTAATCGAGGTAACAATTGTGGCGGTGGAAATGCATATATCAGCTTGAACTGATCCCAAGGGAACACTAGGGAATCCGAGCCGCAAGCTAGGGGATCCCTTGTCCGAGAGACAAACCTGTCCACCTTTTGCGTTTGAATCTGGATGCTAGCAGATCTACGTCCGGTGTTCCCCACCGCTGACATATTGTCTGGAAAACCTTGGGGTGAAGGGACCATTCCCCTGGGCATAATTGTTGGCGACTTAGAAAGTCCGCCTTCCAATTCTCCACTCCTGGAATGAATACCGCGGATATGGCTGGGACATATCTTTCTGCCCATTTCAGGGTGTAATTTACTTCCCTCTGGGCTGCACGACTCCTGGTGCCACCCTGATTGATATGCCACTGCCGTGGCATTGTCTGAATTCTGACAGGGGACCCTTGGAGTTTGGATGTCCATGCTACTAGGGCTGCTCGTATCTCTAGGAGATTGATGGGCAGGGCCTTTTCTGCATCCGACCATCTGCCCTGGAGAGACCATTGCTCCAGTACTGCTCCCCAGCCTATAAGGCTGGCATCTGTAGTGACCACCTTCCAAGAAATCAGACTGAAGGATTTCCCTTTTTCCAGATTCTGGAGAACCAACCACCAACGGAGGCTCTTGCGAACGGAAGGGGACAAGGACATTGGTAAGTCTAGGGCCTGAACTTTTTTGTTCCAGGCTGACAGTATGGCCCTTTGCAAATTCCTTGAATGGAATTGACCGTAGGGTACTGCTTCGAATGATGCCACCATTTTTTCCCAGCAGCCTCATGCACAGGCGTATGGATGGCTGTCTTTTTGTACCCACTAGGTGGATCAAATCTCTCAGACGACACCTTTTCTAGAGGCAAGAATATTTTTCTCTGGCCTGAAGGTTTTGTACCTCTCCTGACCCAGGGTTTTTTGTTACCCTGTGATTGTCCCTGATTCTTACCCCCGGGATTTGACCGAGGAGGCCGTCGGAACTGCTTCACAGCAGATGTCCCAGGGACTGGAGAGGCAGGCCTCCTAAAAGAGGGATCTCTTTTTAACCGGCAAGAGAGTACTTTTACCGCTGGAAATTTTCTGGATATATTTGTCCAGGTCTTCCCCCCGAATAAGCGTTCACCATGAAATGGGAAGCCAACCAGCAATTTTTTACAGGGAGCTTCAGCAGACCAGTTCTTGAGCCATAGAAGCCTACGCATATGTACTACAGACAGCGTAAGGCGGGAGGCCTGATGGATTGAATCCTTGATGGCGTCAACCGCAAAGCATAAGGCTCTAGGCAGATCAGCTAGGGCAAGGGCCTGCTGATCCGGCAAGTCCCTTAAGACCTGTTTTAACTGATCCTTCACCGCTTGGCAGACCCCAATAGCTGCTACTGCTGGTTGTGTCACCAAGCTTGCTGTAGTAAAAGCAGATTTTAATAAGGACTCCAATTTTTTTTATCTATTGGGTCCTTGAACATTATCTACTGGACATGTCAGTGATTTGTTCACACAAGAGATGGCTGCGTCCACTGTAGGCACTCTCCATTTTCGGATGAACTTATCCTCCATGGGATAGACCACCGGAAATCTCTTGGGAGTAAATATTTTATCAGGATGTTCCCAATCCTGGTAAATGAGTCCTTCCAGTAAAGGATGGATTGGAAAGGAACAAACAGTCTGGGGAGCTTTTAGCAACCGCGACGAGGAGACAGAAGTGGTTGATGGTTCAGCAAGGGGCATTTTAAATGCTGATCGGACCATATCAGTCAGGGACTGAACCATAATCTTTCAGCATGTGATGCTGAAAATGGCTCTTCCACTGATTCCTCTAGAACAGAATCAACCTCCATCCTGATCCCCTTCAGGTAGGTCAATCCCTGTATGGGACTGTTGCTCCGCTAACAGGTACTCTGAGGGAGGAGACGGAGATCGGGCGCGCTTTCCCTCTGACAGGGAAGCAGCGATCAATGTTGTCAATCTCTCTTCCAGTCCTCCCAGAGCTGAGGAAAAAAACCTCTGTTGCATACACAGGAGCAGGTGAACTGAGGACAGCCACAGTACCAGGTACTCCTGAGGGTTCTCTACGGGCACCAACCTCTGATTTTTCAGGGGAGACTGGTGCAGCCAAAGCATGCCCAAGATCCTCAGAGCCCAACGGAGACCCCCTTTGCTTCCTGGGAGTCTTAGTCCCGGAGACTTTGGACGGCATATTCCTAAGCCCAAAGCTGAGGTATTCCAGCCGTAATACACCACTTACTGAAAATAGTCTAGCACAATTGCTGCTATATAAACAGTTGGTGTAGGTATTGAGATTTGTGGCCCGGTCAAGAGACCCATGGGCAGACTCAACAGACGCGTTGGTGGCATCGTGGGGTCAGTATCGGCTAATCTATGCCTTCCCTCCCTTAAGGCTTCTTCCTCTTCTGCTCCGCAGAGTGGAGGCAGAGGGAATTCCAATGATCCTAATCGCTCCAGATTGGCCTCAGCGTCCTTGGTACGCCGATCTAGTACGTCTGGTAGCAGACGTCCCCTGGCGCCTACCACTACAGAAGGACCTGCTATCGCAAGGTCCCATACTCCATCCTGCTTTACGGTCACTGGCTTTAACGGCATGGCTGTTGAGAACCAGGTACTGAGAGACCGGGGCCTGTCAGATTCAGTAATCTCTACTATGAGAAGTGCTCGGAAACCGTCCTCTAGGAAGGTTTATCACCGCACTTGGAAGGCCCACATCTCCATGTGTGAGGAAGTGAAATGGCATCCGCGTACTTATTTGGTTTCCAGAATCCTGCTGGTTTTACAGCATGGGGTGGACCAAGGGCTTGCCCTAAGTACGATTTAAGGGACAGATATTCTGCCCTGGCTGTCTTTTTTTTTTTTTTTTTTTTTTTTTTTTTTTTTTCAGCGACCCCCCCCCCCTGGCGGCTCACTCTCTCGTGAGTACATTTGTGCAGGGGGTTCAACATGTGGCCCCTCCGGTCCGTCCCCCCCGTTACTTCCATGGGACTTGAACCTGGTCCTCTCGGTGCTTCAGAAGGCACTGTTTGAGAAAGTGTCAACAGGGGAATATCTAATATTCTCAGAGTGGTCTTTTTGGTGGCTGTTACGTCAGTTAGATGAGTCTCTGAGCTGGCAGCCTTGTCCTGCAAGGCTCCCCATTTGATTTTTCCACAAGCATAAGGTGGTGCTGCGGCCGCAGCCTTCCTTTCAAAAGTCGTTTTTTGGCTTTTTATCTCAATGAAGACATTGTACTTCCATCCTCAGCTGTCGAATCCTAAGGAGTCGGCGTTGCGTTCCTTGGACGTTGTCCGAGCTTTGAGAGTATACCTATCTGCTACTTCCCGGTTCCGGAAGTCAGACTCACTGTTTGCTTGGGACAAGCCACCGAAACAGTCTCATCGGCCACCATCTCTAGGTGGATCCGACAGATAGTAATCCAGGCTTGCGCCTTAAAGGGTCAAGCGCCCCCCTTCCCGGTCACGGCGCATTCGACCAGGGCAATAGGTGCCTCTTGGGCTTTCCGACATCAAGCGTCTGTTTCCCGATTATGTAAAGCGGCGACTTGGCCGTCCGCTCACACTTTCACAAAATTGATGTAGGTGCATCTTCAGATGGCTGTTTAGAGTTGCAGCTCCTCCGTTGGAGTGCTGTTTTGTGTTTTGGGGTGAAGTTTGTTTTTATGCTGTTACCACCCCTCGTTTTTTTTCTCTGACACTGCTTTGGGACGTCCCACTTTGTCAATAGAGAAGCTGTCGGTCCATAGACGAAAGAGTAAATAGGATTTTTTACTCACCATAAAATCCTTTTCTCTGAGTCCATGGACCGACACAGCACCCACCCCTCAAGTTTGTACTGCTTTTTTGACGCACTGATCTGCGAAGATGCAGACTGAGAGGTTATACCCGGAGGGTCTGCCCCCTGGGCGGTACTGTAGAAGGTGTGATGCAACAGTTTTTACAAGTTTTCTGCCTAGTCACTCCTAACTAACGGATAATACCCACTTTGTCAATAGAGAAGCTGTGTCGGTCCATGGACTCGGAGGATTTTTTTTACTCACCGTAAAATCCTTTTCTATATTCTCTTACCGTCCATGGACTGACACAGCCTCTTCATACTGTACACATGAGTTTGTCCCACGTGTTCAGTATGAAGAGGCTGTTGTCAGTCCATGGATGTCAGAAACTGATTTTACGGTGAGTACAGAAAATTGCTATGGGGACACAAACAAGGCAAGATTGCTGCCGGGGAACCTGGGGAAAAAGGAGGATCTGGACTCTTCCATGCGATGCCACTGCAAAGCAGGTGTGCAGAACATGTTTAGCTGCTGACCACCTCGTGGGAGTATAGCGGCACAGCTCTCCTGTGTGTGATCACTTATCCAGTACATAGGGGGCACGCTTGCGCCGGCTGTGATGAGTTGCAGCAGATCTGCAGGTGCTGGCAAATCATTGATGGCCAGCACCTGGTGAATAGGATGACAGGACAGAGCTCTGTCCTGTCAGTGGGGATGTGCCAGTTTGTTTTCCTGCACAGCAGGGAATGAAAACCAGCACGTGCCTTAGTAAAACGCAGCACAAAGGACTGGGCGAGCATTTAACCCTTTGATCGCCCTAGATGTTAACGGCTCACAGCCAGTGTCATTGGTACAACGGTGCATATTTTTCGCACTGATCACTGTATTGGTGTCACTGGTTCCCGCAAGGTCAGATTGCCTGCCATACTATTGGTCCTGCTATAGGTGGCTGATTGCCGCCATTACTTAAAGGGGTTGCTCCACCGGGAAAAAAATAAATAAAAGCCAGCAGCTGCTGGCTTTTAATATTTGGACACTTACCTGTCCTGGCGTCCAGCGACGTCCGCAGCAGAGGACGAGCGACCGCTCGTCGCTCTGCTGCTCCCTCCGCCATCCTCGCTGAGGGAACCAGGAAGTGAAGCCCTGCGGCTTCATGCCCGGTTCCCTACGGCGCATGCGTGATTCGCGCTGCGCCGTTCTGATTGGTGCTCCTGTGTTCTGGGAGCCGAGTGTCTCCCAGAACACCAAGGGAAGTCTGCGGGAAGTGACGTAACTCCCGCAGATTCCCGGAGACAGGACTTCCGGATGTGGGTGAAAATACCTGTCTTAGACAGGTATCTTCACCCCCCTGAAAGGTGTCAATTGTGACACCGGAGGGGGGGAGGGTTCCAAATAGCATAAGCTGCTATTTAGGGTGGAGCTCCACTTTAATCTTCCGGAGCTCAAGTTGGTTTAAAAAAAAAAAAAAAAAACTTTAGCAGTGACATCTTTGTGCTAAGAACAGAGCTGCAGGAGGGAGTTGGCAGGTCCACACAGGCTGCCTGCAGGAAACTACAGGAGGTAGCAGATATAAGACCAGTCACTCTACACAAGGAAAGGGCAGCGAGCAATGTACAAGATGTTCTGTACAGAGGCAGATTACTGATCTGTCAAATACTCAATCACACAAGATTTAAATTGAAATGCAATATTTAGCTTTTCCTGAAGTTCAGCTTTAAGCTGGAAAACTGAGCAATTTAAACCATGCAAATAAAAGTGTGTGTGTGTGTGTGTGTGTGTGTGTGTCATTTCGTTTTAATGTGACTTAAACTTTGTTTCCTCCACAGCCAGATTCCTTGGCCCAGTTCACAAGATACTCATTAGAAAGTCTTAAACCTTGCATCTCGGATCTATATCGCACTTATCTTTCTGCAACAACCCACCAACAACAGGCTGTGCGTGAGAAATACAAGACTGCAAAGTGAGTAAATCGATGCATTGCTGAAACTTAAATGGCCTTTTTGCTAAGGGTTGGTTGTCAAAAGATCAAACCCCCCCCCCCCCCATATCTGTCTTCTATCCAACTTAGCCACTTAACGACCGCCCACTGTAAATATACGTCGGCAGAATCACGTACATCTACGTGACTGCCTTTGTATAGTTGGGGGGGGGGGGGGTCCGATCGGACCCCCCTTCACAGTGAGCGGTGGATAACTGATCAAGGGCGATCAGGCATGAGGGGACGGCCGTTCATTTCCGGCCACCCCCCTCTCGATCGCTCCCGGCGAATGAGAGCTTCCCCTGCCTGTGTAATGTTTACACAGGCAGAGGAAGTGATGGCATCTCTCCTGCGGCGCTCACATATACCGAGCGCCGTACAGGAGAAGATGCAGGTTAGTGCACAAAACACTACACTGACACCAGGACACAGGCACATAAATCGCCCCCCCAGTCAGTGTCTCTGATTGCAGTGACCATTTATTTAGTGATCACTGCAATCGGTGACATTTGTGACTGTAAATGTGTCACCAAAGTTTAGTTTTAGGTCCAGTGTAGCCCCCTAACCCCCCTAATAAAGGTTTAACCCCCTGATCGCCCTATCACCACTGTGGCTAAGCAATCATTTTTCTGATCGCTGTCTTAGCGTTGGTGATGCAGATCAGTAGCCAGTAATTTTTTTTTTTTTGGTTCGCCGCAGGTTTTTATAGCGTCAGGTACCCCCATATATTATCTAATAAAGGTTTTAACCCCCTAATTGCCCCTAGTTAACCCTTTCACCAGTCATTACCATATAAGTGTTACGGGTGACGCTGGTTGGTTAGTTTGCTTTTTATAGTGTCAGGGCACCCGCTATATATATATATATATATATATATATATATATATATATATATATATATATATATTAGTGTATTAACCCAATTAAGGTTTAACCCCCTGATTGCCCGGCGGGTGATATCAATTGGGTTTTAGCGTCACACCCCAGGCAGCGTCAGGTTAGTGCCAGTAACGCTAACACCCACGCGTGAAGCATACACCCCCTTAGTGGTATAGTATCAGATCTATACTAGCGTCCCCAGCAATTTAGGGTTCCCAAAAACGCAGTGTTAGCGGGATCAGCTCAGATACCTACTAGCACCTGCGTTTTGCCCCTCTGTCCTGCCCAGGCCACCCAAGTGCAGGATCGATCACTGTCACTTACAAAACACAACACACAACTGCAGCGTTCGCAGAGACAGGCCTGATCCCTGCGACTCCAGTGCTGTAGGAGGTGATTTCACCACCACAGTTAAAAAAAAAAAGCATATATGCCGAAGCATGGGGGCAGCAGGGGCGGAGGAGCGATTTTGCTCCTAATGCCGCATACATACGGTCGAAATTCCAAGGGAGGCTTGCCCGTGAAAGTCCGACCGTGTGTGTGGCATAACTTTTTTGCGGGAGGATGCCCCCATGCTTTGGCATATATAAATGGTGCATGTATGCCCATCATTAGAAGTGGGTGGATGAAGGGCGGTATTCTAATGGTGGGCATACCCACCGATCAATCTTTTTTCGTTCAGCCAACTGGCTGCATGAAAAGATTACAATACATGTCCAACAAGGACCAGCAACGTACTGGTATGTTGCTGGACTTTGAATGTTTATACCAGAATGATGCCTGCGGGTTTAGGTATCATCTTGGTATCTCTTTTCAGCCAGCGGCCGGCTTTCATGTAAAAGCAATCCTAGTGGCTAATTAGCCTCTGGACTGCTTTTACAAGCAGTGGGAGGGAATGTCCCCCTGGATATAAAAAGCGCCATTGGGGAAAGCATTTTATCACACCGATCTTGGTGTGGTCAGATGCTTTGAGGGCAGAGGAAAGATCTAGGGTCTAGAAGACCCCAGTTTTTTCAAAAGAGTACCTGTCACTACCTATTGCTATCATAGGGGATATTTACATTCCCTGAGAACAATAAAAATGATAAAAAAAAAAAAAATATGGAAGGAACAATTTAAAAATAAAAAAAGCAAAATTAATAATAAAAAAAAACACCCCTGCTCTTGCCCAATGGCAAACGCAAGCGTCGGTCTGGCATCATATGTAAACAGCAATTGCACCATGCATGTGATGTATCACCGCGAAGGTCAGATCGAGGGCAGTAATTTTAGCAGTAGACCTCCTCTGTAAATCTAATGGGGTAACCTGTAAAGGCTTTTAAAAATGTATGTAGTTTGTCGCCAATGCGTGTTTGTGCGAAATTTTAAAGCATGTCGTGTTTGGTATCTATGTACTTGGCCTAAGATCATCATTTTTTATTTCATCAAACATTTGGGCAATATAGTGTGTTTTAGTGCATTCAAATTTAAAGTGTGGTGTTTTTTCCCCAAAAATGCGTTTGAAAAATCGCTGCGCAAATACTGTGTAGAAAAAAAATGCAACACCCACCATTTTAATCTGTAGGGCCTTTGCTTTAAAAATATAAATGTTTACATGAAAACATTTTTTTTTTTTTTTTGCAAGAAAATTATGTTGAACCCCCAAACTGTCAAAGGGCTTTGTCTTCAAGTGGTTAGAGTGCATGTAAGCTTCCTAATGTTGTGTATAAAATGCCAGAACAGTTCAACCCCCCCCCCAAATGACCCCGTTTTGGAAAGTAGACACCCCAAGCTATATACTGAGAGGCATGTCGAGTCCATGGAATATTTTGTATGTTAACACAAGTTGCGGAAACAATTTTTTTTTAATTTTTTTTTGCTCAAGGTTGTCACTAAATGATATATTGCTCAAACATGCCATGGGTATACGTGGAATTACACCCCAAAATACATTCTGCTGCTTCTCCTGAGTACGGGGATACCACATGTGTGAGACTTTTTGGGAGCCTAGCCGCGTACGGGGCCCCAAAAACCAAGCACCGTCTTCAGGCTTGCTAAGGGTGTAAATTTTTGATTTCTCTAGTCGTCTGTCCAGGACAGCACTAGAGAGATAGGCTCCACCTCCAGAGGCAGGAAACGCATCATACCAATCTTTAAAGGGCGGCTTCCGTCCCTCGTCCTCAGTCTTTGTGTTTCCTCCACCGGAGGAGGCTGGATGGAGCTCTCCTTCCCCTAAGCCGAGGCAGACTGCTCGAGGAAGGGGGAAGGAGGTCTGCGATACCTGGAAGGTGGCAGGCTTTGTTGGGTCCCCCGGTCAGGCTGCAGTGAAGCTGGTACCGGCGCAATCCTCCGGTATAGCCCGAGGAGGGCTGACGTTCCCCGCAGGACATCCTGGCATCTGCCGGCCAGTTACTGTGGTCTCTGGCGTGGGTGTTCAGCGGGGGGCGGGCGTAGGCCTCGAGTTCCGGCCTGTGGAACGCAGGAGGAGGGCGGGGACTTCCGGCGCAACACTTCCGGTTCCGGGTCGCGCGGCGAGCGTGGACGCTGGGGCCATGGCGGGAAATTTAAAAAAAAAACGCCGGCCACAAGATAGACGGTTCCTTGAAGATGATCCAGCAGCTGACTACAGAGGTAGGGGACAGCATGGAGACAATGGAACCAGGTGGCAGTGGTGCCGGCCCAGCTCAGGTAGGCAGACACTGGGGTGCCCTGGACCTACAGGGCTGGGGAAGGAGGGGGAAAAAGGGGAAATACCCCCCCCTCCTTCAGCGACAGGATCCGGGCTAAAGAGCCATGTGAATCCTGTCAGCGGCTGGTGGGGGTGCACATCGGTGTGGTGAAGGTACAATCCCCGATTGTCTAAAAGGTTTCTGACTACTTGCCCTGGTTTCTTCTCTCCTTCTCTTTCCCAGGCTCAGCCTAAAGACCCGGAGAGGTCAAGGGGGAAGAAGAGGTGTCCGTCATGTACGAACAAACTAAAGGAGGGATGGAGCAAGCCCCTTTGTAAACCTTGTATTGACAAATTGGTTTACAAGGAGGCAACAGGGGCATGTAAAGAACTAATTGCTGGGGTGCAGGAAGAAATGAAGACCATTAAATCAATGCTGGCAAGCCTTGAAACCCCAAAACCACCAGCTGCAGCCCCCCCTGATTCGGCCCCAGAGGTGGGTGACGCATCAGACGGAGGGGAACCAGATTCCTTGGACGAGCTAAGTGAGGCGGCTTCATCCAGAGATATTCCGGGCCAGGGGACAAGTTCGCCCAGATACAGGCTCTCACTCGAGGAGGTGGGTGCCTTATTAGGGGTGATATATGAGACTCTCGATATCAAAGAAGAGCAGGCTTCCTTGTCCTTGCATGACCAGATGTACCAAACCCTGAAAAAGGATCAGAACAGGGTATTTCCGGTACATAGTACACTGGCAGATTCTATTAAAAAGGAATGGCGGGAACCAGAGAAAAAATTGTGTTTTCCAAAAAGTCTGAAGAGATTTCCCTTAAGTGAGGATTCCTCCTGTATCTGGAACAAAGTGCCCAAAGTGGATGCAGCCTTTTCCCAGTGTTCCAAGTCTACAGACCTCGCCTTTGAGGACATGGGTGTCCTTAAGGAACCTATGGACAAAAGGATGGAGGTACTGCTGAAAAGGTCATGGGAAGTAGCCATGACAAGTTTAAAGCCAGCAATGGCTACAACTATAGTGGCTCGTAACTTGGAGGTCTGGCTGGACCAGCTGCAAAACCATCTGGAAAGTGGGACCTCCAGGAAGGAGATTCTTGATTCCTTGCCTATGCTACACAAGGCGGCGGGCTATATGGCGGACGCATCCGCGGAGTCGGTCAAGCTATCGGCAAAGACGGCTGCCTTAATCAATTCCTCACACAGGGCTTTATGGCTAAAGTCCTGGTCGGGAGACCCGGCATCAAAAATCAGACTATGTGGCATCCCATTTGAAGGAGACCTTTTGTTCGGGCAAGATCTAGAGAAAGTGCTAGACCGTACTGCCGACAAGAAAAAGGCCTTCCCGGTCAAAAATAAAAGGGTTCGGGGAAACGTTTTTTTCGTCCCAAGGACAAAGGCCGATTCAGGGGCAGGCTCCTAAGGGGTCATCCTCTGGGAAGCAGTGGGGAAAGGGTAAACAGAAAGGTGTCCTGTTTTCCTCTCCTAAAAAGACCACCAAATCCCAGTGACTTAGTTCCAGTGGGAGGGAGATTGGGGCAGTTCCTCCCACAGTGGGAAAAGACTACCCCAAATACATTTATTCGGAGGATAATCAGGGAAGGCTATCGAATTCAGTTCAGGGGCACTCCGCCCACAAGAACGTTCGTAACCTCTCCGCCCAGGGATTTTCAGAAAAAGACAGCCTTGCTGTCACAAATAGGCGACTTGGTAGACCAGGGGGTTCTTATCCCAGTGCCACAGCAGGAGATAAACCTAGGTTTCTACTCGCATGTTTTCATAGTGAGAAAACCGTCGGGCAATTTCCGCCTAATAAATCTGAAATCGCTAAACAAGTGGGTGGCTTACAGAAAATTTCGGATGGAGACAATCCTTTCGGTGAAGTCAATTCTTCCCCCGGATTGTTTCTTGGCCTCCCTCGATTTGAGGGATGCCTACTTACACGTCCCTATCCATCCGGAATCTCAAACGTTTTTAAGGGTAGCAATCAGATGGGGAAAGCAGGTCCGACATTTTCAATTCAGGGCCCTGCCATTCGGCCTGTCTTCATCCCCCAGAATATTTACAAAAATTTTGGCGGAGGCACTGGCCCCCCTGAGACTGGAAGGGATATCAGTCATCCCTTACCTGGACGACCTTTTATTTTTTGCACCCTCCGCGCTCCAACTGCAAGAGGATCTACGGGTGGCCATATCCTTTTTGGAAAAACTGGGGTGGTTAATTGGGAGAAGTCAAACCTAACCCCGACACAGGTCCTGCAGTACTTGGGCTTTCTAGTAAACTCAGTGACGCAGAAAATTTATCTCACAGCGGAGAAAGTAAAAAAGGTAAAGGCTACGGTAGCCTTCCTTCAAAACAATCTGGCAATTTCTATCCGTTCAGCCATGTCGGGTTTGGGTGTCCTGACGGCAACAATCCCTGCGGTTCCATGGGCAAGAGCCCATTTCAGGTGTCTTCAGGCAAATATTCTGAACAACTGGGACGGAACGCAGGAATCGTTGGACGCGACCTTCCACCTATCCCCAAAGACCAAAAGGTCTCTGGTGGTGGAGGGACGAAGAGAACCTAGTGCAGGGTCTGTTTTGGTCTCTTCCGGTGTCAGTCCGAATAACCACGGACGCCTGGGGCTGGGGGGCCCGTTGGGGATCAAAGGTAGCCCAAGGGCGCTGGGAAAAAGTGCAGTCCCAAAGGTCAGCCAATTGGAGGGAGTTGCAAGCAATCTGGGAAGCCCTAAGGGCATTTGTCGCGGAGCTGAAAAATCACCACGTACAGGTCCTCTCAGACAGTGTGGTAGCAGTCTCATATTTAAACAAGCAAGGAGGAACAAGGTGTCCATCCTTAATCAAGATAGCGAGCGCTATCTTGGCCTGGGCAGAAAAAAAATCTGAAGTCCATATCCGCGGTCCATCTGAAGGGAGTGGACAATTGCCTGGCAGACTTTCTGAGCCGACACCAAGTGTGCGAATCAGAGTGGTCGCTAAACAGGGAGGTCTTCCAACTAATAGAGAAGTGGGGCATTCCCGAAGTGGACTTGTTTGCCAACAGGTTGAATGCCAAAGTTCCAGCTTACTTTTCGATAGAAAGAGAAATAGGGGCCAAAGGGATAGATGCCCTAGCCCAGAAGTGGCCGTTTCATCTATGTTACGCCTTTCCCCCGTTCAAACTTATTCCTCTGGTTCTGAGGAAATTTGTGCAGGAACACACCACAATGATCCTAGTGGTCCCGTATTGGCCAAAGAGGCCTTGGTTTTCAATACTGTTACGCCTGACAGCGGAACCCCCCCCCTCATGTTGCCCGTAAGGAAGGATCTGCTATCCCAGGGCCCAGTCCTATTATCCAAGGTTCAGACCCTGAAGCTGTCAGCCTGGTGTCTGAAGAGAGTCTCCTGAAGTCTAAGGGGCTCTCGGATAGGGTGGTAAACACCATTCTTTCTAGTAGAAAGGTTACCCAAGCGATTTATGTTAGTCTGGAAAAATTTTTGTTCTTGGTTGGATACCAAAAAGGTGTCTGCAAGTATCCCAGCCATCTTGGAGTTTTTACAAGATGGTGCGGATAAAGGACTGGCCATTAGTACACTAAAAGTACAGGTATCGGCCTTGTCAGTTTTTTTAGAGCGACCCCTGGCTATAGACCCGCTAGTAAGCAGGTTCTTCAAGGGGTTAGCCAGAATTAGACCCATTCCATTTAAAGTCCTGCCAAAATGGGACCTGACGACAGTGTTGCAGGGTTGGGCTAAATGGTCACAAGAGAAAGAGCTGTCCCTAAAATGGGTCACGCTCAAAGCTGTCTTTCTAGTGGCCATAACCACTGCGAGACGCATTAGTGAGCTGCAGGCGCTTTCCATTAAGGAGCCTTTTCTACAAGTTTTTGAAGACAGGCTGGTATTACGGACAGACCCAGGTTTTTTTGCCCAAAGTGGTGTCAAAGTTCCATAGGGCTCAAATGGTTTTACCTTCCTTTTTTGGGTCCCCAACCAGTCTAGGAGACAGAATTCCACAATCTGGACGTGAGAGCCTGTGTCTTACAATATCTGGAGTTGTCCAAAAACATTAGGAAATCCAATGCTCTATTTATTTTGCATTTGGGAAAAAAATTGGGGTTTCAAGCTTCAAAAGGCACAATCGCAAGATGGATTAGGCAGACTATTGTGGAAGCTTACAAAATCTTAGGAAAGGAATGCCCTTTTTCCCCCATGGCTCACTCCACACGGGCACTATCGGCCTCTTGGGCAGAGCGAGCTGGAGCAACACCAGAACAAATTTGTCGAGCAGCAACATGGTCAAATTACTCGACGTTCATGAAGCATTATAGATTGGACCTTCTCTCAGCGCAAGACCAAGCATTTGGGAGGAAAGTCCTCCAAGCGGTAGTCCCCCCCCCAATCTGGTAAGTTCTCGCTGATCCTCTCTAGTGCTGGACAGACGACTAGAGAAAACTAGAGTTAGACTTACCGGTAACTCTATTTCTAGGAGTCGTCCAGGACAGCAGGGATTCCCTCCCTATATGCTGTTATAATGGTGGACGAGTGTTTTTTGTTTCAGAAGCCGTTCCGGGGAAGTTCTCGGTTAAAAGACTGAGGACGAGGGACGGAAGCCGCCCTTTAAAGATTGGTATGATGTGTTTCCTGCCTCTGGAGGTGGAGCTTATCTCTCTAGTGCTGTCCTGGACGACTCCTAGAAATAGAGTTACCGGTAAGTCTAACTCTAGTTTTCACTTCTCACTGCCTATCAGTTTCGGAGGCCATGGAATGCCCAGATGGCACAACCCCCCCCCCCAAATGACCCCATTTTGGAAAGTAGACACCCCAAGCTATTTGCTGAGAGGTATTGTGAGTATTTTTCAGATCTCGCTTTTTGTCAAAGTTTTGAAATTTGGAAAAATATTTTCTTTTTCAAAAAGAGCTGTAAAATACTCACCATGCCTCTCAGCAAATAGCTTGGTGTCTACTTTCCAAAATGGGGTCATTTGGGGGGGGTTTGTGCTATTTTGGCATTTTATGGCCTTCGAAACTGTGATAGGCAGTGAGGAGTGAAATCAAAAATTTGTGCCCTTAGAAATCCTGAAGGCGGTGCTTGGTTTCCGGGGTCCCGTACGTGGCTAGGCTCCCAAAAAGTCCCACACATGGTATCCCCGTACTCAGGAGAAGCAGCAAAATGTATTTTGGGGTGCAATTCTACATATAACCATGGCATGTGTGAGCAATATATCATTTAGTGACAACTTTTTGTATTTTTTTTTTTTTTTGTTTGTCTGTCATTCAATCACTTGAGATAAAAAAAAAATATTCAATGGGCTCAACATGCCTCTCAGCAATTTCCTTGGTGTCTACTTTCCAAAATGGGGTCATTTGGGGGGGGGGTTTGTACTGCCCTGCCATTTTAGCACCTCAAGAAATGAGATATACAGTCATAAACTAAAAGCTGTGTAAATTCCAGAAAATGTACCCTAGTTTGTAGACGCTATAACTTTTTGCGCAAACCAATAAATATACGCTTCACTTTTTTTTTATATTATTTTTTTTTTTTTTTACTAAAGACATGTGGCTGAATACATTTTGGCCTAAATGTATGACTAAAATTGAGTTTATTCGATTTTTCTTATAACAAAGTAGAAAATCCATTTTTTCAAAATTTTTGGTCTATTTCCGTTTATCGCAAAAAATTAAAATCGCAGAGGCAATCAAATACCATTTAAAAGAAGGCTCTATTTGTGGGAAGAAAAGGACGCAAATTTTGTTTGGGTACAACATTGCATGTCTGCACAATTTACAGTTAAAGCAGCAAAATTCTGAAATCACCTCTGGTCCTCTAGCTACAAAATGGTCCGGGGCTTAAGTGGTTACATTTTTTATTTTATTTTTTTTTGTGACTAAGAATTCAGCAAATATGCAATGATCTAACTTGCAGGCATGGACTAACATTGCCACAATTCTACTGAAAATGGCAAGCTGTATTGTTAACCCTGCCTAATTTTTCTAATGGGCTATATAGCTTTTTTTCCAACTTGGTGTCAATTCTGTGTGGTCTTCCATACCAGATGCCTGCTTTTCTCCCCCAGCCCCCCATGTTGGTTTTTTTTTTGCAGTAAGCAAAACATGACTGATCACCCACACAACAAAGAACATGGCATGAATAAAATCTTGTGCAACTAAAATTTTAGTAAAATAAAATGTCCACTGAACAACCTAATGGTATGGGCCGAAGGTCCACACAAGTTACCCAAGCCCAAGAGCCAGGGGAGAGGAGTCAATTTTGTCTCCCCTCCACACATACACTTTTGCCCTATCTGACTAGAATTTAATGGACTGCATGTGAATTAAGCCTACTGTGGTTTTCACTTGTTTTCTCCTTTCAATAACTGGGTTAATTCCTTCTAATGGACTATTTTTTTTTTTTTTTTTCCCCCCCCCCAGGTATCAAGGTGCATCCACAATTGATCCTCCAGAGTCCCTTTCTACGTTTTTATAATCCTAAAAGTTGGACTTTTCTAATGTATATGGACAAAAAGCACATGATGTACAGTTATTTTTCTATTGGAGACTTTGTTTTTTGTAACTCATTCAGGTATTGGCAATCTGCTCTGAACAGAATTATGAAGCAAAGTTTTAAGTTTTTATGGTTTTAAATTCTGTAAATTTTATGTATGTTTTAGATATTTGCTTAGCTATGCTATTTTATAAAGCTGTTTGTGCAGATTGCACTAACCAAGCAGTTGACATTTGTTTATAAACTATATAAATCACTGTTATTGACAATAAATGTTCACAAAACAGCAAAACCAGTGTTTGATGTGACAAGGTCACATGAGAGTTTGTTTCAATGAACAGGACAGCTTGTACACTTTGACCCCCCCAAATGTGGAAGTTATTAGTACAAAATTGCTGACAACACATGAAGCCATCAGATTGGTGCAGATCTGGCACCTTCCTTGTAGATGTCTTGGCAATCTACTTTGTGGAGTTGTATGCTGTGGCTTGCCATTAAATTCGATGTGGAAAGAAACTAGCACAAGAGTTGGTCTTTCTTGGGTATGTTAATGCTAAATTGCTGAATATGGAGGTTGATTCTTCAGTTGAACAAATGCCATCTAGACCAGACAAGTGGCACTCCAGTGATTTGACATGTAGGCAGCTTATACAGGTAGCTGACCTATTGCTGAGTACAGCTCTGCTGTTAGAATGGGACTTGTGCATAATATTGCATCTTTATTAGTTTGTGGTCATAAATATCCAAACAGTTTACATGTTGTACTTGGTTCTGCTGTGTTGGGCTAAATGGTGGCTATTACAACTTTGGCACCCTGACAAATGGAGCCTGTCTGCTGCCCCAATGGCTAGTAAAAAGTGGGCTAATCTGATTTCCAGGTCTTGATCCTAGGTCAACTCCTGCTAAGTTTAAGTGACACATGTTAAACTGTGCTGTTTCATCCAACAGCACCCCTACATGGTGGTTTTTGGCTCTATTGTGCACACTTGGTGTTTTTTGTTTTTTTATTTGGCCTGACTTAAGGTTCTAACCAATCAGGATCAGTGTTTGCTCTTTCTAGACAAACTGAGCAGGAATCCCTTCCAGGCAAGTCTTGTGTTGCTACAAGTTTCACATGTGCTAGCGCATGTTCCTGCCCCACTGCAATTGGGAACAGCACAGGGCTTAAAACGACCCGTATGAACTGGTAGTGTTTTAAATGGGTTTGCAAGAGGCTTGGCATATTTTGCTTAAATGTGGTTGCACCCTAGAACTGATTTTTGAGGACATCTGGCTGTTATAAAAGGTGACACTAATTCTGATCAAAATCACTTTTTGTGCAAAAGTCAATGTACACAATTTTTTCTGTTTACAGGAGAAGTAAACTGATGTGTCTTAGTCAGTAATTATGACGGTAGATCTGAGTTTCAAGGTATAAGACTTTTTTTTTTGTCTGACCCAGTCCAACAGGCTCTACCTGTAAATCTTAGAGAAGCGCTTTTTTTTTTTTTTTTTTTTTTTTTATACTCATAACGTGAATATACAAACTAAGTTAATGTAGTGTGAAGTTACTGGTCTAATGTTCAGTTGTAAAAGCCACTGGCTCTTGTATTTTATAGTGTAAATGGCAGGTATGCATTAAAATGTTTGTATAGGAAATACCACTGATGCAGTCTCGTGTTTCTACATAAATGGTACCAAAGCCTATGATAAAGTACAATGGTTTTCTATATAGGCTATTTTTGGTAAAAATTACTTTTTTTTTTTCTGGGTTTTATGATTTGGATGTACTTAAATATCCAAGTCATGTGCTGAATTTTAACAAAATGGGTACTGAAGTTTTTTGCCTCTAAAATGCCAGTCTTCAAGGGCCCCAACAGGTCATGGTTTCAGGATTTCCTGCAGGTGAAACAGCTGTAGTAATTACTAAGGCAGTGAAACCGATCAACTCACATGTGCAAAATAATGGACAGCCTGAAAACCTGGCCTGTTGGGGTGTCTTGAGGACTGAAGTTGCAAGACACTGCTCTAAATCACCATGCTTCTGAAAATGATCAATGTTTTGGCTCGCTTTCAGAACCATTTGACAGGCGGTGAGGTGATGCCTTCCCACTGCCTGGTTTGAACCCCATATTCGCTGCCACAACCCATTGCAAGCACTTGCTGGGTTTTTCCAATTTGAATGGGTTGTGGTGGGTGACAAGGTTGTGGAGGACCCGGCCTCCTTAACAGCGGCCATATTGGTGCACCCAGGGATCTTCCCTGTCGCCTTACAGCATGTCTCCGTCTAAAAATAATTCTGAAGCCATCGATAAACTGGCCAGATACCGCCGGCTTGAGGAGGGGGATCGGCAGGTCAGAGACGGTGCTGCTGCTTTCCTGGATGCGGATCACTCTGTGGTGGCTACTAACAAATTACTGGATGCCATCGCCATGTGCCAGAGCACGCTTACCACCAAGATCGAGGAGGTAAAAATTGATGTGTCCCTTATCCGGCAGGATCTCTCTACCCTCAGGGACCGCGAGACGGAGACCCATATTAGCAGAGCAGAGGATATCTTACACCCTTTACAACATACCACCGATGAGGTGCGCCGCCAGTTACAACAGATTAGCGCAAAACAGGATGACATGGAAAATCGCCTTCGGAGATGTAACCTCCGCTTCATCGGTCTTCCTGAGTCTGCTGAGGGCACCGATCCGGAGAGCTTCCTTGAAAACCTCCTAACCTCAACCTTCGGCAGAGACGCATTTTCGGTAATGTTTGCAGTGGAGAGAGCTCATCGAATCCCTGGCCGCCCTCCTCCCCAAGGAGCTCCACCGTGTACCCTGATAGCGAAGTTCCTTAATTTCAGGGATCGCGACAAGATCCTCCGCCTAACCAGAGAGAAGGGGAATATCCCCCATACCAATGCTCGTGTTGCCGTCTTCCCGGACTTCTCCAATGAGGTGCAGCGGTCCAGGGTCCAGGATGTTAAGCGCCTCCGCACTCTACACCTCAAATATGCCATGCTGTACCCTGCAAAGCTTCGTGTGGAGTGCGACGGTCGGACCCACTTTTTCGAGGACCTAGAGTCGGCATCCACTTGGATTGACCGGAGAGATCGGCGAGATTGAGCATACCGCGCTGTCTGGGAGCTGTGAGTACTTTTCTTTTCTCTCCCCTGCTGCCCCCTGTGCCGGTGGCACTCCCTGTTCGTGCCCTGGTGATTCGCCTCACGGTTGCTCTGTTGCTAGTGGGTGCCCTCTGCCGGGACGGGGGAGACAGACCTAAAAGCCTTTTCTGCCCCTCCTCGGATCTCACAGCATGCTCGCCACCTTCGGGTGACCTAACTGTTAATTCCCCGTTCTCCCCACGCATGGGAGATGCTTGTAGAGGGCAGCTTACCGAACGTTGCTGGAACTTCCTATCCTACTTTACGTACCACCCTGATGGCAGGCGGGGCTCCCTTCTGCACGGCTGCAATGGTGTTGTGCTTTTGTGGCCCCTACACCCCATGCACTTCTCAGAGAAGAAGTCGCCCCCCTAGGTTCTCTATGGACTTTTTTCACTCCCCCCGTTTACCTGATTGTTTTTTCCTTCCTTTTTTGTTTTCTGTTCATCGCAGGTATCTATGTCCCTTTGAAATTAAGTCCCTCGCCTCCAATGCTTTTTTCACGTTGGATGTCCCCGGTTGATACCTGGTTTTGGGATACTATGTTCATGCCGAGTTGGGGTGGCACTGGACTGGGAGGGAGGGGAAATGTTTTGGCTGTTTTTTATTTGCCACTATGTTCACAATTGTTTATTTCTGCTAAAGGTACTATGTCATACATGCACTATCAATATTGGTTGCTGATGTGTTCTGTACTGTCTGATGTGTCCTTATCTGCTCTGCTGGTCCTGGTCTGGCTGCGGTCTATTATACACACCATATACCCACCATGAGTTCCCTGAAGTTCCTCACGTGGAATGTTAGAGGCTTACGCAATAAGATCAAACGCACAGCGGTCCTGACATTTCTCAAATCTCAGAGAGCTGACATTATCACACTGGTCGAGAGCCATGTCACGGGCCACTTGCAATCCTCCCTTAAAAAACCTTGGGTGGGGTGGGCTTATCATGCCACTCACACCTCATATTCCAGAGGAGTATCGGTCCTGGTTGCCAAACGGGTACCTTTTGAGCTTATACTGCTCCGCACGGATCAGCAGGGCAGATATGTGTTTATGCACGCCACCATTAATGGGTCTCCTATCCTGCTACTTGCCTGCTATATTCCCCCCCCCCCCCCGTACAACTCAGCTGTAATTCAGGAAGGCCTTGCCTTTATGACACAATACCCCTCCGTACCGGCAGTGTGGATGGGGGACTTCAATATGACCCTGATGCCCGCTCTGGACCGTCTGGGCACACTGGATCCCCCCCTTAACCCACCGACCCATACCAGACTGCACCGCATAATGACCGACTTTGCTCTTGTTGACACTTGGCGCCACAGACACCCGCACACTAAAGTCTTCTCATGCTTTTCAGCCAGTCATAACACAATGTCACGAATTGATTTTGTTTTTATCTCAATGTCCCTGCTGCCTAAGCTAGGAGATGTGGGCTTTGCTCCGAGAGTACTCTCGGATCACGCCCCCCTACTGGGTCACGATCCAGCTCCTGAAGGCTTCCCCTGCTCCTTCTTGGCGGCTAAACCCATTCTGGCTGACTGCCCTGCAGGACCAGGATGACATCCCCACAGAATTGCAATACTATTTTATGGCCAACAGGGACACTGCCACGCATGACGTGGTGTGGGAAATGTTTAAACTTCACGCTCGTTCCCTACTTTCCACACGTATTAACAGGCTTAAACGGTCATCAACACTTATTGTCCAGCAGGCTGCGGAGCACCTGCAGGCGCTGGAGGAGGCGTTCCACCGGGACCCCTCGCCCAGCGCGGCCAACAATCTAAAGATTCAGGCGCGCCAGGTCTCCCAATTGCACATAGAGAAGGCTAAACAACGTATCTTCTTCTGTAGACAGAGGGTGTTTGAGTATGGAGAGAGATCGGGCAAACTGCTCGCATATCTCGCCCACTTGGATATGCGTCCCCCTGTGGTGGTGTCCTTGACCGACCCGCAGGGGGACGACATCACCGATCCGCAACTGGTGGCGGAGGAATTTGGGAGATTCTACCGTGCACTCTACACTTCCAGGGTCACCCACACTCCCCAAGACACCAGGGACTACCTAGCGGGAGTTCAATTCCCTAAACTGACAGACGACCAGCTTGAAATTCTGGAAGCCCCTATTACTGAGGAGGACATCTCCGAGGCCATTTCCTGTCTGGCCTCATCCAAGGCCCCAGGATTGGATGGCCTACCTCTTGAATTCTATGCCACCTACTCTGAAATCCTAATCCCTGAACTTAAGTACCTGTATAAATCTATATTTGACTCAGGAGTTCTACCCCCATCTATGCGAGAAGCCCAAATAGTCGTAATTCCCAAACCCGGAAAGGACCCTAAATACCCGGAGTTGTATAGGCCCATTTCCCTGTTGCAGGTAGATATTAAAATATTAGCTAAGATTCTAGCCTCCCGCCTTAACCAGGTTATTCTGTCATTGATACACCCTGACCAAACCGGCTTTATGCCAGGGAAGAACACGGCCATGAATATTCAGGGGTCCCATGATGAAATTGGCTTGAGGGTCGTGGCGGCGCTGGATGCCGCCAAGGCCTTCGACTCCGTGGAGTGGAACTACCTGTGGGAGTGTCTCTCAAGATTTGGCCCCAGCTTTATTCGCTGGGTCCAACTCCTCTATCAATCCCCGAGGGCCAGAGTGTTTGTGAATGGTTGGCTTTCTGACCAGTTCCCGCTGGAGAGGGGGACCCGGCAGGGCTGCCCCCTTTCCCCCATGCTTTACGCATTGGCTGTGGAGCCGTTGGCCATAATGGTCCGTGCGGACACTTGCATCCGAGGTCTCAGGATGGGGAACCTGGAAGAAAAGATTGGGATGTATGCCGACGACACACTTTTGTATCTGGCGGACTCCGGTCCTTCTCTTATAGCAGCCCTCCAGTCCATAGAACGTATGGGTGGCCATTCGGGTCTGAGTATTAATTGGGCTAAGTCCCAGATCCTTCCGATTGACCATTTCCCCTCCTCGTTCGCGTCCCCTCCTCTGGCTCTCCCAAGGGTCTCCCAGATTAAATACCTTGGCGTACAGGTCACTAGATCGCTCTCAGATTATAAACTACTGAACCCCTGTTTGCTCTGATCAAGAACAAGACGCAGACTTGGGCCAGACTACCCCTGGGTGTTATGTGTCGCGTCAGCTTAGTTAAGATGATACTCCTTCCCAAGATACTCTATTTGGTCTGGCATGCTCCCCTCTATATACCACAAAAAATTTTCAGGACAATTGAATCCATCCTGAATTCATTTATTTGGGGTCATGGCAGACACAAATTATCCTGGAGAATCCTGAAGAACCCTGTGACGTTGGGAGGAGCTGCTCTCCCTGACTTTCAGGATTATTATTTTGCCTCCCAGCTGTCCCACTTCTATTATTTTGATAAACATGAACTAACGAGATACCAGACACTACTCTGTGAGCACCCAGATGACTCGGCCCACACCCCACTTCAATCGGTCCTAAGAGCCCCATTGACAAGACGCCCCCCCCAACGCACAGCAGACATGTTGACTCACCACCGGAGGGTATGGCGGGCGGCACTGCAGAGAACTGGGACCCCATGGGTACACTCTCTCATACCCCTCTCTGGTACAATACATGCTTGCCAGAATTATTGTCCATTACGGACCCCGCGGCGTGGATACGCCATGGGATCTTATACATACACCAGATCATGACCGATTCAGGCCTTAAGTCATTCCAAATGCTGAAGGACGAATTTTCCCTCCCCAATTGCCTTTTCTTCAGGTATTTGCAACTCCGTCACGCCATACAGGCCCAGTTTTCTGGCTCTTACCCGTCCCTGGCAGTTCCCTCCATAGTGGACATAGTCACGGGTAATGTGCCTGCTAAGCTCATCTCCACTTTGTACTCCGCCATTCGTCTCCCTAGCACCACAGCATTGGCCTATACTGCTAAGACTAGATGGGAGGCGGATGTTGGACTTATAGAGGATGAGGACTGGGGCGAGATTTTGGAGGACGTGAAAAAGGTTTCCCCCAAGCTGTCGGACCGCCTCACACAGCTGTACATTATACATAGAACATATCTGACCCCTCAGAGAGTGGCACGTTTCAGGCCCACGTACAATCCAGGATGCCGCCTCTGTGACCATACCCCAGGCTCCTTTTACCACCTCCATATGGTTCTGTCCTACCATTCAGGCATATTGGACACAGGTGATATGTTGATTTGTGCAAAGTTATAGCATCTACAAAATAGTGGATAGATTCGTTTTTTTGTGAGATTGTGGCAGACAGATCGGACACTTGCACCTTTTTTGGGACCATTGACTTATACAGCGATCAGTTCTATGAATGGCCACTAATTACTGTGTAAATGTCACTGGCAGGGAAGGGGTTAAACGTGTTCCCTTGTGTGGTCTAACTGTAGGGGATGGGCTGCAAGGGACATGACAGATCACTGAACAGTAGATCTGTCAGAATGGGAAATCACTGTTTACAAGGGCCGTTCTGCCTCTAATAAGCGATTGTGGGTCGCTGGCGATTTGTGCAGAAGAGCTGACCTGCCACAGTATAATAATGACTGCTGGCCGACAAGCGGTTAAAATTCATGTATTGAAAGTTTTTTTTTTTTTCCACAAAACTTGCATTTGAAAAGCTGTTCAAATTGTCATAAAAATATGCAACACCCAACCTTTTATTATCTAAGGCAGTGATAGCCAAACCTTGGTACCCTAGATGTTTTGGAACCACATTGCTCATGCACTCTGCAGTGTAATTGAGCATCTCCAGTTGATTGGAGAAAAGCCAATGTAGCACCAATATTTAAAAAGGGCCCAGATATATCACTGGTAATTACAGACCAGTTAGCCTAACAGCAATAGTATGCAAGCTCTTGGAGGGGACGATGGGGGACTATATACAAGATTTTAGTAATGAGAATGGTATCATTAGCAGTAATTGGCATGGATTCATGAAGAATCATTCTTGCCAAACCAATCTATTGACCTTCTATGAGGAGGTGAGCTGCCATCTAGATAAAAGAAGGCCTGTAGATGTGTTGTATTTGGATTTTGCGAAAGCATTTGTACAGTAAACGTTTGTGGGGAACTGTATCAAAGTAAGGTCTGTTGGCATGGACTGAGTACATGAATTGAAATGTGGCTAAAGGGGGTGAGTCCAGAGGGTTGTGATAAATGGGGAGTACTTGGAATGGTCTGGGGTGGAAAGTGGGGTCCCCTGGGGTTTTGTGCTAGGACCAATCCTATTTAATTCATTCATAAATGACCTGGAGCATGGGATAAATGATTCAAGTTCAGTATTTGTGGATAATGTTAAGCAGGGCAATAACGTCTCTGCAGGGTGTGGAAACCTTGCAAGAAGACATGGCAAATGGGGTTTAAAGCAGGATTCTACCCGTGATTTTTTTATTTTTTTTTAAAGTCAGCAGCTGCAAACACTGTAGCTGCTGACTTTTTTTTTTTAATAAGGACACTTGCCTGTCCTAGGCCCATCCCCCTCAATCCTGGCGCCGCCATCCTCACTAAGGGAAACGGGCAGTGAAGCCTTGCAGCTTTGCTGCCTGTTTCCTACTGTGCATGCCCTCCTATGGGTGTACACTTTAGTATGCCACATGTGAATGATGTTTTAGTGCTAATTTAGCAAGGAATTTTGTAAGTTGCATTGTGTTTATGTGCAATAATAATTTTAGTGTATTTTTGTGAAAATAGCGATATGATGAATAGTTGTGCAATTATTGTGGGCCCAAAAAAAAAAAAATCGGTAGTACTTTTTTTTTCTACTGGCCATGTGCTGATAGAAAATGTCTAGTTTGGGGTTTTTTTTTTTTTTTTTTTACCCCTTCAAATTCTGAAAGCTGTAAATGAAAACCTCCAGATTGAGAAATTTTTGGTTATGGTCGATTTTTCACCATGTTGCAAAAAGGCGTAATTTAAAATTTACAAATTTGTTATAAAAGCTTAACCTGTATGGCGTTCATATTTAGTAAGTACACTGCTCAAAAAATTAAAGAAACACTTTTGAAACAGAACTCCTGGGATATTGATCTGGTCAGTTAAGTAGGGGAGGGGGTATATAGAAAGGGGATTGTTAATGTCAAAACTGAAAACTTAAGTTTAGGCTAATCTGATAATTAACAGGTGCACAAGATGGGGCAACAATGAGATAATCTCCAAAACAGAAATGGTTTTTCAGGTGTAGGTGTCTGACTCCCCATTTTCCATTGAACACCAGAATTGGCAGGTCCGCCACTGGTGCCCCCATGCTTTTCACAGATGAGAGCAGGTTCACCCTGAGCACATGCGACAGACATTTAAAGCTTCTGGAGAAGCTGTGGAGAATGTTATTCTACCTGTAATATCTTTCAGCATGACCGGTTTGGTGGTGGGTCAGTGATGGTCTGGGGAGGCATATCCATGGAGGGACGCACAGGCTACACAATGGCACCCTAACTGCCATTAGGTATCGGGATGAAATCCTTGGACCCATTGTCAGACCCTATGCTGGTGCAGTGGGTCCTGGGTTCCTCCTGGTGCACCACAATGCCGGGCCTCGTGTGGCGAGAGCATGCAGCCAGTTCCTGGAGGATGAAGAAATTGATACCATTAAATGGCCCCCACGCTCACCTGACCTAAATCCAAAAGAACACCTCAGACATTATGTTTCGATCTATCTGGTGTCACCTCAGTCTTTTCCAGAGCTCAGTGATGCGCTGATCCAGATCTGGGAGGAAATACCCCAGGAGACCATCCGTTGTCTCATTAGGAGCATGCCCTGACCTTATCAGGCATGCATACAAGCACTTGGGGGCCATACAAACTACTGAGGACCATTTGGAGTTGTTGTAATGAAATTTCAGCAAAATGGACTAGCTTGCTGCATAATGTTTTCACTTTGATTTTTGGGGTGTCTTTGAATTCAGCTCTTTGTAGGTGGATAATTTTCATTTCCATCAAATGATGTGCCATCCTTTCATTCCTAACACATTACCCAGTCCATATCAGGATAGATATCCAGCATGAGATTTTGCTCTGTTGCGATCTGATGTGTTTTCAAAGTGTTCCTTTAATTTTTTTTTGAGCAGTGTATTTTGTAAAAATTTGTGTTATATTTTTTCTGCTAATAGCCTGTGTATTTTTTGCAAATACCGCAGGGTCTTTAAAAAAAATAAAATCGACAGCACCTTTTTTTATTTTACTTATGTGATTTCAGAACATATATGGTTTGGGGGATCTTTCACAAATTCTGAAAGCTGTAAGTGGAAAAAAAAAAAAATTGCAAGAATGGTCTGGCCACCTGAGTGTACAAAATGGAGCACAGGGCCTGGCCGCGAAAGGGTGAAGTATGCAGTCTAGTTTTGGTTACCAGCCCTTAGGAAGTATATTCTTGAACTGGAGAAAGTCCAGAGAAAGGCAATAAGGGGGTTGAAGGACAACTCCAAAAATTAAACTTACTGTCCTTGGAGAAAAGGCGCTTGAGGGGATTTGCGTGTGACATACCGATCTTCAAAATGATGGCTCTTGCATTGGGAGGAAACCAACTTAAAGTGGATGTAAACCCACTCTAATCCTTTCTAGACTACTGCCATAGTGGTTATCAATAAGGATATTGATGCCGCCTGCATGTCTCCCTCTCTGTCAAATGTCTCCCCTCTGTCTGTTATGAGACTGGAAAAACTGCAATTCTGTGGGTGGAGTTGAGATGTCAGTTGACTCCCCGCCCACCTCTACACTCCTTGTCAACATGCCTTTTCTCCTGTGTATTTCTTACACTAAATTCTGCTATGATCACTAACATCCAGTCAAAACCCAGAAAAGTAACCACATGACTTCAGCATGCCAAATCAGAATAGACAGGGTTTTATCTCACTGAAAAAAGATAACAGAAACTCAGCTGGATTAACCCTTTCTGGCAAGACTGTGCACCAATGATTTGAAATCCTACACTGTACATTGTGCCAGCCAAAAAAAAAATTCGGGATTACATCCACTTTAAAATGTCTCTAAAAGGAGATGCGGTGTCACACAATGAAAATGGATGAGGCAAATTTATTTCAGGTACTTCTAACATGCCATCAATTTACACAGCGCTTTACATATACATTGTTCATTCACATCAGTCCCTACCCTCAAAAAGGAGCTTACACTCTAAAGCCTCGTACACACGATCGGATTTTCCACAGACATAGCGTCTGACTTTTGTCCGAAGGGTGTGTGCCTGGATTTTGTCTTGCATACAAACAGCACACAATTGTCGGCCAACAAACACTGACGTACTACGTGTTTTTATTCCAGCTCTTTAGCACCACCCTTTGGGCACCTTCTGCTAATGTGTTTGAGCATGCGTGTTTGTACTTTGGACTTTTGTCTGACGGACTTGTGTACACACGATCGAAAAATCTGACAACAGACCATTGTCCGCGGAAAATTTTAAAGCATGCTATCCAACATTTGTCTGCGGAAAATCCGACAACAATTGTCCGATTGAGCCAACAGACTGTCACACAATTCCCGTCGGAAAATTCGATCGTGTGCACGAGGCTTTAGATCCCTAACTCACTCTCATACACATGCAAACTCCAGGCAGGTAGTGTGGTGGTTGGGATTCAAACCACTGTGCCGCCCAAAGTAGGCAAGGGGTTCTTTACTGTTAAAACGGTAAGGATGTGAAATCCTTTTCACAGTTGGTAGTGTCAACGGGGAGTGTAGATCAATTCAAAAAATGTTTTAGATGTGTTTCTAGAAGACACAATGTACAGGGGTATGGTAGTGACATAAAAATACACTCAGATGGAAGTGGCGTCTTTATTAAACCCATCTCTTTGCAGTCAAGAGACTTTTATGGTAATTCTAGAACCAAGATGCTCATCTAAAAAGTTTCCATAAGAATCTAAAAGATATTCTCCAAGGCAGGAGAAACTAGTTCTCGATAATCTGCTACACACGATCATTTTTATTTATTTTTTGTTCAACGCCACGGGCTGAAGGAAAAAAAATAAAAAATAAAGTGAGGATTACGGGAGGAGCCATTGTACTAACTGTCCAATGTTAGTACAGTGATCTCCCCCGCTGAGCTATTGTGTTTTATCAGAAACCCCTTCAGGCAGTTCCAAGGACTGCTTCCAGGATTCTGGTGGCTGTGGAAAAGATACAACATGCAGTCTATGGTGGAGAATCCATTCACACCTGCACCAAGGAAGCATCCAGGCAGTTGTCCAAGTGGAGGAAGCTGACTGCAGTATGAACAGCTCTTGACATATTTCCAGGAGTCAGAGGGCATTGTCTACTAGTCTTATTGAACAATGACACACAGTGGCTTAGATCAACAGGCAGGGGACAACAGAAATCCCTCTTTGCAGTCAGTGGCAGGATGCCTCATTAGGCAGAAAGCAATCTGTCTTCTGCAACCCACCTAAATGCTTCCCACAAACTGCTGACATTTTCTCAGCTGACACCAGTTACTAGAGCTGGGCGATCTTGGCTGCAAAAAAAAAAATCTGCGATTTTTTTTTTTTTAAAACTCTATTCAAATTTTTTTCTGATGCACACCGCGCCGGTCCTTAGGCGAGGCTTCGGCCTAGTCCGCCACGATCCTCGCCTCAAAAATCCTGCCCGCAGCTCGCCGCGATCCTGAGAAGAGGCCGTGGCTTCGGCCTAGTCCGCGGCCTTTTCCCAGGATCGCGGCGAGCAGGATTTTTTTTAGGCGATGCCGCGGCTTCGGCCTAGTCCGTGGAGCACCGGTCCTATGGGAAAAAAAAATAAATAAAATCGATTTGACCTCGCAACTCGATTCAAATAGATTTTTTTCCCCCAGCCCTACCAGTTACAAGAAGCAGAATGGCCTCTGCAGCCGGAGGTCTCCAGCATGATCACAGACGTTTAGGATGGGACTGTTACGACGTCAGGTCCCACTGCTGCCACCAGAATGTGACAATTAAACACTCACAGCCTCAACCTGTGTTGAGATTTTTCAGCTCCCAGGACAACAATCTAAGTACCAGCAGACAGAGATCATTGCTGGGGCATTTTAACCACACACGCACACACACGTTTTAACCTAAACACAGTTCTTAGCATCCGTTGCAATTCTGACTTATATGCAATGTCTAACACTCACTGCCATGTCCAGCCAGGAATGTAAGCATTTTACACAGTTCTTTGAAGTTCTTTAATTCCTCTTTAGATTTTTTTTTTTAACATTCAACATTCCTTTTATAAAAAAGAAAGCAAAATAAACATCTGCAAAAATAAATTTACAGAAAAATTACAAAATAGATAATAGCAACAGTAATAACACTTCAGCGCTCACTCTGTCCTACATTGGATGCTGCCCCTCCTCAAGCTGGGAAACTCCAGACACTCCTGTGAAAAGACACAAATGCATTACCACCACCAAATTTTACTAACCATAACAAGGCCCCAAATCCCTCCTCTGCCCTTAAAGTGGATGTAAACCTACTCTCATCATTTCTAAATTACTTCCATAGTGCTGATCTATAAGGATATACATGCCTCCTGCATGTATTACCTATCAAATATCTCCCCTTTAGCCGTTTGGAGCCCTGCAATACTCTGGATTTTGTGGGCAGGTCTGCTGTCCAGGGCTCGGAGAGTGGAGTTGTTATGTCAGACTTCCCGCCCACCTCTACACTCCCCTTGGCCAGGCATCAATATTTCTTACACTGAACTGCTGCTGTTCTCGTGGATTACCCTATGATCACCAACATCCAGTCAAAACCCAGGAAAGTCACCACATGACTTCAGCATGTCCAATTATGCGGAGGTGCGGAGCAGCCAATCCTGGGAGAGCTGGAGAAGGAAGGGGGATGTGAAGTACACAGAATGCCTCTCTCACACTTGTGCATGAGATAAGGAAATCACAGGCACTCACAGCCAGGGGGGGGGGGGGGGGGAAGGACACCCATTTCTCTGTGTGTCTGTTTTTATCTTACTTCTTACTGAAGATAATAGGATTGCTCAGAGCTGGATTCACTTTTCATGGCAAGACTGAGTACAGATTAAATGACATCCTCTGCTGTAACAGATATGAGTCTTTATTTAAAAAATAAAAAAAAAATAGAAATTTGGGTTTACATCAACTTTTAAAGAAAAGAGAGAAAACACTGATTTTGTTGTTTTTGAATGCTTTTAATGGCACTGTTGACACACCGGCTGGTTTTACACGAGAGCCGACCGTTGGCTCTAAAAAAAAAAAAGCTGCAGGCATCATCCCAGTATAACCACCTAAAGTCCAGTGACATACGGGTACGTCGCTGGTCTGGAAGTGGTTAAATACTAGACCCAAAAAGATTCTCGCAAAACGTGAGTTTCAAAACCCTACACTCTAAAATTGTGGAACTGTATCAGGTGGGGTCAGTTTTGAGGAGGGGGCATGCCCCTCAAAATGCATCAGATATCCAACTACAGCAACAATGGCATCGCCTAAAGGTGGAGTTAGGTATTGAAATCCTTGTACCTTCTTATGTTTGGGAGTATGATTTTGGCTCTTGTATTTTGTACAATTTGGTGGTGGCAATGCACTAAGCGTCTGCGCCCTCCTGTGTCTTTTCAGAATAGCAAAAGTAAAATAAAAAGGATATCTCTAAGAAACAGACATCCAACAAACTGTTATGTTATGTGCTGCAGAGTTCTCTGAAATGCTCTCAGTAATATATTATGGCCAGTATTTGGCTACATGGGTAAGATTGTTGCCTTGCGGACGTCAGTGAGTATTTTTCTTCTTATGGTTGGACATCTTGCTTGAAGACTCACTGCCTCATTTGGAGGCTGCAGCAGCTAAGCCGTTCCTAGAAGAAAAAACAGCCCAATATGGCTAAATGTAAACAGGCTCATCTGTGATCAGTGACTACATTTGAACTATCCCAAAAAAAGGTCAATGCTGCTTATCTAGAATAAAAGGAGATACAACATGAAATTAAAGGATGCCAGTCAGGATGGAATTATGGAAACTGACTGTATTTTTTCACTGGTCCTAAATAAGAATACAGCCAGTGAACTTTAACCTCTGACCTGTGAATACTCCAGGTCAGGGATACGCCATTTAAGCAACCATGATAACCCATGCTGTCCATACTCATGCTCTAATATCTACAGTATTTGTAAAACTGCAGAGAGGATGGTCTGAGGACAATCTGAACACACTTGGTCAGCACTGCATTTTTATGGGCTCACAAGATTAAGGATCGAAGATATTGACAACTAAAAGCTTTATGCCACAAGGAATGTAAAGTGTCAATCACAGCAGGTAGGCCAAGATGTCAAACGAATTTAAAATATATGTCACGTTTACATCTAGGATTGCAGTATACATAGGAGGTAAAATACTGGCAACCGCATTAATACTTGATGGGATAGGTGTAGGCAAAATAAAAAGTCAGTTTGCACAGCGCTTTATAACATGAATGGCTACGATACCTTTTTAATTGTGCTCCAGGTTGTAGTATAATCACTTCCTCCTCTTCACTGTCATCAGATACCATGACAACATCATCTGCAACACAGCATAAAATCAATACACAGTGAACATTTAGCAACAGTAAGGTTAAAGCGGTATTAAACCCAAAAATTTCATATTGCAGCTTACCAATCATTAGATGTGGTGGCTGCATTAGTTTTATTTATTTTTTAAGGCTCCCCCCCTCTTTTCAACTGGCAAACTGGCCAGTGACACAACTCCTGTATTAGAGCACCTCCACTTCACAGATGAAGCACAGGTGGCACCTTTGGACAGCAGCATTGTTAATCCGGGGAGGAGGGGAGATATGGATGCACTAGCAGATTTAGATACACCAACAAATTGAAGCTGAACTCCAGTGAACACGTTTTAAGCAGTTACAGTAAACAGCGTCTTCATTTTGAGATAGAGGTTTTACATAAATAAAAGCTGATCATTGTAAGCACCCCTTCCAGTAGTAAATGGTTTGTCTCAATCCTCTATCTGCTACATCTGCAAGCAAGCTCGTTCATTTGAAAAAACAGACTTACTGGCTGAATCAATAGGTTAAAATTAGGGTTGTCCCGATACCGAGCATTTGCCTGAGTACTTGTACTCGGGCAAATGCTCCCGATGCTTCACCCGATACTTGTCAGCGGTGATCAGTGCGGTGGGGGAAAGTTACCAGGCACGATCACCGCTGTATATATTTAAAAGTAGTTTCTCCTCTCTCTCCCCCCCCCCCCCCCCCCTCGCGGCTTTCAGCTGCTTTAAAATCAGCGGTGATCAGTGCTTGTAGCTCCCCCACACACGATCACCGCCGATTGTCCCCGTATACTCCTCCAGCCCCCTCCGTTTTGCCGCTGTCTCCATGCCGCCGTCCCCCTCCGTTCTCCTCCACCCCCTCGATCTGTCAGGATGGAGAGCGGAGGTAGGAGCCGGTATATCCGGCTCCTTACTTGTCGGAAAGTACAAAGTCAGTGATCACTGACTGTCCATTCACATAACTGAAACATTGTAAACTGTGTTTACAATGTTTCAGTTTATGAATGGAGAGGAGCCGTTGTCTTCTCTCCATTAATTTTCAGCGCAGCGGAGGCTGCTGAGAAAGGGAAAGGGACACAGATTCCCCAGTCCCCTGTCTCAAAGGGGAGATGTCAGAGGTCTGTTAAGCCCCCTGATATCTCACCAAAGCCCCCCAACAGAGCTGATAAAAAAATAAAAAGAATAAAATCAAAATGAATTGTAAAAAATAAAAGAAAAAAAACACACACACTGACCACCCCCCCCATTAAAAAAAGAAAGCATTGTAAAAATAAATTGTTAAAAATAAAACACTGTCACATGAGATTAAAAAAAAGTAAGTATCAGTAATCGGTATCGGTGAGTACTTGAAAAAAAGTATTGGTACTTGTACTCGGTCTTAAAAAAGTGGTGTCGGGACAACCCTAGTTAAAATAAAAGAAAGAAATCCTAAAAAAGAAAAACTAGTACAGCAATCACATCTAAGAATTGGTATTCTGCAATATAATAAATGTTTGCTTTTGGGTTTAATATTACTTTAAAGCAGCCAGCCACCCACTTTCTACTAAAACCACAATTTCCCCCGCCGCTTTTCACAAATGCAGCCATTTTTTATAAATAACAACACCACACACACACACACACACACACACACACAGTCACACACACACACAGTCACACACACACACAGTCACACACACACACAGTCTTATTCCGTAGGGTTCAATATTGAGTTGGCCCAACCTTCAACTCTTCTGGGAAGGCTGTCCTCAAGGTTTAGGAGGGTGTCTATGGGAATGTTTGACCATTCTTCTAGAAGTGCATTTGTGAGTTCAGGCACTGAGGTTGGACGAGAAGGCCTGGTTCACAGTCTCCACTCTGATTCATCCCAAAGGTGTTCCATCGGGTTGAGGTCAGGACTCTGCTGGCCTGCACAGGGTGCATTGGATTTAAATCACTAGTAAAAAGGTTAGATTTAAATCATAATTTTTAAAGAGCAACTGTAATCTCTGTCCTGCAGTGGCTTCTCCTCTGACCCGCTGTTGACTCACCGACAGTCACATTCACTTTAATGGGACCGTTGGTAATGCAGCAGTAGGCGAGTGGATGCCTGCCAACAGGCGCTGCCATGGTGGATCTGAAATGACAGGTGCTCTTTAAATATAAGGACTCATTCTTGTTGGTAGTTAGAATCTTTAACCACTTCCGGACCACCCACCGCATATATACTGCGGCAGGGCGGCCTGGCTGTCGTTTTTTTTTTTGAGATACTCGATGTCCACCAGCCACCCTCGATCGCGGTACAGAGAGGCAGAATGTAAACAAGGCGGATACCCATTCTGACAGGGGACAACATGGAGATCTGCCCTTCCTAGTGATCAGGAACAGTGATCTGTTGTCCCAGTGAGCCCAGCCCCCACACAGTTGGAACACACCCAGAGAACACCGTTAACCCTGTGATCGGCCCATAGTGTTAACCCCTTCCCTGCTATTGTCATTTATACATTGATCAGTGCATTTTTTTTAGCACTGATTGGCGTCACTGGTCCCCAAAAATAGGATTTTTATAACAGCTTACCTGTAAAATCCTTTTCTTAGAGTACATCACGGGACACAGAGCGACATAGTCATTACTATGTGGGTTATATAGATACCTTCAGGTGCTGGCACTGGCAACTTCCAAAACCGGAAGTACCCTCCCCTATATAAGCCCCTCCCATCCGGGAGTACCTCAGTTTTGTAGCAAAGCAATAAGTGTCCCCAAAAGAGGGGTGGGAGCTCTGTGTCCCGTGATGTACTCCAAGAAAAGGATTTTACAGGTAAGCTGTTATAAAAATCCTATTTTCTTTCTCGTACATCACGGGACACAGAGCGACAGTCATTACTATGTGGGATGTCCTAAAGCAATGCCCAATGAGGGGGGGGGGATACACCATACATAAGCTGAGCGCCATCAGACATAAGGATCTTTTGCGGCCTGCAACACACTGCGCCCAAAGGCGACATCCTCCTGACTTCTAACGTCCACCTGGTAGAACCTAGTAAACGTGTGTACTGAAGACCATGTTGCGGCCTTACAGATTTGAGCCAGGGAGGCCTGGTGATGCACTGCCCATGAAGTTCCAACTGCTCTCGTGGAGTGCGCTCTAACTTTGAACGGAGGCGGTCTCCTTCTCAAGCCATAGGCTTGCATTATGACCTGTCGAATCCTACTTGGCTAAAGTAGATTTTGACGCTGCCTGACCCTTTCTGGGGCCTTCCGGCAGAATAAACAAAGTATCCGTTCAGCGAATCTGAGCAGTGGCTTTTAGATAAGCTTTAACTGCTCTAACTACATCCAAAGAATGCAATAACTTTTCCTCTACCGAACTAGGTTTGGGGAAAAAAGAAGGAAGAACCACATCTTGGTTCAAATGAAACCTCGATACCACCTTAGGAAGAAAGGCTGGATGAGGACGTAACACTACTCTGTCCTTATGGATAACCAGATATGGCTCTTTACAGGACATAGCTGCTAATTCCGACACTCTTTTAGCCGAACAAATGGCTACTAGCAAAATCAATTTCCTGGTGAGAAGAACCAAGGAAATATGCTGTAATGGTTCAAATGGTTGTTTCTGTAGAACCGACAGAACCAGGTTTAGATCCCATGGACATATGGGAATACTAACCGGAGGGCTAATACGCATCACGCCTTGTATAAAAGCTTTGAGTAGTGAATGCGAAGCCAAGGGCCTTTGAAAAAATATTGACAAGGCCGAAATCTGACCCTTGATAGTACTCAAGGCAAGCTTCCTATCTACAGCCCACTGTAGGAAGTCCAGAATCCTACCTATTACGTACTTACGTGGATGCCATTTCTTGGCCTCACACCACGCGATGTACGCCTTCCAGATTCTATAGTAGATCTGCCTGGATACCGGCTTCCTGGCATTGATCATGGTAGATACCACAGGATTAGAGAGCCCTCTCTTTTTTAGAATGTGGGCTTCAATAGCCAGGCCGTCAAACCTAGGGCTGGTAAGGAAGGGTGGTATATCGGTCCTTGCGAAAGCAGGTCCGGACGATGTGGGAGAGTCCAAGGACTCCCCACTGACATTTTTACAATCTCCGCGTACCATGCTCTTCGGGGCCACGCTGGAGCCACCAGAATCACTGGTTTCTTTTCTACCCTGATTGTGCGGAGTAATCGAGGTAACAATTGTGGCGGTGGGAATGCATATATCAGCTTGAACTGATCCCAAGGGAACACTAGGGCATCCGAGCCGCAAGCTAGGGGATCCCTTGTCCAAGAGACAAACCTGTCCACCTTTGCGTTGAATCTGGATGCTAGCAGATCTACATCCGGTGTTCCCCACCGCTGACATATTGTCCGAAAAACCTCGGGGTGAAGGGACCATTCCCCTGGGCATAATTGTTGGCGACTTAGAAAGTCCGCCTTCCAATTCTCCACTCCTGGAATGAATACCGCGGATATGGCTGGGACATATCTTTCTGCCCATTTCAGGAGGCAATTTACTTCCCTCTGGGCTGCACGACTCCTGGTGCCACCCTGATGATTGATATATGCCACTGCCGTGGCATTGTCTGATTGAATTCTGACAGGGGACCCTTGGAGTTTGGATGTCCATGCTACTAGGGCATACCGGGCTGCTCGTATCTCTAAGAGATTGATGGGCAGGGCCTTTTCCGCATCCGACCATCTGCCCTGGAGAGACCATTGCTCCAGTACTGCTCCCCAGCCTATAAGGCTGGCATCTGTAGTGACCACCTTCCAAGAAATCGGACTGAAGGATTTCCCTTTTTCCAGATTCTGGGGAACCAACCACCAACGGAGGCTCTTGCGAACGGAAGGGGACGAGGACATTGGTAAGTCTAGGGCCTGAACTTTCTTGTTCCAGGCTGACAGTATGGCCCTTTGCAAATTCCTTGAATGGAATTGACCGTAGGGTACTGCTTCGAATGATGCCACCATTTTTCCCAGCAGCCTCATGCACAGGCGTATGGACGGCTGTCTTTTTGTACCCACTAAGTGGATCAAATCTCTCAAAGACAACACCTTTTTTCGAGGCAAGAATATTTTCCTCTGGCCTGAATCTAGCCTTAGCCCCAAGTATTCCAGACTTTTGACTGGTTTTAGGGCCGACTTGTCTCGGTTGATAATCCAACCGTGAGATTTCAGATACTTGATTGTCTTGTGAACGACCACTTCTAGTTTTTTCACTGAGTGGTCTATCAGCAACAAGTCGTCTAGATATGCCATTATCGTTACACCTTGCGTTCTTAGATTGGCCAATAATGGGGCCAGAATTTTTGTGAACACTCGTGGTGCTGTGGCCAGACCGAAGGGTAAGGCTCTGAACTGAAAATGGCGCCCTTCTACTGCAAAGCGTAGAAATTTTTGGTGGACTGGAAGGATGGGAATGTGCAAATAAGCATCTTTGATGTCGATCGAGGCTAACCATTCCTCCCCTTGTAGGGCAGTGGCCACCGATTGGATCGACTCCATCCGGAAAGTCCTGATATGCAGGAATTTGTTTAGCCCTTTTAGATTTAATATGGGCCTCATATCCCCGTTTGGCTTCGGGACTGTAAAGAGGTTTGAGTAAAACCCGAACCCCCATTCTTCCAGGGGAACCTCCATAATTACTCCTTGGAGCAATAGTTGTTCTAGTGCCAACAGGAGGGACTCTCTCTTCCGGGATCCCTTGGCACGTTTGACCTCATAAAATGGGAAGGAGGAGAGTCTTTTAACTCCAATCTGTATCCCAGACTTACTGCGGAGAGCACCCATCTGTCTCTGATCGTGTCCCGCCAGGTCTCTGCGAACAACTGGAGTCTTCCCCCCACCCGATTGAGTGGGGGCAACCCTTCATGCATTTGACTTTGGGGGAGGTTTTGTACCTCTCCTGACCCAGGGTTTTTTATTACCCTGCGATTGTCCCTGATTTTTACCCCCAGGATTTGACCGAGGAGGCAGTCGGAACTGTTTCACAGCCGATGCCCCAGGGACTGGAGAAGCAGGCCTCTTAAAAGAGGGACCTCTAACTCTGTTTTTAACCGGCAAGAGTGTACTTTTACCGTTGGAAATTTTCTGGATATATTTGTCCAGGTCTTCCCCGAATAAGCGTTCACCATGAAATGGGAAGCTAACCAGCAATTTTTTACAGGGAGCTTCAGCAGACCAGTTTTTGAGCCATAGAAGCCTGCGCATATGTACTACAGACCGCGTAAGGCGGGAGGCCTGATGGATTGAATCCTTTATGGCGTCAACCGCAAAGCATAAGGCTCTAGGTAGATCAGCTAGGGCAAGGGCCTGCTGATCTGGCAAGTCCCTTAAGACCTGTTTCAACTGATCCTTCACTGCTTGGCAGACCCCAATAGCTGCCACTGCTGGTTGTGTCACCAAGCCTGCTGTAGAAAAAGCAGATTTTAATAAGGACTCCAATTTTTTATCTATTGGGTCTATTGGGTCCTTGAACATTTGGACATTATCCACGGGACATGTCAGTGATTTATTCACACAAGAGATGGCTGCGTCCACTGTAGGGACCCTCCATTTTTTGATGAACTTATCCTCCATGGGATAGACCACCGGAAATCTCTTGGGGGGAGTAAATATTTTATCAGGATGTTCCCAATCCTGGTACATGAGCCCTTCCAATAAAGGGTGAAGTGGAAAGGAACAGACAGTCTGGGGAACTTTTAGCGACCCCAGCGAGGAGACAGTAGTGGTTGATGGTTCCGCAAGGTGCATTTTAAATGCTGATCGGACCATGTTAGTCAAAGACTGAACCCATAATCTTTCAGCTTGAGATGCTGAGAAAGGTTCCTCCACTGTTGATTCCTCTATAACAGAATCAACCTCCTCCTGATCCCCTTCAGGCAGGTCGATCCCTGTATGGGACTGTTGCTCCGCTAACAGGCACTCTGAAGGAGGAGACGGAGATCGGGCGTGCTTTCCCTGTGACAGGGAGGCAGCGATTAATGTTGACAATCTCTCTTCTAATCCTCCCAGAGCTGAGGAAAAAACCTCCTCTGTTACATACACAGGAGCAGGTGAACTGAGGACAGCCACAGTACCAGGTACTCCTGCAGGGTCTCTACGGTCACTAACCTCTGAATTTTCAGGGGAGACTGGTGCAGCAGAAGCATGCCCAAGATCCTCAGAGCCCGATGGAGACCCCTTTCGCTTCCTGGAAGATTTAGTTCCGGAGCTTCTGGACGGCATATTCCTAAGCCCAAAGCTGAGGTATTCCAGCCGTAATACACCCCTTTTACTGAGAATAGTCTAGCACAATTGCTGCTATATATCAGTTGGTGTCTACTAAAGTGCCTTTCTAGGGGATGCCTGCATCAACCGCCTCTGTGTGCCTTTTTACTGTTGCTAGCTCTGTTTGTGCACTTCCATAGCCAGCTTGATTGTTTTTAAACATGCTGGACGCCCGCACATGCGCAGTAGTGCCGCGGCGCACACCGAGTGTCATCCACCCGCTCCGCCCCTTTTTCCAGATCGCCTCTATATAGAGAGGCGCGTGCACGCGCACAGGCACGTGCGCCTTTTTTGAAAAAACAAGGAGCTAGATGGGAGCCAGGGTCCCTGCCGCAGGGCCCGGGGATGGATGAGCGCAGCAACAGGGCAGAGGAGACAGCTTCCCAGCAGAGAACTTACCAACTGCCTGGATTTGACTTCAGAAGAAAAAAATCCACATTACAAGAAAAAAGAACCATAGCGGCCTCTAGTGTTTAACACAGGTACCGCGGTCTTACACACATTTTTTTTTTTCTTGCCTACTATAAAATTTTTACATTTTCTCAGTAGTAACAGGCATGCACAGAATATTTAGCGGGAATATCTTAGGTAACAGGCAGAAAGACAAAATAGGCTTGGGGGTCCCCCAATAGAACCAAGTTCCTGAGGGCCCCCACTTACCTTTTCCTCGCCGCAGGACTCTGTTTGGTCCACAGAAGCCCAAACTTCACCTATCACGGCAGGCATTGTAATCAAACCTTCAGGGACCGGGTTCCCAAGGATTCCACTCCCCTGGACCTGTATAGCACCCTGCACAGAAAACATCTTGGTCGTGGGTATGACCAGAGCTCTGGATCCCAGGGTCCAGCCCTCCTAAGAGAGGCATTACAGGCAAAACCTTGCTCTTCTCTTGCAAGGCCCGGGTACCGACCGTTTAGCTATGAAGCTTTTTTGGTCGGATCCGGAATAGCTTACTGAGGCCCAAAAGAACCTGTACGCAAGCTCAGTGAAACACATGTTACTTCTTGGCCAACACCTTAGACACTGGCAAAAAACTGAGGTACTCCCGGATGGGAGGGGCTTATATAGGGGAGGGTACTTCCGGTTTTGGAAGTTGCCAGTGCCAGCACATGAAGGTATCTATATAACCCACATAGTAATGACTATGTCGCTCTGTGTCCCGTGATGTACGAGAAAGAAAAGTGTCACTTTGCGGCAGGCAAATCTGACTCTAAGTCGCAGTCCCACTAAAAAAAAATAGCAGATCACCGGCCGAAATCTACCCTCGTTTTTTATAGACACTATAACTTTTACGCAAACCAATCAATATTCGCTTATTAGGATTTTTTTACCAAAAATATGTAGAATACTTATTGGTCAACTCTAAACTGATGAATAAAAAAATGAGTAAAAAAATTGTTTTTTTTTATTATCGCTCTTTGTGTTTATAGCGCAAAAAATTAAAACTGCAGATGTGATCAAATACCACCAAAAGAAAGCTCTATTTGTGGGGGAGGGGGGGGGGACATCTATTTTGTTTGGGTACAGCATCACGCAACTGTCAGGTAAATCGACACAGTGCCGTATCGCAAAAAATGGCCCGGTCATTAAGGGGGTAAGGTGTCCGTTTAACCACTTAACGACCGCCCACCGCCGATTTACGTCGGCAGAATGGCACGGACAGGCAGAATCACGTAGATCTACGTGATCGCCTTTGTGCAGTTGGGGGGTCCATCCGGACCCCCCTTCACTGCAGTGAGCGGCCGTTAAGTGTTCGGGAGCGATCAGGCATGAGGGGGCGGCCACTCGATTCCGCCCCCCCCCCCTCGCGATCGCTCCCGGCCAATGAAATTGCTTCCTCCGCCATGTGATGTAAACACAGGCTGGAGGAAGTGATGTCATCTCCCTCGCCGCGGTCTTTTCGTTCCCGGCGCCGAGGAGTGAAGACAGAGGTTAGTGCTCCAACAGTCCACTGACACGTAGGTACACATAGGCACACAAATCACCCCCCAGTCACCCCCAGATCACCCCCCAGGTCACCCCAAAGCCCCCAATCACAGTGTCACTGATTGCAGTGATCATTTATTTTACTGATCACTGCATTTAGTGTCATCTGTGATTGTAAAAAGTTGCAAGGCAGTTAGGATTAGGCCCCTTTAGGTCCAGGGTAGCCCCCTAACCCCCCCTAATAAAGGTTTAACCCCTTGATCACCCCCCAGGTAACCCTTTCACCCCCTAACTTCAGCGTCACTAAGCGATTGTTTTTCCGATCGCTGTATTCGTGTCGCTGGTGTTTTAGATAGGCAGTTATTTTTTTTTTAGGTTCGCCGCAGGTTTTTATTGGTGTCAGGTACCCCCATATTTAACCTAATAAAGGTTTTAACCCCCTGATTGCCCCTAGTTAACCCTTTCACCAGTGATCACCATATAAAGGTTACGGGTGACGCTGGTTGATTAGTTTGCTTTTTATAGCATCAGGGCACCCGCCGTATATAACCCAATAAAGGTTTAACCCCCCTGATCGCCCGGCGGGTGAGATCAATTAGGTTTTAGCGCCAGAGAGGGTCTGCGTCGCCCCAGGCAGTGTTAGGTTAGTGCCAGTAACGCTAACACCCACGCGCAAAGCATACACCCCCCTTAGTGGTATAGTATCTGATCAGATCTATACTAGCATCCCCAGCGGTTTAGGGTTCCCAAAAACCCTACAGTGTTAGCGGGATCAGCCCAGATACCTGCTAGTACCTGCGTTTAGCCCCTCCGCCCAGCCCAGCCCACCCAAGTGCAGTATCGATCGATCACTGTCACTTACCAAACACAACACACATAACTGCAGCGTTCGCAGAGACAGGCCTGATCCCTGCGATCGCTAACAGTTTTTTTGTAGCGTTTGATATATTTGCTGACGACAGTCGGGTGCTTTTTTTCCTGTGAATCTTACTAGTGTACCCCTAAATTTAGAGCCCAAAATGGCAAGTCGAAGGTACACTAGTAAAGAGGCCTACGAGATTCTGAGCATGACAGATAGTGAAGAGGAGGTCACGTATCTGTCAGATTCAGGCTCAGAATATCTTCCCGTAGAAGACAGTGACGTCAGCGGCCCCACGTCAGATAGCTCTGACGACGAAGTTGAGGTCCCTGCTAAGGTCAGGCGTACCCGATCCCGATCTTCTGAGGTTGTTGAGGAGCAAGAACCGCAGGTCTCTCGTATCATGGAGCAGAGTAGTACTAGCGCCGCTATTCCTTCTGGTGAACTGGCAAGCACCAGCGGCCTAGTACAGCCTGGACGTACATCCAGCACTGCAGTAACACTTGGTGACGTGGCGAGTCCCATAAGTGCAGTTCAAGCTGGCGAGGTGGCAAGCACAAGTAGTGTCCCGCTGCCACCAAGAAGACAAAGGCAGGCCCGTCGTGCCCATACTGCCCTTCCTGCAGAATTCGCCTATCCTGATTGGGTCCCCACCACTTCTGCAGAACCCGTACTTCCCCCATTCACTGCCCAACCCGGTATTCAGGTGGAAACAGCTGATTTTATGCCAATCGATTTTTATTCGCTGTTTTTCACGGAAGAGCTCTATAGATCTATTGTGGACCAGAGTAATTTATATGCTGGTCAATTTATCGCCGCTAACCCCCAGTTGCCAGAAATTGGAAACCAATTACGGTTTCCGAATTTAAGACCTTTCCCTCAACATGGGCACACATAAATTTCCGTCATTGCGTGCTTATTGGTCCACGCACCCAATTGACCACATGCCCGTGTTCTCTGCCTCCATGTCCAGGGCACGATACGAGCAGATTTTGCGGTTCATGCACTTCAACGACAATGAACTTTGTCGTCCACGTGGGGACCCTGAATACGACCGGCTCTATAAAATTCGGCCCCTCATAAACCACTTCAACGAACGTTTTGCAGCCTTGTTTACTCCCGATCAAGTTGTCTGCGTTGATGAGTCCCTGATTAAATTTTCTGGCCGCTTGTCTTTCAAGCAGTACCTTCCCAGCAAGCGTGCCAGATACGGGGTCAAGCTCTACAAGTTCTGTGACAGGGCAACAGGCTATGTAGTGAACTTTACGGTTTATGAGGGAAAAGACAGTCAGATTGAGTCGGTCAACTGCCCGGATTACATAGGGAGCGCTGGCAAGATAGTGTGGAACTTGGTGTCACCCTTATTCGGAAAGGGGTACCACTTGTATGTGGACAATTATTACACGAGCGTGCCACTGTTTAGTCACTTGTTTGATCATAAGATTGGAGCATGTGGCACCGTGCGACCTAATCGCCGGGGCTTTCCCCAGCGGCTTGTAGATGCCCGTCTTAGGCTGGGGGAGAGAGCCTGCTTGAAGTGTAATAACTTGCTCGCTATGAAGTGGAGGGACAATAAGAATGTTTTCCTTCTTACCTCCCTTCATGCAGACACGACAGTCCAAATTCGTACGGCGACTGGTGTTGTGGAGAAACCCCTCTGTGTCCACGAATATAACCAAAATATGGGAGGGGTGGACCTCAACGACCAGTTGATGGCGCCGTATCTAATTGACCGTAAGGCGAGACGCTGGTACAAAAAAGTGTCTCTATCATTATTCCAATTGGCTTTGCTGAACGCTCATGTGCTATACAGAGCTTCAGGCGGGACGTTATCTCTTCTAAAATTCCAGAATGAGATAGTCACAGAACTCCTGTATCCAGGCGGTTCTGCACCTCACCATCCCCAACCAAATGCAGTAAGCCGGCTGCATGAGAGGCATTATTCGTATGTCCTCCCGAGTACCCCTACCCAAAGCCACCCCCAAAAAAGATGTCGTGTCTGTAGCAAGCGCGGATTTAGGCGTGACACCCGTAGTTTTTGTCCACTCTGTCCTGACAAGCCTGGTCTTTGCCAAGGTGAATGTTTTGAACGCTACCACTCAAAAGTGAAGTTTTAGCGTAGGGTACAGCATTTCACAGACTAGGACACACTTACACAGGGTCTCCCAAGATGCCATTACATTTTGAGAGACCCGAACCATTACAGTTGTAAAGTTACAAAAAAAAAGTGTAAAAAATAAAAAAAAAACGTAAAAAACAAAACACAAAAAAAATATAAAATAAAAAAACCAAAAATAGTTGTCGTTTTATTGTTCTCTCTCTCTCTATTCTGCTCTTTTTTTACTGTATTCTATTCTGCAATGTTTTATCATGCTTGCTTTTCAGGTATGTAATTTTTTGTTTTCAGGTGCGCCATTCAACTGCAGCGCGGAATTATTTATCTTGACAGCAACAGCGTTTGCTCCCACGATACATAAAGCCGTGACTCCAGTGCTGTAGGAGGTGATTTCACCACCACAGTTAAAAAAAAGAGCATATATGCCGAAGCATGGGGGCAGCAGGGGCGGAGGAGCGATTTTGCTCCTAATGCCGCGTACATACGGTCGAAATTCCGACCGTGTGTACGCGGCATAACTTTTTTGCGGGAGGATGCCCCCATGCTTCGGCATATATATATTTTAGGCACAGGTTGCGTTAAAACATTTTTTTATTTTTTACTAGGTTTTGTTTTGGTATTTGCTTTGCAGGTATGGCATGGTAAGGTCTTACTGTTGTACTGTAATGTTACTTTGTTTTAATGTTAACCACCATTTGCTTAGCAGGTACGTCATTCAGTTGCAGCGCGGAATTATTTATCTTGACAGCAACAGCGTTTGCTCCCACGATACATAAAGCCGTGACTCCAGTGCTGTAGGAGGTGATTTCACCACCACAGTTAAAAAAAAGAGCATATATGCCGAAGCATGGGGGCAGCAGGGGCGGAGGAGCGATTTTGCTCCTAATGCCGCGTACATACGGTCGAAATTCCGACGGAGGCTTGCCCGTGGAAAAGTCCGACCGTGTGTACGCGGCATAACCTTTTATGCCGCGTACATACGGTCGAAATTCCGACGAAGGCTTGACCGTGTGTACGCGGCATAACTTTTTTGCGGGAGGATGCCCCCATGCTTCGGCATATATGCCCATCATTAGAAGTGGGTGGATGAAGGGAGGTATTCTAATGGTGGGCATACCCACCAATCAATCTCTTTTTTTCGTTCAGCCAATAGGCTGTATGAAAAAAAAGATTACAATACATGTCCAACAAGGACCAGCAACGTACTGGTATGTTGCTGGACTTTGAATGTTTATACCAGAATGATGCCTGCGGGTTTAGGTATCATCTTAGTATCATTCTTTTCAGCCAGCAGCCGGCTTTCATGTAAAAGCAATTCTAGCAGATAATTAGCCTCTAGACTGCTTTTACAAGCAGTGGGAGGGAATGTCCCCCCCCCGGATATAAAAAGCGCCATTGGGAAATTGGGAAAGCATTTTATCACACCGATCTTGGTGTGGTCAGATGCTTTGAGGGCAGAGGAAAGATCTAGGGTCTAACCCCCCAATTTTTTTCAAAAAAAGAGTACCTGTCACTACCTATTGCTATCATAGGGGATATTTACATTCCCTGAGATAACGATAAAAGTGGTAAAAAAATAAAATATGGAAGGCACAGTTTAAAAATAAAATAAAAAAGCCAAATAAATAATAATAAAAAAAAAAAAGCACCGCTGTCCCCCCCTGCTATTGCGCAAAGGCGAACGCACGCGTCGGTCTAGCGTCATATGTAAACAGCAATTGCATCATGCATGTGAGGTATCACCGCGAAGGTCAGATTGAGGGCAGTCATTTTAGCAGTAGACCTCCTCTGTAAATCTAACGTGGTAACCTGTAAAGGCTTTTAAATGCTTTTAAAAATGAATGTAGTTTTGTCGCCGCTGCGCGTTTGTGCGCAATTTTAAAGCATGTCGTGTTTGGTATCCATGTACTCGGCCTATGATCATCTTTTTTATTTCATCAAACATTTGGGCAATATAGTGTTTTTTAGTGCATTAAAAATAAAAAAAGTGTGTTTTTCCCCCAAAAAATGCGTTTGAAAAATCGCTGCGCAAATACTGTGTGGAAAAAAAAAATGCAACACCCACTATTTTAATCTGTAGGGCCTTTGCTTTAAAAAAATATATAATGTTTGGGGGTTCAACATAATTTTCTTGCAAAAAAAAATTTTCTTTCATGTAAACAAAAAGTGTCAGAAAGGGCTTTGTCTTCAAGTGGTTAGAAGAGTGGATGATGTGTGACATAAGCTTCCTAATGTTGTGCATAAAATGCCAGGACAGTTCAAAACCCCCCCCAAATGACCCCATTTTGTAAAGTAGACACCTCAAGCTATTTGCTGAGAGGCATGTTGAGCCCATTGAATATTTTTTTTTTTTGTCCCAAGTGATTGAATAATGACCAAAAAAAAAAAAATGTACAAAAAGTTGTCACTAAATTATATATTGCTCAAACATGCCATGGGCATATGTGGAATTACACCCCAAAATACATTCTGTTGCTTCTCCTGAGTACGGGGATACCACATGTGTGGGACTTTTTGGGAGCCTAGTCGCGTACGGGACCCCAAAAACCAAGCACCGCCTTCAGGATTTCTATGGGTGTAAATTTTTGATTTCACTCCTCACTGCCTATCACAGTTTCGGAGGCCATGGAATGCCCAGATGGCACAAAACCCCCCCAAATGACCCCATTTTGGAAAGTAGACACCCCAAGCTATTTGCTGAGAGGTATGTTGAGTATTTTGCAGATCTCGCTTTTTGTCACAAAGTTTTGAAAATGTAAAAAAAGAAAAAAGAAAAAGAAAAAAAAATGTCTCTTAATTTTCAAAAACAAATGAGAGCTGTAAAATACTCACCATGCCTCTCAGCAAATAGCTTGGGGTGTCTACTTTCCAAAATGGGGTCATTTGTGGGGGTTTTGGGCTATTTTGACATTTTATGGCCTTCAAAACTGTGATAGGTAGTGAGGAGTGAAATCAAAAATGTATGCCCTTAGAAACCTTGAAGGCGGTGCTTGGTTTTTGGGGTCCCGTACGCGGCTAGGCTCCCAAAAAGTCCCACACATGTGGTATCCCCGTACTCAGGAGAAGCAGCAGAATGTATTTTGGGGTGTAATTTCACATATAACCATGGCATGTGTGAGCAATATATCATTTAGTGACAACTTTTTGTACATTTTTTTTTTTTTTCTTTTTGTCATTATTCAATCATTTGGGACAAAAAAAAAAAATATTCAATGGGCTCAACATGCCTCTCAGCAAATAGCTTGGGGTGTCTACTTTCCAAAATGGGGTCATTTGGGGGGGTTTTGTGCCATCTTGGCATTTTATGGCCTTCAAAACTGTGATAGGTAGTGAGGAGTGAAATCAAAAATTTATGCCCTTAGAAAGCCTGAAGGCGGTGCTTGGTTTTTGGGGTCCCGTACGCGGCTAGGCTCCCAAAAAGTCCCACACATGTGGTATCCCCGTACTCAGGAGAAGCAGCAGAATGTATTTTGGGGTGTAATTTCACATATGCCCATGGCATGTGTGAGCAATATATCATTTAGTGACAACTTTGTGAAAAAAAAAAAAAGTTTGTCATATTCCCGCAACTTGTGGCAAAATATAAAATATTCCATGGACTGAACATGCCTCTCAGTAAATAGCTTGGGGTGTCTACTTTCCAAAATGGGGTCATTTGGGGGGGGGTTTGTGCTATTTTGGCATTTTATGGCCTTCGAAACTGTGATAGGTAGTGAGGAGTGAAATCAAAAATTTGCGCCCTTAGAAATCCTGAAGGCGGTGCTTGGTTTCCGGGGTCCCGTACGTGGCTGGGCTCCTAAAAAGTCCCACACATGTGGTATCCCCGTACTCAGGAGAAGCAGCAGAATGTATTTTGGGGTGCAATTCCACATATAACCATGGCATGTGTGAGCAATATATCATTTAGTGACAACTTTTTGTAATTTTTTTTTTTGTCATTATTCAATCACTTGGGACGAAAAAAAAAATATTCAATGGGCTCAACATGCCTCTCAGCAATTTCCTTGGGGTGTCTACTTTCCAAAATGGGGTCATTTGGGGGGGTTTTGTACTGCCCTGCCATTTTAGCACCTCAAGAAATGAGATAGGCAGTCATAAATTTAAAGCTGTGTAAATTTCAGAAAATGTACCCTAGTTTGTAAACGCTATAACTTTTGCGCAAACCAATAAATATACGCTTATTGACATTTTTTTTTTACTAAAGACATGTGGCTGAATACATTTTGGCCTAAATGTATGACTAAAATTGAGTTTATTCGATTTTTCTTATAACAAAAAGTAGAAAATATCATTTTTTTAAAAAAAATTCGGTCTTTTTCTGTTTATATCGCAAAAAATAAAAATCGCAGAGGCAATCAAATACCATTAAAAGAAAGCTCTATTTGTGGGAAGAAAAGGACGCAAATTTCATTTGGGTACAACATTGCATGTCCGCACAATTTACAGTTAAAGCAGCGCAGTGCCGAATCCCAAAAACAGGCTTGGTCCTAATGGCCCGAAATGGTCCGGGGCTTAAGTGGTTAATAAACTGAGAATTTTTTTCTCAGTTCAGTTCTCAGAGGAAAATTATCTCCTCTGCAGCTGGTTTAATAAACTGAGAACTTCAGTTCCCAGAGGGAGAACACAGGAGAAGTGTTTCCTATGAAAACGGCTGAGATCTGTGTAAAAGTGGGTGGGCTGCCTATAATCTCATGAGATATTGTGAGATTACGGTGCAGCCGAGTTCAAAAAGTGAAACTAACGTTTAAAAGAACAACATGTTTTCAGACGTGATAACTATATATACACACACACACACATATACAGTATATATACAAACACATGAATATATATATTCATGTGTTTGTGAATATATGTGTGTGTATACATATATATAAAAATACTAATATATATATATATATATTATAGTGTGTGTGTGTGTGTGTGTGTGTGTATGTATATATACATACACACACACATATAATGTATCTATACACGCGCGTGTATGTGTGTGTGTGTATAATATATATATATATATATATATATATATATATATATATATATATATATTGTTGTTAATATTCATTTTTAACCCACTGGTGTTGATATTAGGAAGAAATAAGCCTTCCTCCTCTAATCACACCAGCTTCTCTCCCAGATTCTCCACCTCTGAGCTGGTGAATCTGGAAGGGAGATATTTCAGTGGAAGAGCCGTGAGATCTTCAGATCTCAGTTTATTAAACTGGCAATGCTCTGAGCTAAGCGGTGATCATCATGATCTCGGCTTAATCACAGTTTATTAAACGTACACCAATATCCTTTCAGGGCTGAAGTGGTGAAATTTGTAAACAAAATGAAGGTTTCCCATTTAGAATAATAAGATGTCAGGTTACTAAAACAGCAATATCAGAACCGATTTTAAGTTAATCACACATAGTTGGAGAACTACTCAAATTCTTTTATTTAATTAAAACAATAAGATTGCCAGTGCATGTTATCTCAGCTTGCAGAGCTTGGATTCATTGAATGAGTTTACCAAAAATGAAAATATTGCAGAATATACAGCCTCATGCTACATAACTAGGCTCCATTTCATGCTGAATAAACTTAATTATTATTGTATCTTAAATAGAAAACACTGCTCTGTACGGCCACACAGAGCAGTGTACATGGGTGCCCTGTACCAATGGATGGCAGAGTCCAGACAATTACCACTGCCATTGAGCACCGAGGCTCAGCAGAGAAACAAAGTTAGGCTTCATATACACGGGACGTTTTAACAACCTCTCCTGAACGATTTAATTTGACAGATAGTAACCCATGTTTAGAACATCTGTTTTGTCAGGTTTACATGCTGCATTTGCATTTGGAAGAGTTTAAAAAAAAAAAACTGCCTAGAAACGACTTTAAAATGATCCTGTGTACATGTACTATAAAATAACAGAGGAGAGTTCAGGAGCAGTTGAAAAAAATGCCCAACTACTCCCAAACGTCCGTTTACCAGCAGCAGTGTACATGAGGTCTACAAGTAGAAATTCACACAAAACAGAAAGTTGCATCAGCAGAGAGACAGTTCCATTACCTACGGGCACCAGTAAAAAACGGAGGCAATGCATGAAGGGGGAAGGGCTATGCTAGGTGGTGTCAAATCTTCACTATTTTCTTAATTTACCGTCATTGTCCAAGAAGGTATTAAAAGCTTATTCACAATTTATTCAACGGTTATGCTGATCGCAATCAAATAGCTGAGAGATGAAGGAATTGTCTCTAACTTGATACCCTCTGTCTCATTGCATTTCCAATGTACCTTCTTATATGAAAGTAGCTATACGAGTATTCATATTCTCATGTATGTATGTATGTATGTATGTATGTATGTATGTATGCATGTATGTATGATCTGCTGAACGCTTCATGTATCTACCGTCAATTTTGACTTTCTCAGATGGCTACTTGTCCAATTTCGATTTGCAAAATTGAAAATAAAGAATTTATAAAAAAAAATCTTTTGCCATTTGTCAGTGTCCAATCATTTAAGATACATTAATAATTTAGTTTATGAAGCATGAAATGGAGCCTAGTTATGTAGCATGAGGCTGTATATACTGCAATATTAAATTTTTTGGTAAACTCATTCAATGAATCCAAGCTCTGCAAGCTGAGATAAAACCAAGTTCAGGAATATCCCTTTGACCCATTGTTTTGCAAATCTATGTACACTACAAACTGTATGATTGAATCGGTTCTATTATTCTGAAGTGGTTCTATTATTCTGATAGTGGATTTACTATTTATTAGTATGTTTATGTTTATGTTTATGTTTAGGTTTGCATTTATTATCCACATATTTGCTTATCAGCTCAACACCAATTGGTTACCCTGTGCCAGCTGTTATGATATATAATACCCTAATGCACAGGTATTGAAACTATATTAGCCATCTTTTTGAAAATATCCCATTTGTCTGACCTAGTTAGTGGTTAGCCCACCTTTAATGAGGACTCATTGTTGTCCTGCAGGTAGCCTTCTTTTTACCCCGGTCACCAGGGGTTAGGCCTAGGTTGAGCCTGTTGTGGGTTTTTACCCCTTCGACCCCTTGGTCAATCAAAAGTAGGTAGCGCCACTACCCCCAATTTATTATTGTTTTTTAATGTTAATCTAATCTAAGGCACTGCTGCCCCTGACTGCTAGTCTCAGAAGATTTGTAGAAAGACTTGGTAATGTCACTATTGTGTTGCTCATTGCTCTTTTATAGAGGCTCCGACATGGGAAAGGAAAGGCCTGCGTTTACCAGGATGGCCCCCTCCACATAAAGATGCAGTGCATAACAAGGCATGGCGATTCGATAAGTTGAAAATATCAGCTGCAGGAGACCACCGACTAGTCCTTTGCACTCTGCCTGCTTTTTTTTGGGCATTTTCCGGACTTCAGTTCCTCTTTAAATGGAACATCTCTAAGGGCTCATCTACACTTGAGGTTGAGGGGTGGTAAAAAAAAAAAATAGGTGCAGAGCCACGATTTACCATCCCCTTAAAGTGGTTGTAAACCCCCATTCATGAAATCTGAACAAAAGCACATAAATCTGTAGTGTTAACTTGTCTTTCTCCAAAGCTCTAAGTATCGTTTCTCTCTGGTGCATCATTCCTCTTATCAGTGCGAGTCACTTCTGAGAAGTTTTTCAGACGCGAGATAAAATTTGTGCCGGTGAGGAGAGCTCAGCACACAGCTTGTCTATTCAGAACACAGTTCTGCTGTGTGTGGAGGAGGGGGTTCCTTTCCTCCAATCAGCTCTCACAGTTTCCTAGACCTCTGACTGTCTCCCCACCCCTCCTCTGTGATACTGAAAAATGCAGAAAGATTTAATCCAAAATCAACACTTTTTAAAAGGGGTGTGGAAAAGAGAAGACTGCAAATAAACAAGTAAAACTTACTAGAAGATTTGTTTAATCTCGGTGTATCACCTGAGGCTTTTTATTTCAATGGGTATATGAGAGGGTTTACAAACACTTTAAGCTGCAGAGGCAGTTGGACAGGGATGTACACAAGCTGCGGGAGAGATGCCTTGCTTCAAGTCAGTAGGGCTGCAGTGCAACTGTATGCAGTGCATGTGGTTGCGACCCAGGCTCTAGTCTACAGGGTTAAAACAGGCAATGAGAAGGCCACATAACACCTCCTCATCGCCCATAAAAAACCTCTGAAAGCAATCCATTCCAGTTAGCTTTTCAGAGGGATGACAAGGGTTTCTGCAAGCGTAAACCTTACAGTCACATTCAGACTATTAACAAGCACATAGGCAGGCAGATTTCCTAAGCTTAATAAAATAATCAAAAATGATATAGATAGATCTATATATATATATATATATATATATATATATATATATATATATATATATATATATATATATATATACACACACATATACACACACACACACACAGTGATTAGTAAAGTCAGAGTAAATAGAATTTTACGGACTGACTACATAACAGATAGATATCGGGGTCTAGCCCTTTACTACTGTGAGTCTGTAGGACAGTATGCAACAATTTTCACACTAATAAACTTTGTGTTCACTATGATAAAAGGTCCTTAGGTTTTTTTAAACCACTGAATAAAACATACTAGCCATTTCACTTATTTTACACATATACAGCAGCTCATGCAGCAAAAACAGTGAATGTTGAACAGGAATGCATAGCATCCAGTCTTCACCATTAGATTATATGACATCAGAACAGCTCTTATACACTAGTCCACTTGCAAATCACAATAGGATCTTGACCAATAATTCTGATAAACTCACTTTTTGACTTTTCCTTTGTAGCCCCTGCAGTGACAGTGTTATTCTCTATCAACAGGACTGCTTCATCTTCATCCTCCTCCTCCTCTGATTCCTCCAACTCTCCCCATGCATTTCCAGCTCCCTCTCCAATCTGAGCAGTGCCAGCAGCCCAAACAACCGGTTTTTCATTGCTGAATGAAAAAAGCTAAGAAAAATAACTCTCTGAAATAAATGCCCATAATAAATATCCATTTCAAGTAGAGTTGGTTTGAGCGAGTTTAATCCCAAGGCAAGTCTTTGCTACTTTCCTGGATCCCAGCTAAAAGATCTCTCAACCCCCGCGTTGTTATTCTGCACCCCTACCCACAAAACAATACCCTAACCCACCCCAGGATGCAAGAAAAAGAAAAATCTAAAGGCCGCAAATCTTTACCTAAATTCAGTCAGTTGTGAAACCTAGTCTTCTATCTTCTGGACGGCAGACTGGAAGGGCCCTTTTTGCATGTCCACATCACTACCTAGCTGAGGTGGGCACTCAATGAGCTGTCCAGTGGCAGGGTCCTCTCAGAGACTCTTGTAGTGTGAGGATATCACTAAAAGGGGTGGCACAAGACTGGTCAGCAGGGGGTCAGGTCTCCAGAACTGGGTCAACAGTCTTCATCTCCATAGGGGGGGGAATCAGAGAGTCACGTGATGGTGGACTCAGCAAATTAAATGGGCCTGCATTTTACAGCCCATTACAACTGTGGTGAAGAGCATAAGTCAGTGACTGAAGGAGAATTTGGGCACATCAATTACTTTTTCTTTTTAAACACATTTATTTTAGTAGCACGCATGACCACTACGCTTTAAAATGTCTTTTTTGGAAGCAGCTATATAGCTGCAGTAAGACCATATCACTCCTTTATAAATGGAGCGTTTAGTGACAAGTCCCCCCCCCCACTTATTTTTAGGAGTATACAGTATATGCCCAAATGACATATTTGTTATAAAGGATACACATTTGATGGAGGCTCCGATTTACAAATGATCTCTTCAGCTTTGTTCTCTACATCTTTAGTATCTACAAGGATTTTTTCCACCTTTAGAGCAGTTATTTTCTGATCTGGAAGAGACTCTGCAAAGCCAAATTTACCTCCTTCCTTTCTGAAAAAAATATATAAAAACCATAAGTAATGATATGCACACCACCATTCAGCTTTTATCATCTCCATTTCAAGTCTTGGCTCACCTGGCCTTTCGGTCATTCTCCAGGGCTTTCTGAATCAGTTCCGTAATCTCAGCCACCTTAACGCCAGCAATTTTGCTGCACCTCAGAACCTGTTTGAGAAACAGTATGACACTAAAAGCACTCAGACATGAGATGACGGCATTTGACTGGTTTGCCCATTTGGTAACTTAATGTGCAGAGGTGCCTGCACGCCATGCCATCGTAGTCACATTTATGTGACAAGATGCACACAAGTAAAACCATAACCTTCTGGATTACAAATAGTACCTACTGCCTGTGCCCTTTTATACAGGTTGCAATGCATTATTGCCAAGATTATTAGGAAAAATAATTGGAGGTAATATTGTAGTTGGGTACCCAAAATTCAAGGATATTTTTTTTTCAGTATCAAAAATACATGTAACAAAGAATGAGAGCCTCTTTGCCCCCTCCTCCCATGCAACCACACATACAGCACAGTTCATCTGCCCTATCCTATAAGCCACACCTACAGCAACGCCCTGCTTTGTAGGAGCACTAGGGTTGTGCAAAAAATCGATTTGATTTAAAAATCGAGTTGGAAGGTCAAATCGATTCAGACAAAAATCGATTTTTTTGATTTCTTTTCCCCAGGACCGGCGCTGACACCGCGCCGGTCCTGAGGAGCTGTGGGCAGGAGTTTTTAGTCCGAAGCCACGGCCTCGCCTAAAAGCTCCTCAGGACCGGCGCGGTGTCCATAAAAAAAAAAAAACAACACTTGATTCGAATCATAAATCATTTTTTTATATATATATATATATATATATATATATATATATATATATATATATATATACACACACACACACATACATACACATTATATATATATATATATATATATATATATATATATATATATATATATATAAACTCATTGCAGATTTTTTTTTAGGGGAAAAAAAATAAATAAAAAATTGCCCAGCTCTAATGAGCGCACATATATGGCTCTCCATGCCCCTGCGTAAAACCAAACACCCTTTCTATCATGCACTCCTGCATACAAGCACACATACTGTACATCATTGCTGTATATACATACACACAAATACATGCCCTTATATCCTGTGTAAAAAACACAAAGCCCCTTTCTCCCCATGCCAAGAAAATCCACACTTATGTATTGACCCCTTTCCTTTGTGAAACATACACATATATCGGCCCTTCCTCTCCATTCAACAGCAAACATATGGCCGTCTTTCTCCTCATGTCCCATGTACAAGCAGACACAAAATGGGCCCCTGCCTCCCCATGTAAAAGCACACATTTATAGGCCCCTTCCTCCTAATGCTCCTGTGTAAAAGTACACATACGGGCGTCAATGCAAATTCTCACATACAATATCTCACAAAAGTAACACATTTTTGTAAATATTTTTTTTATAGCTTTTCATGTGACAACACTGAAGAAATGACACTTTGCTACAATGTGAAGTAGTGAGTGTACAGCTTGTATAACAGTGTAAATTTGCTGTCCCCTCAAAATAACTCAACACAGCCATTAATGTCTAAACCGCTGGCAACAAAGGTGAGTACACTCCTAAGTGAAAATGTCCAAATTTGGTGTCAATATTTTGTGTGGCCACCACTATTTTCCAGCACTGCCTTAACCCTCTTGGGCATGAAGTTCACCAGAGCTTCACAGGTTGCCAATAGAGTCCTCTTCCACTCCTCCATGATGGCATCACAAAGCTGGTGGATGTTCGAGACCTTGCACTCTACCACCTTCCGTTTGAGGATGCCCCACAGATGCGCACTAGGGTTTAGGTCTGGAGACATGCTTGGCCAGTCCATCACCTTTACCCTCAGCTTCTTTAGCAAGGCAGTGGACGTCTTGGATGTGTGTTTGGGGTCATTATGTTGGAATACTGCCCTGCGGCCCAGTCTCTAAAGGCAGGGGATCATACTCGGCTTCAGTATATTACAGTACATGTTTCTATTCATGGTTCCCTCAATGAACTGTAGCTCCCCAGTGCCAGCAGCACTCATGCAGCCCTAGACCATGACACTCCCACCACCATGCTTGACTGTAGGCAAGACACACTTGTCTTTGTACTCCTTACCTAGTTGCCGCCACACATGCTTGACACCATCTGAATCAAATAAGTTTATCTTGGTCTCATTAGACCACAGGACATGGTTTCAGTAATCCAAGTCCTTAGTCTGCTTGTCTTCAGCAAACTGTTTGCAGGCTTTCTTGTGCATCATCTTTAGAAGAGGCTTCCTTCTGGGACGACAGCCATGTAGACCAATTTGATGCAGTGTGCAGCGTATGGTCTGAACACTGATAGGCTGACCCCCCACCCCTTCAACCTCTGCAGCAATGCTGGCAGCACTCATACCTCCATTTCCCAAAGACAACCTCTGGATATAACGCTGAGCACGTGCACTCAACTTCTTTGGTCAACCATGGCGAGGCTTGTTCTGAGTGGAACCTGTCCTGGTAAACCGCTAAATGGTCTTGGCCACCATGCTGCAGCTCAGTTTTAGGATCTTGGCAATCTTCTTATAGCCTAGACCATCTTTATGTAGAGCAACAATTCTTTTTCCAGATCCTCAGAGTTCTTTGCCATGAGGTGCCATGTTGAACTTCCAATGGTCAGTATGAGAGAGAGAGAGAGCAATAACACCAAATTTAAAGACACCTGCTCCCCATTCACACCTGAGACCTTGTAACACTAACAAGTCACATGACACCGGGGAGGGAAAATGGCTAATTGGGCCCATTTTGGACATTTTCACTTAGGGGTGTACTATCTTTTGTTGCCAGAAGTTTAGACATTAATGGCTGTGTTGAGTTATTTTGAGGGGACAGCAAATTTAAAACTGTTATACAAGCTGTACACTCACTACATTTCCTCAGTGTTGTCACATGAAAAGATATAATAAAATATTTACCAAAATGTGAGGGGTGTACTCACTTTTGTGAGAGATACTGTAGGTCACTTCCTCCCCATAACCCTATGTCAAAGCACATATATTGATTATTCCTCCTTATGCCCTCATGTAAAAGCACACATGGAAAGAGAAAGAAAAGGCCAACATATGTGTTATATCTTCTATCAAATATTTAGCCAATCCTGACCACAACATTTACCAAGCACTATTTATTTCCCCCCAGCCAGCATCTCTATAATAGCTCCAGGAAATCACAAGGATTAGGATGATTTACATTACATAGCCTAATGAGAACATGGTGTTCAGCAGCTTTATACCTGAATTTGGAAATCTGCTTGTTATTAAAACTACCATCTGCCGATTCATGGTGCAATGATTTACAGGCTCCTGCAACAAAAAAATAATAAATGCAAAAAATGTGCATTTATTTTTTTTGTGAAAAAAGGTGAACTTATCGTTTAACCACTTGGCGCCCGCGCTATAGACGAAAGACGTCTACACCGCAGCGCCTATCTGCCGGGTGGACGTCCATAGACGTCCTCCTGTTTACTTCTTCAATGCGCGCTGCCGCGGGCGCGCATCAGGGAAAAGCTGTGCCCGCCGTGTCCCGATGCGCGTGCCTGGCGGCCGCGATGTCCGCTATGTACCCGCGATCAGCAGTCACAGATGGTGTGTCCCTTGTACATAGGGACACAGATCGGTCACCTCCTCCAGTAAGTCCCCTCCCGCCACAGTAAGAATCAATCCCAGGGAACACATTTAACCCCTTGATCACCCCCTAGTGTTAACTCCTTCCCTGCCAGTCTCATTTATACAGTAATCAGTGCACTGTTCGCTGTATAAATGTGAATGGTCCCAAAATAGCGTCAAAAGTGTCCGCCGCAATATCGCAGTCCTGACAAAAATTGCAGATAACCGCCATTACTAGCAAAAAAAATAAAAAATCATAAATCTATCCCCTATTTTGTAGGTGCTATAACTTTTGCGCAAACCAATCACTATACGCTTATTGCGATTTTTTTTTTACCAAAAATATGTAGAAGAACAGATATCGGCCTAAACTGAGAAAAAATATATTTGGGATATTGGGATATTTATTATAGGAAAAAGTAAAAAAATTTTTTTTTTCAAAATTGTCAGTCTTTTTGTTTATAGCGCAAAAAATAAAAAACCGCAGAGATGATCAAATACAACCAAAAGAAAGCTCTATTTGTGGGGAAAAAAAAAAAGGACATAAATTTTGTTTGGGAGCCACGTCGCACGACCGCGCAATTGTCATTCAAAGCGTGACCGTGCTGAAAGCTGAAATTTCGCCTGGGCAGGAAGAGGGTATATGTGCCCAGCAGGGATGAGCCGAACACCCCCCCTGTTCGGTTCGCACCAGAACCTGCGAACAGTCAAAAAGTTTGCGTGAACTTTAGAACCCTATTAAATACAATGGACTCGAACGTTCGAAATCTAAAGTGCTAATTATAAAGGCTTATATGCAAGTTATTGTCCTAAAAAGTGTTTGGGGACCCGGGTCCTGCCCCAGGGGACATGTATCAATGCAAAAAAAAGTTTAAAAAATTGACGTTTTTACGGGAGCAGTGATTTTAATAATGCTTAAAATGAAAAAATAAAAGTGAAATATTCCTTTAAATTTCGTACCTGGGGGGTGTGTATGATATGCATGTAAAGTGGTGCATGTTTTCTGTGCTTAGAACTGTCCCTGCATAAAGTGTAATTTTTGAAGGAAAAAAAGTCATTTAAAACTCACTCGCGGCTATTAATGAATTGTCGGCTTTTATCAATACATAGAAAAGTCATTGATAAAAAAAAAAAAGCGTGGGGGTTCCCCCAAATTCAATTACCAGGCCCTTCAGGTCTGGAATGGACATTAAGGGGAACCCCGCTGCAAATTAAAAAAAAGAAAAAAAAATGGCGTGCGGTTCCCCCTACAATATCCATACCAGACCCTTCAGATCTGGCATGGATTTTAAGGGGAACTCCACCCCAAATTTAAAAAAAAAAATGGCGTGGAGTCCCCCCAAAAATCCATACCAGACCCTTATCCGAGACCGCAACCTGGCAGGCCGCAGGAAAAGAGGGGGGGGGACAAGAGAGCGCCCCCCCCCTCCTGAACCTTACCAGGCCACATGCCCTCAACATGGGGAGGATGTCCCCATGTTGATGGGGACAAGAGCCTCATCCCCACAACCCTTGCCCGGTGGTTGTGGGGGTCTGCGGGCGGGGGGCTTATCGGAATCTGGAAGACCCCTTTAACAAAGGAGACCCCCAGATCCCGGCCCCCCCCCTATGTGAATTGGTAAGGGGTACATTGTACCCCTACCATTTCACGAAGAAAGTGTAAAACTAATGTAAAAAAAAACAAAAACACACAAACACCTTGGAAAAGTCCTTTATTAAAAAAAAACATAAAAAAAAACATAAAAAAAAAAAAACATTCCAGCAATGAAATCCAGTGTCCCGCGGCGATCCCGATGTCTGTCATTGGTTGAGCCTGAGCAGACCTGATGGGGAACTTCCTCCGCAGTGTTTTAAATGTATAAACCCGCCCCTTCTAAAGTTCCCCATCAGGTCCGCTTAGCCTTACACCTAGACATTGGCTGAGAGGACCAGATGCGGAACATGAGAAGGGGCGGGTCTATCATGTATTACATAGTGAAGGAAATTCCCCATCAGGTCCGCCCCCTCGTATGTCAGACCCCGCCTACGTCATTGGCCTGAGCGGACCTGATGGGGAACTTCCTTCACTGTGTAATACATGATAGACCCGCCCCTTCTCATGTTCCGCATCTGGTCCGCTCAGCCAATGACTAGGTGTAAGGCTAAGCGGACCTGATGGGGAACTTTAGAAGGGGCGGGTCTATACATTTAAAACACTGCGGAGGAAGTTCCCCATCAGGTCCGCTCAGGCTCAACCAATGACGGACAGCGCTGGACATCGGGATCGCCGCGGGACACTGGATTTCATTGCTGGAATGTTTTTTTTTTTTTATGTTTTTTTTAATAAAGGACTTTTCCAAGGTGTTTGTGTGTTTTTTTTTTACATTCGTTTTACACTTTCTTCGTGAAATGGTAGGGGTACAATGTACCCCTTACCAATTCACATGGGGGGGGGTGGGATCTGGGGGTCCCCTTTGTTAAAGGGGTCTTCCAGATTCCGATAAGCCCCCTGCCCGCAGACCCCCACAACCACCGGGCAAGGGTTGTGGGGATGAGGCCCTTGTCCCCATCTACATGGGAACATCCTCCCCATGTTGAGGGCATGTGGCCTGGTACGGTTTAGGAGGGGGGGGGGGCGCTCTTGTCCCCCCCTCTTTTCCTGCGGCCTGCCAGGTTGCGTGCTCGGATAAGGGTCTGGTATGGATTTTTGGGGGGACTCCACGCCATTTTTTTTAATTTGGGGTGGAGTTCCCCTTAAAATCCATGCCAGATATGGATATTTAGGGGGAACCGCACGACAATTTTTTTTTTAAATTTGCGGCGGGGTTCCCCTTAATATCCATTCCAGACCTGAAGGGCCTGGTAATTGAATTTGGGGGAACCCCCACGCTTTTTTTTTTTATCAATGACTTTTCTATGTATTGATAAAAGCCGACAATTCATTAATAGCCGCGAGTGAGTTTTAAATGACTTTTTTTCCCTTCAAAAATGACACTTTGTGCAGGGACAATTCTAAGAACGGAAAACATGCGTCACTTTACATGCATATCATACACACCCCCCAGGTACGAAATTTAAAGGAATATTTCACTTTTATTGTTTCATTTTAAGCATTATTAAAATCACTGCTCCCAAAAAAAAGGCAGTTTTTAAAACTTTTTTTTGCATTGATACATGTCCCCTGGGGCAGGACCCGGGTCCCCAAACACTTTTTATGACAATAACTTGCATATAAGCCTTTATAATTAGCACTTTCGATTTCTCCCATAGACTTTTCGAATTTGCCGCGAACACCCCAAATTGTTCGCTGTTCGGCGAACAGGCAATGTTCGAGTCGAACTCGAAGCTCATCCCTAGCGCCCAGTAAGCAAGTGGTTAAATCAACCAGCCTACTGAATGATGTGAGATCACTGAACAAATGGATATCACCTGTTCTTTTAGCAGCATGATTCCCCCACTTGATTGGATAGTACAAATCTCTCTGTGCTTGTTCATTGCGATCACTAGAAGGCCATCCATTACCCGTTCCTCACGTTCACTGGGATCCACCAATAAATATGTGCTATATGCAAAATAAACAAAAGTGAACTTAAAAATCTTTACATATTTAGCCAACATAACTACAAATAGAAACAATCGCTAATCTTTGTAATACCAAACAGAGCCTATGACCAAGTTTTACATGAATAAAAATAATTACTGTATTTATCGGCGTATAACACGCACCCCAACTTTAAAAGGGAAGTTTCAGAAAAAATAACTTTACACAGCCCCCTGCGTATAACACGCAGGCACAGTTTGCCCTCTATTTTCAGGGTAAAAAAAGTGAGTATTAGACGTCAATAAATACAGTATATATTAAAGAAAAAAAAAAAAACACTGAAGCGTGACTGTTCTCATTATATTCATGCATACTCGGGAGAGAGGAAGAGGGGAGAGCGGATCTCTATCTATACATGTACACACATGCATCTTGGATGCAGGCACACTAATGATGTATAAAGCCAAGGTTAGAGCTCAGTGATTGCAAGGGAGCCGTGAGAGGTGCATGTTGCGCCATATTGTCCAGGACAGGACAAATTGAGGCACACGCCTGTGAGGGAGAGAGTCTGGGACAGATGGAGCAGCTGGGACGCTGGATAAAAGACACAGAGCTGGAGGTACAGTGTGTGTGCACGAGCACTGGATGCGTTTGATGGTTAGGAAGACCAAAACTAGTTAACCAGTAAAGCTGCCTAAAGAGCCACGATAAACACAAAAACATTTTTTCACTCATGGTTAGTATTTGGCTGAAGCCATTTATTATCAACCAACTGTGTTTACTCTTTTTAAATCATAATGAGAACAGAAACTACCCAAATTACCCTGACCAAAAGTTGACATACGCTGGTGATTTTGGTCTGATAACATGCACACAAGTTGACACAAAGGGGGTTTGAATGGTTATTAAAATGTAACCATCCTCACCCGTGAAAGGTCAATACGTTTCTGGACACCTGACAGACCCTTGCATCTTTCATCCAGTACTGCACTGAAGCTTCTGGATTCTGAGTCATGGGGAAAGCAAAAGAATGGTCAAAAGGATCTGTGGGAAAAGGTAGTTGAACTGTATAAAACAGGAAAGGGATATAAAAAAACGATATTCAAGGAATTGAGAATGCCAATCAGCAGTGTTTAAACTCTAATTAAGAAGTGGAAAATGAGGGGTTCTGTTGAAACCAAACCACAGTCAGGTAGACCAACTAAAATGTCAGCCACAACTGCCATGAAAATAGTTTGGGATGCAAAGAAAAAACTCACAAATAACTTCAGGTGAAATACAGGACTGTTTCAAGATGCACAATAAGGAGGCACTTGAAGAAAATGGGCTGCTGCATGGTCGAGTCACCAGAAGAAAGCCATTACTACGCAAATGCTACAAAGTATCCCGCTTACAATACTCCAAACATCACAGAGACAAGCTTCAAACCTTCTGGCACAAAGTCATTTGGAGTGATGAGACCAAAATTTAGCATTTTGGCCACAACCATAAACGCTACATTTGGAGAGGAGTCAACAAGGCCTATGATGAAAGGTACACCATTCCTACTGTGAAACATGGAGGTGGATCGCTGATGATTTGGGGATGTGTGCGCTACAAAAGGCACAGGAAATTTGGTCAAAATTGATGGCAAGATGAATGCAATATGTTGTTATCAAAAAATACTGGAGGAACATTTCCAGCCATCAGCCAGAAAGCTGCACATGGGACGTACTTGGACATTCCAACATGACAATGATCCAAAACACAAGGCCAAGTCGACCTGTCATTGGCTAAAGCAGAATAAAAGGATGGTTCTGGAGTGGCCATCTCAGTCTCCTGACAGTCCAAGAATTTACAGGAACTGGGAGGCTTTTTGCCAAGAGGAATGGGCAGCTTTACCATCTGAGAAGATAAAGCGCCTCATCCACAAATACCAAACAAAAAACTTCAAGCTGTCATTGATGTTAAAGGGGGCAATACACGGTATTAAGAACTGGGGTATGTAAACTTTTTATTAGGGTCATTTGGGTAGTTTCTGTTGTCATTACGATTTAAAAAGATTAAAACACAGTTGATTGATAACAAATGGCTTCAGCCAAACACTAACCGTGAGTAAGAGAAAAGTTTGTGTTATTCATATTCTCTGAAAAATGGGCAAAAAAATAAATATCATAAATTCTGGCAGGGTATGCAAACTTATGAACACCACACTTTATATTTATATATATATATATATATATATATATATATATATATATATATATATATATATATACACACACATACACACATACACACACACACACGGTCGACCAATATGGGTTTTTCTCTGGACGATATTTAGAAATCGGGGTGGCAGATGATATGATGCCGGTTTTTGTGGCCGATCTTTTATGCCGATTTTTCTTTTTTTTTTGGCAGGTGGCACTGGCTGACACTGGTAGGTTTTACACTGAGCTCATTTGTCAGTTTCACAGTTACACTATATGTAACTGAATGCAGAGAGAGGCCAGCTATCAAAATTCAGTGGTGATGTCGGGGGTGGGCAGGGCCCTACAGCTATCAAACACCAGCCAATTATTGGGCTGCTTAAGAAAAGGGGCGGTGCCACATACAAGTAGCGGCCCGCCCAGATCCCATCCAATTGGCTGGCGTTTGATAGCTGCTAGGTCCCGCCCACCCCGGTGTCCCACCCACCTGACATCACTGCTGAATTCTGACAGCTCCTCTCTCTCTCTTCATTCAATTACAAATGTCAGTTTCACACACTGAGCGGCAGAGCCACGTGAGCCATGTGAAACTACCAGTGGAGTATGGGAAAGGGAAGTAGGCCAGTCAGTAATCGGCCGAATTTGACAAAAATCATCTGATGCCGATATACATACATACATACACTGTATATATTCTTCACAAAGTGTTGTGTGGTCATACTTGCACACTCTTCTGTCATAACCAAACAAGAGCCTGAAGAGTCTGTTTAAAAAGCAGCAGTAAAAGGTTTATCTTGGATATACCTAAACCAAGCACATTTATAAACCAATTAAAAGAACTCCACAGGACATTGCAGGCCCCACATCATGGCCTACATTTTATGAATATATCATAAAAAACAGTGGTGTGGTTAGGAGTAGACTTGGGGAGTATAACAGAGAGTGGATAGGGGCATATTCTCTCTCCTTTAAGTGGTTTATTACACTTTAGGGGCCCATTTATAAAACACCAAAAGGTTGAAGGCATATGTTAAAGAGCCATGTCAAAATATTACTTTATTGGCACATAAATTGCAGAGAAACAGAAGCACACGCACACACCTTTTGGTCAGAAACAAAAGGTTTAAGCTGGTCTAATAAAGAGAACATACAATGATGTATTTTCTATTCTTCCATTTCTTACCCTTGCTGGAAAAAGGCAAAGCTGACACAAATGGGCATATGATGGATGCTCAGTGGAACAGGTTCCCGTTCTTCTAGGGCATACTAATCAATATAAAAAGGAAGAAAAAAAAAAAAAAAAAAAAAATTATATATATTATATATATATTATATATATATATATATATATATATACACACACATACATACATTTTAATTACACATAGAAAATAGCTTGAATAGAACCCAACCATGATTAAACTCATCCAAAAAGTTATGGTTTCTTATTTCTAAGACAAAAAGGATCAAATTAAGAGCAGCACCTACTGGTCTTTCTTTAACACACCCAGCATGGGCACGGAGGGAAGTCCCTTTGAAAGCTCCATGTAACTCTAGTCATTGGATCACACAGGGCTAGGAAAGGTCTCCCCACCCCTAGGTTAAAAGCACTGTTGTAGAAGGGGAAATCGGTTGCATGTTCACATACACACGTTACTTTATTTCTCCTGGTGGGGGAGTGAAGAAAATATGAATATTTGCTGCAGGGGAGGGAGGCAATACACCTCGCTGCTTTGCCCAGTTTACGTCTTCTGACTATCAGCAGAGCAAAAGTAAACAAATAAATATTTTAGAAATAATTCTTAACTAGTTATAATTTAATAACAAATGTATTTGCATAAGACCAGCCATGACATGTTCTCTTAGGCCCCTTTCACACTGGGGCGTTTTTCATGCGGTTTAGCGCTAATAATAGCGCTGTTATACCGCATGAAAAAATCCTGCCCTGTGCCTTCAATGTGAAAGCCCGAAGGCTTTCACACTGAAGCGGTGCGCTAGCAGGACCGCTCCAAAAGTCCTGCTAGCCGCTTCTTTACAGCGGTAAAGGAGCGGTGTGTTCACCGCTTCTTTACAGCGGTAAAGGAGCGGTGTGTTTACCGCGGTCTCCCATTGAAATCAATAGGACAGCGCGGTAATGCCGCCCGCAAACCGCGGCAATAGCCGCGGTTTGCGGGCGGTATTAACCCTTTTTCGGCCGCTAGCGGGGGTTAAATTAACCCCCCTAGCGACCGCATACCGCGGTAAGAACGACGGAAGCAGCGCTGAAAATCGCGCTGCTATACCGCCACCGCACCTGCCCGCCCCAGTGTGAAAGGGGCCTTAGATTAAGCGATTGTAAACATTTGATTTACAGTGGATATAAAAAAAGTCTACACACCCGTTCAAATGTCAGGTTTCTGTGATGTAACAAAATTATACAAAGATAAAGCATTTCAGAACTTTTTCCACCTTTAATGTGACCTATAAACCGTACAACTCAATTGAACAACAAACTGAAATCTTTTAGATGGAGGGAAGTAAAACTAAAATAATATGGTTGCATAAGTGTGCACACCCTTAACCACTTCAGCCCTGGAAGGATTTACCCCCTTAATGACCAGGCCATTTTTTGCAATACGGCACTGCAACACTTTAAACGGACAAGTGAGCTTTCTTTTGGTGGTATTTTATCACCTCTGCAGTTTTTATGCTATAAAACAAAGACTGACAATTTTGAAAAAGAATAAAAGAATAATACCTGTAAATTTTTAATTTTTTTACTTTCTGCTATAATACATATCCCAAATGTTTTAGTGGGACAACACAGAGATTACTGTTCCTGATCGCTAGGAACAGCATATCTCAGTATTGTCCTGTCAGAACGGGGATCTGTCTTGTTTACATAGGCAGATTCTTGTTCTGCCTCTCTGTACTGTGATCGCGCACGCCCACTGCATCTCATGCACGGACCGACGTACAGGTACTTTGGTTCGCGCAGCCTGGCCACAGTATATGTGCGATGGGTAGTCCGGAAGTGGTTAAACTAATACTTTGTTGAAGCACCTTTTGATTTTATTACAGCACTCTTTTTGGGTATGAGTCTATCAGCATGGCACATCTTCACTTGGAAATATTTTCCCACTCTTCTTTGCAAAAACATTCCAAATCTGTCAGATTGTGAAGCCATCTCCTGTGCACAGCCCTCTTCAGATCACCCCACAGATTTTCAATCAGATTCAGGTCTGGGCTCTAGCCGAGCCGTTCCAAACCCTAAATCTTCTTCTGGTGAAGCCATTCTTTTGTCGATTTGGATCGTCATGCTGAAAGATAAAGTTCCTTTTCATGTTCAGCTTTATAGCAGAAGCCTGAAGGTTTTGTGACTATATTGACTGGTATTTGGAACTGTTCATAATTCCCTCTACCTCAACTTAGGCCCCTGTTCCAGCTGAAGAAAAACGCCCCCAAAGCATGATGCTGCCACCACCATGCTTCACTGTGGGTATGGTGTTCTTTTGGTGATGTGCAGTGTTTTTTCACCAAACATATCTTTTGGAATTATGGGCAAAAAGTTCAACCTTGGTTTCATCAGACCATAACTTTTGGGAGACTTCAGATGTGTTTTTGCAAAATTTAGCCGGGCTTGAATGTTTTTCTTCATTCGTAAAAAAAAAAAAAAAGGCTTCCATCTTGCCACTTTACCCCATAGCCCAGACCTATGAAGAATATGGGAGATTGTTGTCACATGTACCACACAGCCAGTACTTGCCAGATATTCCTGCAGCTTCTTTAATGTTGCTGTAGGCCTCTTGGCAGCCTCCCTGATCAGTTTTCTTCTCTTCTTTTCATCAATTTTGGAGGGACGCCCAGTTCTTGGTAATCTCACTGTTGTGCCATATTTTCTCCACTTGACGATGACGGTCTTCACTCTGTTCCATGGTATATCTAATGCCTTGGAAATTATTTTGTACCATTCTCCTGACTGATAACCTTGAACAATGAGATCCCTCTGGAAGCTCTCTGTGGACCATGGCTTTTGCTGTAGGATACGACTAAGAAAATGTCAGGAAAGACCTACTAGAATAGCTGAACTTAATTTGGGGTTAATCAGAGGCACTTTAAATATGGCAGGTGTGTACGGACTCCTATTTAACATGAGTTTGAATACAATACCTTCATTCTGAACACAGCTACATCCCCAGTTATAAGAGGGCGTGTACACTTATGCAACCACATTATTTTCGTTTTTTATTTTTACCCCCCCCCCCTCAACTGAGTTATACAGTCACATTAAAAGGTGGAAAACGTTCTGAGAGGATTTATCTCTTTGTCTCATGTTTTTACATCACAGAAAACTGACATTTTATATCCACTGTGCTTCCCCAAAAATAAGCCTGGGTCTTAATTTTGGCAACCAAAAACACAGTAGGGCTTGCCATTTAATGTGCCATCTTCTTTCCCCCCTCTCCCTCCCTGCCAGGAATCCCCAGTGTGAACATAGTAAAAGTAGTTGTAAAATGCTAGAATCCCCTCTATTACAGTAGTATATAATGTAAAAGGTGTGTGTTTCTGTAATCTAATTTGGTCAAATACCTTCTTATAGCTCGGCGCTTCCGTGACCCGTCAGGGCTGTTTTCCCTGCTCGGAGCACTGCCCCCCCCCCGAGATCCCCCGCTGACAGCTGGGAGAAGAGGGATATCAGCTGAGCATCGCTCGGCGCTTTCATTGCCCGTCGGAGCTCTCTTGCCCGATCCGAGCACTTCAGCCCTCCCCGAATATCACACCAGGTCTCATTTTCATGGCAAGTCTTACTTTCGGGGAAACACAGTACCTGCTCTGTGCAATGAGGTGCCCCAAACACTTTTGGCTCCTCCTTGCCTTCAGAGTGCCCCCATAGCAAGCTTCTTGCTATGGGGGCACTTTTTCAGGCTCGATCCTGAGCTGCACTGTGTGCATCTATTGACACACACACACTGTGTTGCTCGGCCCAACCCCCCCCCCCCCCCGCTCTCACCCCTTATAGGCTGTGATTGACAGGAACAAAAGCCAATGGCTCCCTCTGCTGCCATCTAAGTCCTATGAAAAATGAGAGAGAAAGCAGAGTCACTGCTCTCAGGCACAGCACTGGATTGAGATTGGACTCTGGATTTACATACAACAACAAATTGAAGTCTAACCGCAGCTCACACTTTATAATCAGTTACAGCAGGTTTCCTTTTAGGATAAAGATTTTACTTAAATAAAAGCTGATCGTTGTAAGCAAGGAACTCTAAGAAAACAAACTCAGACATCACGTCTAAGATTTAGTAAGCTGCAATATAATAATTTTTTTTTTTTTTAGTTTGATACCACTTTAACCGCTTGCGGACCAGGCGCCGCAGTTATACTGCGGCAGGTTGGCTCCGTTGCGCGAACCGTCGTAGCTGTACGTCGGTCGCTTTAAGCGGGCGGGCGCCTGCTGCATCGCGGGGGGGCTGATGCTCGTGACCGGCGGTCGCGATGACCGCCGGCTGCGAGCGATCTCTGAGCACGAGAGGCAGAACAGGGACGTGTGTGTAAAAACACACATCCCTGTTCTGTGAGCAGAGGAAAGACAGATCGTGAGTTCTTAAAAGCTAGGAACCACGATTTGTGATTTCCTCTAGGTCAGTCTCATCCCCTGTCAGTTAGAAAACACATTTAACCCCTTGATCGCCCCCTAGTGTTAACCCCTTACCTGCCAGTGACATTTTTATAGTAATCAGTACATTTTTATAGCACTGATCGCTGTATAAATTGCCAATGGTCCCAAAAATGTGCCAAAAGTGTCCTATGTGTCCGCCATAATGTCGCAGTCCTGATAAAAAAAAAACGCAGATCGACGAAATTACTAATAAAAAAAAATGCTATAAGACTATTCCCTATTTTGTAGACGCTATAAATTTTGCGCAAAACAATCAATATACGCTTATTGCGATTTTTATTACCAAAAATATGTAGAAGAATACATATCGGCCTAAACTGAGAACAAATTCACTTTAAAAAAAATTGGGGATATTTATTATAGCAAAAAGTACAAAATAGGATTTTTGTACTCACCGTAAAATCCATTTCTCTGACATCCATGGACCGACACGGCGGCTCTTAATCACTGAACGTGTGGGTATATGTCCCTGCTTGCAGGAGAAGACCTAGGCAGAATGTTAAGTGTTAAAACATTCTAGAACAAACCAGAGCTGAACAGCCCCGCCCAGGGGGGCGGTCCCTCCGGATATTACCCTCCCACCTGCAGCTAGCAGACCTCAGTTCGTAACAAAGCAGTACAAACTTACAGTACAAAAAGAAGGGTGGGTGCTATGTCAGAGAAATGGATTTTACGTTGAGTACAAAAATCCTATTTTCTCTTATCATCCATGGACCGACACGGCGGCTCTTAATCACTGAACGTGTGGGATGTCCCAAAGCAGTGTCAAGAGGGATGGGAGCAGTATAAATGGAAAAACCAAAAAACTTCACTCCAAACAAGGCAGAGCTCCTCAACAGAGGAGTTGCCACTTTAAACAGCGGCCTGCAACACCTTGCGGCCGAAGGAAGCATCCGGAGATGCAGCCACATCAACCCCATAAAACTTAGAAAAGGTATGAACAGACGACCAGGTCGCCGCCTTGCACACTTGATGTCGGAAAACCCAGGAAGCACCAAATTGCCCTGGTGGAATGCGACGTAACCGGAAAGGGAGGCGCCCGCCCCATGAGAGCATAGGCTTGAAAGACGGTTTGTCCGATCCACCTAGAAAATGGTGGTAGACGAAGCCGCTTGGCCCTGTTTATGACCAGAGACAGTCAGTCAAACAGAGTCAGACTTCCGATAGAAGCAGTAGCAGACAGGCACACCCGCAAGGCTTGCACCACGTTCAAAGTGTGCCGCGCACACTCTGGAATGCGACGGGTGAGGACACAAGGACAGGAGGACAATGTCCTCATTTAGGCGAAAGGTCGAGATCACCCTTGACAAAAGAGAAAGTCGCGGATGCAACATCGCCTTATCCTTATGGATGACTAAATATGGCGACTCGCAGTACAAGGTCGCCAACTCAGACACTCGTCTAACCGAAGTGATTGCCACTAAAAGGGCCACCCTCTGAGACAAAGTCAAGAGGGGAATATCCCTGATATTCTCAAAAGGAGGTTCCTGGAGAACCGAGAGTACCAATTCCGATCCCACGGGGGGAGAGGAGACTTGACAGGAGGGAGCACATGGCGAACCCCCTGCACAAGGGTGCTAACCAAGGAATGACCCACTAGTGGTCACGGAAAGAAGACGGCCAAGGCCGAAATCTGACCCTTAATGATACTCAAAGCGAGCTTTTGGGCCACTCTATACTGCAGGAAATGCAGGATTCTAGGGACGGAATACGTCCGAGGACGTCAGTCCAGCTCTTCGCACATGGCGATGTAAGCTTTCCAGGTACGGAGATAGATCATTCTGGGAGGAAGACTTCCGTGCCCTTAATATGGACGAAATGACCGAGCCTGAGAGACCTCGGTCTCTCAACACCTGGCTTTCAACAGCCATGCCGTTAAGGCCAGAGACTGTAAAGGCAGGATGAAATATAGGACTATGAGACAGAAAGTCCTCCCTTATTGGCAACCGCCAGGGAACGTCCGCGACGAGACGTACCTGATCGGCGTACCAGTGAATCTGAGGCCAATCCGGAGCAATGAGGATCACCGGAATTCCCTCGGTCGCCACCCTGCGCAGCAGGCGAGGGAGCAACTGCAGCGGAGGATAAACGTATATCAGGTGATAATGACCCCATGGGCCACTAACGCCTCTGAGGCATCCGCCTAAGGATCCCTGGATCTGGCAACAAACCTCGACACCTTGCAATTGAGTCGAGAGGTCATCGGGTCCACCTCCGGCGTGCTCCACTGTGTGGCAAAGGAGTTGAAATACCTCCAGGTGCAAGGACCACTCTCCCTGGTCCAGCGTCTGGCGACTCCAATAGTCCGCCAGTTCTATGCCCGGAATGTAAACGGCCGACAGAACCGGCACGCCTCTTTTAGCCCACTTCAGGGTACAGGGGACCTTGGAAGCCGCAGCTGAGCTCCGAGTCCCCCCTTGATGGTCGACATACGCCACCGCCGTGACTTTTCCCGACTGGATCCTAATGGAGCGAACCTGCAATCTCTCAGACCACAAGGAGAGGCACCGTCTGATGGCCCGTATTTCCCGAACATTGATCAGCAAACGGGCTTTGTCCGGAGTCCAAGCCCTTGGGCCAACGGGACTCCCCAGACTACACCCCAGCCCTTCAGGCTGGCGTCCGAAGTGAACACCGTCCATTGGACGGGGAGGAACGACTTCCCGGACCGAAGAGACGGGGACCCCAACCACCATGTCAGGGACGCCCTGACCAGGTGACTCACCTGGATCGGAAGAACCAACGACAACGGGGATTTGTCCAAAGTGAACAAGATCTCCTTCCGTAATGCCCTGGAGTGAGATTGGGCATACGGAACGGCCTCGAAAGAGGCCACCATGAGTCTCAGGACTCCCATGCAAAAAACGGATTGACGACCATTTTTTGGGATGTCAGCACCCGCACTGCAGACTGAAGTGCCAGTAGCTTCCCCGGAGGTAGGAATACCTTTGCCTCCAAGGAGTCCAGAATCAGACCGAGATACTCAGACATTGAGTCGGGACCAGGACTGACTCCTGAATGTTTAGGAGCCACCCAAAGTTCCTGAGGGTCTGATTGACGATAGTCACACTGTCTTCTAATTCTGAGCCATTTCCTGCTCTGAGAAGATCGTCCAGATAGCCCACGACAGCGATGCCTCGCCGTCTCAGCAAAACTAGAACCGGCGCAAGCACCTTGGAGAACACCCTCGGTGCCAAGGCTAGGCCGAAGGAAGAGCCACAAATTGATAGTGGACATCATCGATCTCAAGCGTAGAAACTTCTGGTGACTTGCACAGATCGGAACATGTAAGTAGACGTCCTAGATGTCCAAGGTCGCCAGAAAATCCCCTTGACGGGGTGTATTGATCACCGTGTGAATGGATTCCATGCGGAACTTTTGCACCTTCATGAAGGTATTCAGGACCTTGAAGTCCAAGATAGGCCGAACCCAGTCCCTTTTTGGGACGACAAACGAATTTGAATAGAATCACTGAAAACCTCTCCTGTGACGGAACCGGCACAATCACTCCGGACCTGAGCAATCCTGAATAGGCCCCATAGGGCTGCCCGACAGGCAGGAAGGAGAGGAAAATTCGAGGGAAGAATCTGTCTGGGATCAGGAACGGAAACCTATCCTGTAACCTGAGGTGATCACGTCGCCCACCCACCGGTAGGAGATCCGGGAGGTCCACCGATCCGTGAACCTGCAAAGTCGTCCCCCCTACCCCAGAGTCGGGAGGGGCAAGACTTCACGCAGAGGCGGGCTTGGGGAGCCGGCTTGTTTGGCTTACGCACCCAGGGGCGCTTGTGTCCACCAGCCGCACCGCTGTCAGTCTGGGAGGGCCTCCCCGTAGACTGACGAAAAAACCCCCTTCATTGCTGGAAAGGAAGGAGCCTGCTTACAGCGGCCTCCTTACCCTTGCTAGCCTGAGGAAGAAGAGTGCTTTTACTTCCCGTGACATCCTTGATAATGTCATCCAGTGCAGCACCGAAAATTCCACCACCTTTAAATGGTAGATCCGTCAGGCTTTTTAGAAGCTAGGTCAGCAGACCAGCATTTCAACCAGATCAGACAACGCAATACCACCACTAAGACAGAGGCCCTGAGATATAAGGGGCCGCGTCTAACGTGGCATTGCAACATTAACCAGGCCCTGCACCATTTGGAGGGCCAGAGCAATAGTGTCTGGAGGCAGATTATGCTCCTGTACAGTTTGGTGCAAAATTTTTCGCCCAACCCGTAAGTGTCTGAGACACAAGGGTCGCCGCTACCACAGGCGGACCCTAACAAGGCAAACATGGCTCTGCTCACCACTTCTGACCTCCTGTCAGCGGGGTCCTTAAATGCAGGAGTCCCCTCCATCGGGAGAGGGGTGGCCTTGTTCAACCGGGCGACTGGAGGGTCGACCACTGGGGGAGAAGCCCACGTTTTAAGTAGGGCATCGTCAAAGGGGTATCTATAGGCAAACGCCGCAGGACCATAAAAGTCTTCTGCGGCTTTTTCCCCAGACCTCATCAATGAGCTGGTCAAAGAAGGTACATATGGAAAAAAAACTTTTTCGAAGGCCCGGCCCTAAAGGAACCAGAGGAGACTGTCCGCCTGAGGTTCTACATCCGCAGCATTCAGCTTGCGAGTGTCCCTCACTGCAGCAATGAGTTTACTAACAAGCGCCCTGTCATTTACTGACACAGAACTGGAGTCTTCCTCGCAAGGAATGTCCTGTTCAAAACCATCAAATATATTCAGAGCTAGGGTCCTGAGCGGTAATGGCTAGGCCCATATCTGAATCAGCGCACAGCCCCTTTATTTTTTCTTTATTTTTTTAGAAATAAAGTGGGGAGAGGGGCTTTTTTGCTCCCTTGCGCTCACACACTGCTTCCCTCCTGGACAGAATGATTCCAGGACTGCCAACAACTGGTCCATAAGGACCACAGGTGCAGAAGCACTGCCAGTTGTCACTAACAAGTGTGCAGAAACAGGTGAACCAGACTCCAATATTGCCACCCTCTGAGACCTTATTCACCATTACAGTGAATAATACAGCCCACCCACTGGCCGTGCTGGGACTGAGGAGGGGATACCCGGAGTACTCACCACCCCTAGGGACCACTCGGACCGTTGTAGCGCGAGCCTGAGGAGAGTGAAGAAACTGCGAGGAGATGTGTATTTCGCGCCATTCATCAGCGCCGCTAGAGGCCGAAAACGAAACTGAAAGCGCCGAGGCTACAAGAAAATGGCCGCCGGGCGCCAGTATAACTGTTTTGAGCCTCGACAAAATGGCCGCCAATGGCGCACTTTTTAAAAAGAAAACACCGCGCCATGGCACACAGAAAAAAAAACACAACCAGTCCCCCAGAACACTTTCCATGCAAAATAACAGTCATGGAGCGGCCCCCCCCAGGGCAGAGTGACCCCCCCCCCAAGCATACCCACACAGCACAACAGGGTGCAGAGAGCAGCATAACAGGGGGGAGACAAGGAGAACCCCCCACACACAGAAACACAGCCAGCATGTACTCACCTTGCAGCAGGAGAGACTACTTACCCGTCCCGCAAGCACCTTGGAAAACACCCCCGGTGCCAATAGAGGGACCCACTGGCTTGTTTCAGACAGACCTATCACAGAGTCGTACTGCGTAGCTGTCGGCCTGGTCCACCGCGAAAGATACAGTAGGTACTGTTCGATCTTGAGGACCACGGGAGCATGAAAGCAACCCGGCCACCCCTGGAGCCATGGGGTATGTCGTGAACCGAGTTTCACGCACACAAGGCGAGGATCAGCACGCTCGATGGTCGGACAGGGAAGACTACGAGGATACCAGTGTACCAAACCTGTTGCCCAGCCGACAGTTGATTGAAGGTCTCAAAAATAAAAATAAAATTCCCAAAGGAATAAAATTCAAAAGTAAAATCTTCCAGGAGACTGGCTCCTGAGAGAGCCACGTCTTCTACTTCTGCTAGGCAGAAAAAAACTGAGGTCTGCTAGCTGCAGGTGGGAGGGTAATGTCCGGAGGGACCGCCCCCCTGGGCAGGGCTGTTCAGCTCTGGTTTGTTCTAGAATGTTTTAACACTTAACATTCTGCCTAGGTCTTCTCCTGCAAGCAGGGACATATACCCACACGGTCCGTGATTAAGAGCCGTGTCGGTCCATGGATGATAACAGAAATTGTGTTTTTTTCAAAATTTACGCTTTTTTGTTTATAGTGCACACATATAAAAAAAAAAATGCAGAGATGATCAAATACCACCAAAAGAAAGCTCCATTTGTGGGGAAAAAGGGACGTCAATTTTGTTTGGGTACAGCGTCGCACGACTGCACAATCGAATCGTAAAAAATGGCCCGGTCATTGAGCATGCAATTCTTCTGGGGCTGAAGTGGTTAATATAAAAAAAAATAGGCGAATAATTGAAAAGCAACAGCAGGAAAGAGACACTCATACTGGCTGGGCAAATCCCAAAACTTAAGTGCTGATATCTCATACTGAAATTTTATAAGCAATCACTAAACAATATGCAGTAATCTGTGTCTGACTCAACCTGCGGATATGCCTTCAGGTCAGAATTATTTTTACATGTACGATATAACACACACACTGCAAAATTGTACAGTACAAAAGTGAAACCCACCACAGTGACCTCTTCTCCTTGGACAGATACGTCTGGCCTTCGGAAGTGACAAAGTGCTGCAATAGCTGCTATGCTTGCTGCGTCAATTATGTTACCTTCATGATTTAGTAGGTGTAAATCAACACGAACCTGCCACACCTGCAGTAGAGAGGAGTGTGCAAAACATGAAACATTACAAACAAGAAACTTTTCAAACAAAAACAGGTTTTCTGCTTTCCAAAAGTATTTTTTTTTTTTTTTTATAAGCCACTCTTTTTGTTCACTAGTCGCTAGAACACTTCTCCAACACCAGCTATAAATCTCATCAATCTGACAGCATGTGATACAGATCCTTGCATCCCAAGGCCTCATGCACACAGAGCTTACAAAATGGGGCTTTTTTAGTTTTTTTATTTACTATGCCTGCAAAAGCACGTCTATATTAGCCTATGTGGCAATGCAGGCATTTTTGAAGAGAGAGTGTTTACAGGCAGAAGGAAGAAAGCGCGCGCGCGCACACACACACACACACACAGCAGAAAAAAAAACATGCATGTAAATGTAAATTCCAGCGGCCAAGATAAATTTATATTCTGGCCAGTAGAATGTATTAACGCTCAAGCGCCGATGGAATAAAAATGTATTTTTTGTTAAACATACTGCCACCAGTCAGTATCTCTGATCAGTCATATGAGAATACTGTACTGCACTGGTGACATTTAAAAAAAAATGATATAATATCTCTCTCTCTCTCTCTCTCTCTCTCTCTCTCTCTCAACTTCAAAACACTCACCATGCCTCTTACTAAATACCTTGGACTGTCTACTTTCCAAAAAGGGGTCACCTGGGGGGTATTTGTACTGTCCTGGCGTTTTAAAAAGGGCTCAAGAAATTAGATAGGCCATCAGAACTGATCAATTTTCAAATTATATTATATTATATTTTACTGGATAAAAATATTTTCTTTTCCAAAATGTTCAGTCTTGTTTCATTAATGTAAAACATGTATTTAAAAAACAAAACAAAAAAAAAAATGTATTTATATATAAAAAATTTAATTTGGGTAATTTGGGTACAGTGTTGCATGTTGCGCGAGTCGCGCTGCACCGTTCTGAATGGTCCCCTGTGTTCTGGGAGCAAAGTGTCTCCCAGAACACTACGGGGAATCTGCGGGAAGTGACGTGCTTCCCGCAGAGAGGACTCCCGGAAGTGGGTGCAAATACCTGTCTGTCTTAGACAGGTATCTGCACCCCCCTCCCCCCTGAAAGGTGTCAATTGTGACATCGGAGGGGGGGGAGGGTTCCGATCAGCGGAAGTTCCACTTTAAGGATATATGTGGGAAACATTATCTGATGTCCATAAAAATAGGAATAAAACATCACAGCTAGTATTTAAGCCTCAGAACCAAGGCACAATTTTCTAAACTTGGTGTGCCCATACACATTACCACTACTACAGAACAAGTTTATACCACTACTTGTAACAATCCACTCACCTTCTCTCCTGCCTGAACACAAAGTGACTCAGTGTCAATACACTTGGAATTCCTGAGACACCGTTCCAGCAGTCTGTTAAGTCTAATCACAAGTTCTGATGGTCTAAAATATAAAAAAAAGTTAGTTTAAGCCGACCATACATTGCCAAAGGCTCTTTTCAAGTAAACATGCTTTGCCCAAGCAGGCCAAAGAAGGAGTCATTTAAATTACTACCTTACCCAGTAGGACATAGTCAGCTTTGCTTCCCTCTCATACACACAATGAGAATACTCGACAAATGATCGTACTTTTTTTTTTTTTGCATGCTAGTCTCATATCAAAAGCCAATAAGTTAATAAAGTTACCAAATTCTCGACAGAATACAACTTCGGAAGTGGTGTAATGTATTCTTTAATTTCCAAGCACGTGTAGTCTTGGCCACACAATTTTTTCACTACAAATACTATATTAATTACACAAAAATCATTCGAAAATCATTTTCGTGCTTGTCTCTTCGGATAATTTTGCATGAATGGTCGAGGATCGCTCCGAAAGCGTCATTTTCCCCATTCGATTTTCTTATGTGTACAAGGCATAAAAAAGGGAACCTGTTTCTCTGCCCTGCACAGGGAAAGCAAAGGTGCATTTTCATAAAATTACAATATTGTAAATGAAATTAAATTATTGCATCATAGTTCTCAGCAGACCTTCAGTGCCCCCAGGAGTAATCTGCTAGATAGTAAAAATGTTTCAATCTACTGATTTAGTAGAGATAAACCAGTATTGTACTATTGACTACAATCCAGAGATCACCTGACACAAACAAGAAATGTGCATGTTTGGAAATTAACAATCGGATACATTTGGCCAACTTTAAAATAATTCACAAACCTAGTCTCAAAATACCAACCTAATCGTTCTCTTCGCTCCTCCCAAGACCTCCTGCTCTCAAACTCCATTGTCACCTCATACCATGCTCGCCTTCAGGACTTCTCCAGAGCCTCTCCCATCCTCTGGAATGCTCTACCCCGATCTGTCCGATTTTCTCCTACTTTATCCACTTTCAGACGATCCCTGAAAACTCATCTCTTCAGAGAAGCCTATCTGGCCCCCACCTAACAACTGTACATTTTCTCCATCAGCACATCCCCCACAGTTATTACCTCTTGTAACTCTTGACCTTCCCTCTTAGATTGTAAGCTCTAAAGAGCAGGGCCCTCTGATTCCTACTGTATTAAAGCGTTTTGTATTTGAACGGTCTACCCTTAAGTTGTAAAGCGCTGCGTAAACTGTTGGAGCTATATAAATCCTGTATAATAAATAATAATAATTCTGATTCATGCACCTCCATTAACTACTTACATTGTACCTAGTACATCTTATACATTTTCTGTTGGCAGAATATGTAGATGTTATTGCGTTATCTATAGCATCTTCACATCCTCTTTCACCCCCATTTTCCTACATGCTTAAATGGGGGCTATAGCTTGATGAGCATTGGGAAATAGAAAAATGGGCCAATGTTTTCACCCAAGGGTAACCCAACTTCAACGTTTTTTTTTCTAATTATATCTTATGGGAAAAAAAAAAAAATTGTAAATCTTGTGTGATTTCCAAAATATTTATCAACACCTCCCTGATTAAACCAAATTACAAAATCTTCAGGAGGTGGTATATGATGCCTACAAGAACAGCAGCCTTTGTTCAAAATGCTTCCCTCAATTTTATAGAGGGTGTAGAAAGGTTGGCGCAGTACTTGACATGTGGTGAACCTTTTCAAAGGTCAAAAGATTCTGTATTAGTATCTAGGACTTTATGAATTCCCTAACCCAATGTAAACTCCCCCTAGAGGTCCCATTTAATAAATCCATCAGGAATGTTCACAGACCTACCAGAAAACTGACTGCATATATTTTTCCAGAACAGTAATAGCCAAGTCATGGAAATCTATTATTAGCTTTGATCTTGATAAAACAAAATAGCTCATGTATCTCACGATTGGTAATATCAAGCGATAAATTAACCACTTCCACAAGGTCTAGGACTCATGGGTGAAATACCTCTCTGCAGACACCCAATAAAGCAGGAGGTTTACTCCCTGAGAGACATCTCCCTCCTTACTCCCATATTTCCCCCACTTTACCCATTTATTTCTATCTTAAACCGACTTTCCCTTGTTTACCCTAATGGAAAACCAATTACATGGAGATTTTCTCCACACAATTCAATAAGGCAACTTCTTAAAAAGTAGTTGTAAACCCTCACATATACCCCGGGAAGTGACTATTCTCAGGTCGTACAGAGATTAAATAAAATAATCCTACACAAGTTGTACTTGTTTAACAGTCTTCCCTTCATCAGTTCAAAGTCCTGAAATTCTAAAGCTTGCCTGAAAGTTCAGAAAAAAGGGGGCAGACAACTGAAATCACACTATTCAGAGCTCAGTGGAGGAGAGCTGATTGGAGGAAAGAGACCCCCCACCTCTAGATATCATTTTAAGACTGCAGTGAATATTTCTACTATGAAACCTATAGCTATTCAACATTTTTATCAAAACAAAAAACATTGGAAAAGAAGAGTTTCTCTTTATACATCTGACCAGAAAGGGATGTACAAATACTCAGTTCACCTTATATTCGATTTCTGAGAATCATTCTCTATCTGGTAAATGGCAACTTTAGACCTGAAAATTCGGCATCATGACAAGCTCTGCCCTCTTCCAGTCTAAGCAAAAAACTTTTTTTAAGCCATCACTTTGCTTAAAACAAGGTATGAAGGAGTTTTCAAATCACAAACAACAGATTTGTATTACTTTATATCTTTGGATCAAGCTGGCCTAAAGAAACTATTTTCTTTACCAAGAGATGCGGCTGCGGTCAGTGCTATATAAAAAACTGTATGTAGCCTCACCTATATACAGTATACAGCGCTGTGTTTTGGCAGCGGTACAGGATCTTCCTGTCCCTAAAACAAAATCAAGCTGGGCTGAGCACTGCTCTGCCATTCAAGTGAAGTCTTGTATTTTTATAAATGAATACAACACTTCCCCTGATTGACTGAAGTGAAGATCATGACATCATTAACCTACCTCAGCCAATCAAAAGAAGCTTTGTATTCAGTCATAAAAATACAAGACTGCCTGTGAATGGCTGAGTAGAATGGGACAGTCAATGCTACATACAGGTCGTACAACGCTGACAGCAGCCACATCCTTTAGTAAAGAAAATAGTTTGTTTGGGCAAGCTTGGCCCAAACAAACCATTTAATGTAACACAAAACCTGGAATTAGGCTTAAAAATATGTCCTTTTACCATAGTTTAAAGTGGTTGTAAAGCCAGAAGTTTTTACCTTAACCCTGATGGGTTTTACATCCTCTTTTTCCCCTGCAAAGTAAAAGCATAATGGGCTAGCATGCATCGCATATTAGCCCATTATGTGGCACTTACCTGAAAAACGAAGCCCACGGTGTCACCGCTGGTGGCCGCATCCATCTTCGCCCCTCTTCCTTTCGGGGCCGCGGATTCCGGCTCTGACTGTCCGGAGTCGCGTGACTTCACGCATGCGGGCGGGAGCTGTCAGTTATGGCACTTGCTAGTGAAGGAATGGCACGGACATCATCGGCGCACTACAAGTTAAATATCTCCTAAACGGCGCACGTTTAGGGGATATTTACAGTACCTAGGAGGTAAGCCTTATTATAGGCTTACCTATTAGGTAAAAGTGACAAAGAGGGAATATGAGCGATTGGAAGAGCCTTTTAATCGTATGTCCCTATTCTCTGCATCAAGGTATAAAACCTGTGTTCTGCTCTCCCCCAGTCTCCCTCCTTATACTTACCCAAGTCTGATCTCGATCTAATGCTGTGCATGAGAGCAGTGGCTCTCTCTCATCATAGGCTCAGAGCCATTGGCTCCTGCTGTCAATCACAGCCAGTGAGGAGAGAGTGGGGCTCGAGGCCAAGTCGTGATCTGTGTGTCAATAGACACAGCGCAGCTCGGGGGGAAGCCTGCATGAGTGCCTCCACAGCAAGAAGCTATGCTATGGTGGGCTTTCAGCAAGGGGGAAGAAGCCAGGAGCTCTGGCGGGGGGACCCATGAAGAGGAGTCTGTGCAAAACCATTGCACAGGGCAGGTAAGTATGACAGGTTTGTTATTTAAAAAAAAAAAAAATAGTTTTAAAATCACTTTAATAAAGATTAAGAATGTGTAGGATTTTTCAAAAATTACTTTTATAAACTTCAAGATTGTTCAGATTAATAGGAGTAGGCTAGAAATAATGTAAATACGATGTGGAAATATACAGTATGATTTTACATTTTGACCAGATAAACTAAACTTGTTCTCAATATACTGGATGAATTCAGTTTTACCTTCCTGGTTCAAATGCTGGAGATGCCATAGCTGTAAGTTCAAGGTTGAATAAAAGAATTCCTTCGGTGGGGCGGTTCATCTTGGGAGCCACAAGCTCACAGGATACCTGTCCAAGAACTCTGAAGAAAAGGTTATTTCATTGTATGGAAATATGCAAAATGTCATTTGTGGTCTTTCATAATACAGTATTTTAAAAGTCACACCACTGAAAGATGCAATTAAAAAAAAAATAACTTAACCCAGTCTAATAGTTTGTGGAAGTGCTGACTGCAATCGTTTTCTTTTTTCAAGTTCAAAATTTTTTCAGTCCTGGGGGTAGGGCAAAACATGTTGCGGGCATGGCCTGAATGAATCAAGCTGAGGTACCTGCTAACTACATTGGCCGGGCTACCTCTTCCTATTTCTACAGCATGCTTTGGGTCTGGACGAACCTTTCCCCAGTCTGCAGCATCCAACTCATCGGACCTTGCCAGCCTTAATGGGGGGCCCCTAAGCATTTAATATGGGTCACAGTAAGCCTAAATACTGTTCAACTTACAATTATCTTCATAGATATTTTTTCCAAGTGTATAGCACAATTCGCTATGAACATGGGGGCCTGTATTAATTCCCACCTGGGCCAGTGCAGGTTTGTAAGTACCGTATATACTCGAGTATAAGCCGAGTTTTTCAGCCATTTTTTTTAGGCTGAAAATGCCCCCCTCTGCTTATACTCGAGTCAGTGTCCCCACTTACTGTTCTCTGGTGTCTCCGGGGCAGGAGGATCGTCCCGTCCTCCTAGCCTGCCCAAATAGTACACATACTAGCAGGCCGGGACTCCCGAGCGATGTTAGGACTCAGTAGGGAGGGACTAATGAGGGAACTTGAGATACCCATTGGCTGAGGAGGCAGCAGGAGGCGGTGCCGCTGCCTCCTGCTGCCTCCTCAGTCAATGGGTGCACACGGAGGCCTGTCCATCACATTCATTAAAACGTCGTCCTGTGGTCTTCCTGACTTGGTGCAGGCACTGGATGAAGTGGCTTTCAATGGAGCTCCTGAGCAAACTGCATTTGCTGACGGAGGTGAAGAAGATTAATGATGTCATCAGTCAGAGTCTGGCAGAGAAGTGAGCAGAGGAAGTTTTCATTTGTGAGATTGTCTGAGCCATCACTGCACTGGCATCCCTTCAGATGAGAAAAATCAGCAGACAAGAAAAGTGAGAGGGGGATGATTCTTCTACAGGATTCCATATGGATCAAGCAGCCAGGTAAGGAGCACTCCCCCACTGACTGGCAGTGTCCCCAAACTGCCCCCATTAGGCACCAGGAACCCCATCTCCCCTCACTAAGCACCAGGACCCCCATCTCTCCTACTGGATGCTAAGAACACTAAAGAAATTTACTGTACCAGTAGCTGCTGCATTTCCCACCCTAGGCTTATACTCGTGTCAATAAGTTTTCCCATTTTTTTGTGGTAAAATTAGGTGCCTCGGCCTATACTCGAGTATATACGGTATTTCGTTTTCACCAGGAGCTTCAATTTCCACACACGATCCATAACAGTAGGTGAGCTTGCTTCAAATTAAAATTGGAGCATAAAATGTGTGTGCAATGATACATTACAAGCTCAGAGACTGATGCATGTTGTTTTGAATACTCTGCAAATGGCTCAATAACAATTCCAGGCTATATAAATGCAGGAAATAAAACCAACAAGACTGCAGTTGTCACTTGAGTTGAAGATGAAAAAAAAAAAAAAAGTTGACATGGACCCCTCTCTCTTCCAGTCCCTCATTCTGTTAGAAAATGGCAATTTTTTTTTTCTTTCATTTTGGTGGTACAACGGTCCCACTTCCTCATTTCTTGCCTAGGTGAGGTTGACATTGTCTCATCCAAGTACCCCCACCCCTACCCTCCTGCCATACGTACCAGGAGGCTGCAAGTCTTGCACATGTGCAGCAGAGAGTCATCTCTGTGTTGTCAGGAAGTGACAGCCGACTCCTGAACCCAAGATGGTGGTACGATGGAGAGGGAACCATCAGCTGCCTGAAAGACCGCACCGGACTGCACTGGCTGTGGAAGCATCCGTTTCCTAAAGTGGTTGTAAAGTTTTTTTTTTTTTTTTTTACCTGAATGCATTCTTTGCATTCAGGTAAAAAAACCTCTCCATATCAGCTCAACCCAGGCACCCCAAAATAATTACCTAAGCCCGATTTCGATCCAGCACTGTGCCTGTCTGCAGCATTGCTTCTCTTCTCTCCCCACAGGAGGCTTGGCTCCTGCTGCTGTCAATTTAACCCTGTGAGCAGAGATCAGGGGGTAGGGCCAAGTCCCTGGCTCTCTGCTCACACATTGTGTGTGTGTCAATAGACGCACATACTGTGGCTTGGGCTCAAGCACGCATGAATGTCCCCATAGCAAGCGGCTTGCTATGGGGACATTTAGAAGAGGAGGAGCCAGGAGCGCCAGCGGGGTACCCCAGAAGAGAATCAGGGCTACTCTGTGCAAAGCCACTGCACAGAGCAGATTGGTATAACACATTATTTAACAAAAATGAAATGTAAACCTTTACAAAAATTGCTTTAAAACAGAAATTATAGCTGCGGACTAAATTTTCCCTTACTTAGGGTGAAGTTCCTTATTTTTTGTTGCACACTAATGATAGGAATAGAAAATAGAATGAGCAGTCTTTTACCCCACTGAAATGGACCGATATCTGCACATAGACCCATGACTAAACCACAAAAAAAGAAAAAAAAACTGCTTTCTTGAAGGACAAGTTCACCCATATTCAGGGTGTAACATGTTACAGATGATACACCAGCCCCCGCACCCCCTTGATCCCCAATTTAGACAGCGAGCAGGGGATCTTCTCCCCCTGCTTGCTGTCACAATCTCGCTCTAAAAAAAAAAGAAAAAAAAAAGAAAAAAAGAAAAAAAAAAAAAAGGGAGCCGAACATGTGCATCTAGGAATTATATAACTAAGCAAAAACTAAAACTCAGGCTTATGGAGACATACAAAAATAAATGACAAGTGAAAAGAAATTATTATATGCGCAGCTGCTACAGCATAAGGCACTAACACCTTGAGAGATAAAAAAATTATAAAATGCAGCGCTAGCGAATATAAATGTGCTCAATACAAACATATGTGTGAATGTCAACCATCTAAACCTTTCGGGATGATGGTACACACTATTAATGAAAAGATTATACACCAGTGATTGGTGTCACCAGAAATGCAGTGGGTGTAATACTAAATGTTACCACTAAAAAGTGATCAACTAAGTAAAACCAGAAAATATACTGTGCAAAACATTAAATGAACTGAACAACCAGGCAAATAGCTCTAGGAGTAATTCACAGTACTACAGATGATTTACAACATCAAAGAAATAATGTCCCATATGCAACAGTGGTTGCAATATAGAAGGAAGGAAAAAAATAATAATAAAAAAAAATAAATATATAAAATAAAAGTCACCCAACATCCGACATCTAGGACCGATAATGTTCGATGAAATTCAACAGTTGGCTCAATAACAGCAGAGATCAGAGGACCATGTGGGGAATAAAAAGAAAAAGCAACTTGTGAAGTACCGCTTAGGAACAGATTAACAATACGCTGTTATTGGGAAAACTCACAAGCTTTCAATGATAACCGAGCGTCAGTGTGTTCCGGGTTCACAACGGCGTGCGTTCCACAAGAACCGGAAGCAGCGTCACTGGTTCTTAGTGTTGACCGGAAATTCGTCAATGCATTTCGCCCCTCCTCCAGGGCATCATCAAGGACCGAAGGAGGAGGGGCGAAATGCATTGACGAATTTCCGGTCAACACTAAGAACCAGTGACGCTGCTTCCGGTTCTTGTGGAACGCACGCCGTTGTGAACCCGGAACACACTGACGCTCGGTTATCATTGAAGGCTTGTGAGTTTTCCCAATAACAGCGTATTGTTAATCTGTTCCTAAGCGGTACTTCACAAGTTTCTTTTTCTTTTTATTCCCCACATGGTCCTCTGATCTCTGCTGTTATTGAGCCAACTGTTGAATTTCATCGAACATTATCGGTCCTAGATGTCGGATGTTGGGTGACTTTTATTTTATTTTATATATTTTTTAATTTTATTTTTTTTTCCTTCCTTCTATATTGCAACCACTGTTGCATATGGGACATTATTTCTTTGATGTTGTAAATCATCTGTAGTACTGTGAATTACTCCTAGAGCTATTTGCCTGGTTGTTCAGTTCATTTAATGTTTTGCACAGTATATTTTCTGGTTTTACTTAGTTGATCACTTTTTAGTGGTAACATTTAGTATTACACCCACTGCATTTCTGGTGACACCAATCACTGGTGTATAATCTTTTCATTAATAGTGTGTACCATCATCCCGAAAGGTTTAGATGGTTGACATTCACACATATGTTTGTATTGAGCACATTTATATTCGCTAGCGCTGCATTTTATAATTTTTTTAGGAATTATATAAAGCATACGGTTTGCCAAATATATATATATTAGTAATAATGCTAAAATATTCTGCATAATTTGCAATAAAAGAATGACAAACCTGGTTTTCCCAAGTTCGACGATACAGCAGCCATACTCGGTTCCAAAAGTTATTTTAATATTTCTGTAATCATAGGTTTGCCTGCCGTCAAGACGCTGGTCATATGAACAAAGCAAAGTGTTAGAAAGAAAATGTAATGCATTCTTTAACTTAGGTTATAAAATGCCTAAATAAGACATCTGTGGACTATATTGACTCTTGTTTATTTAAAAGCTGCTCACACATTACAATCCAACTTAAGCTCCATGCACACTGGAGCTCATAAACCACAGTTTATTGGCAGTTTTTTTAAAAGCCCATAAACTGCACTCTGTTATCCTATGTGTCCATGCACACATGGACATTTTTTAGCGTTAATGAGCAGTGGAGATTATGGGCTTTTTTCTGAACGCAAGAAATTTGCGCTCAAAGTGCCCTTTTCCGCACCAAAAAACGCCAAACGCCGATAAACGGCCGCTAATTAGCGTTTCTTTGGCTCTATTCATAATTAATGGTTCCCTATGGGAGCCCATTGATTTGAAAAGAAGTCGCACCACAAGTCAGATCATGATCCGACTTGTGTGCTGATGAAGGGAAACCCCGCCAAAAAAAAAAAATTGGCGCGGGGTTCCGCCTCAGACGATACCAGGCCCTTTGGTCTGGTATGGATTTTAAGGGGAAAAAACGGCGTGGGGGTTTGCCCAAAATCCATACCAGACCCTTATCCGAGCACGCAGCCCGGCCGGTCAGGAAAGGGGTGGGGACGAGCGAGCGCCCCCCCCCCCCTCCTGGACCGTACCAGGCCGCATGCCCTCAACATGGGGGTAGGTGCTTTGGGGCAGGGGGGTAATGCGCCCCCCACCCCAAAGCACCTTGTCCCCATGTTGATGACGACAAGGGCCTCTTCCCGACAACCCTGGCCGTTGGTTGTCGGGGTTTGCGGGCGGGGGCTTATCGGAATCTGGGAGCCCCCTTTAATAAGGGGGCCCCAGATTCCGGCCCCCCACCCTATGTGAATGAGTATGGGGTACATCGTACCCCTACCCATTCACCTGGGGAAAAATGTGTCAAAAATAAAACACACTACAAAAGTTTTTAAAGTAATTAGACAGCTCCGGGGGTCTCTTCCGACTTCTCCGCTCTCTCCACCGGTTCTTCTGCCGGGCTCCTCCGCTATCTTCTGCTGTTTTGCCAGCGTTGGCCCGGTCTGCTCCGTCGTCTTCTTCCCGCTTCTCTTGTTCCGATGTTGACACGATGCTCTCTTCCGCTGTAATGCCGTGTGCGCAGCGACTTATATAGGCATGGGGCGTGGTCACCGGGTGATGTCACCCGGACACCCCGCCCCCTTATGACGTCAGTCCCGGGGCATGATGGGACAGTGACGTCGTAAGGGGGCGGGGTCACCGGGTGACATCACCCGGTGACCACGCCCATATAAAAGTTGTTGCGCACCGCGCACACGGCATTACAGCGGGAGAGAGCATTGTGTCAACATCAGAAGAGAAGAGGGAAGAAGAAGACCGGGCCAACGCTAGCAAAAGAGCGGGCAGAAGACACCGGAAAGTGGGGAGAAGTCGGAAGAGACCCCCGGAGCTATCCAATAAAATTACTTTAAAAACCTTTGTAGTGTTTTATTTTTGACACAATTTTCCCCAGGTGAATGGGTAGGGGTAAGATGTAGGGTGGGGCTCCCAGATTCCGATAAGCCCCTGCCCGCAGACCCCAACAACCAGGGTTGTCAGGAAGAGGTCCTTGTCCTCAACATGGGGACAAGGTGCTTTGGGGTGGGGGGCGCAGGGCCCCCCTGCCTCAAGCACCTACCCCCATTTTGAGGGCATGCGGCCTGGTACGGTCCGGGGGGGCCCCTCGCTCGTCCCCTCCCTTTCCTGGCCGACCGGGCTGCATGCTCGGTTAAGGGTCTGGTATGGATTTTGGGGGGAACCCCACGCTGTTTTTTTCGGCATAGGGGGTTTCCCTTAAAATCCATACCAGACCGAAGGGCCTGGTATCGTCCGAGGGAGAACCCCACGCCAATTTTTTTTTTTCCTTTTTTTTGCGGGGTTCCCCTTCATTCTCAGCACACAAGTCGCACTGCAAGTCGGATCATGATGATACAACTTCAGGTGAGACTTCTATTCAAATCAATGGGCTCCCATAGGGAACCATTAATTTTGGATAGAGCCAGAGAAACACGGCTGAAAGCTAGCGCCGCTAAACATGCATCGACGGTAATGCAAAACGCCGATAAAAAAAAAAAATCACGTTTTTAAAGCAGCATTTTCCTGCCAGCAATCCGGCGTTCAAGATGGCCGTTTTTGAGCTCCAGTGTGCATGGAGCCTTGCAGTAATTGTACAGCATCCTTTGGATTTACAAACAACCATTTTGCACAATGGCCTGTCAAAGAAAAAAAAAAAAAATCTGCTCATTATACTATACACATACACAATCAGGAATCTCCTAACATCACACAGTTTTTATTTGAATATTAATACTTGTCTATACAATAAAAAAGTTAACACATTGACATGTTAAAAGCATCAAATTCCTTTATCTATGCAATTATTCCCCCTCCCCAAAAAAACCCTCCCATGGAGAAGGGGAAAAAAAAAAGCCCCAGCCCATAACCCCCCCCCCCCCCTCAATTCCCTACACCTTCATCCATTCCTCCAGGACAGGTTCCCGACTCCCTGAACTCCTGCCATTTCCCACATATATTCCGGAATCTCTCCAGTGAGTCCTCTTCTATGTGGATAGTTTCTTCTATGACCCTTATCATTTCAACCCTTACAACTCAGTCCTTCATGCTCGGGACTTTCTATGACCTCCAGAGACCCGGGATCAAGCTTTTGGCTGTATTTAAAAGAAATGGGACTAAGGTATTCTTATATTGGAGGGGCAGTTTTTCCTTGCATCTTGAAATAGACAATCCCAAGGATTCTTCTGAATCTGTTCTCCTGTAATTTGATAGGTTGCTGCCAAGATTCCCTCCCAGTAGGGTTGGATCTTTGTGCATTCCCACCAGAGGTGTGCAAAGGTCCCCAGGGCATCACACCCCCTCCAGCAAGTTGGGGGGTCCCTCTGCCCTGATCCTGTGCACCCTCTGGGGGGGGGGGTCACATACCATCTCGCCAGGAATTTCTAACACATTTCCTCTGTCTTTGTATCTCCTGAGGAATAACAAGCCATTCTCCAAATTTTCCTTCTATGTTCCTCATCTCTAAGCGGGCCTATCTCCTCTTCCCATTCCCTCAAATATGGAGGAAATGCCAGTTCTGTTTCTTTAACCACATGCCGACCACCGCACACAGATATATGTCGGCAGAATGGCACGGGCAGGCAAAAAGGACACACACACACATACATACTAGAGCTGCACGATTAATCGTATGATAATCGCGATCTCGATTCACCCCCCCCCCCCCCCCCGGCGATCTCCAGCCAGGATTACCGCGATTCTCCCGGGATGTAGCCTGGACCGGAGGAGAAGCTGTCGGAACCATTGTGGAACGCAAATGGCGTCGATACCGGAACTGACGTCAGCAGAGCAGAGAGCGTGATGCGCCACTGTTCTGTCGGAGAACGTCAATGTGATTCACGTCGTCTTCCTATCAGTCTCCAACTTCACAGTGCACCTGCGCGGTCATTCATTAACACGCTAATCCCCTGAATAAATTAAATACAGTTACACCACTCGCCGCTGCACTGCTCCTGTCACCTACGAAATTCAAAATACATAGAAAAGCACTTTAACACGCTAATCCCCTGAATACATTAAATACAGTAACACCACTAATCCCCTGACTATATTAAATACTTTAACACCACTCGCCGCTGCACTGCTCCTGCACGCCTGTCACCTATGAAATTCAAAAGCACTGATCAAAAGCACTGCACGCTACACTAAAATAAATTAAATACATTAAAAAATTCAAAAAAAAAATTATTTTGTTGGTGACAGGCGCTGTATTTAATTTATTTTATTGTAGCGTGCAGTGCTTTTGAATTTCATAGGCGACAGGCGTGCAGAAGCAGTGCAGCGGCGAGTGGTGTTAAAGTATTTAATATAGTCGGGGGATTAGTAGTGGTACTGTATTTAATGTATTCAGGGGATTAGTGTGTTAAAGTGCTTTCTATGTATTGTTTTGGATTTCGTAAGCGACAGGAGCAGTGCAGCGGTGAGTTGTAGATCTGTGGGTGGTGCATGGTGACATAGGGAGGACCGAGAGAATCGTGATCTTTAGTTTAAGCAAAAGAATTGTGATTCTCATTTTTCCCCAGAATCGTGCAGCTCTAACACACACACACACACACACACACACGTCCCCTTTAAGAAGCGGCACTGTGGACGCGAGCTCTGTGACTCCTACCGCGGGTCCCGCGGACTAGGTGTCCGCGGGCATACCCGCGATCGTGTCACGTGAGGAAGAAGGGGGAAATGCTTATTTAAACAAGCATTTCCCCAGTCTTCCTAGTGACAGGACAGTAACCACAGCTTCCTGTAATCAGAAGCGGTGATCAGTGTCGTGATACACACAGCCCATCCCCCCTACAGTTAGAAGCACTCCCTAGGGCACACTTAACCCCTTCAGCAGCGCCACCTAGTGGTTAACCCCTTCACTGCCATTTTCACAGTAATCAGTGCATTTTTATAGCACTGATCGCTGTAAAAATGACAATGGTCCCAAAAATGTGTCCACCATGTTGCAGTCACGACAAAAAAAAAAAACGCAGATCGCCGCCATTACTAGTGATTTTTTTCACAGATTTTTCAAATCCGGGCACCCCTTCCATAGACTCCCATGTTAAACATCAGTCTAGGCATGGGCACAGTGAGGCATGCAGATGGACACCCTAGGCTTATACTCGAGTCAATACGTTTTCCCATTTTTTTGTGGTAAAATTAGGTGCCTCGGCTTATATTCGGGTCGGCTTATACTCGAGTATATACAGTACTTTAATTTAAACTCAGGGGAGAGCAGAAAAGTTTCTCTATTGTCCTCATGTGTCCTTTTTCTCTAAGCAGTTGTGGCAGTGATTGCAAAATGCTGTAGTTGTGTGTACCTCCATTTATCTAGTGCCATATTTCCCCATTTTTCCCCATAAGTGCAATCCTGTTTCCTTTCATTACATCTTGTAATAGTGTTTCTTCTTTTTTTTGTCCATCTAGTGAAATATATATGTTCCTCTTTCCCTGGCTTAAAATAATTTGTGTCCAGTATTGATAATAGTGGTGAATTATAATCCCAGGACATCACACAGTTATTGGTAAATTGGGAAAAAAAAAAAACACAATCTTGAATTTTTTTTTAGACTGCTTAAAGCAGAATGTCACCTTCTCAGTCAACTATTTTGGCATTAGTAAATAGATAGGAAAGTATATTAGATTTACTTGTTTTAAACTCTTTTTAACATATCTTCAGTTGCTTCCTGGTTTGCCAAGGCAAATTATGTCATACATCCCAGGAGTATTCAGGAGGGGAGTAGGGGTTTTCTCAGGTGAAAAAACATCCACTACTTACCGGCCCCCCAGCCCCCCCGTTTACTTACCTGAGCCCTCGAAAGTCCCGCGTCGAGAACGCGCTTGCTTCTCGGCCCGGTCTTCTCGGCTCTTCATTGGATAGATTGATAGCAGCGCGAGCCAATGGCTGTGCTGCTGTCAATCAACTCCAATGACGCGAGGGCCAGGGGGGTGGGACTTGGGAGAGCTCTTCTCGGGGGGGGGGGGGGGGTTAGCAGAAGCGGGGAGGAGCCGAGACAGCCGACGAGGGACCCCAGAAGACGTGGATCGCGGCCACTCTGTGCAAAACAAGCTGCACAGTGGAGGCAAGTATAACATGTTTGTTATTTAAAAAAATAAAATAAATTGAAGATTTACAACCCCTTTAAACTGTCTGAATCACTTGCTTCTACTAGGCCATTTTTGGTTAACCTTTAGGGCTAATGTACAAAGACATTTGTTTGTGTCAGGACTGATCTGCTTTAGTGTGTGTGTGTGGTTTTGGGAATGTGTCAATGACATCAGTATGACACGTTGCTGAGATCATTTAGAAATCAATGGCAGGTGCAGCTGATCTGTTTCTGGCTTGCACGCTTCAAGCAGGTTTTTGCGTCCCCATAGACAGAAATGCAAAACATGACTGATGCCACCAAAAGCACATTGACAGATGGCATAAATAGCTTAAAACTACTTGAAGTAACTCAAGAGTTTCCCCAAACAGCTCAGAAGCAAGTCAAAACAACCTGAAAGAATACAGATTTTGATTTGCATCTGAGCACAACAGCTTGCAGGGAATGCATCCACTGACTATGATTGGCTGTCGGCTTTGACAGATTCCCTGCGGAATAGCTGAGGCGTGTTCAGACACAAGCCTGAGCTCCTCCCTATTGATAAGTAACCATTTCTACACACATTACACAGGTATGGGCCAATGTTATCACCATCAAAGGACCCACCCTAAGAAATGCCATGCTGGTATGCATATACACAGAAAGTGGTCAAGCAAAAACTGCAGCAGATCAGCAGCACTGAGATGCCACAAAGGATGAAAAAAATAAAAAATAAAAAATAAAAATGTATGCGTTTTTTTTAGATGCATATTTATAAAATCTTGTGCAGTGACAAAGTAAATGTCGTTCAGTTAACGGCTTCAGGATGGGCGACTCCTACATCCACAGAAACGTGCCTGTACGTCGCTCCGTGCTTCCAGGCACCGGCCAACTCCTGCTGTGATTGGACACAGCAGAATTTTGTCAGCAAGTCCCGGCCAATGATTCATGGCTGAGACCTGCTATTTCCAATCACAGCCCAGAGCCCTGTGTTGACAAACCCCACAGGGCTCTGTACAGAGGGAACGGTCTTTGTTTCTTTTCACTGCAAAGCGGGGAGAAGGAACAAATAGATTTTTTGTAAAAAAGCAGCAAATAATACACACATAAAACGCTTGTCGGGAACACACTTGACTCCTTGATTACCCATAGATGGTAACCCCTTCCCAGCCATTAGTATAGTATGATCATTGATCACTGTTTTAGTGGCACTGGTAGTGTCAGTCAGTACCCTGCTGCACTATCACAGTCCCACTATAAAAGTTGCTGATCACTGCCATTACCATACCTCCCAACTTTTGAACTTGAGAATGAACAACATTTCAGGGAGACCGTGACCTGCAACGTGCATATTAGCAAAAAGTGGGTGTGGCCAAAATAAGTGGGAGGGGCTTAAGGGCCATAAGCTGGAATCTCCAGTGGGAACCACAACCAACCCTTAGTGAGAGAGATTGGAGAGAGGGAAGGATCACTGTTATATGTGCACTGAGCGAGTCCAGTTCCGGAACTAGGCTCCGCTGCGGGATTCAGCCCGGATTCGCAGGACACTGGGATTTACTTGAAATCCTGGGACAGTTGGGAGGTATGCTTTACTACTATTATAAATTTTAACCACTTGCCGTCTGCCTAAGGTAGATATATGTTGGCAGAATGGCATGGGCAGGCAAAGCAACGTACAGGTATGTTGCTTTGAATCTGCCGCCTAGCGCGCGCCGCGAGCTCCATGACTGTGCCTGCGGGACCCGATGTCCGCTGGTGTCCCGTGATCGTGTCACGGAGCGGCAGAACTGAGAGGATGCCATTGTAAACAAGGCTAGTGACAGGACACTAATCTACTGCTCCCTGTCAGCGATCAGTGTCGTGTCACTTGTAGCCCAGCCCCCACACAGTTAGAATCACTCCCTAGGACACACTTAACCCCTTCCTCGCCCCCTAGTGGTTAACCCCTTCCCTGCCAGTGTCATTTACACAGTAATCAGTGCATTTTTATAGCACTGATCGCTGTATAAATTACAATGGTCCCAAAATAGCGTCAAGTGTCCGCCGCAATATCGCAGCCACAAAAAAAAGCCATAAAACCATCCCCTTTTTTGTAGACGCTATAACTTTTGCGCAAACCAATCAATATACGCTTATTTTTTTTTATATTTATTATAGCAAAAAGTAAAAAAAAAAATAGCTTTTTTTTTTTTCAAAATTGTCGCTCTTTGTGTTTATATCGCAAAAAATAAAAAACCACAGAGGTGATGAAATACCACCAAAAGAAAGCTCTATTTGTGGGGAAAAAAAGGTCAATTTTGTTTGGGAGCCACGTCACACAATTGTCAGTTAAAGCGACACAGTGCCAAATCGCAAAAAGTGGCCTGGGCATTTGGCAGCCAAATCCTCCGGGCTGAAGTGGTTAAAAAATTCCAGTATATATAAAAAAAAAAAAAAAATAGTTTGTAGTCGCTAGAACATTCCCACAAACCAAATCAATGTACGCTTATTGAAATTATGAATTACAAAAAAACATGTAGCAGAATACATTTTGGCCTAAATTTATTAAGAAATTAGATGTTTTATAGCAGAAAGTAAAAAAAAAGTTTTTTTTCCATTAACCACTTCAACGCCGGACCATTTGGCTGCCACTTTTTGCGATTCAGCACTGCGTCGCTGACAATTGTGCGGTCGTGCAATTGACGTCCTTTTTTCCCCCCACAAATAGAGCTTTTGGTGGCATTTGATCACCTCTGCGGTTTCTATTTTTTGCGCTATAAACAAAAATAGAGCAACAATCGGAAAAAAACAAAATAAAATAAATATCCCCAGGTTTTTTTTTTTTTTTTTTTTTTTAAAACAGATAATTTATTCTCAGTTTAGGCTGATACGTATTCTTCTACATATTTTTGGTAAGTATGAAAAAAAAAAAAAAAAAAAAAAATATCGCAATAAGCATATGTTGATTGGTTTGCGCAAAAGTTATAGCGTCTACAAAATAGAGGGTAATTTTTTTGGCATTTTTATTAATAATTTTTTTTATTTGCTATGACGGCGATCTGATATTTTTATCGTGACTGCGACTTTATGGCGGACACATTGGACACTTTTGACGCTATATCGGGACCACATTTCTACAGCGATCAGTGCTATGAGATGCCGGCGGCAGGTTGAAAGCAACGTGTGTGTGTATGTGTGTGTGTATATATATATATATATATATATATATATACACACACACACGTTGCTTTGCCTGCCTATGCCATTCTGCTGACGTAAATCTACGTGAGGCGGTCGGCAAGTGGTTAATACAACAAAAAGCCAAGTGCTGATCAAATATCACCAAAAGAAAGCTCTATGTGAAAAAAATATACACACATTTCATTTAGGTACAGTGTTGCATGACTGTGCAGTGCCAAATAGAAAAAAAATGGCCTGGTCACAAAGAGGGGTAAAACCTTCCGCAGCTGAGGTGGTTAGATACGTAGAAGCATCTTCAGGTGGCGCTTATTTATGAATGCAGTGTAGACTGCTCGTACCTTACTCTCACTGATTGCCTGGAGCAGGAAAGCCCTCTCACAGTTGGATAGCGGTGTGTCCCTCATACTGACGCCTCACACAATTTCATACGCCTTGTTTCGCTGTGTTTATTCACTGTATATATCAATACAGAACAGTGCACATGCGGGAACCATACTTCACAAAATATGGGCGCATTCCCTTACGTCATCACAGAGCGCGAACTGAACACGCGCTCCTCCCACATCTACACACTAGCTGTCACACGGGAATATTAGTGCGCATGCGCTGCCATCACCGACATGACAGACGGGCATGTCTTCCGTGGAAAGTTTCATGAAAGCCATTTTCTTGGAGCTCAACAAAAATAAAATAATTTGCAGCTATAGCTCATTCGGCGTAGCTGCAGACTTCCTTCGATTTTCTGGTATACTGGAAATCATTCATTCCTTTGTTCTAAATGTAGTCCAGCTTCAAAGAGAACATATCCGATTTAAGGTTCAGAGTTTGAAGTGCAGTAAATAGGTCAAATGATTGCCAAAAATCCTTGTGTAACTCCCAGCTTCCTGAGGAGACAAAGGGAGACCTTTCAGCATAATGTATTGTTAAATCTAGGGTAACTTCGCCCTAATGGGGACATTCTGCTTTATGTCCTCCTCACCCTCCCCTTCTTGTTTTGGATATTTTTTTCTTTTGGTGGGTGGTTGAGCGGGTACTTAGATTTGATAGCTTCTAGTCAGAAGCCACATATGGCCTGACAGGACTTGCCGTGTGGTCCTTGCACCCAGTTTTACAGCCGCAACTCACCCGCTCCCCGCAATCACTTGTAAACACAGAAGCCTCCTGGCTCTCGGGGGGGGGCCCCTGAACTCTGCTCTCTGTAGAGAGCGCAGCCCTGAACTCTGCACTCTGTAGACAGCGCAGCCCTGAACTCTGCACTCTGTAGACAGGGCAGCCCTGAACTCTGCACTCTGTAGACAGCGCAGCCCTGAACTCTGCACTCTGTAGGCAGCGCAGCCCTGAACTCTGCACTCTGTAGGCAGCGCAGCCCTGAACTCTGCACTCTGTAGGCAGCGCAGCCCTGAACTCTGCACTCTGTAGACAGGGCAGCCCTGAACTCTGCACTCTGTAGACAGGGCAGCCCTGAACTCTGCACTCTGTAGACAGGGCAGCCCTGAACTCTGCACTCTGCAGACAGGGCAGCCCTGAACTCTGCACTCTGCAGACAGGGCAGCCCTGAACTCTGCACTCTGTAGGCAGCGCAGCCCTGAACTCTGCACTCTGTAGACAGGGCAGCCCTGAACTCTGCACTCTGCAGACAGGGCAGCCCTGAACTCTGCACTCTGCAGACAGGGCAGCCCTGAACTCTGCACTCTGCAGACAGGGCAGCCCTGAACTCTGCACTCTGTAGACAGGGCAGCCCTGAACTCTGCACTCTGTAGACAGCGCAGCCCTGAACTCTGCACTCTGTAGGCAGCGCAGCCCTGAACTCTGCACTCTGTAGGCAGCGCAGCCCTGAACTCTGCACTCTGTAGGCAGCGCAGCCCTGAACTCTGCACTCTGTAGACAGGGCAGCCCTGAACTCTGCACTCTGTAGACAGGGCAGCCCTGAACTCTGCACTCTGTAGACAGGGCAGCCCTGAACTCTGCACTCTGCAGACAGGGCAGCCCTGAACTCTGCACTCTGCAGACAGGGCAGCCCTGAACTCTGCACTCTGCAGACAGGGCAGCCCTGAACTCTGCACTCTGCAGACAGGGCAGCCCTGAACTCTGCATTCTGCAGACAGGGCAGCCCTGAACTCTGCATTCTGCAGACAGGGCAGCCCTGAACTCTGCACTCTGCAGACAGGGCAGCCCTGAACTCTGCACTCTGCAGACAGGGCAGCCCTGAACTCTGCACTCTGCAGACAGGGCAGCCCTGAACTCTGCACTCTGCAGACAGGGCAGCCCTGAACTCTGCACTCTGCAGACAGGGCAGCCCTGAACTCTGCACTCTGCAGACAGGGCAGCCCTGAACTCTGCACTCTGCAGACAGGGCAGCCCTGAACTCTGCACTCTGCAGACAGGGCAGCCCTGAACTCTGCACTCTGCAGACAGGGCAGCCCTGAACTCTGCACTCTGCAGACAGGGCAGCCCTGAACTCTGCACTCTGCAGACAGGGCAGCCCTGAACTCTGCTCTCTGGAGACAGCGCAGCCCTGAACTCTGCACTCTGTACACAGCGCAGCCCCGGACTCGGCCCCATGAGAGGCCACTTGAAGTGGCTGTAGTAATGCCGATAATAATACGCTAACGGCGTGTGGCCCCTCCTTCCCTCCCGTCCGTCCCAGGTGCTTGTACTGTATGCGTCGTCACCTGGGACAGACGAGAAGAGAGGAGGTGCCGGCGGGGAGCAGCACGCCGTTGGCGTATTATTATCGACAACGGTGGGGTGAGTGAAGCTGAGACACCAGGGCCGTCATGGGGGGGGGCGAGTACAGATGTATGGGGTCCGGGCCCCAACTTGACCGCAGGAAGGCCCATGATACTCTCCTGGTCCCCTCACAGTGTCCCCCTGTGTGTGAACTCTCCCTCCAGTGTCCCCCTGTGTGTGAACTCTCCCTCCAGTGTCCCCCTGTGTGTGAACTCTCCCTCCAGTGTCCCCCTGTGTGTGAACTCTCCCTCCAGTGTCCCCCTGTGTGTGAACTCTCCCTCCAGTGTCCCCCTGTGTGTGAACTCTCCCTCCAGTGTCCCCCTGTGTGTGAACTCTCCCTCCAGTGTCCCCCTGTGTGCGCTCTCCCTCCAGTGTCCCCCTGTGTGTGCGCTCTCCCTCCAGTGTCCCCCTGTGTGTGCGCTCTCCCTCCAGTGTCCCCCTGTGTGTGCGCTCTCCCTCCAGTGTCCCCCTGTGTGTGCGCTCTCCCTCCAGTGTCCCCCTGTGTGTGCGCTCTCCCTCCAGTGTCCCCCTGTGTGTGCGCTCTCCCTCCAGTGTCCCCCTGTGTGTGCGCTCTCCCTCCAGTGTCCCCCTGTGTGTGCGCTCTCCCTCCAGTGTCCCCCTGTGTGTGCGCTCTCCCTCCAGTGTCCCCCTGTGTGTGTGTGCTCTCCCTCCAGTGTCCCCCTGTGTGTGCGCGCTCTCCCTCCAGTGTCCCCCTGTGTGTGCGCGCTCTCCCTCCAGTGTCCCCCTGTGTGTGCGCGCTCTCCCTCCAGTGTCCCCCTGTGTGTGCGCGCTCTCCCTCCAGTATCCCCCTGTGTGTGCGCGCTCTCCCTCCAGTATCCCCCTGTGTGTGCGCGCTCTCCCTCCAGTATCCCCCTGTGTGTGCGCGCTCTCCCTCCAGTATCCCCCTGTGTGTGCGCGCTCTCCCTCCAGTATCCCCCTGTGTGTGCACGCTCTCCCTCCAGTATCCCCCTGTGTGTGTGCGCGTGTGTGTGCGCGTGTGTGTGTGCTCTCCCTCCAGTGTCCCCCTGTGTGTGTGTGTGTGCTCTCCCTCCAGTGTCCCCCTGTGTGTGTGCGCTCTCCCTCCAGTGTCCCCCTGTGTGTGTGAGCGCTCTCCCTCCAGTGTCCCCCTCTATGCGCTCTCCATCCAGTGTCCCTCTGTGTGTGCTCTCCCTCCTGTGTCCCCCTGTGTGTGTGTGTGCTCTCCCTCCTGTGTCCCCCTGTGTGTGTGTGTGCTCTCCCTCCTGTGTCCCCCTGTGTGTGTGTGTGCGCTCTCCCTCCTGTGTCCCCCTGTGTGTGTGTGCGCTCTCCCTCCTGTGTCCCCCTGTGTGTGTGTGCGCTCTCCCTCCTGTGTCCCCCTGTGTGTGTGAGCGCTCTCCCTCCAGTGTCCCCCTCTATGCGCTCTCCCTCCAGTGTCCCTCTGTGTGTGCTCTCCCTCCAGTGTCCCACTGCGTGTGTGTGTGTGTGTGTGCTCTCCCTCCAGTATCCCCCTGTGTGTGCGCTTTCCCTCCAGTGTCCCCCTGTGTGTGCTCTCCCTCCAGTGTCCCCCTGTGTGTGCTCTCCCTCCAGTGTCCCCCTGTGTGTGCTCTCCCTCCAGTGTCCCCCTGTGTGTGCTCTCCCTCCAGTGTCCCCCTGTGTGTGCTCTCCCTCCAGTGTCCCCCTGTGTGTGCTCTCCCTCCAGTGTCCCCCTGTGTGTGCTCTCCCTCTAGTGTCCCCCTGTGTGTGTGTGTGTGTGCACTCTCCCTCCAGTGTCCCCCTGTGTGTGTGCTCTCCCTCCAGTGTCCCCCTGTGTGTGCGCTCTCCCTCCAGTGTCCCCCTGTGTGTGCGCTCTCCCTCCAGTGTCCCCCTGTGTGTGCGCGCTCTCCCTCCAGTGTCCCCCTGTGTGTGCGCGCTCTCCCTCCAGTGTCCCCCTGTGTGTGCGCGCTCTCCCTCCAGTGTCCCCCTGTGTGTGCGCGCTCTCCCTCCAGTGTCCCCCTGTGTGTGCGCGCTCTCCCTCCAGTGTCCCCCTGTGTGTGCGCGCTCTCCCTCCAGTTTCCCCCTGTGTGTGCGCTCTCCCTCCAGTGTCCCCCTGTGTGTGTGCGCGTGTGTGTGCGCGTGTGTGTGTGCTCTCCCTCCAGTGTCCCCCTGTGTGTGTGTGTGTGCTCTCCCTCCAGTGTCCCCCTGTGTGTGTGCGCTCTCCCTCCAGTGTCCCCCTGTGTGTGTGAGCGCTCTCCCTCCAGTGCCCCCCTCTATGCGCTCTCCATCCAGTGTCCCTCTGTGTGTGCTCTCCCTCCTGTGTCCCCCTGTGTGTGTGTGTGTGTGCTCTCCCTCCTGTGTCCCCCTGTGTGTGTGTGCGCTCTCCCTCCTGTGTCCCCCTGTGTGTGTGTGCGCTCTCCCTCCTGTGTCCCCCTGTGTGTGTGTGCGCTCTCCCTCCTGTGTCCCCCTGTGTGTGTGAGCGCTCTCCCTCCAGTGTCCCCCTCTATGCGCTCTCCCTCCAGTGTCCCTCTGTGTGTGCTCTCCCTCCAGTGTCCCACTGCGTGTGTGTGTGTGTGTGTGCTCTCCCTCCAGTATCCCCCTGTGTGTGCGCTTTCCCTCCAGTGTCCCCCTGTGTGTGCTCTCCCTCCAGTGTCCCCCTGTGTGTGCTCTCCCTCCAGTGTCCCCCTGTGTGTGCTCTCCCTCCAGTGTCCCCCTGTGTGTGCTCTCCCTCCAGTGTCCCCCTGTGTGTGCTCTCCCTCCAGTGTCCCCCTGTGTGTGTGTGTGTGTGCACTCTCCCTCCAGTGTCCCCCTGTGTGTGTGTGCACTCTCCCTCCAGTGTCCCCCTGTGTGTGCGCGCTCTCCCTCCAGTGTCCCCCTGTGTGTGCGCGCTCTCCCTCCAGTGTCCCCCTGTGTGTGCGCGCTCTCCCTCCAGTGTCCCCCTGTGTGTGCGCGCTCTCCCTCCAGTATCCCCCTGTGTGTGCGCGCTCTCCCTCCAGTATCCCCCTGTGTGTGCGCGCTCTCCCTCCAGTATCCCCCTGTGTGTGCGCGCTCTCCCTCCAGTATCCCCCTGTGTGTGCGCGCTCTCCCTCCAGTATCCCCCTGTGTGTGCGCGCTCTCCCTCCAGTATCCCCCTGTGTGTGCGCTCTCCCTCCAGTGTCCCCCTGTGTGTGTGCGCGTGTGTGTGTGTGTGTGTGTGTGTGTGTGTGCTCTCCCTCCAGTGTCCCCCTGTGTGTGTGTGTGTGCTCTCCCTCCAGTGTCCCCCTGTGTGTGTGCGCTCTCCCTCCAGTGTCCCCCTGTGTGTGTGAGCGCTCTCCCTCCAGTGTCCCCCTCTGTGCGCTCTCCCTCCTGTGTCCCCCTGTGTGTGTGTGTGCTCTCCCTCCTGTGTCCCCCTGTGTGTGTGTGCGCTCTCCCTCCTGTGTCCCCCTGTGTGTGTGTGCGCTCTCCCTCCTGTGTCCCCCTGTGTGTGTGTGCGCTCTCCCTCCTGTGTCCCCCTGTGTGTGTGAGCGCTCTCCCTCCAGTGTCCCCCTCCTATGCGCTCTCCCTCCAGTGTCCCTCTGTGTGTGCTCTCCCTCCAGTGTCCCACTGTGTGTGTGTGTGTGTGTGTGTGTGTGTGTGTGCTCTCCCTCCAGTATCCCCCTGTGTGTGCGCTTTCCCTCCAGTGTCCCCCTGTGTGTGCTCTCCCTCCAGTGTCCCCCTGTGTGTGCTCTCCCTCCAGTGTCCCCCTGTGTGTGCTCTCCCTCCAGTGTCCCCCTGTGTGTGCTCTCCCTCCAGTGTCCCCCTGTGTGTGCTCTCCCTCCAGTGTCCCCCTGTGTGTGTGTGTGCACTCTCCCTCCAGTGTCCCCCTGTGTGTGTGTGCACTCTCCCTCCAGTGTCCCCCTGTGTGTGTGTGTGTGTGCACTCTCCCTCCAGTGTCCCCCTGTGTGTGTGTGTGCACTCTCCCTCCAGTGTCCCCCTGTGTGCGCTCTCCCTCCAGTGTCCCCCTGTGTGCGCTCTCCCTCCAGTGTCCCCCTGTGTGCGCTCTCCCTCCAGTGTCCCTGTGTGTGTGTGTGTGTGCGCTCTCTCTCTAGTATCCCCCTGTGTGTGCTCTCTCTCCAGTATCCCCCTGTGTGTGCTCTCTCTCCAGTATCCCCCTGTGTGTGCTCTCTCTCCAGTATCCCCCTGTGTGTGCTCTCTCTCCAGTGTCCCCCTGTGTGTGCTCTCTCTCCAGTGTCCCCCTGTGTGTGCGCTCTCCCTCCAGTGTCCCCCTGTGTGTGCGCTCTCCCTCCAGTGTCCCCCTGTGTGTGCGCTCTCCCTCCAGTGTCCCCCTGTGTGTGCGCTCTCCCTCCAGTGTCCCCCTGTGTGTGCGCTCTCCCTCCAGTGTCTTCCTGTGTGTGCTCTCTCTCCAGTATCCCCCTGTGTGTGCTCTCCCTCCAGTGTCCCCCTGTGTGTGCGCTCTCCCTCCAGTGTCCCCCTGTGTGTGCGCTCTCCCTCCAGTGTCCCCCTGTGTGTGCGCTCTCCCTCCAGTGTCCCCCTGTGTGTGCGCTCTCCCTCCAGTGTCCCCCTGTGTGTGCGCGCTCTCCCTCCAGTGTCCCCCTGTGTGTGCGCGCTCTCCCTCCAGTGTCCCCCTGTGTGTGAGCGCTCTCCCTCCAGTGTCCCCCTGTGTGTGCGCGCTCTCCCTCCAGTGTCCCCCTGTGTGTGCGCGCTCTCCCTCCAGTGTCCCCCTGTGTGTGCGCGCTCTCCCTCCAGTATCCCCCTGTGTGTGCGCGCTCTCCCTCCAGTATCCCCCTGTGTGTGCGCGCTCTCCCTCCAGTATCCCCCTGTGTGTGCGCTCTCGTGTGTGTGTGTGTGCTCTCCCTCCAGTGTCCCCCTGTGTGTGTGCTCTCCCTCCAGTATCCCCCTGTGTGTGTGCGCTCTCCCTCCAGTATCCCCCTGTGTGTGTGCGCTCTCCCTCCAGTGTCCCCCTGTGTGTGTGTGCGCTCTCCCTCCAGTGTCCCCCTGTGTGTGTGTGCGCTCTCCCTCCAGTGTCCCCCTGTGTGTGTGCGCTCTCCCTCCAGTGTCCCCCTGTGTGTGTGCGCTCTCCCTCCAGTGTCCCCCTGTGTGTGTGTGCGCTCTCCCTCCAGTGTCCCCCTGTGTGTGTGTGCGCTCTCCCCCCAGTGTCCCCCTGTGTGTGTGCGCGCTCTCCCTCCAGTGTCCCCCTGTGTGTGTGCGCGCTCTCCCTCCAGTGTCCCCCTGTGTGTGTGCGCTCTCCCTCCAGTGTCCCCCTGTGTGTGTGCGCGCTCTCCCTCCAGTGTCCCCCTGTGTGTGTGTGCGCTCTCCCTCCAGTGTCCCCCTGTGTGTGTGCGCTCTCCCTCCAGTGTCCCCCTGTGTGTGTGCGCTCTCCCTCCAGTGTCCCCCTGTTTGTGCGCTCTCCCTCCAGTGTCCCCCTGTGTGTGCGCTCTCCCTCCAGTATCCCCCTGTGTGTGCGCGCTCTCCCTCCAGTATCCCCCTGTGTGTGCGCGCTCTCCCTCCAGTATCCCCCTGTGTGTGCGCGCTCTCCCTCCAGTATCCCCCTGTGTGTGCGCGCTCTCCCTCCAGTATCCCCCTGTGTGTGCGCGCTCTCCCTCCAGTATCCCCCTGTGTGTGCGCTCTCGTGTGTGTGTGTGTGTGTGTGTGTGTGCTCTCCCTCCAGTGTCCCCCTGTGTGTGTGTGTGTGCTCTCCCTCCAGTGTCCCCCTGTGTGTGTGCGCTCTCCCTCCAGTGTCCCCCTGTGTGTGTGCGCTCTCCCTCCAGTGTCCCCCTGTGTGTGTGTGCGCTCTCCCTCCAGTGTCCCCCTGTGTGTGTGCGCTCTCCCTCCAGTGTCCCCCCGTGTGTGTGTGCGCTCTCCCTCCAGTGTCCCCCTGTGTGTGTGCGCTCTCCCTCCAGTGTCCCCCTGTGTGTGTGCGCTCTCCCTCCAGTGTCCCCCTGTGTGTGTGCGCTCTCCCTCCAGTGTCCCCCTGTGTGTGTGCGCTCTCCCTCCAGTGTCCCCCTGTGTGTGTGCGCTCTCCCTCCAGTGTCCCCCTGTGTGTGTGCGCTCTCCCTCCAGTGTCCCCCTGTGTGTGTGTGCGCTCTCCCTCCAGTGTCCCCCTGTGTGTGTGTGCGCTCTCCCTCCAGTGTCCCCCTGTTTGTGCGCTCTCCCTCCAGTGTCCCCCTGTGTGTGCGCTCTCCCTCCAGTGTCCCCCTGTGTGTGCGCTCTCCCTCCAGTGTCCCCCTGTGTGTGCGTGTGTGTGCGTGTGTGCGTGTGTGCGTGTGTGTGTGTGCTCTCCCTCCAGTGTCCCCCTGTGTGTGTGTGTGCTCTCCCTCCAGTGTCCCCCTGTTTGTGCGCTCTCCCTCCAGTGTCCCCCTGTTTGTGCGCTCTCCCTCCAGTGTCCCCCTGTTTGTGCGCTCTCCCTCCAGTGTCCCCCTGTGTGTGCGCTCTCCCTCCAGTGTCCCCCTGTGTGTGCGCTCTCCCTCCAGTGTCCCCCTGTGTGTGCGCTCTCCCTCCAGTGTCCCCCTGTGTGTGCGCTCTCCCTCCAGTGTCCCCCTGTTTGTGCGCTCTCCCTCCAGTGTCCCCCTGTTTGTGCGCTCTCCCTCCAGTGTCCCCCTGTTTGTGCGCTCTCCCTCCAGTGTCCCCCTGTTTGTGCGCTCTCCCTCCAGTGTCCCCCTGTTTGTGCGCTCTCCCTCCAGTGTCCCCCTGTGTGTGCACTCTCCCTCCAGTGTCCCCCTGTGTGTGCGCTCTCCCTCCAGTGTCCCCCGTGTGTGCGCTCTCCCTCCAGTGTCCCCCTGTGTGTGCGCGCTCTCCCTCCAGTGTCCCCCTGTGTGTGCGCTCTCCCTCCAGTGTCCCCCTGTGTGTGCGCGCTCTCCCTCCAGTGTCCCCCTGTGTGTGCGCGCTCTCCCTCCAGTGTCCCCCTGTGTGTGCGCGCTCTCCCTCCAGTGTCCCCCTGTGTGTGCGCGCTCTCCCTCCAGTGTCCCCCTGTGTGTGCGCGCTCTCCCTCCAGTGTCCCCCTGTGTGTGCGCGCTCTCCCTCCAGTGTCCCCCTGTGTGTGCGCGCTCTCCCTCCAGTGTCCCCCTGTGTGTGCGCGCTCTCCCTCCAGTGTCCCCCTGTGTGTGCGCGCTCTCCCTCCAGTGTCCCCCTGTGTGTGCGCGCTCTCCCAGTGTCCCCCTGTGTGTGCGCTCTCCCTCCAGTGTCCCCCTGTGTGTGCGCTCTCCCTCCAGTGTCCCCCTGTGTGTGCGCTCTCCCTCCAGTGTCCCCCTGTGTGTGCGCTCTCCCTCCAGTGTCCCCCTGTGTGCGCTCTCCCTCCAGTGTCCCCCTGTGTGTGTGTGTGTGTGCGTGCTCTCTCTCTAGTATCCCCCTGTGTGTGCTCTCTCTCCAGTATCCCCCTGTGTGTGCGTTCTCCCTCCAGTGTCCCCCTGTGTGCGCTCTCCCTCCAGTGTCCCCGTGTGTGTGTGTGTGTGTGTGTGTGTGCGTGCTCTCTCTCTAGTATCCCCCTGTGTGTACGTTCTCCCTCCAGTGTCCCCCTGTGTGTGCGTTCTCCCTCCAGTGTCCCCCTGTGTGTGCGTTCTCCCTCCAGTGTCCCCCTGTGTGTGCGTTCTCCCTCCAGTGTCCCCCTGTGTGTGCGTTCTCCCTCCAGTGTCCCCCTGTGTGTGCGCTCTCCCTCCAGTGTCCCCCTGTGTGTGCACTCTCCCTCCAGTGTCCCCGTGTGTGTGCGCTCTCCCTCCGGTATCCCCCTGTGTGTGCGCTCTCCCTCCAGTATCCCCCTGTGTGTGCGCTCTCCCTCCAGTATCCCCCTGTGTGTGCGCTCTCCCTCCAGTATCCCCCTGTGTGTGCGCTCTCCCTCCAGTATCTCCCTGTGTGTGCGCTCTCCCTCCAGTATCCCCCTGTGTGTGCGCTCTCCCTCCAGTATCCACCTGTGTGTGCGCTCTCCCTCCAGTATCCACCTGTGTGTGCGCTCTCCCTCCAGTGTCCCCCTGTGTGTGCGCGTGTGTGTGTGTGTGCATGTGTGCTCTCCCTCCAGTGTCCCCCTGTGTGTGCGCGTGTGTGCGTGTGTGCGTGCGCTCTCCCTCCAGGGTCCCTCTGTTCCCCGTGTGTGTGCGTGTGCATGTGTGCGCGCGCGCTCTCCCTCCAGTGTCCCCCTGTTTGTGCGCTGTCCCTCCAGTGTCCCCCTGTTTGTGCGCTGTCCCTCCAGTGTCCCCCTGTTTGTGCGCTGTCCCTCCAGTGTCCCCCTGTGTGTGCGCTCTCCCTCCAGTGTCCCCCTGTGTGTGCGCTCTCCCTCCAGTGTCCCCCTGTGTGTGCGCTCTCCCTCCAGTGTCCCCCTGTGTGTGCGCTCTCCCTCCAGTGTCCCCCTGTGTGTGTGTGTGTGTGTGTGTGTGTGTGTGTGTGCACTCTTCCTCCAGTGTCCCCCTGTGTGTGTGTGCTCTCCCTCCAGTGTGCCCCTGTGTGTGCGCGCTCTCCCTCCAGTGTCCCCCTGTGTGTGCGCGCTCTCCCTCCAGTATCCCCCTGTGTGTGCGCGCTCTCCCTCCAGTATCCCCCTGTGTGTGCGCGCTCTCCCTCCAGTATCCCCCTGTGTGTGCGCGCTCTCCCTCCAGTATCCCCCTGTGTGTGCGCGCTCTCCCTCCAGTATCCCCCTGTGTGTGCGCGCTCTCCCTCCAGTATCCCCCTGTGTGTGTACGCTCTCCCTCCAGTATCCCCCTGTGTGTGCGCTCTCCCTCCAGTATCCCCCTGTGTGTGCGCTCTCCCTCCAGTGTCCCCCTGTGTGTGTGCGCGTGTGTGTGTGTGTGCTCTCCCTCCAGTGTCCCCCTGTGTGTGTGCGCTCTCCCTCCAGTGTCCCCCTGTGTGTGTACGCTCTCCCTCCAGTGTCCCCCTGTTTGTGCGCTCTCCCTCCAGTGTCCCCCTGTTTGTGCGCTCTCCCTCCAGTGTCCCCCTGTGTGTGCGCTCTCCCTCCAGTGTCCCCCTGTGTGTGCGCTCTCCCTCCAGTGTCCCCCTGTGTGTGCGCTCTCCCTCCAGTGTCCCCCTGTGTGTGCGCTCTCCCTCCAGTGTCCCCCTGTGTGTGTGAGTGTGTGCGCTCTCCCTCCAGTGTCCCCCTGTGTGCGCTCTCCCTCCAGTATCCCCCTGTGTGTGCGCTCTCCCTCCAGTATCCCCCTGTGTGTGTGCGCGTGTGTGTGTGTGGTCTCCCTCCAGTGTCCCCCTGTGTGTGTGTGTGCTCTCCCTCCAGTGTCCCCCTGTGTGTGTGTGTGCGCTCTCCCTCCAGTGTCCCCCTGTGTGTGCTCTCCCTCCAGTGTCCCCCTGTGTGTGCTCTCCCTCCAGTGTCCCCCTGTGTGTGCTCTCCCTCTAGTGTCCCCCTGTGTGTGTGTGTGTGTGCACTCTCCCTCCAGTGTCCCCCTGTGTGTGTGTGCACTCTCCCTCCAGTGTCCCCCTGTGTGTGCGCGCTCTCCCTCCAGTGTCCCCCTGTGTGTGCGCGCTCTCCCTCCAGTGTCCCCCTGTGTGTGCGCGCTCTCCCTCCAGTGTCCCCCTGTGTGTGCGCGCTCTCCCTCCAGTATCCCCCTGTGTGTGCGCGCTCTCCCTCCAGTATCCCCCTGTGTGTGCGCGCTCTCCCTCCAGTATCCCCCTGTGTGTGCGCGCTCTCCCTCCAGTATCCCCCTGTGTGTGCGCACTCTCCCTCCAGTATCCCCCTGTGTGTGCGCTCTCCCTCCAGTGTCCCCCTGTGTGTGTGCGCGTGTGTGTGTGTGTGTGTGTGTGTGCTCTCCCTCCAGTGTCCCCCTGTGTGTGTGTGTGTGCTCTCCCTCCAGTGTCCCCCTGTGTGTGTGCGCTCTCCCTCCAGTGTCCCCCTGTGTGTGTGAGCGCTCTCCCTCCAGTGTCCCCCTCTGTGCGCTCTCCCTCCTGTGTCCCCCTGTGTGTGTGTGTGCTCTCCCTCCTGTGTCCCCCTGTGTGTGTGTGCGCTCTCCCTCCTGTGTCCCCCTGTGTGTGTGTGCGCTCTCCCTCCTGTGT